>JAJTUV010000994.1:637500-1365000 GCA_021653895.1 Mastomys natalensis | reverse complement strand
ATATTATTTAGTTCTTCTGGGTAAACACTCACTATCTGGAGCTAGCCATAAAAGAATCATCTGTTTTCCTAGATCCACGCTATTTCGGTAAGCCATCTCTCTAAATGTTGGTGTTGGATAGGTTTAGATGTATATTGCCCTGGAGGCTTGAATGTAGCTGATTCAGATCACTTTCCTAACCATCTTGTCTGCATCCTTCAGCTATGACCTTGACACAACCTGGATGCTGGAAACTGGACTTATTTGCGTTCCAGAGAAGGGAGAGAAGGCTTGAGAAGAATATGGAAGAAAAAGGCTTTCGAACTTGGCTGGTAGAGTACTATGCTAAACACTGAGTTGCTGTCATTTAATTTTTTTTTTTTTTAAAGAAATAAATGCCTGTAGCTAAAATTGCCAAGAGTTAAATTAAGAATGATTCATGTCAGAAAACCTTCTTGGAGAGTGTTGAAAACATTGATGGTCTCATATCCTTCAGAAACTTCTTTAAGTAATGGCAGAGATCACTTGGCGCTTGCATGTAAGTGAAAAAACATGTGGATCACAGATGTTCTTTGGAAAAGAAAATCATTAGTTCTTTTAAAACAGCTAATAATGACAGCTAATTCCTAAATAATCACACTCATGTGGGTTTCACAAATATTTCAGAAAGAGAATCCTAACTCATTCAACAAACATTTTGCCTATATTGTCACTTCTGTGTCTTCTGCACTTCCCAGACAGATTCTTATTTTTTAATTGCCCATGACTAACATAACACTTCCAGTACTTTGCTATTAACCTCTGCCCTTAAATAATACTTCTAATTCCTTATCTAAAAATAACGCAATGAATCTGCGTTGACGCGCGTTTCCGCTAGCCTTTTAGAGGCAGGATGAGCTGAAGAGACTGAAATCAGATGCTTCATACAAAAATATTTGACAGTGCATCTGGGAACTGTTAAAACTCTACAAGGGTGTTCAAAAAAAGGAAAGAAGAAGAGAGAAAAGAAAACGGGTTGTACTTGTGTGAACTCTTAACTAAAGGGAAACACACATTTTTGACACCTTTTTTTTTTTTTTTTTTCATTTGTCACAATAGAAATAGACTGATGTACCCTCCAACTAGGATTGGCATAAAACCAACTAACCTGTTCTTATACTAAATACCTTGTGACAACCTCAAATTCTATTCCTCTTCACTCCATAAGCCATGACAGTAACCTACGATTTGAAGAAAGCAACTAAAGAGGATATAAACGCCTTCTAATTCCCCAATACCTTTTCTTAGGCCAGTTCCCCAAATGTTAGAATGAATGCATGTGGAAAGGTGACCCAGAGGCCTGAACATTGCTAATATCTGACAAATAAAACCAAGACTTCCCCAGAAGTACTACGCTGCTTAGGGGGAAAGAGAGAGAAGAATGAGACACGGTGCTTTGTTGTAAAATGTGAACATTATCCCTTTAGGAAAGATCTCTGGGATTTGCTGAGCCGTGTACAACCAGAGGCAGGCGGATCTGGAACTGCTTTCAAAATTAAATTAGATCACAACTCTTTGAATGGTAGAAAAGACGGTGGCCTAACAAGCCTTCACATAATGAGACGGAGCCATTCTGAGAAAACTAAAATGGCACAAGGAACAACCTAAACTTTAAATGTGGTAAATTGCCAAGCAGCATCACACTGCATCTAATGAGGGCAAAATACAAACAGTAGCCACATGTAAATAAATTAGTACAACTTTCAGGATGTTACTACTTTTCAAACTGACAAAGTTTAATTTGACACCTTCTGTTCCAAACCCTTTGTTTCTATTCAAAATCACGCCTTGAGCTGTTGCTATCAATCACAGCACTTCCCTATTACTTAAAAAGAAAAAAAAAGAAAGAAAGAAAACGGAAAAAAAAAAAAGCAAAAACCCAACAACAACAACAACAACAAAACCTGGCATGGACCCTGTGTAAGCTGAAAATGCCATGCAGATGAATTCTGAGATAATATGTTCAACCTGTTATATACAACACAAATCCTGTAAAGTTATGTATTGTAAACCTACATTTATTGAGAACTAAAAGTCTTAAATCCATCTGCCACAAAGGAGATACTGTTATGTACTTTATAGTAACCGACAGCCATCTGCAAATGCCTTGCTACAGTAAGCAAGAAAGCAGTGCAGAGGATGCTAATAGCTAAGGAGTAAGGAAGTAGCATCCTTTTGACTGGTTTGGGCTTGGGATCTATTAAGGATGTAAGACTGGGGGAGAAACGGGGAAGAGAAAAAGCAGAGTGACTGCCAAACCCGTGTGACAACAATCCAAACAAGCACAGCGACAACACAATGGCATTTATTATGGTCCATGAAACACTCGACTGTATGCTCATTTTAAAGGAAAAATTAGCAGTTCCAAACTCAATATTCTAATGATGTGCTTTGCTGACAGAATCTTGTTGTGCCACATTTAAATCAAAACCCTGGCACCTCCAATTCTCAGCTGCTAATTTCCAACCAAACTCAATCTCTGATTTCCATACCGTTTTTTTTTTTTTTTTTTTCCTTTTCCCTTAGAGCAGTGAGTTCGAGTCAATTCACTGCTAGCTAACATTGTAACACAGAAGGGTACCCAGTGATTCTGAGGCAGGAAATTAATGCCCCCAAAGAACGAATTTGTTAATACTTGCAAATCCTCTCATACACAGAGATGCTTGCAAGGTCTGGTCTGGGACAAAGCTGGAAGTTCTTAACACAACTAGTTTTCAAGGGGAAATTAGACTTTGATACTGTGTGTGTTGGGGGGGGGCACTTAATGCAATATGCATATGTATATAATACCATTATGTACATATACATTTTAAAACTAAGAGCTATAAAGAGAAAGAAAAATGGCATGATTTCCTGCTGCACCTAAGAAGGAAAAATACATTAAAAAAATAGAATGGTAATTTGAGTTCTAAAAGGCAAAACATTTTAAAGTCTGTATCCATCCCCATCACCTTCATCTTTTATGTGTTATTTGCAGGAGTATTTTCCTCCAATCTCTAGGGCATATCGTGTAATATATGATATTAAAAGAAATCAATCTAAATAGGAAAGTATTTGATACAAACATTTTAGTGCAAAGCATGAATTACAGTTTTGCAAGTGGTGGGAACAAGAAAGGAGTACATAATCCATTAAACAGTACTTCTAACAAAAAAATTCACTATTGTAGACTAAACGACACTAGGCATTTTGAATGAGTACATTTTCAACAACAACTAACTATAAAGCTAGCAATTTATCATTCAGGAAATAATTTCCTACTTTTAAAAGAATCTGTAAGTGTTACTTATGCAAATGAAGACAGTTTTTAATCTGCCCACAAACATGCTAATAGAGGGCAATTTTTTTTATTACAAAGCTGCCGGCACTCAAGGGTAATTTTACATCAGTGTTCTCCTATAAGATGGGGAAATGGGTTCTAATTGTCAGAACTACCAAATCTGTCACCTTAGCATAAAGACTTAAGATGTAACAAAAGGTGTCATGTGACTGCTGTGTTTTAAACCACCTTTTGAACATTATAGGAAGGCCCACTTTAACATTTTTTTTTAGGATTTATATACACTGTACCCCAAATGTAGCACTTAAACATATTATTTGTGAGGTTCTCACTGCAAAGATATTCAAGATCTAAGTGTGAGGCCTGGATGCCTCTCAAGCCAACTCAACCCCAAACACTCCCAACGGCTAAACATTGAGGAGTAAAATCCATGGCAGAGCAACACTGAAAGCATTTTAAATTATTTACTAGGTTAAAAGGGTGAAATGATACTTTAAATACATCAGATTTCATCATCTAGGCCATTTTTTGGTGGCAAAGTGGTATTGATCTTTCCAAACGCTTAAAATTAGCTAGTTTGCAGAAGGTCATTATTTGATTAAAGGCATTAAAGTTGAGGGCATGAGGCGACATGCTTTTTCTTCTTTCTCAATTCAAATCATCATATAATTTAATAAAGAGGATCCCATCATGTCCTGTAATAAAAACACTTGTCTTAGGGTAGTGTTCTTTACCTAACATATTAACCTTAAATGCCATGAATTTCTTTAGAAGGGAAATTTCTGATCAAGCCGATTATTCTTTGGTCTAAAGAGAGATTCCAGCCATTAACATTAACAAAGACCCATGTTCTTTTCCATAGCTGTAGTAAGAAGTACACCCATTTTTCTCTTCCATTTTCTTCTACAACATCAACTGTAGCACAGGTAATCTAAGCAGACACTGGGGTAACTTCCCTGCTAAGTTAACATTGGTTTATTAAAGGAAACACGGAGAATAAATTTGAACAGAGATGTACCAGTAAAAGTATTTCCACATTCAAAGGGGCAAGTTATGTTCATCTTCTCCTAAGCTGAGTATTTATTAAGAAATACAGCTTAAATATTCATGTGCGCCCTCTGACAATTCATTTTCAAAGGTGTGGCATCTGATACACTCGTTAAAAAGGAAAAGTAATAATGAAAATATTTTAAACTACTGCTATTTTAAACTCTTGACATTATTGTTTTGTAGACTCCCAAGCTCCTTCCAGACTCTCCAGTTTATTTAAGGGACATAATATCTTAGCCAAAAATCTGTGGGTTTCTATATTGGGGTAATAATAGGCCATAAAAATGACTGTCTAGAAGTTTCTCATTTTGCCCCTTTGTTATTAGGAGGTTAAGCAGCTCTAGCACAGCTTCAAGAGATTTATTATTAGCATGAAAATAGCTTTTACATACGCCTAGGAAGAACCTCTGAAATTTAGTGAGGCTGGAAGGGTGCTCAGTCACTGCAAACCGTCTTTACTTTTCAATTTTGCTTACAATGCAATCAGATAATAATAATAACAATAATAATAAAAGTATCATTTGCTTTCATCTGTCTGTTTTTACTCCAGTCTCTTCCCTACCCTCTCTAAGTCACTGATACACAAGGCATGAGCATGGTGGCTTTTCTTTGGCTACATACACACTGTTCGGGTCATAGCGAGCGTATCAAAAAACCAACTTGGTAAGAGGAAACACCAATGGGCTGCTCGGCAGGGAAATCTCCTAAATTAAAGGTATTTTCAGAAGAGAGAACTTGAGAAGGTAAAAGAGGAAGACTTAAGACAAAAACCAGAATTCTAAACAATCCGTTAAAAATATCTGAAACAGCAGTTCTCAACCTGTGGGCTGTTGACCCCTTTGAGGGTCAAACAGTGTTTTCACAGCAGTTGCTCAAGACTGCCAGAAAACAGAGATATTTACATTAAGATTCAAAACAGTAGCAAAATTATAGTTATGAAACAGCAACAAAATAATTTCATGGTTGGAGGTCACCACAACATGAGGAACTGTATTAAAGGGCCACAGCATTAGGAAGGTGGAGGACCTTCCTAGAACACAACCTCACTTGACAGAAATACTAGATTTCAAAATGGAGCTGGGATTTTATTTTTAAAACATTAGATTTGGAAAATGCCTTTGATTTTTACATATACTCCAAATTAAGACATGACAAAATCTTGCTTATATGCCTGCCATGTGAACGTGGGCTTTGAAAAACAAACTTACCCGCCCCTGGACCCATACACCAACCAACGTCATTTCTGATAGTACGTACATTTTAGCAGAATAATTTAGCCTTCTTTATTATTTTGACCCCTGACCTTCATCTCTTAAATTTTCACCTTATTCTTTATAAAGGATGTCTCAAAAATGCAGAGCATTCCAGAGATTCATGCTATAAATTCTCATTAATTTTAGCCTCCCCTTCCAGCACTAAGAACTGCCTACCAGTGCACTGGCTTCTTCAAATTGGGCATCTTCTCCTTGAACTTATCCTTGGAGGCATCAAATTTTTTCACTTACTTCCAGTGGAAACTTTTCCTCTCTTGATAGGGAGAATCAGACTATGGTGGTGACAACAGCTTTTATCAACAAGGAAATCAGCATCACCACCTAAAACTAATGAAGTCCTACAAAAAGCAAATTAATTTGATATTCTTAATTCAGCATATGGACTTGCAGGTTGTGCCCTCCTGTTAGACACTGTGACTGTGACATCATTTACAAAGTTCACCTCTGAAAACTCCCAATTGAGTTACCCACGCCAAAGCAAAATAACAACTCTGGAGTTTTTAAATGAGTTTACGATATCTATGCTGGGCTCCATACAGCTATCCTTGGCCATGTAGGACCTATGGTTGCAGGCTAGGCATATCTATGAGCTCTGAAAACTTCCAGACAGGTAAACAGACCAGGTTGATTTAGCTTTCTTGAATCCTTGACCACCTCTGAGAGGATTTTGGAATGGGGCTGCAGGATGAAAATCTCCATACCTCTCATCTACCTTTTTTGCCTGTCTGTGCAGTCCTATGAGGTTCAATGTGACCTCAGAGACTTGCATTCAGTCCTATACCTGGTCACACCCCTCACACTCGGTTGACTAATTATTATCTACAGCCCCCCACAAAGCCTCAGTTCTGTTTCCTATTCTTTTACTCTAGAAGACAGGCTCCCCCTTCCCTCCCCACCCCCAATACTACTCTTCCTCACAGCCACCATCAAGCGCCTCAGTAGACCAATGAGGAGCACAGAGTGGATAGAAAAGCATCAAAACGAATCTGAGCAAATCACCTCTCTCAGTCCGCATGAAGACTTCTCCTCTACAAACTACAGATAATAATGGTATTAATCTCCCAGTGGCTGGGACAAATGAGACAGAGTACATTCAGTCTGATGCCTGATCTGAGATGACGGAATATTGCAAAGTTAAATAAAAGCACTTAAACAACACACAGTCCATCTGGAAAGATCTGATCCGCAAAACTATTATTGGCTTAAAGCAGCTGTGACAAAGGTCAACAAGGGGCAGACACCAAGCAGGACAAAAGGAGAGAGAAGAAAGCAATTCGGTGAGGGAGGCAAGAAAAAAGAACGCCTTCCCTGATGAGGGCGATACTGCTCGGGCTTTAAAGAATGGGCCATATTGAAGGGGTTAAGCAGAATAATGGGGGCGGGGAGGAAGCCCAAAATGAATCAGCAAAGTGCTGGGGAGAAAATAAGCAATATAGTTGCTTCGGAATAGATAAAACTTCCCACGACCCTTACTGCACTGGCTTGAGAAGGCGACTTAAGTCTCTGTAACCTCTTACCTTCTTCTATACGATACAAAGTAGCTGTCGAGAAACCTTGGGCAGGTTTCCTCAGACCTCAAGTATCTCCTTTGCAAAAAAGGAAGTCTAATTTTATCACCTAATTCAATATACCAAGAATGAAAACAACATGTGGGGAAGGGGCTCAACACTCAGTAACATTCCAACTCTTACTGTCATATATTGTTGCTGACACTATCAAATGTGTATCATCCCAAGGGGACTGGAACACATTAAGGTGGCCAAAGAACACAGCTGGTTACTGTATCCCACCCCCCTAAGCCCCCCCACCCCCCACACACCTGGTTACATCCTAAACGACATAGCTTAGTTTACAGCTCCACTACCATCTCTACCCAGAGGCTGGGATACTGAAATATAAAACAGACACTCCTTTTGAAAGGTGAAAATGCAGATGGTAAAAATATCCGGCAATGATCCTTAAAAGACAAATAAATGCCTTTTCTGCGCCAGTAACATCACTTTCCAATGTTTATTCCAAAGAAAAAGATAATGAAAGCTACACAAAATTCTTTGCAATGGTGTTTACAATTCACATCATTCACGACAGCAAAAGTTGGAAGTAACCTAAATTCACGGATAGAAAATTGATGGCTGCTACAATATGCAAATGGACACAACACACACATATACATCTATACACACATATGCACACAAGTACATGCCTGTGTAGATAAAGAGCCTAAATCAGGATATTAAATCAGAGTATCTCTAGGTGATTGAGATTATGGATATTTTTATGTTCTTCCTTATGCTTGTATTTTCTGATTTTTCTGTAGTGACGATGTAATAAAAATATGCAGAGCAAATGGCTTTAATTAAAAATCTAATTTTTGTCTGTCTCCTCCATAAGCAATGTGAGTTCCTGTCACTCTAGCCCTTAAGAAGTCCTCTCACATTTCTTCCACACCTACTGCTCTGGTCCTCCAGTCTTGCACTCCGTGTCTTAATCCTGATGGCTTCTCTATTCTAGCCCACACCCAGCCCTATTGAGCTACATTTAGCCCAAATAGATGCGAACAAAGCCCTGTGAGCAGCAGACTCTTCTCTGCACTCCTCTCAAGGGACCTGGAACTATCCCAAGGCTCACACTTCGGTGAGTGTAAAAACTTGCCAGAGGACTCTCACCGCAACACACTCAAGTGCCAGTAAGTTGTAAGGCAAAGTTATAAAATGGCCCAACCTGGGCAACGGTAAAAGACAATGTACATCTCTGTTATTCCTGAGGTCACACATATGGCTGCCAAGTCCAGCAGTGTAAAATGACAAGGAAGATGCTTTACTTAAAAAACATAAAAACTGAACTGAATTTGGCTTCCCAGGCTCATGGAGGCAGAGGACCAACAAAGGCTCCTACACAGTGTTCTTACAGAAGGAAACTTAGGAAACCTGACTTCCTCCAAACCTCAGCTCAAACACACATATGTACTTACAAAGCTGATGCTGTGACTGTGTTGCTCAGTAATCATTATTAAAATTTCACAGTGCTATTTTCCTACTGAAAATTCTGAAAAACCTTAAGAAAAGCATGACGCTAAATGTGGACATATACCATGTATGAGAGGGAAAAAAAAATCATAAAAATGAAAATTCACAAGGTAAGCCAGCCATCTTTTAGGTGATTTACCTGATAGGGTAGCTTGTTGCCTTACATAGATAATTTACCTCTAGATTATTTTAAACAAATATTTCTGTACTACATTTTCAACTGATTTATATAAAACTTTTCAGGACTGCAGACAGCTCCAGAAATGAGCTATACTTTCCATTATGCGTAGTTAGAATTAGGGAATTAAAAATTTAAATCTTCCCTCTATGATGTTCTAGGAGGAAAGAACAAAGAAGTTTTAAGTCAAGAGAAGACAATCTGGAATATATGAGTTGTGGGAGTCAGACCCCAAGAGGGACAACTGTCAGGGTCATTATGAGCCCCTAAACTGCTTATAACTTTACAGATGAGTCCATCTCATGGCTCAAAACCACATAATGCAAACTCCATTATGCAAACCTTCTAAGCAAAAGTTTGTCTTATTTGAGAGAATCAAATCTTGTGATTCACAAGTAGCCATCAAAGATAGAAAGCACGACTATGTCTGGATATCACGTGGGTCAGGGTCGATGGCCACACCAGGAAGGTTAAGCCTAGGTGTAGCCTACCTCTATTACTCTTCACCTAAGCACAGCCCAATGGAAAGCAGAAGTGCCTGAGGGAGAGGCTGGCAGCGCTCTGTCTTCTGAGCATCCTCCCACTGTCCATACTGTTTAGGAATGTAAGGTTTGATGAGTCTACTCCTGGGTCACTCTACCCATCTGCAGGTCATCACTGAGGCCATCTCCCAGACAGACAGACACTCTGCAGAGGACGGGTACACATAAGCACACATACTGTGGGGACTCGTTTTTCCTAACGTATCTCATCCAGGCTCCTGGTTTACACTGTTATTAAAAGTGTAGCTCAACTGGTAAATAATTATTTATCTGCAGCAAAGGCATTCTCTCACGAAGCACAGCACTCGCTGTGGGTATCTATGCTAGAGACAAGTTTGTTGATACAGTTTTGGGTTTTGTTTTAGACGTTACTACAATTATTGCAGGCCCCCCTCTTACTATGCTTTGGAGTGACGGGCCCTTGAAAAATAAGCACACCAGAAAGCAATAAACAAATTGGAAGAAAATGTTTCCCAGGTAAATTCAAAAATTCCTAGGCTAATATGTTAAAGATGTAATTGTTCCCTCTACACAATTTATCATTGATCTCATCTCTTTGGTGCCACAGACCCTTCTGGCAGTCTGAGTAAAGCCCATGGATACCTCTTCAGAGGAAGGTTTTTATATGTTTGAAATAAATACATAAGATTACAAAGAAAACCAATTACACTGATATACATAATTGGTTTATGGATAACTCAGACAGGGAGGTAGGAATGGACCAGATGAAACCAATCTATTGAAAATTTCTGGAGTAAAAAGGGTGTGTGTGTGTGTGTGTGTGTGGTGTGTTTAAATTAACACAGTAAACTCCAATTTAAAGCAGTAGATTCCTAGTGATGAGCAAGTAAAACAATATTTCAAGAGTTCTGTCATGATATGATATGCTATAAAGATTTTTTTTTTTGCTGATGGCAAATTTGTATTACAAATGTTGCTGGGGTTTGTTGCTGGTACGGATGACTGAATGAAACACCAACTTCCATTCAGAAGTCACACAAAATAAATCATTTCTTCTCATCCAGTGTCATTGTCCCCTTGGGAAGAGTGGAACACAGGAAAAGCCCCCTGAACAGGATGTGCCTCAACCTTAAATGTACATACATATATATCTTAAATATATACTCACATGCTTCATATTGTTGTTATAATTAATCTAAATAGGACCCAGCAAACAAAAAAACCTTTTTCTCTGTGCATTTGTGAAATAATTTCCTTCCCCCAGTCCCAAAAGAACATGTTTCTTAGAAGTGGGGCGGGGTTAAACAGTTACTCCTAGCAGGATGGTTATAACCCAAGGTGTCTCAGCTTCCTGCCAGAGGCCTTTCAGAGGTATACCTTTGAATATGTGTGTGTGTATGTGTGTGTGTGTGTGTTGAGGAGGGGGTGTTGATAAAATGGTTTCCACGACATCAGATCCTTAGGTCAATCCAATGGAAGAGAGAATTTTTCTCAGATTTATATAATTCAGTTCTACTGAAGCTCACTCCTCAGATATTTCTATGTCTTAAGCAATGCCAATGCACAGCTACACTAATGTGTACATAGCATAATAGGTTTCCTGTTTGTGCTACAAACATAAAGAATGAGGTTACAAATTCTAAATGGAGCACCAGAATCCTAATCTGGCTAGATTTCATCACTTAATCTGAGTCACTCTGAAGGTGAGTGAGGCTGAGAGAGCATCCTTTCAGAACTGTGGACCTGCTGCTGGGCTTTCCAAACAAACTAGGGTTTCCCAAATGGAAGGATATAAGAGAGCAGGGCAGACAGAGGAGAGGCAGCATATTCCTCTTTGGAACAAAGGCAGAGGTACTGGGGATAGAGATATGGGGTGGATAGGGAAGACAGGAGCTATATCAATGACTGGAAGCTGCCAATCAAATGGAGCACTTGATCTGCTCAGTCAGTTCTAAAGGAGCAAATGGACATCCAATATCTGCCATTCAGATCAGAGTACAGGGCAAAAGACTAGTCCAATAGAAAGGGGAAAGAATTTGAAGAATAAACATGAAAATTGGGGCAGAAGGTAGGAAATAACTGAGCATACAACTATCTCTCAACTTTATATCACAATAATGATCAATGTAAAAATCTACCCAGCAACAAAAACACAAACTCTGAAAATTCAGCTTGATGGATAAGGCTTTAGTCTTTATGATTATCCAGGGTCCAAGTTACTTAGTTTCTTTAATCAAAATTACTAAAATAAAATTATTCTGCATTAGGCTATTACCCTTCCCCCAATCCAGAAACAAAAAATTAATTGCCAGCCAGGAAGAAAGAAGGCAATTTAGGCAGTAACAGCTTGGCATGGTCTAAGCTGGATTTCCTAAGAGCATTTGTTTGTGAATCTATATTTTACATACAGCCTTTAGTTCCCTGACCTTATTGAAAGTAATTTATTTTTACCTAATCTGCATTTCATTTGGAGCACCAAACTTCCAGTGCAGTAGCCAAGTAGCAGCCGAGACAGGGAATACTCATGGTGGGGCTGGGAGTGGAATGTAAGACATTCAAAGGAGCCACTCGGGGTGGAGCGCTTCTCAGTAGCTATGTATGCTCTCTGTTACAAGTCATGTGCCTGCAGATATGCAAGATACGTCCTGCATGTTCCCTTTTCTTCTCCAAATGTGTTTTCTCCTTTCCTCTCCCAAACCCGTGATTTCTCACAAACCTGGGGTTTCTTACACTGGCCTGACTTCTACTTTTTCATGTGCCTGTCTGTCTTCCTAGAAAATGTCTAAAAGAATAGAGGCAGTTAAGGTGGATTTTCAGATGTTGGTTACAAACCTAAACTGACGATCTCAAGGAAACTATTAACGGTGTTCAAACCACAGCGTTCTGGCAGTCACTGTCCCAGCCAGCACCCATGAAGCCAAGCCCAGGCTTTGACTGAATTCAACTCTTCTCCTGCTCTACTCTGCCTGGCCCCTGCCAAGTTGCTGCATAACGAAAGGCAGGGCTTTCACTCATCCCTAACAAGTCTGCGGTAAAGATGCCATCCATCCTAGGTTCACCTCGATTCTCACAACATGGAGTTCAGACACGAGAAGCCAACATCACACGGCACTCGTCAATTATGCTCCTTGACCTCATCCCCCCACAACAAAACCTTTCCAGTGCTCAAGGCTTTACCTCTAGTGTGATTTATTCTCAAGTTTAACCACCACATGGGCAGTACTAACCATCGAAACAGCATCCTCATTCAGACTATACACCTGTCTAAGTTCATGTGTGGGTGTTTCCCTGGGGAGTGTGCCAATAGCTACACACCCTTTTCCCATGAGGTGCCAGGCCCCCAATTCCTGCAGCTAAGAATGCAAGTGTGAGTTACATCAATGACTTCAGCAAAGAGAAGATGAGACAAAACAAATGAGAACAGGAGAGTTAAGTCCAAGAGAAGGCAGGAAGAGCAGAGTAGAACCCGTATTCCTGGTGGCAGGCATGCAGGTCCGAGAGCCTAGAGCAGAGTGTGGCAGAATGGCTGGGGATGGGGCACCGAGTCAAAGTAGCATGAAGCACAGATTGCTATGGCCACCGATCTTCATCTGTGACCTGTTAACACACACACACACACACACACACACACACACACACACACACACACGGAAACTCTCCACACACCAAACAGAACCCAGCAAGACCCTAAAGACAAGTAATGTATTTTCTTTCAACAGTGGGATCTGGTAGCCTAAGAAAATGGGATGAGAAATGGTCTTCTTCCCTTCCAGTCAGAATGCTGAACATTATCAAACTCTGCATGCTACCAATTCCTAAGGGCACCTGTCAGCTGACTCTGCTCTCCTCTTCCCTTTTGTATCGCCAAGTGTCCTAGGCACAAAGAAAATCCAACTCAGAGCAAAGTCTGCATGCAGGAGAAACCGGGGAAGGGACTCTCAGTGGAGTACAATCTTTTCTCCACTTTAAAAATCCATTTACTGGTGACCCCTGCCAGTGATTGTGAAATGTGCATCAAAGTAACCTGAACCAGTTGTGTGAAACGTTCCGGGCAATTAAGGACGGAATCAGTGAAATTCTGAATCTAATTCTCCCCGGCTCTGACTTGGTACCAAGCCCTTCTTGGAATCTCAAATTACAGGTGGACTGCAGCAGGGATGGGTCGTTCACTGATTGGATGGGGCCCCCACTTCTGTGTCAAAAAGGATTCTGGGTAATATCTAGACTCAGGAAGAAGTTGTTAGAATAGATGGGCGGCAGGAAAGACGGAGGGTGAATCCAATCTTCCACAATAACGAACAACACTTTTGAGAACTGACGGCAAAGGCATAGTAGACTGCAAAAACAAAACCAATAAAAACAAATGAATCTATACAGATAGATGAGTGTATAGAAAGGGAGGGGGAGGGGCCTCAACTAACTGTGAATGAACAACTTCACAGCTGGAAGAGAAAGGTCTAACTAATAGGCAAACCCTTTATGAATGATTTATTTTCCCTTTAGAGTTAACACCCAAGCCAAAAAGAACATGTGGACAGGCAGAAAATGTTAGCATTCAGAGCAAACAGCAAACACAACAGCCAGGTTAGAAAGGAAGCTAGCTCCAGTGGTCTAAGGAACGTCCAAGTATGAGGGAGAACAGCAGATATCGAGAGCTCAGGAAAGACACTGTTCTACAGGAAGGGGAAACCAGACCAGCCAGACAACAGAACCACCACGGAGCCCCAGAAAGAAGTCGAGAAGTTCACAATTGAAGTAGTACAATAGGAAGATAAAAAGGGAGTATGTTATTAGGCATATGCTGGCATTAAGTCATATGCAAGTTTTAAACGGAGCAATGGGTGTTTCTATGCCTCCCTGGGTCTGTTTCCATTCTCTCTGGATGTTCCTTTCGCACTCACTCTGGCCTTCTGTGAAGCTTCTGTATACTTATGGGTGGAAATTCTGGCCTTTTGCCACCCCTGGGACTCTCTGGTGTCCTAATGCAGAAACCGCTGTTCTCCAAGTCTCTTTGAAAAATGACTTTAAGCCAACAATTATCTATAAAATACATTTTCTGGCTGAGACTATTTTGTTTTTGGGATTGTCTGATATCTGACCATAAAAACTTGAGTAACAACTTATTAACTATTAAAAAAAAAAGCAATAATGAAAACTATCTGTTCAATCTTAGAAACTCATTCAAAATTTTCATTAAAGAAGTGTTAACTTTAAAAAAAAAAAAGCATAAGGTCAAAGGGCTATTACATACCCGCAGAGCAAAAGAAAAGAAATATATATTTTTTAAAAAAATACAACATCCAGAAAGTCCACTAGAGATCACATTCTTTTTTCCCATTTAAGTTTTGGTAAAAGTGTAAAAAAATGGAATATGCTGAGGTTTTGATAAATCTGGGGGGAAACTAGGTAATGTCCCCATTTTTCTAAACACTTAACTTCTTTTGATTGCATTTTATTGTTATTTAAGGACGGCTTCTACACACACATACCCCAACCCTTACAAAAAAAGGGGCTGAAATTTTTAGTTCCACCACATGCGGTTTTCATTTGTGAAAAATGAACAAGCTGTTTGTGGTTAAACTGTCTAATCGCCTGTTATCAATCTAGCGCGGCATTCAAGATTTACAGGATACATCAGCTTCTGTGCCACATTAGCTGGAGGGGGGGGAGGGAAGAGGAGGAGGAGAGAGTTTATCCTGCGGAATAATATTTCCGATGCAGCCACACTCACACTACATCTGGTTGTGCTGGTAGCGGCAGTTAAATTGAAATATTTCACAGCGTGTGTCAGAAACATGCAGAATGGTAATTATGACAGATCTGATTAAGCCCGAGTGCCACACGCTCCCTGGCCAGCGATGGTTCTGCAGGTGTGACCTTGTGCGTGCCTGCGTGTGTAAATAAAATTAATTACAAGCGAGAGGGTGAAGGCTCCGGTGACATCACAAAGCGGAGAAACTCCCGAGGGGGAGACCTAATGGAATATTTTCCCTCAGTCTAATAATACAGTTCATATTGACTTGAGGTAATTAGTGGGATCATTAAAGCAGTTTTCCCGGCGTATTTGGCTGCCTGATCAGATTAGTGAAAATGTTCTTCAGAACAAGCCCTGTGTGGTCTGCCAGAGAGGAGGAAATAAAGAGCAACAAAGCATATTTTGGAATGATAAGCAGTGCTGGACTTTTACTCCAGTAAAACCTCCCTCTTTCTCTCTAGAGTCTGCAGACCCGACATCCTGTCCATTCTAATTCTTCTTGTACGTTCTTACCCACATTCTGAATCCTCCCTCTGGTTCCCTTTTCCTTCTTGCTAACTCAGACCACTTCATCACTAAAAGCCATCCTCAGCTCCCCAACAAATCTCTCCTAAACAAGGCCATTTTAAAATCAGGGGAAAGTATCTGAAGTGACTGTTTTACTATGAGCTGACAATATGGGGCAACTGGGAGAGGCTACCACACACATCATACCAGCAAGCACGTGCGACGTGGGGGGGGGGAAGAACAGCCACTTAAAAGTCACCAGCTAAACAAAGCTTCCTCCCTTATGTAACGCTGAACATACTCAATAGTCCTCCGTGGACATCAAAACAGGCTTCACGTAGGACAAAGTTGGGTCGCCCGTTCTCCTCCTCCAGTCGAACAGATCGCAGAGCCTCGTCAAGAAAAGGCCCATTTGTTTGAAAATACTCTACCGAGCACACTGTACCTTGCCGCTGGAATATGCCAAGCACTGTCACAGATGGCAGGCTCTGACAGTTCCCATCCGTAGTGTCGATACTCGACAGTTCAGCACAAGATCAGTGACATTCTGTCTCATTAGAACCACGCTAATTATCACAGCTAGTTCCAGGGAAACCATGTGTTGCGATGGTCAATTTGAAGGAGTCTGTGCATCAACAAACTGGTAATAAGGATCAGACACCTTATTATATGACAGCATGCTGCCTATGATCTGATTTACGGAATCAGAGGCACTGGGGCGGCCGAGGAGGCTGGCAGTTTATGAAACAGTGTGTTTAAACCCAATTCCTGAAGTATGGCTGCTTGAAAGGGGGAACTGCTTGAAAACAACACAAAAGCAACTGGAGTTGTTGAATCAAAAAAAAAAAAAAAAATCAAAGGAGAATAGATTTTTTTTCTATTAACCTACAACAGAAGTAGATTAAGATTTAGGAAAAAAAAAACAACTTCATCAATTTGACAATTAAAAATCAACTCCACAAACGGTTTGGAGTTCATATTGTACAAGTTATTTATTTAGCAGCCAATTATAAAACAGCTTTATTCCTACAAGTCTTTAAAAAACATGGACTTTTACTCTTTTTAGTTGGTAATCAGACTTTGTGTCATTTTATCAAGCAGAAGAATTGCATACAAAAAAATACTTAGAACAAATTCTTAACAACAACAACAACAACAAGTTAAAGTACTAAGGTTATTGTCTAAGATGTAAGCAGCAGGGGAGTGGGTGAGATCCATAGTTTGTACTCAGGTCCTCTGGCCTCCCGCACCTCGGCCTCGGCTTGATGTGAAAATCTGTAGTTCCTTTCAGAGTTATTTTTCTATTGTCACTCTGCATAAACCTACTTTCATTGCTCATTCATTTCATGGGGTCTTTATTTTCATTTCCTAGGTGAGGGTTGTGGGGGGGAAGCTAAAGTTAAAATGAAACCTACCTTCCTTTTTCAAATTATAAAAGACTATACACTACGGAGTCTACCAAGAAGAAGCTCACCCTTTCAACCCGGCAGTTTGCTGAAAGATCACACCTGTATTGCATTCGGTGTTGTGGAGTGTAAAGGGAAGACATCGAGTTCTCAGATGAGCTCCCGTTAGGAGCTCACGCCGCCAGTCTGCTCATTTCCCTTCTTTTGTCGACATTGTCTAGGAAGAGCTAACCTGACTGAAGAAGCATGAACACCAAAGAGTTTCTGAATCAGGGGTCTCTCCGAGGTTCTCAATCCACACTGTGTGGCCTATGCTACCATCTTAGGACAAAAGGTGGCCTTAGGTGAAAGGAGATAGATGCTAAAGCTATTGATGCTTACTGTTGCAGCCTGGCCACACACACCGAGGTCTCCCTCGTGTCCTCTCTTGAAGACCTTCTTTATGGAGCTGCTCCAAATGCTTTTTTTCTAAATTCTACCTAAAGTTCCTAAAAAATGGAAAAACTGAGCCCATGAATTCTGAATGTATTTCTAACAGTTAAACCTATTAAGCTGGTAGCAAAAAGAAGGATAAGTGGCTTTCAGTTAGGTTTATTAGAGGTGGAGAAGTGAGAACTTTAAATCATTTAAAAATAGTAACAAGATAGCCAAAGGTCTCTGTTGGACTTAGGGACAGTATTTAAGGGGTAAAATATCCCTTTACATAACTTTTTCTTGCCAAAAATGGGCAAGTACATACTTTATTTAATAATGCTGGACCAGAGAGACCAAACCTTAGACTTACCAAAACATGTACTTGTTTAGAGCACAGAAATCTAATCCTATTTAGATCCACAAATTTAACTAGTCCAGGAAAACATACTCTGGCATGCAGTGAGGACAGCCATGTTGTCAAGCGTGGCTGGTACTTAAAGCCATCAACCCCAATAGGCTGGTTTAGTATTCAACTAGAAATCAATATTCTGCAAAACCAGAGCAATACGGATCCCTAGTTCTAACATATATGCTATTTTCAGCAAATGGTTACGAACACCCTGAAGAGGAAACCAGTGAAGCCCTCCTTATTCAAGAATCTAGTACAGGGGCTTTGTCAAGCATGAGCTAAACTTGACCTAGCAGGAATGAGATGGGAGCTGCAGGGGTTATGTATGCTTCTAGCTTTTTTCTCCTCTTTGTTCTCATCAAAGCTCCTCCTGTTCTTCCTCCTTCAGGAAAGCAGACACAGAGAGACAGGGAGCTGCCAATGGCCAAGGTCTGGCTCTACTCAGCTGGAAAGAAGGACTAGGTAGGTCCAGCTTGCAAAGGAACAGCCCTCACCAAGGAACCTATGCACATCTAGGAGATGGGCTCTGAGGACACAGCACAGGGATCTTCTCACAGACTGCTGCTCAGAGTTGTAGCGCCAGAAAGAAGAGAAACTGTGACTCACACGTCTGCGGGGCCTCCTGAGTGCCTTAAATAAGAGTCTGCACAGGTGACATCGTGCCACAGCAGCGTCTGTGACGTGAACATTCGAAAAGAATGAATTAGCACCCAGCTTCTACTGAGTGCAACTCTGCTCGAATAAAACCAAGGATGTCTCCCCTAACATGCTGGGATATGGTGTCACAGGCTCCCTGCTTTATCTCTAGGTGTTGCCACTATAAATTCTTTTATGTACTACATTTTTAGCCCTATTTCTAGCTGCCACCCCCCCACCCTGAGATTTGTGTCACTTTAATTGTATTTAATACATCTCAACTAACCTAACTTACAAATAAGAGCGATGCTTAATTTTTTTTTAAAAAAAAACTTAGGGCCAAAGGAACGCTGAAGATCTGTTCTTCCTACAGCCCTGCGCCTCACAGACAGAAGTGTCTGAAATTGATAGGGTAAGCAAAAATGGCTTTAAATTATCTAGCCTATTCTACAAGTCATGCTACTTTTAAGTTTAAAAAAAAAAATGCTCTTTTTAAAAAAAAAAATGTGTTTAAAAAATAAAAATAAACTCTACTTATTAATCCAGGTCCAAATCATGGTAGGCCGAGTTGTCTCCCTTGCAGAACCTAAGAAGGATTACATTGCAAGTCTGTCCAGTCAGATGCACTCATGGCAGCCCCCTACTGCACCCAGAAGAAATAAATACCCTGCTCTGAGAAGCAAGTGAGGGCAGTCATTTGCTAACGTGAATGGAGACGTGGCGAACGCCCTCGACTCTGCCCATGCAGGTGGGCCTGCAGCCTCCTCTCCACAAACACACACACACACAAAAATCAATGTAAAAACTGCACGTACAAGGCAAGGCCTGCGGTGCAGTTAATGTCCCCTTGCTGGACACACACCTAAGTCTCAAAGCTCTCGAGGGGTTTGCTGTGGAATAAAATTAGATTCCAACATCTGCCACTATTAAGGAAAAAACTCCACTTCCATCTCCCAGATGAAAACACTGAAACCGATGAACGGTAACAGAGCCTTGACACAGGAATGGTTATTACCCAGATCAACGAATTTTTTTTTTTTTTTTTCTAAAACAGTGAAATTAGCAAATCCTGCTTCCATAATAACTTGAACGTTACCAGACTAAACGTTTTGATAAAATTCCAATCTGACTCACCTGGAAAAACTGCTTCAAATAGAAAAAATGTATTCACTGGTAGCTATTCGAATTATGTTCAAAGACCATCCTCTTTCGCAAGTTTGCATTAGCCTGCTTTTGTAACCAAGCACAAGAGTAGCCTACCTCCAGTTTTCCCTTGCATATTTCATTTAGACATTTCTTTTAGAGTTAAAACAATCTCGTTTCTATTATTCATCAAAAGGACAAGATGATGTAGAACAGGCTAAAAGGCAGACTCAACATGGGCAGGCTCCTTGTACAGAAAATACTCCATGCGTCAGTCACTTGTAGCACGTCCTTTACCTTTTAAAAGGAAGGTATTCTGATACATAAATACATAATAAATAAATCACTGTTCTGCATGAAGAGGACCGAATCACTTACTGAGCACATCAGGAAATGCAGTCCATTTATGTATAGTGCTTTGTAACTTAAAGGTTCGTATGCATATATTATATTTTATACACACCCCACCTAGGGGAATGCTATTCCCCTCTGATGAGCCCTTCTCGCTTTGTGAAGTATAAACAATTGTCTTAGAAGTTACACAATTTTACCATGTGAAGGTCAGTTTTGAAGACTTTTCATTAGCTTTTCTGTTTCCTTTAGGAGACATGAGGCCAGAAGAACAAAGAAATTCGTGGCTACCTTTATTGGTCAGATTTCCTCTGTTATGATACAGGCTCTGGACTCACTCTCAGGTAATCCCTCTCGATATTCGCATGTGTTTTCACACAAAGGGCAGTATAACATCTAACTGAATAAGCAAGACAAAAACTACAGAAATGCTGTAAGAAGTAGAATACATTGGCAATTGTGAATAACTAGCTATTCAAGAGGACAAAAGACACACATCCATTTGGCCTACAGCTTCTAACAGGCTGCTTGGAGTTTCTTCAATCACTAATAGGGGAGAGTAGAACTTTGGGGTGTTTGTGGGGTACAGAGTATGGGAGATACTTAGAAGCTGCCCATCAACATTGTGGAAATGTGGACCTGAGGCTCGGCAAAGGGCAAAGGTAAAAGTGACCATGTTTAAAAACTCTACAGAATACCAAACAGACCTGAATTAGCCAACTGTTGCTTCCTGCGGCTCCTAAATCAGTAACTCAAGCCAAAGGTGAAGTCTCTGCTATCACTTAAGAGCCAGGCCGAGGTTGGGAGCCACTGGTCAGAAAGGCAATAGGAAGGAGTGCAAGGACAGGCAACTAAATGATATGTACTGAGATGCTTTCATATGAATTTTTGTTTGTTTTGTTTCCTGGCTGACCTGATTATAATAATGTATATCTAGCTCCTCCATTTTGAAGATCTAGAGAAAGTGTCTAGCCCTTGCAGGAAGGCACTCTATTATGTAATTGAACAGGCTGGGGTGGGGTGGGGGATGTAGGATCAGAAGGAAAGGCAAAATAATATATATTTAAATAAGAGAGCCTCATCATAATTAGACTAAGTAGTCAAAACAAGAATGTGCTGGGTTGGGGGGGGGGCGTTAAGTGAGAACAGGACATTTCTCCTTAACTCCTAGTCTTGGCATGTAAATGAAGACATCTGAAGAAGCACACAGGTTTGAAGCGGTTCTAACATTCTATCATAATTAGAAACATTTCAAGAGCCCTGTAATTTCCAATCAAAATTACAGTAATTTCCGATATGCAAGCCATGATTCATGACAGAATTTTACATTCCATGAGAGATTACGGTGGCCCGATGTATGACACGCTGAGTACAGCACTAACATAAACAATTCAGTTTAATGTTTAAACAGTACTTGATGTTTAGAATCTCACAATAAAAGAAACATATTATTGTAGAAATTATCACTTTGACAGTGATTGAAGGGTAGGCAGGCATGGGGCCTATAAAGCTATAATTTTTTACAGTCCACAGCTTGAGTTCAATCATTTTCATATAACATTTCCAAGATATCCCTTAAGTATTCATCCGGCCTACAACTTAAACAGGAGCAACATGTTTCTAACGTAAAGCTCCCATTAAGTACTGTTATTAATGCAGGCAGAGGAAAATTTTTGGAAAAGCCAAAAAGCACTGTGTTACAAATCTGTCATGCAGTAAGTACTCCCGGAATTGTATATTTTTATCACAAATTGACAATGGTTAGGGTGTTCTACAAAAGAGCATTTAGTGATTATGAAAATAGAATTGTGTAACATTTCAAGTTATTCAAATCTCACCCAAGCCCTGTGAGCCTCTAAGTCCCACCTCCATGTTATCAAGTCCTTCTATGGAAGGGAGGTCTTTAAAAAGTATTCATGGCTCTGGGGAAAGGCTAATAGACAATTGTGAGCTTTTTCTATCAGATGATTCTAGTGAACAATTATCAACATAGGAGAGTCATACTGGTAATAAGCTGGATGATCTAGCCTTTGTTTCTGAACTGTTTGAAAGAGGTCTTTGACTACCAGTTTAACTCTACGCAGTCATCAGAGTTGGTCAGGTTTCCTGAATGTAATTCAATTCGCCTTGTGTACAACTACAGAAAAACTAACATCTCTAATATGCAATGGGGTATGTGATTTGTTTTAGTAACTGTGGAATATCTGCAGGTAGACTAGCTGCAAAAAAAAGCTGTACAGTGATCTTAGAATGAAAACTGAAGGTCACTGAGGATGACTGACAAAGCAACTGTAGGTGGCTTCTATTATGTTACATGGTCTATTATGATACACCAGCCTAGTAAACTGTACACGTGATAGTCCACTTCTGAAAGCAACTATTAACTGACCCAGAGAATATCCAAGATATCCTTAGTCCAGGAGCTGGGGAACCAGGAAACCCAATGTCTACAACCTACATCTCAACATTATTGCTCAAGAGAGTTCTCTACATAGTACTGGAGGCTACAACCTCGCTGTGATGCCAGCTCGCACCGAACACAGACATGGCTCTCACTGACCGTGCCATAGGCGTCACAGATGAACGTTCAGAGGCTCTTACCTGGCTTTTTGTGGCGGCAACCTTTGCAAACAGTGCCTGGGACACTTTAGCACGCTTCATTTCCTGCTGAATCTCGTCATAAATGGAGGCATTAATGTTCATAGTATTGTTCTCTGGCTTCCCATTCCTCTCAGTGGCAAGGGTAGCTGTTTTCACCTACAAGACATTTTGAGCGTGGCTGTCATTTTTCATTAGCCAAATTGATTCAGAGCTTCTCAGGCTCGGCATCCAAGCTGGGCAGTGTTACTCCTTTTATGATCAAGGTGATCAACAGTACGGTCATTCAGCATTAGTTATTGCCCTGAGATCAGATAGCTTAAGTTAAGGAAGTCACACTGTCACAGGTGATTGCATCTGTAATGTGACAGCAACTGCCAGATGACAACCAGGAAAAAATAACGCCATAAAGTAAGTTTTCTGGAAAAGAGAGGAGCTTCAAGGACTTGAAAACACTACACTAATTGTCTCACAATTAGCTCCCATTTCAGCCCTAACAAAGGAAATTCACAATTAAAATCATAATGCACAGCACTGCGTCTTCGCCGGGTGCCCGGTGCCTAATAGTCAGTTACCTCACTGATAGCTCTTCTATACTATGGCCTTTTCGATTTCAGACTTTTTTTTAAAATGCCTTTCCCTCTTCATTTAAAAATCTTCCATAATAAAGCCATTTATGGAACTGCATATTTAAATCTTCTATCCATCCATGAAACAGGTAGAAAGCCTTGCTCAATTATCATAAAGGCTGGTTGCAGTACACACAGAATGTCCAAGCTGCTCTGCCTGATTATTTCACCGTTTCCTGGCATTCTGGCATACAACGACTTCCTTCTGACTTATAGAACTAGACAATAAAATGCTTCTTAAAATGGGATTGAGCATTTCTGTAAGTTACACAAAATATATCATCAGTGAATTCCACAAATATATTCAAAGTGTATAATCACTCAAAAATTTGTGTCAAGCCTTTGATAATAAGAGATGAGCAGGGATGGCTAAAGAAAAGCGTCCCTTACCCAACAAAGATTAGAGGGTTGAAAACCAAATCACAACCTTAAAATTTGATACTATTATTATTTTTAATTCCAATTTTCATTTTCATCATGCAATTATATGGAGCAGTGTTGACACTCTTCATATAACCTGTAAGCTAGAGTTTTCCTAGGTTAACTGACAAAACTGCAGTTGAAAGCTTAGTCCAGAAGCAGGGTCATGCTTCTCATAGCAAAAGAAAAAGGAGCTTATTCTTAGCATCCTTTAGACACCACGGTTTCTCTAGAAATGTACCATCTTGCAAATAAAACTTTGAGCAACAGATACGTGAAGCTGATGCTAGGATATATGCACAGACAATAAATGTCAAACTGTAGTGTTCCATGTTGTTTTTTACTTCTGTCCCCAAAACACTTTCCATAAAAGTGAGCAGAGGTTACCCCAGAAGGGGATTAAGTTCTTGAAAGTAAATGTAAGTCCCCTGATGAATCCTTCTAACTTTTAACCTGGAAATAAAGTCATTTTCCCCTGACTTAATCACCCAGAGACAGGTACCCAGAGAGACACCTTCTACTCCAACCCCAGTAGCAAAAGGAAAACATGAGGCTGTGAGAAGGCTGGCTCCAAGTACAGCCGGGTAAGTAAAACTGTCACCTGGTCACAGTGGGAGTGGCAAGAGATCTTGCTTCTTTTCCAGCTCTGGGTATATACCAGCAAGGGATACATTAAGACTGGAGGCCACTAGAAACCCACAGGGCTTTGAAGCCATAATCTGCTAAACAGCACTTCAGGAGCCAGAAGAGTTAACACATTACCATAAATTGCCTACAAAGTTGCTTTGGTGAGATTTGAAACTTTGCTCTGGGTGGTCTTGCTCTGAGGCAGAGGGGTAGATTTGATCACCCCATGGGGTCCCTTCTAATACCTATTTTTCTCACTGCTTTAATGAAAGAGAAAAGCCGTTTCAATTGCTTTGAAAATTGAATGTTATGGAAATGGGGGGCCCCAAAGTCCAGCGCACTGGGAAGAAACAGGTTCTTGGTAGAAATCTGTGTAGCAATAGCTCTGGTTTTAAGAAAGTTGGGATTTCACCTGGTCTTAACAATTCTCATTCTTTTGTTAAAAAATTAAATTGGGGAGCTTAAATTTCTGGGATTCTGTTTCTAAAAATTTCTTTAAGCTTTCTATAAAGTAGTTACAACTTGAACTGAGAAGCAAGAATCCTAAATCACGAAAACCAAGCGAATAGTTGCTTCCTGGTCTGTTGGGGCTGGGGGGGGGGGGGTCAGTGGAGATAAAAGGAAAAAAGAGGCACTAAAGGAAAAGCATGTGGAGAAAGTCTTTAAAAACATACAGTTAGTACCTAGCTGCATTACTCAGTTTAAAAGTATTCAGCAAAGCTCCTCTTGCTGGCCCAGATATGCATCTTATCACAGATAAGCCATTAGAATTCTAGAACCACATTTTTTCCCCCATAAACACAAGCGATTGCTTAAGGGGAACTGACTTGGGCAGCTTTTCAAAAAATATGAAAGTTGATTTTTTTTTCCCCCAGGTAAAAAATGGAAACAAAAATCTTTTCTCCTTCACTCTTCTAAGTACTATTTTTGCTTCGTACCAAAAAAAAAAAAAAAAATCTTCTTTAATCCTGGTTTAGCTTTTAATATTATATCATCCATTAAAATTCATAAAGTAGTTCATCCCAGGCAAAACAAACTACTCTTCACTCTCCACAAATCGCATAGGAGGTGAAATGAATGCAGTTGCAACTGGAATAGCTTTTATCAAGGTAGGACATACTACTCCATCATTACAGTGGCGCCAGGGAAGCAGTTAAGAACGGGAGCTTCTATTTACCCTCCTGTGTAGGGAACAGGCTGGGGTCTACTTTTCGTGGCACTAAAATTGTGCCGGAGAACACACATTTTATATGAAGATTCTACTTTGCTTCTTCATCGATTGCTAAATGCCTCAGATCATACGCTCAGGCTTATGAGACTAACACCCCTTTGTTATGGGTGGTGAGCATGCTCTACCTGATACAGGAGAAGCTGCCTGCAAGCATATGGCTCTTACATACACAGAATTAAAGTTTTATGTTCTTCAATTAGTTTTGAGAATAGAGGTTGATATTTATTGGCTGGTTTGTGTGAGTGCGCATTAACCTCTTGAACTACTGAACGGCCTACAGTAGGTGCTACAACTACTCTACTTTAAAATTGGAAAAGTTGTTACAACTTACAAGGGGGGGGTTGGGGGGGAACTAACTTGCCCCTGCTCCAGGCTGAGTTCTAGTTTCCTGAAGTCTGCACTTCTCTCAAAGACCAGATAGTTATATGTTCTTGTTACTTGTGGGGTCTTGTTAGTTAGAAAAACTCTTAGTGATCAAGAAGTGGGCCTGCCTTGCAGAAGCCCTTTGCTAAACTTACCCATTAAGTTTCAAGTTTGAGAAGCTAATGGTTTTATAATTAACATTAAAAAAAATCTAATCTAAATTTATTTTCCAAGGTATAACAATTACCTCTGCTTAATAACTTTGTGGGCCTATTTAGGGGTGATGAAAAATAATAGTTCTATGTGACAATGCTTTAACATTTTGGTTTGAACTTTCTAGACCTGACTCTGTCATAGGAACAACATTACTTTCCAAATCTAGATCTGAAATAGCCATATTCTTAAAAAGACAACTGTTAATGAGACACATTCCACAAGTACATAAAAGTTAAGGTTTTCCAAGGAATCCACAACAAGTAACACTTTTCTCAAGTGCTAAGTGAGTGCCTGGAAGTGAACCTGAGTCAAGATAACCTGTATGTACTTCACTGAATCATGGAGAGATTTGTTGTGAAAGGATAGAACGACACAGGGCCACATTCATTACATAGTCCTTATATGGACTTGGTACATTTTCTAATACATTTCTAGGAAACATCTACCTCACTTAGAGAGAAGCTAAGGAATCCCAGGGAGAGACGCAGAAGACAATAAAAGAATGATAAAATTCATTTAAAAAAAAAAATCACAACTTAGGAAACAGTTCTCATAGAAGTTAAAATTGGGAAATTGACTCCAGAAGTCAAGGTGTATAAAAATACACAAATAACAGCACAGGAAAGCACCTCAAGCAGAAGGCATCAGTTTAAGCTTATCTATCTGTTCTGCAGGACACTCATTCATGTTTTCATTAGGCAACTTTGCACAGTGCAGTCAGAAGATAAATCCGGAAGACAGACCAAGATATTTCCTTATGACGGACGTTTTGAAGGTGAGTTTTCTTCATAATAACAGAAATATCATAGTGCAAAATCATTCTAAATGGATCATTTGTCAAATATTTAATTTAGTTATCCAGGCAATATTCTCGAACATTCCCTCCTAGTCTAACAACACAGATTCTCATTTTTCTCTGACTTTCACTCATTTCCTAAACACTATGGTTTGAGACGTCTTGAGGTAAAGGGAAAAAAAAATGCAACAAATCTAATTAGGATTTGAAAACTTTAATTAAAACATTCACTTGGGTTTTTCATTTTTCTGCTAGCAAAAGGTTGGTACTAGGATTCAATGAATTAATGTATGGGAAGGTGCTTAGAAAACTGTGAATCATTACCAACTGCAAGGTATTTTTCCTTTTTAAACTACAGCATGGGATTTATGAAAATATGCTTTTGACAACTAGGTTTAGCCCAACGCTTCCTACCCCAGGCCGAGGACAATGACCGTTCGTGGTCACCTCTGCTGCATTACCAGGTCTGCACTGGGTTCATGGCACAATGGCTGGCTCACCCAGCATAAACTTTGCTGTTTCTGCAGCTGGGCTGTCTCCCAGTAAGATACTTACAGGACATCTTTCTGAAGATTCATTCTTTCTATGTAAGTCTCATGGTAAAAACTTAAAATCGAAGTTCCTCACCAGTAGCTACTTGGTCTAGGATGGCCCAGGAACACTGCACAATCTTTCAATGTGTGAACTACACACGTTGATACTGAAGAGATTCCCGTCTCCCATGCCTAAAAGTGTCATGGAGACTCTGCCTTTAACTTCTGATGCTTTCATTTGTGTTTTTAATCAGAAAGAATCAGAGTTCAAGTCTAAACCCAAAATTTGTCTCAAAACGGGTTTCAAATTTCTTTATGTTTATAGGAAATGCATAGTGATTTCGAAGATTTTTCTCCAGTCATGTACAAAACTGAAGACAGTTTTGTAGGCTGGTTGTTTCTCTGGTGCTTCCCACCCTTTCTTGACAGTTTAGCTACCTGTAGTGAGCATATGAAAACCTCTCTTGGGGGTCCTATTTTAACTTCAACTGCTGATTCAAAGCAGTTCTAACTCAACAAGCTTGAGAGTATGCTTTCCCCAACTTTATTCATTTTACAGTGAGATAACAGATCGAGAATTTCTTAAAATTTAATGTGCTCTTTAAAGGGTACAATGTAATTGACTGGCAGTGAGCGCTGTTATAATATCGAGTAATGCCAATGAATTCCCTGTGGAGCAAATAAGACACATAGACCTACGTGTACCAGACAATCACCTCTGGATGTGGTTAGACAGCCAGTAGAACCATGCTAAGAGAAATCTGGAAGCATCTCATAGAGAAGCTACAGTGTCTACCCATGTTTTATGTTCACCATTGGCCGAACACCCCAACTATAAGCTTGGTTGGTCTTAACCCCCTCTGAGAGCAAACAAATACAGCAAAAGGTGTCTCAATCAAGAAACCTGTAACTTAGAATAAAGTTTTCTGGCTCACAAATTCTGACATACAGTGTCTATAAATATACAGGGTGGCTATTGAATAGTATCTTAAGAGTGTATGAAAATTATTACTTAAGAACTAATACAACTTTGGCTAAGACAATCCTCAATGAATAAGGATTAATGTGATCACCAGAATCGTATTTAGAAAACAAATAAAAATCTCCCAAATCCTAGAAAATCAAAACTGTATAGGCACTAAATTAAATAATTGGGCAGATTAAAAAGAAAACATATTCCATGCTAAAATTCATATTGTTATTAGAGACAGAATTTAAACACCTCAGGACAAGAAAGAGTAAGGCCAGACTAATGGACCCGAGTATAGAACCACCTTCTGAATGGCAACTGTAAGAAGTAAGGGTGTGGTAACCCTGAAAGTTTTATATTTCGTCACATAATCACCTATACAAGTCATATACATATACATAAATGCGGAGTTCCTAATTCTGTATTTTAGGAAATCTTTTATAGACAAGGTTACCAATCCAATTCAGTAGCTATGTGTAGGTAGGCAGGCTGTGTATGAACACAGTGACCCTTCTCTCTTGTAGAACAGCATTGTCTTACCACAGCCTGCTCCTACAGACATTAAGGCAGATTGATTTTCATTAAAAATGGATTTTAGAAATAATTACTTTAGAACATTATGTCAACAGTTCAAGACCTTCGACAAATAGCTGAAGAGTGTGTCTGGTCCTCGTTTAAGAAGCTCCTATGACAGGTTTGTTTCTTGCCATTGAGTGGGCTTTTCCTATACTTCTGTACTCCGAAATATATGGACTTTTTGTTTAATATCGATGAAATGAAATAATTATCAACACATGATTTAATTATGGCATTATATTACATGAATACTCTGAATTTGTGTTCTGTATTCAACTTTTTCAAGAACTTTAAAAGCTATTTTAGTTTTACAGGTTGTACTTGCCAAAAACTAAATATGGAAGAAAATATATTTGCTGGTGGATTTTAGGTGTAATTTATCAAACTCTCATCTAACACTTTGCACTGAAGGTTTATTTCTTGACTTCTCATAGAAATTATAAGGATACTTTTAAAACTCAGTTTAAAACAATGATACACAACAAAGTTACCTAGCAGGTAGATTCTTTTTTTTCCTTCCTAAAAAAATAGAAAAATCTGAAGAAATAGAAAATGTGCCCATTTCTGGGACTATGGATAGAATTTTTTTATCAGTCCCATTTAAAGCTGCCTTTAAGGATTGTATTAAACTTAATTATGAAAGATTACAAACGAGATGATATGTAATTGGTACCAGCTGCAGTCCGTATTGGAAAGCATAAATATAAATGAAATTACTTATTTATTTTTTATTTACTATTCAAATGGCAGTCTTCAAACTAGTGACATTACCCAGGCCTTATTATTTCTCTACTGCGGTGTCTAGGTACCTCTGTAATAACAACAGAGGAGGTACAGATGTTGCTTTTTCAAACCTCAAGAACCTAAAGACTTAGAGCAACACAGTATTCTTTCCTCTATCTAATTAGGAGTGGACTGTTTTCCATCAGAATTAGTGATTTGGGATGAAATTCTCAAGCAAATCTACAGAAGTTTTAAACATTTGTATCTATTATCTAATTTCTTGCTGAGAGTCACCATTAATTTTTTTTTTTTTTTTTTTAGGGCAGAAGAAAGAACTGTAAGGAAGAGGTGGCTGCACCTGGGGAGGGCGGCTGGGGGTGTGCTGAGCAGCGGGGCAGGACCCATAGCTGAGGCTGCATTCAAGCTCCTTTCCCTCTCATCCTGGTATATCCGGTCTCTTTCAGCTTCCGGCAACTGTAAGAAATTCTGCATAGCCCGAAGGTTTACCAGCAGAGACTGGGATGCAGTCTTGGGGTCCTCTTCCTTTCGGAGGATTTCAGAAAGCAATCCCTGCAGGGAAAGAAAGATACCCGGTGAGCTTGCTCCTTGCTTCAGCCAGGGGTTGGGGGCCGGGGGTGGGGGGTGGGGCTGTTCTGGGTATCCCCTGTCTTTTCCTCACCCTTTAGAAAGTGAGCAGTCAGAGGCTTTGAGTCTGTATAGGAATATATTATACAACTGAAGTAGTGGAGAAGAGAGACTCAATTGTATCCTTCATTTTATTGAGCATCTGCTTTACATATAGCAGAAACTGAACCGGCTTAATTGGTCTCATTCCTTTGAGTAGCTTAACTTGCCGTGAAATCTTTCACAGAGAGATGGTAGAGAGAAGTTAAGAATAAGTAAAATCCCCATAGCGCAACAGCATTGAACTGTATAGTTCTCAAGCATCCGGACAAAAGCACAGGGCGACCCACAGCCCAACATGTTAATGCACACGGACATTTCTAGAGGGATGAGCCAAACTTTTGAGGAAGATACCAGAAAACAAGCGGCAGCACATCACTGAAGACCACTAAGACTTTTGTTTATACAGGTGATACTTTGTTATTCGTTAATCTTCAATTTACAGTGTCACAGGTAGTCATTTGAATTTGCTGTTTAAAGGGAAATGGACTTCCATAAGCAAGTGTAAAACTTTCTATGCTATACCAATAGGTAACAGGTTGAAAATTTCTCACTTCAGAAACCACAGATCACACCTGAAATACTTAACTACTACTCTTCCACACGGTAAAAATCTATCCTAGAATTTGACATATTGAAAAGAGTATCATTAAATCTCTTGAAAACTAAAAATCACTATTAGCAACAGCAGAAACTTACAAACTTCTAGAAACTTTTCTTAAGGTGTTTTTCTTCCCTCAACAACTCAGTATTAAAGTACTTCTGTTTTTCTTTGGGGAGGGGGTTATTTTTTTTAAATGGGTGATTTCCTCCTTATGTATCTGAAGGGTGGTATGAAGTCCAAAAACAGCTAAGGCTGCACTGGCTACATGATAAGACTTAGACGTTATCTTCAATCTGTACCCTGCTTCCTTTACTTAGACATATTACCAGAGTATAGTTATATTAGTTATAGTTAATGCAGTGGAATTACATCCAGATTTTTGCATAATTTGAAATCCACATCTACCCAAACACCCTAAAGAAATGGTCAAAGTGTATATTTGAGCGAGAGAAGGCAAAATAGACTCCCCAAGTTTTAACACTTGGAGATTGTTACAGCTTCTCATCAGTGCATCACATTGCCTGATACAGCACTTATTACAGATAAGAGAACACTGTCCCTTTAAAATACATCATATGATTTATAAACTGATGCTTAAGGAGGGAAGAAATGTCCGCCAAGCTCTGGGGAATTGAGTTAATCACAAATAAATCTCTCAGTTTGTCTATTGCAACCAAAGCCTGGATTTATGTCTGGACTTTCATAATAAATGTTACTTAAAAACTGAGGCACTTGCCCTTTTGGCCATGATACTAACTAGTAACTGCAACTGTGTCTACTGAGAACAAAACATCCTGTCAATCGACCTCGGATTCAAACAGGCAGTTAATCATCCAGCTCTTCAACCTGTACTAAGCCAACTAATTAGACTATTTCTAATGTGTCTTATGGAAATAAACAAACACATCACACACAAAGTCTATTTCACTGCTCCCACAAAATGTTATATACTTAAACAAACAAACAAAGACTACTTGGAAACAAGGCATGGTACCATGCCTGTAGTCCCAGCACCAGGAAGGCTGAAACAGTAAGATCATGCTTTTGAGGCCAGCCAGACTACACAGTAAGATCTAGTCTCAAAAAACACACATACATACGTGAGATGGACAGAAAACATGGCTGGTAAGGCAATATATAGCAATTGCATAGGAATGCATACAATATATAGAATGTCACGAAATCCTCAAGGATAACAGTATAGTTAATTTTCTCATTTTAACTCAATGCCTTATGCTTAAGTTGTTGATAAATACTAAAATAATTATGTGTATATAGACTACAGAAATGAAAAGGGGAACACTAGAATACATTCAAATGGTCATTATGAGCTATGACTAATGTTACTAAAGAATCAAGGCCACGGGCTCATTCAGCCAAGGCGCTCAGTGGGTTTGCTCTGTGAAATGTCAGTCTGCATGATGCTACTAACTAGTCAGTAAATTAAAAAAAACAAATCAGGGCAAAAGATACCCTGTAAATATTTGGGTTTTCGTACATCAGAGCAGTTGATATTAGACATCTAACAATCTCAAAATGACAAAGTAATATTTTACACATCTCTATTAAAAATGTTACACAGCAGAAGGATAGTGAGAAAGCCAAACCCGTGGAGGGGAAAAAAAAAAAAACCAAAGACACACTTTTTTTCGGGTGTGGCTCAGCCAGAAGACATCATCACTTGGGTGAGATGGTCAGTAAACCTTCCCATTTAAGCATAGGAGCACTGGCTCTGCAGGGCCCTTTCCCTCCAGATGTAATCTTCCCTCTGAGTGAAGGCAGGTCTCCTGCCTGGAGAGTGCCAATTCTCCACAGTGTTCCAAACCGCAGGCATTCAAGGAGCTCCACAGCAACCAGTGTAGACAATCTACTGTGTTTCAAAAAACTTTTTTTTTTTTTTTCTTTTTGGCCCAGAGCTTTCAATGAGGGGAGTGCCCCCTGGTGGAAATGCCTGAAAATATTGTTAGAAACCGTATGATTAGTGTTAATTTTTAAAAATTACTTAATGTAGAATCATCTGGATGCAAATGGCTGCAGTTAGGACGCAGACACTAGAGTGAAAGTCTTGGTTCCGCTCTGGTTCTTGTTTGAATGGCTGATGAATTCAGTGTGTCTGTGGTCCCTTTGCCCAGTTTATATAGGTCAAATATAGTGTAGTCTTGCCAGGTAAGGTTAAGGTCATTAGTATTAACTTCTCATGACTGGCTGATCCAGACATCATTACCAACAATCCAGCATGCCAAAGAAACAGTATGTAAAGGCCACACACCCTGTCACATCGCAGAACCAGCTGAGGTACGAAATTAAAGTACAACCAATCTGTGTCCCATTGGGGCTTCAATAAACTCACTGAACTAAATATCATGTTTCTAAAAAAGAAGTGAAATCAAAAGTGTCTGTTATGAAAGGGGATCCCGGCACGTCACAAATATTATTCTCACTAGAAAGAAGAATCTGGCATTCATTGGGACTTCAGATTGTACAAATAATTACATACTGTTGTATGTATGAAAACATAAATTTCTTGTTTTGTCATTACTTGGTGGCTAAAGGAGAGCCTGATATTTTTCAATTAAAGAACACACTTACTGATAAATTCCTAAACCTCTCTTTTTTTTTTACATTCCGACAAAGAGTTACACACGTTATTACAAGTAAAATTCATTAGTGATTGCAAAAGAAAGAAAACCTCCAATAAATATTATCAGTACTTCCAAAGGCTCATTATAAATTCTTTAAAACAGCAGATAAGTTAAAGAGCCGGCCAATCTGAACAAAAAGCCCGTCTGGCCTCCAGTTTATCTCCTCTTTGAACATAATCACTGATTAAAATAGATTTTATCAGCTCTGTGGAACTTCAAAGCTCTCAGAAACAAAACAAAACAAAACAAAAAAATGATTTGAGGAAACCTCCCTCCTAAAGAGACAGAATATTCTTCATGCCACCGGCCTGTTTAGTGAGTCCTTGATCATGTGTCCAGGTGAAAGACTATTTTCAAACTCCACCTGCTATGGCCTCTCGCCAGGCAAGTTGAAAGTAGATTCATTTATCTCTGTCCCTTGGTAGGCTCATCAAGAGCTGTCACACCAGATAATGGTACCTTTTTACCTTTTATTCAGTAGTGATATGGATAGTGGACTTTTCTGAAATAACACTGAGGAATGGTAGGGAGACAGTAGTGATTTCTGTTATACTTAAGCAGGTGAAATTTCTCTCCGCTACATAATTCACAGAACTCAAATTCAATAAAACGTTACATGATGGTCCATTACTGTTATCAGTTTTGAATAATCCATCTTAATTCTTTATTTTACTGGAAAATAAAGTGTGCCAAAGACAGAAGGGAACTGAAAGGGAGTGTGGGGGGAGGGGGAAGCCACTGAGCGAGCGGGATCAGAGTGAATCTCTGGGTTTTATTTAAGTTTTAAGAGAGATACATTTTCTTCTATCACAGCCTTTAAACGACAGTATCAGAGAGAGGTGAACTTAAAAGTGTTAAGTGTTAAAGCACTGTCGTTCATTTCTGGCCATAGATTCCCATTAAAAAGATATCATGTAGACTGAACTGCATGGATGGCATATGCTAAAAGCTACTGTCTTCAGTAGCAATTAAATAACATATGCCTATCATTCACAAAAGGGAGAATTCCTTTAAACAAGTCATTTATATAAATTTCACCTTAACTCTTCAGAGATGGTAGACTTTCTGTTCAACACTGTATGTGACAGTCTTGGGAGGATTATGGTTTAATTTGGGAAGCCCTATTAAGAAGATGGAGAGAGTCTCAAGAGCTAAAACAGGAAATCCAGGATTTTTTTTTTATAGTTGTCAATGACTAAAATAATTCTCAATTCCTAACCATGCCGCCTACTACGCCAATGTTTTACCACTCTGCACAGGGTGCGGGGTCTCTCCCCACCCGTATCGGAACTTTGCCTTTTTACACACAGGTTTTACAGTAATATCTGAGCCCGGCCGGGTTGGAAGTGAGCTGCAGGGAATGCACACCGACTTGAGATGTGCAGTCCAAGTGCAGAGCTTCCTTGCTACGTATGCATCAGCAAGTGTATTTTCGTACTGCACGCTCACACCCTACTCTCACTCTGCACCTGCTTTTATTGAAATGCATACACTCTGAAATAAACACACTACATGCATTCATATGAATGTATAATCACTGAACTAAATGCAGCTGCGTGTAGGCGTGTGCGTGTGATTTTTTTTTTTTTTTTAAGTATGACCACTGAAAGATACATACATGCTTGTGTGTGCAAAAGCTGGCTCTCAATAAACATTTAAATATCCACAGGAAACAATTCATATTAAAAAAAAAAAATACAAACAAGGCCTGACATCTCTTTACACTGAAAAATACCAATCACCAAGAACACATAAAGGTTTAAAATTAAACCTGTTTATAGATAAGCCCAGGGGTTCCAAATAAATTCTGGTGTTTGTTTGTTTTTTGTTTGTTTGTTTGTTTGTTTTTTTTCAAAATTGCTCATTTAAAAAGTGGTATCTGGAGGAAGTTTTATCATGTTGTCAATGCTCAAAATAATGAACTCACTGCTCTTCAAATAAACCACAGAGAACCACCTTTTTAAAGGTGCTAATTCATATGAAAAGAGAATTCACCACTTACTGTAATAAATCCTACAGAGAGCCACAAATGTTCTAAGAACCAAAGACAGTCAGCATTTCACAGCCAGAAACTGTGCTGACCCCACCCCTACACTCTAGACATACACAGGCCATACCCTTTGTGCTTTTGTATACAACTATTTGCTCAATTGTTCAAGGACTTATCAGTAAATCTATAATCTGTGTCTGTGTCAAGGCTGTCTTTGTCTGAAGGCTTTTAATTGAATTCAACAAACATTATCTGACTTTTATGTAGAGTCCCAGTTTTTGGCCCAGTACTAAGCATTACTAGTAATTACTGTATTTACGAAATAAAGAATGCTACAGCAAATCAGAATTTCTAGACAGTGACTTTTGATTCACTGATTTTTTTTTTTTAATTATTGCCCCAAGGGAATTAAAGGGTCATATTAAATTTACTAGCTGATAATAAATGCAGTTTTAAAGCTGTAAAACCATGGATCTTGGTAAAAATGATACAAAGTTCTAACCTAGGACATAATCCGGTGTAAAAGCCATCCTTCTAAAAAAAAAAGGAACAATAAGGAATAGAAAAGCAGTGGAGGGAACTGGGAGGAGGACTGGGAAGGCCCCACCAGGCCATTGGAACCTAAAGCTAGTCGGGGCCAGCCAAACGTGAGCCACATCTGGGATGCTCCCAGGTTCAGGAACTCTGCTAACAAGGAATTAATACTACATTATTTTTGTACCAAAAATTATTCTTACAATTGTGTAATAAGCAAAGTAACTCTAAAGATGAAAATGAGTTAGGCAAAGAACAAACAAACAAACAAACAAAAAAACAGAAAAAAGAAAGAAAATAAAAACAAGAAAACTGGAAAGGCATTATGTCCTCATGGTTAAATGTCCTTTTTGTAGTGTGGCTTGGCTAAAAAAAAAACCATCTACATTACATTAGCATCTAAACATATTAAAAGAAAAAGTTTGCTGGATGGACACTAAAGATAAAAGATACTACCCAGGCAGAGATTACCTCTCACAGGAATTTGCCCCAGGAGAGAAAAGGTGTAAACAGGAGGGGTACTTTTAGAGTTCTAGGAGAAATTTGATTTGAATATTCAGACTCATGCCTACAGGCTAACAGAGCACAAGGTCTGCTGTATACATAGGAGTGAAATACCAAGCCACACCCATCCCTCCACTGTCCAGTGCTTAGTGGGCTACAGTATAATAAGAGATTTTATGGCTCTCAAATGTTCAGTATGTGGACTTAAAAAACAAAAAGGAAGGAAGGAAGAAGGAAAAAAAAAAAAAAAAAAAATCCAGGACTCTGGATAAAGGGGGCACCAAAGGAGAGTATTTTACAAGTGTGGTCAATCCACACAACGTGCTGTGAGAAACCACACTTTGTACAATGCATGTAACTCTACTACAAAAATGGGGGGGGGGGGCAACAAAAGAATGAGATATGTAAGAACATGAACAATAAATCATGGATGAAGGGAGACAAGCTAAGCAATGGCTGCAGAGAATTAAATGATGGAAACCACTAGTACGGTTGAAGAATGTCAACAAAGCACTGGAAGGCTAGACACCTCTTCACCATCCATCACTAACGGCTTACTGCTCTACGGGATGAGGGCAGACAACGGCAGTAGTTTGCCCCTGAAAGGGGAGCAGCCTAGGGGACGAAGAGACCGGATTTAGGCACCACAGCAGCAGGCAATGTGATCCCATGAGCAGGGAAGTTAACCCAGCCAGGGTATAAAAACAAACACCAGCTTGGATGGGGCTCAGGAAAAGAAGCAAGGGAGAGAGAAGAGAGGCGCAACAAGGAACAACTGACCTGAGTTCGGTTAAAAGCCACGCGCGCAAACACTGCCTGTGAGATTCCGGCTCGTTTCAGTTCATCCCGCACCCACTGGTAGATTTCGGAAGAGACCTCCGTGTTCGTGGAAACTTGCTGCTCCAAAGGCTTGTTCATAGACCTGCTGACAGGGGGAGGGTGGTTCAAGTACTGCTGGTTTAAGGACTGCTGGGCTAAGAGTCTGTTCACCGCTACTGCTGGTTCAGCAACTGGGCCATCACCAGCTGCTGGTTGACCAGCTGAGGACTGATAGGTGTTGACACAAGCCCAGGGTGCAGGTTCGGAAGAGGGGTCCGGACAGACGGCTGGCTGCCATGGGAGAGCTGCGCAGGGGATGGAGGCTGCTCAGCTGTGTTTCCTGGGACAGGCTGCTGGCCAAAATTGACGTGGTTGGCGCCTTGCTGGGATAGTTCAGACAGACTATCCATTTCAACTAAAATAGACAAAAAGGAGAATCAAGTTCAGACAGCAATAAAGAAAATTTCTTATCATTTCTAATTTAAGAAACCAGAAGACGGTGGGCAAAGGGCACACTGAAGGGTTAAGATGCCAAGGTCCAAGGTCTCACTTACTGTAATTGTAAGGCCATGGCTGGTTTTCTCAAGAGACAATTTAACACACTCTGAGTGCAGGACAACTCCAGCTCTCTTTTTTTTTTTGAAACATGGCTTAGAGTTCTCAACCTGTGGGTCAAGATGCCTCCGGCAAACCTCTATCTCCAAAAATATTTACATTGGAACTCATAACAGTAGCAAAATTACAGTTATGAAGCAGCAACAGGAATAATTTCATGGCTGTGGGTCAGGTTGTGTTTACAACCTGAGGAACCGTACTAAAGGGTTACAGCATTAGGAAGGTCGAGAACCACTATTTAAGGCATGAAATCTACTATCTACACATTTTTTTTTTAACCTTTGCTTAGGGTCAAACTATTTTTGGTTTTCAGTTACAAGCAAGAGAAGGTACAAAAGCAATGGCTGCCTCTTTTAAGACGGCCTTAAATATACTGTTTGCTAAATGGCAATTAGAAACCGGGAGCTAAACTAAAAGCAAATAAACTATGATTACAAAACAACTAGTAAAAAAAAAAAAATTACGAATACTTCCTTATTATCTTAACTCTAGCAATCCAGGCAAAAGGAGGAAGCAGGCTATCTGTCTGATAGGGTGTAATGAGATGGGCGTAAGAGCTGGCTGTGGTGCTTGGCATCATAGGTGGCCTGTTCATTTAAGGCAATCACAGACACTGAGGATATCAGCAAATACTTGTTGGGTTGAAGCAAACACATACTAGAGTAGAGAGAGCCAGCACACCCAGTGTGGCCCAAGCTCGAATGCTTTTAATAGAAGCTGTGGTTCTCGGCAGATGCTAAGGAAGTGGTAGAGGGCTGTTCTGGTACAATGGTGGCACTGTCACGATTCTGCAATTTATTCCCACCTACCCGGGATGAATGCTTTTCCCCTGGCTAGAACACTTGTGTGGATTGGCTGAGAGTCAGCTCTAAGTGTGTCAAATGCTTTTGCTGCTACACAGAAGAGACTAGAGGGAGGCTGAGACCAGAGTGTAATATAAATAGGTAAGCCTTTTCAAAGGTCCACACTTTCCATGGATAGGTTCTATTTGGATTTTAATTATCGTTTCTCTTTCCGTTAGAGATGCAGACTGTATAATCGGAGGAACCGGTCATACCGCTAAATTCCATGATATATGCAAAATATAACTAAGAATGGGAAGAAACCTTCAGTTTCTACAGTGATATCAGCCCAAGTGGGCCATTCACATGGAACAGTAATTCAAGCAATTATTCCAAAAATTGATGTATTGTCTTCATTACAGCCCTAAGCTATAAAAGGCAAAGAATCCGTTTTGGTAGATGGATGGCTTTTCTTCAAATATTAAAAGCTAAAACATGCTCAAAATTCTTATCTCTAAGTCTTCATGGAAAAGTTATTATTGTTGTTACTATTAAATGAATATAATGGTAATAAAGATATACAATAGGGCATAATGCTTTGTTGTAAGACACCCCATTCCCGTTTAATTTTAAGATGTCTATCTGGAAGGTACAGTGTATGAAAGAAAAAGGTACATTAACCTTAACCATAATGTTTGCTCCCGTGAGCACTAACAGATTCACAACAGAGAAAATGCCAGACTCCAAATGCTCTGCCACAGCATGTAAGTGTGACCTGTCGTTTTATACCTCACTCATCTTGATGCGTGTCCTGCGTAACAAACGTTGACCTAACGCAGTATGTTCAGAGAGGGCGCTAGGCTGGAACTGAAAGTTCAGAAATGAAAGTGTTGGTTCTATTCCAGATAGGAAGGCAAGTGCCTTCCTATAGGGTCTGGAGCCATAAAACCACTCCATCTCAATGATGGAAACCAAACTGTCTTTAGCAAGTTGAATGCAGTTAAATATTGTTTGAAAGCTGGTGTGAAAACAGGCTCTTTCTCTGTTTTGTTTTTTTTTTTTTTTTTTTTTGCGAACAAAAGCAAAAATCCTTAAGCATGATTATCTCTGTGAGAAATCACAGCCGATATTAGTTATTCAAGGCCTGGTTAGGTCTTCACTGAGATGTTACAAAATGACAGCTCTCCTCCTCACGCCTCGATTTCCTGCATGTCTGACAACCGAGTCAGTGTAGCTGATTTAAACACAAACATTTATTGAATTTAATTATCTCATTATACTCATACCCACTCCCCCACCCCCAAAGAAACATTCTAAATTGATCTCTAATTGGGCAATCAAAAGATCTGGCTTTCGATGTGACTTTGATAAACCCCCAAATGACATGCAATGGTATGTCGCCACTGCAAAAGGATGGGCTTTCTTTTTTTCTTTCCTTGGTGTTTTTTTTTTTTTTTTTTTTGCTTACCCATCATATCCTTTGTCTTCTTGAAATGTTTGTACCACCTTCCAAATTCTTGACATTTTGCTGCTGAGACATTTGCATAGTACGTGCTGTTCACAATGGAGGAGATCATACTCTGTGTGGAAAGGGGAGAACATGTGTGATAACACATCATGACACATGAAGGAATCCTGCAACTTCAGCTGTGGGAACCGTACCTGCTTTCCATGTTTCTAAGTCAATGGGAACAAAGCTGAAGCTTCTTCAAATTCATTAAGTAGATCATCAAATGCTTCTTTTAAGCCCAAGCAAGCAGCAGCCCTCACACAGTATCTGATCTTGCACCCTCTTACAATCTCCATCCATACCACCTATTGCTTAAAAGTGTGCATCAGTCTGCATCAGTCCAAGTCTATGAAGGTGATGTCATGACTGAAATTCATACACATTTCGACCATTGCAGCATGGTGACTGTACTATATGTCTGCTATTCAAAGCATAGTCCAGGCCCCAGAGCCATGGACGTTGCCTAGAAGCTTGTGTGAAGTCCAGTTTGGAGCCCTATCTCTGACCTCCTCCGTCAGCGCCTGCACCTCACCAACACTCCTCAGGACAGCCAGGCATAGTCAAGTAAGAGAACTGAATTTTTATATTTTCATGCTCAATGTGTAAGATTACAGCTGCTGGTGAGTTAAGAGTCCTCAGGGGTCATACTTAGGAAGCAACTGTGACAAGAGCCTCCCTCAGATCTTCAGTCTGTGACTGTGGGCTTTATGTAGTAAAGTTTGAGTTGAGAATTTCAAATGACCAGAAAATATTTAAATATATATATTTTGTGTTAATTAATAGTTTAAGAGTTCCATCCCCCAAAAGGAAAGGAAAGAAAGAAAAAAAAAGAAAAAGAAAAGAAATGTCTATTTGTTATTGTTCTCTTGCTTAAAAAAAAAAAAGCCTTGAAGAGCTGGACATAATGGTGTTAGCCTGTAATTCCAATGCCTGGAAGGAGAGGCAGGCAGATCTCTGAGTTCTAGGGCAGCCTGATTTATATTGTGAGTTCCAGCCCAACTCAGACTCAGAGTGACACTCTGACTCAAACAAGCAAAAAGGCACTGAAAACAGCCAGCCATTTGATAAGTACAAATGAAGACAATAATGTTAATGTATCAGTAAGAGAAGTTTAAAACAAACAAACAAACAAGCAAACAAACACAACTACTCTTTCAATAAACAAAAGCATTTTTTTCCCCCAGATAATTTTGGTTATAGTAATTGCTGTGACTTAATTCCTGGTTCACCCACTGTCTCTAGTAGCTACATTAACTCCCTATTGAGTCTTCGAAGACTGAAGCACCAAGCCTCCTGGTCCTGTGAGTAGAAACTTAAGAGTTTAAATTTCACACTGGATGGTCTACAGGGAAACAGCTTACAGAAGACTCCATTGTCGGGAGGCAAGGAACAACCAGAAAAGCCAGTTTGGGGACAAGAATATTTTTATATCATTATCTTCTTTAAGCTACTTCAAATGTAAAGCTCTTTGGGCTATTATTAACTCTGACATCCATCATCAGTGCTAATTCTGTAGCACACACACATTCCTGAAATGTGTAAGTTTGGGGTCTTCTCAAGACCTGGGAGTGAAGGGTAAGCCAGAGTTGCATGATGTATGCAAAACACAGCGATCTCTCCAATGAAGCCCTGTGATAGCTTTTGTCCCCCACACTTTCTACTTTATAGACATTTTTACACTTTTTATTTCTCTAAAAAGACATTCTTTAATGTGCTCTCGAAGCCCTGCCATTAATCCAATAGCTTGCAATTTCGCTAAGAGCCTCCTACGGTCCACAGTGCAAAAAAAGACACTTAGCAAGTTGCCACCAAAACCAGAGCCAGGACTACCTGATCCAGCTAGCAATCCGCCAGCCTCCATCTCAGTTACTGTACTGTAATAATGGATCAATAACGTGAGCCTCTAATACATCTATTGAGATCACAGAGAGAACGTGATTCCACAGACGGATGACAGCTGATGTCCTCCATTCTAGCCCAATTTCTAAAAAAAAATTATCACACTTTACCTGGACATTCTAACACTCTCCTGTGTTAATATAAACACAGCATGGAAGTTCATATTTTAGAAACATGCAGACTCCCTAAATTGTTCAGAAGTTTTCAATAAATAGCCAGTCTGGTTTGCTTTTCTTGGTTTTACAGATTCCGTTTGCTTGCTGATACACTGGTTGGTGTGGAGGATAAAGCCTCTGCTCAGGAAGTTTACCACCTACTAGGAAGTAGTGATTCTCTGCACCAATGGTGAGAGTTTGCATAATGAGTGAAAACATTCTGAAATCCTTCAATAAAATTAGAGCTCATGTATAAAAGTGCTATGCAGTCCGTTATTATCCATAGATAGAAACACATCCATATGCGCCCTGTCACCAAGGCTTCCCCTGCCCCTGCTTAACCCTAAATCTATAGGCTATGGCCTAAAGTGGTTTTACTGTTTGCTAGAGTACCCTCCTCCTGCACTTCCCTACTTCCTCAATGGACGTTTATGATATGATAACACAGATCCGCCAAAGATGCTTTCAATAGTCACTGAGATGACAGAGCAGGAAAAGGCACTTGCTAAACCTGATTAGCTGAGTTCAATCGTTAGGAATTATATAGTAGAGAACTGACCCCCATACATTGTCCTCTGACCTCCTTACACACCCAATAGCACACAAACATGTAGACACACATCACACACACACACACACACACACACACACACACACTCGTGCAACACAAAAAAATTAGGATGCTTTAAATAACAGAAGAGTAGCATATATAATTTATAAAATGATGTGTGTGTGTGCGCATGTATTCGTGTGTATGTGTAAACCAGAGGTTAATAACAGATGTTTCTTTTAGTCACACTCCGCCATATTTTCAGAGACAGTGTCTCACTAAATCTTAGCCACAGGGATCCTTCTGCTCTACCTTTTCAGTACTGGCATTATAAGCAGCTATGTGAGGCTCTTTATGTATGTGCTGGGGACCCATTTCAAATCTTCACGCAGGTCCCACCAGCACATTACCAACTGAGACATCCCCTTGTCTCCACAGAAATCTTTTTTAGGAAAACTGAGGATGCTCTAATTAAATATAGTAGCAGGTGAGGTCAAGGGGTGACAAGGGCAAGCAGCAAAGAGAGACCTCCTTCTTTGTTTCAACATCTCAGCTCAGTGAATCTGGGATGATGTCACAGTAAGTATGGGAAGACTCACTCAGCTCCCAGACCCGGATGTAGTCCCACATCCTCACATCCCTGACTGAGAGCTGCTCATCCTTCAGCTGCTCATCCTTCAGGCTCTACTGTGTCCTGATTTCTGCCAGGCCTTCCTCCCTTCCCATGTTCAAACAGGCAAAGCCACTGTGGCTAGCACTTCCTACATCCATGTTGGAGACATAGGTGCTCATCACAGATGACTGAACACTCATGTCTCCCAGGCTCTTTACAGAATGGCTAAACACTTATCTACATTTGCAGTTCTCTCTAAATGCAGGTGACTCTGGACCTTTACCCAGCCAGAGTTTAGATCCTATGTTTAGAGCCCTAAATGAAGTCTGCCATGACAGAGCCTGGCTTTTGAGCAGCAATAGAGGAGACATGAGCCAACATGGGATGAGGCCTCCAGGTTGGCAGTGTCAGCACCTGTCTGTAAACCAATGGGCTGTTACCGAAACCTGACAGAACCTTCTCCCCCTTAATCTTTTCCTTAAATTTAAGAAGAAAATGGATAAACTGAAGCATTAGCTTAAAAAAAAAAAAGTGAGAGTCTTGAATATAACACAATTAAAACCTCTCTAAAAAGGTAAAGTGTGTAATAATCTATGAATGTCAATAAAGTTAACACTTAACTGTGATATAGGATTAGCTAGTTTTTAGCATTTTTCTTACCACTGGGCCACTCAACTCCCAAGACTATTGTTCTACTTAAAAACTGCTAAGTTCTGCAATCTATCAAGAACATTATAAACACACAAAACCACAAGATAACCTGGGATCGCAGTAAGTTTTCCTAAGCACAAGCTCAGAAGTCGTTTGCCCTTGGTTAGGTAAATGTCACATGCACAATAACTAAATACAAACTGGAAACAGTTTGCAAAGTAGGATATCGCAGATGACAATGTCTATAGAGCTCTACCAATAGCACTGCTAAGATCACCCATGAAATAACTGTGGAGCAACTATAGGATGCTGTCTCAGTTTAGCAAAACTTCCTCAATTCTTGTTGTGTGCTAATTGTTGGAACAAGTAAAACTTAGTCCTAGGGCTTGTGCGATGCTTAGCAGGTAAGGGAACTTGCTGACGACCTGAGTACAACCCCAGAACCCATGGGAAGGAAATGGGAACCAACTTCAGAACAGCTTCTGACCTCCACACAAATCACATGGCATGATCCCTCCCCTCCTTCCTTCTCCCCCCCCCTCTCTCTCCCTCCCCCTCCTCTTCCTCCCCCCCCCTCGCTCTCTCGCTCACTCACCACACATACTCACACATACACAGAGCATTTTACAATGTGAGGAGAAAACCCTCAGTTCTGTTAACACAGTTATAATATAGTCTTCTCACTTTTTAGGTCTTTTCAGAACAGCATAGTGTTGGGTGCATGAAGGGTAGAGAGCTAGGGTGCTGGAGAGAAGGATGAAAGAATTTAACGAGTTAACATCCTCTTTGACCTTGTCTAAGATATCCAATCTGCTTAATTTGCAAATGGACATAAATTGAGAACAGATTTATATATTAAAACACAAGGTTTCCATCACCCCTCACTTTCATTACAGGTGATTTTATAAACAATTTTATAATGATTTTAAAGGGTGATGCTAAAAGTATCTATTGAATAAGTTGTGTGTGTGTGTGTGTGTATATATATATATGTTTATATATACATATATATACACATGTATATATATATGTGTGTGTATGTGTATATATATATATATATATGTGTGTGTATGTGTGTATATATATGTATACACACATACACACACATATATATACATATATATATACATATATATACATATATATATACATATATATACATATATATACATATATATACATATATATACATATATACATATACATATACATATACATATACATATATATATGTGGTCTTTTACATTTCACAAATAAAAAGTTTTTGGTTGTTTACATTAATACAGAAAAGAAAAAGAAAAGAAAAAGCCTGAATCAAAATATATCTCACAACAAATTCTTTCTTTTTTCTTTTTTGTTTGTTTGTTTTGTTTTTCTTTTTTTTTTTTCTTTTTGAGACAAGGTTTCTTTGTCTTCTGGAACTAGCTCTACAGATCAGGCTGGCCTCAAACTCACAGAGATCAGCCTGGTTCTGCCTTCTGAGTTCTAAGATTAAAGTCAACTGCCATCACCACCTGCCTACAAGCACCATATAGCACATATAAATGTGATTTCAATTCTCTCATGACATTTAGACAAACAACTCGAGTTATTGTCCACTTTTGAACTGAGAATTAATTAGTCTCAATGGTTTTGGGGTGGGGGGAGCGCCAACTCATTCTTGCAACAATAGCACCACTGTCTCCTTCCTTTACAGAGGAAGAAACCAGAGCATGGAGAGCCAGTTGCTCACATTTCTGACAGTCAGGATGCTTGAGCTAGCTCACTAAAGTGTTGGGGAAAGGCAGTGACACAGAAACATGTATGTAAAAAGACAAAAAAAAAAAAAATCACCACAATTAAAAAGCAAATGAAATCATGCTGTCAGATTCTGTCAGTAACCCAGGCATCAATGAATGGGCAGGTCCTATGTGTCAGAAAGCCCTTACATGTTTCAGTCTAGCTCCACATTTCTGATAGTTTTAGAACAAACAGCAGATAATGTGGCAAATGTGGGACGGTCAATTGTGCCAAGTCAGATCTCACAGATAAGGATGAGATCTCAACCAGTAGTGGCAATTAAGGCTTCAAGCACTTAACATCTAAGGTATCATTTGGTTTGCATCTTTAACCCCTGGAGTAAACTAATAAATTAGATTAGCATTTCTATATGAAACTATTACAAAGTGAACGAATATTTTCTAATGAGAAAGATGATTAAAGAGAACAAAATTTTAGAGTAAGAATGAGAGGGGAGAAAGAGAGAAGAGAGAGAGAGAGAGGAGAGAGAGAGGAGAGAGAGAGCTAAAAGCAATGCGCCCCCTCCTGTACATACAAGGAGGGATTCTGCCACCATTGTGACCTGTCTATGATGACATTCCAGCACCCCAAAATAACATTGCATATTTGTATTTCTCTAGTGCCCTTCCCAGGGTATTTTATGATCGTTATGAGTTAAAATTAAAACCGAAGCACATACAATTCCTAATAGAACTATTTTAGAAATGCTAAACAGAACAAATAACTTTTAAGTCTAGATTTAAAAGTCCCAACAGCCAGCGTAGTCCTTGCCTCAACTGGCAGTGAGCTGCAAAGCCAGGCTGCTGCTCTCCCGTTTTGTTAAAGGCTTGCTTATGCTTCTTTCTACTCAGAGCATGCTATAATCATGCAGTTTCCAATGAAAGAGGGAAAAACTGGGTGTGTGTATTTGTTTGATTATTCTGAACTGGAGGGAGGGAGCTGTGAGTTTGTTAGGAGTCCAACTCCACCATTAAACTAAAGTGAATTTAACAAGAAATCCAGATAAAACCCAACTTGAATTTCAGTACTGAGAAAGAAAATGTTCAAAAGCAGTCTAAAACTAGTTCTGTTTATCAATAAAATCAGTATGATTAGCATGATTTGGTTGTCAGTCCTTTTTTTTTTTTTAACATTTATAAAGTAGTGTTTAATAGCTATTCTCTCAGATTAGGCCCTCTCCTAAGCCTTGGAAATATCAGAAGGAAAAGGACCATGCCCTCATGATATGGTAATTTTCCTTGTATTAGTGATCCTAAGGTCAAAGGTAACCTATTCAGATCTAAAACAAGGCATGGGTCAAAAAAGATCATTATGTGAAGAGGATGTACTTACACATTATTAAACACTTGAAACTGGCATAGCTTGACCTCTTCAAATTTAACTATTGTGAAGAAAGAGTCTATAACATATTTGAGATAAATTCATTCATGTTAGCCAGCTGCTTTGTTAAAGTTAGCTTTTAGGATTAACAGATATGAAGGTTAGAAAGAGCTAGCTAGGTTACTGTAAAAATCCTGCATTAACTAAAACAGCTAAAAATCAGCCTGATGTTAGTCTTGTGAAAAGAAAGCTCACAATTTGGAGGATGTTTCCTTATAGTTTAGACACACTGTAATACTGCTGAATAGAAAAGGTAAATGATCTCCTAAGTGGCTTGTGGGGACAAAAAGTTAAATTATGAAAGTTGTGCCAATTCACACAAGTAGCACGTAGGGCTGGCTTACCAGTTACATAATGCAGCCCACCACTGACTATGGTGGTCACCAACTAATAGTAAAATAACAGCTAATTGGTTTATCAAGGATTTCAGCATCTGATGAAGGAAATACTAATAGCAAATACTAATAAGCAGATTCCCCATTTGTGAGTTCAAGGCCAGCATGGTCTCACAGAGAGTTCCAGAACAGCCAAGACTACAGAGGGAAAAAAAAAACATAAGGAGATGGATGGATGGATGGATGGATGGATGGATAGATGGATATGGTTAGTAGGTAATTGTGGGAAAAAAAAAAGGAGAGAAAATCCTCTAGGGAACTCCCCTCAGAGGTACATGGTGTTCAGCTACAGATTTATAGCTCTGCGCTAGGAAGGGGCAAGGACATCAAGCACAAAACTATTCTTCAGGTAACTGCCAGTGACATCCTTATCCATCAGGGTAGACCCATCCAATGACAAACAGCTTACACTTTGAAACAAATTTGAAAATTTTTTTTTTTTTTTTTTTTTTGGTTTTTTCAAGACAGGGTTTCTCTGTGTAGTCCGGGCTGTCCTGGAACTCGCTTGGTAGACCAGGCTGGCCTCGAACTCAGAAATCCGCCTGCCTCTGCCTCCCAAGTGCTGGGATTAAAGGCGTGCGCCACCACCGCCCGGCGACAAATTTGAAAATTTTAACTGCCCGCTAGACCCAATAAAAATGCTAAACTTTAACTCTGGTCTTCAAATCAAAAGGCCATCATGAGCTCAATCACACATACCAATTCTGCAAATGTGAGGCGCTGAAGGGAAGTGACCAGAGCTGAGTGACTCCGGACTCTCCCAAATATAACCTTATCCAGCGGATAATCCTACCCCAACCTCCACCTCTATGATCTAAATTTTACCCTAAATATGCCTTAATTTAAGGGCATTTGCTTTAATTTAGGGGCATGAAACAACAGTCCTTTGAAAGCAAGTCAACACACAAAAAAACAAAGCTACAAAACACATGTGAGAGAAAATAATCCCAAATTAGAATAAACACAGCAGACACCTTAAAGTTTATCAGAACTCCAAGAAAGGAAGTGTGTCGTGGATACCTGGAACCATCTTTATCTGTGTATGTGGCCAAAAGAGACCCTAGGTTTAGCTCTTGGGCTCTGAGTGGGAAATTTCGATACAATTTATTGTTGCCATGGCACCCACCCAAACATTCTGTGCCTGAGGGTTCTCATCTGAACATGGGGCTAAAATTTTCTGCTACTTAGAATGAGAGAAATGCTGGGTACATCAAAAGTACCACAAGAGTTAACTACACACTACATTTCAGCTACTAAGAAGGAAGCCTGACACACCGGCAGCCTGTCAATATGTTTTAAAAGTTTAATATATATTTTGGAATGAACAAGTGTATTAATATGTGAATACATTTCATAGTCTTATGTGAAATGTGATATAATGAATACTGATGATATTCTTAGGAAAGAATATGACTATTAATATTTTAAAATTTAAGAAACATGTCATTTCAGTCCATATTAACTACAAAAAACAAAGTACAGGTTTTAAAAAAAAAGACATTTCTATATTCATACCCTAGGTTTTAACACAGAAAACCGAGTGAACTCTAAGTTTATCAAATGCCTGTGGAGATAAGTCTCAAGGCTCAGGAAGCCAGTCTACTTATTGGCTCAGTGTCAGGGAAAGAATGTGTTTCACTGTGTGTTTTGCAAGCATCCGATACTAATAATCTTAAAATCCAAAATTTTTTGAGATGCTGTCAGGAAAAGGAGAGCTGAAAAATCACTTCCCAGGTGTGATTTTTATAAATGGAATGTTCAAGCCTATTTCTATGTCTTTATGAATTGAAAATAAAAATGACAATTCTCATTCACTTTACGTAGGACTTGGCTTGGAGCTATCTTTTCTCCAGATTTAAAAAAAAAAAAAAGAGAAAACTGTCCCAATTCCTTTAGAACTATGGAAACTGTGGTGTGTGTGTGCACTTGCACACCAGGAAGTGTGATGGAGGAGGGTAGGTTAAAAAACATGCGCAAAACAGACGGAAATAAAATCTCTCTCAGAATATCTGACCTCTACATTTCTAGAAAGAAACATTAATTAGGCAGAAGTAACAGTTGACCTTTTACTTACGTACCTTTAACAAAATAATCTGCTCTTGTACCATTGCATGTTTTTATCTAATGTTTGATTGAATTCCATATCTAAAACTCTAGGGAAAACAAGCATCAAATCTAATGTCTTATTGTAAATCAAAATATTTACTTTTATAACTCCCAATTTACATCCTAAATCCATAACCCTCAAAAGTTTCATGACAACAGGCTTTTTTGTTCCGGAATCAGACTGTTTTCTTCTACGTAGCTGCCATTCAGAATGCAACAACCGACCTATCTAACCACATCCACTGAAAAACGCAAAGGCAACAACAAAGCACCCAATCTCAGATCTATAATGAGCTAAGCATTTTTAACATCCTAGAACATTTCACAAAAATAAACAAGCACGTGATACAGAGAACTTAATAAACACATGTCACTCTGCTTGGGCAGATTTATGGGAGGAAAGAACTAACAGAAATAAAAGCATGAGCTGTAAATCAAGCCACAGACCCACTTACGGAATCTCTCTGCAGCTGGAGAAACCCTTAGAAATATCAGAGTAAACACTGTTGCATCAAAACCAAAGCACGCGTTGTAAAGAATCAACACCTATTTTTAACGTACCACTGGGCAAGAACACAGAGCAAATCGGTACTCAGATCGGTCATTAACCAGCACCTAGACTTTAATCTAGAGGGACACCAGCTCCCACGCTCTTAAAGGAGGAACCAAGGGAGAGATAATCCCTTCTGATTCTAAGATTCCAGGTTCAACTGGACATTTGCTTAGTATGCATCAGTTAATCCTCCAAATGCTGGAGGCAAGGCTTGCTGAGCAGCCCAGGCAAGGACTGGGTCCTGGTAAGACCCAATCCTACTCCCTCCTACCCTCTACTAGCAATAGATTTTCAACTCAACATACTATTTAGAAATCCTGCAGCCACACTTCTTACTGGAATGTTTTAACACATTAAGCAAGACCCTTAAGGTGCATACAGTGAGATATACCTATTAAATATTATACTACAGGTTTTCAACAAAATGGATTAAAAACTGCATCCAAGGCGTAGACTTGAAGCGCTTCTGGGTATCAGGCTGAATTCTGCACATGAAAAGTATTTACTTGCTAGGAATTTTCAACATACTATTTTTATCACCAAATATCAAATACAAGAGAAAGGAGAGTTTTATCAAACTCAGTGTATACTTTGGGCATATAGGTCTTAGGAAGCCTTTACCATTCATCTCTCCTAACTTTCCCACAAAACCAAATGGGAAGTAGCTAATAATGAAAACATTCTGAATATCAGATCCATGGACTCATTCTAGAGAAATAGATGATGATGTTGCAGAATATGAAATAACTTCATTTCGAGTTCAGTCTTTTCAAAATACTAATTTCAAGTATCTGTTGCTTCTGCTAACATACGCATGATTATCTCCAGAGATATTTTTGGAAATATTTTGGAAAAAGGAAGACTGCCATTGTAGCTGGGCTTGCAAATTCAGCCTAGGTCAGTCACTTAGCTATGGTGATGGGTCCTGTGGCTATGCAAGGCCATGTTTTCTTTTGAAGACCGCTCTTTAGAAATTCACCGGTGTACCACTAGCTCCAAGACTAAGCCTCGGATTCCCTTTTTTGTCGTTCAGCTTACTGTGATAACCGCCTATGCTCAACTCATTTCTCGTGGTAGCATTAAGCAAATCCATAATTAATATATAAGCTACAAGAAGGTAGAGTTCATTCCTCACTGGCTGAATGTGACTGTACAATAAATACGTGTACCAGATTCTCTTGTCCAGCTCATGGAGACCTGGAGTCTTTGCCTGAGCTGACTTCTAAAATCAGTAGGACACTGGATCACATGAAGATACAGAGTATTGCTACATGGAGTATTTTGAATTCTGAGTAACAACAACCTGGTTCATTCTAGGTCAGCCTTCTAATTTTCAAATGCTAATAACTAGGCAACATGCTCTCTATAGTCGTCTTCACAACGTGGTCCCAGAAGTAAGTTGCTCTGCTTCACTGTGCCATTGGACTGACTTAACTGTTGTAGATGCATTCAAATTACTTTTATTTTCTGGTTATAGATTCACATCCTCTCTATGTCAATGGTGAGAACAAGATAGCTGCTGATGGGATAAATTCATTGATTTAAAAAAAAAAAGTTTGGTCTCAAAAAAGAAAAAAATGAACATTTAATAATACAGAGAATCTGTGGCTTGTAGCTCAATCTAGAATTGCTCCTGTCCTAGAACGGCTAACCAACATCAAAGCAGAACTGCAGGCCTACAATAGAGCAAGGCTAAACGCAAGGACTGCTGGGAAACAGCAGCATAAAGCCCACAGGCTTCCTCTTACAGTACCCAGGAATGCACCAGCGCCTTGCACAAAATATACATGGTATGAATTCATATTCTCCAGCATCATAAAAACAAGCTCTGAAACACTTGTCACTCCAGAATTGCTTATGCAGAGTAATACAAGTTCAATGGACTGGCAGACTAATATTCATAATTACATCTTAAAACTTGAATTAAAAGAAAACTTTAAATAAGCACTCCAATTTTTTCTGTATCTTTTAATGTCCTGAGCAGAGAGAGGTGAGGGCAGAGGATTGATGCTGTACCACACTCTATGGTGACTATCAGCTGAGTGTCATCAGAAAGGATGTTTGGTTTTAAACTTGGCAACAACCTAGAGTTTCAGTCCTTTACCAAAAATTCATTCCAGAAAATGAAATTCAACAATAATAAATCTGTCTCATTTCAAGAAGAAAAGAAAAGGAGTCCATTTTTAAAAAGTGAAGTAATTCTTCAAAATTGGTTGTAAACTCCTAATGGGCAATAATTATGGACCTTTTGTTCCAGGAAAGAGATTTCTTATATTTATAATTAACATACATACATAATTTACAATTATTTTCAGCAAACACTTTCTCATTTTTTTATAATAGAGCAAGCGCCCTATAATGGCACCATGATTTTATATAGCCAGCATTCAGAAGCTATGCACAGTAACACTGAAACTATCAGCCCATAGCCCAAATGAGAAGGTCCTGCAGGGCTCAGAGTATTCAGAAGAAGATCTAAGAATGAGCCAACAGAGTGCAGTGTCTTCTGCCAGACGGCTTTTCATGGGTACAGTCCCCACCCCACCAAGGGAGAAAGGGCATAAAAAAAGTCTGTTCAGAAGAGCCAGGCAGATTTTCAAAGGTCACCATTGGTCAATCATTTAGCATTTTTAGCAAATTTTTGCTTCAGATACCAGTTGCTTGAAACCATGGATCCCCATCAGATCTCAAGTGGTAGCTTGCCCATAATGTCTTATTATTTATGACACGCTATGCCGAGTACCTGTGAAAGGGGGCACTCCTTGGCCAACGAACTCTGATTCATATCTTTCAGTAAGTCCTTCAGAGCATTCCTTACTGTGGTGTGCGACCATTGTTCAGGAGGCAAGTCTTCTAGTTTGGGGCAACTATTTGAGACACAGATTAGAAAGGGGATTATTACAGGATTGCATCCCGCTGCAGAACATTCCTTTAAGACAGACAGATTTCATTTTGCGCATCAAACAGATGCATCTGGAGATTGCTCTCGGTCTCCTGATTGTTCCGATTAGTTAATTACTTTATACAACACATCTGCTGTATCGATGCATGAATTATACATCAGCTGCCTGTGGTGGCTATTTTTTCATGTTACTTCTACCTTCCTGCTCTGATGCGCTTGGGAAGACAATTTAAGGTGTACTGCTTTCTCACAAGCCACCGTGAAAAGCATTAACGTATTAACTGATTTCCCCCGTGACTCCGTTCATACGAATTAAAATGGCAAAAATACATATATAAATAAATAAGATCATGGCAAAAGCGAATAAGGCATTCTTTCACAAAATGTACACAGATGGCACTGTTCATGATATGCAAAAATATTTTTTTCTTAAGTAAACTTTATGTAAAATGCCTTCTTGTAATGCATCATTTAATTGACTAAAAGTAAAAAGTCCTATCTTTTGATAGCATGCAAAAAAAAAAAAAAAACATAAATTTCGGGGGAGGAAGTGGATTTTTTAAAGTCATACATTGAAGTTAGAGAAAATAACAGAAGGGGTAAAGTTACCAAATTAATTTGGATTAGAATGTCTCAAAAGCTGAGTAAATAAAAAAAAAACAAACAAAAAAAAACCACAAGCCAGTCAAAGAAGCTTTACGTCCACACAGTAGGGAGAATATGTCCCCTTAGGGCTGCTGCCTGGACTCACCTGTGTAACTGGATTTTGAGAGTGACCACATGATAGACATCTTGAAGCATATCTGCCACTGTGGCATCAGGGGCATCTGTCACATACGACAGTGGAACTGGATTCCACTTCCCAACCTGGATGAGCCCTAGTCCGGATAAAGAAGGACATGCTTAGTGCTGGCTCTCAGGCCCAGCAAAAGACTGTTGTACTCTTCTGCATTGCCCCCACCGCAAGCGATACTGTTACTTCGGTTTGAATGACTCCCTTTCCCTCAAAAAGGCAGGTCAATGAAGATGTTCACAGCTTAGCTTTCCAAATTGTGAAATTATGTAAATGACTATAGGGTTGTTTATTATTTTGGAAATAAACACCAATCAATAAAAACCTATGCATCAGGCCACAGTGTCCTAACTTACAGGAAGTTCTAATAAGACATAGCCAAACCGGTTCTAAATGGCTTTATGATTTAGATAAGATTCCCTATTGCAGTGGGAATCAGCATTGAAAAATACTTTACAGCCCATAAAACCATCAGAAACAGAATAAAAGAAACAGAACTAGATATTCAGTCATAAATGCAAATTGACTCTCAACAGTCCATCTGCTCAAATACGCTCCTCACTTCCTTGTGGGTCCTCAGTGGAGCAGATTATTAAGGTCAATAAGCATACTAATGATTCAGCTGAAGTAATTTAAAAAAAAATTTACCTCGACATTCCACATGAGCAAAATGTGTGTTAACTAAACCAAACTGAATTAAGCCAATTTTTAAAGCCACAGTGTATAAGGAACCAACATAAAACACAGGCTGTGGCTCTTTGAATAAAATGTTCCCTGCTTTGTCTGAGAGGCAAACAGGAGGACCAGTAACTTCCCAGCCCCACAAATGCATCCTTTACCTTTGGCTTGGGCAGCAGAGCTGTGTGAATAGCCTAGAGACAGCAACGCCATCTCTATCAGCTGGTTGAAAAGCATATCCTTTCTCACCAACACAAATTCCGCATGCTCCTCCTTGCAATCATACTCAATGGCGTTTTCATAATGTTCCACCACGCAGAAAACTGGTAACATGGTTCCTATCAAAAAGGCAGAGGGAAAGATAGAAAACCAACAATCTTCAGAAACCGTCTGGAGGGAGGAACACCTAAGCTATGAAAATAAATCTTCACCACAGTGAGAGGAGCCACAGAGCTTCCCAGGCATTCTGGGGAGAGACACAGGCACACAAACATGCAGTCCTTTACTGTTTAAAAGTTGCACAGGAAAGACCTGCTCTTAAGGTAACATGGTCTCGCCATTCATTTCAATAGCACATCTTCCAAAATCAGTGAATGCAGAATTACTTTTCTGATCAAACAATAATGCTGACGAGAGACAGATTAAGTGTCTGGTCTGATTTGCTTTAACTGCTACACAGTACGCAAACAGAGCCCAGTGCACTTGTCTTCATAGAACCCACCTTCTTCCTGCATACACACTTCTGCTAATAACAGGCTTCACCTGCTTGTGCCCAAATTATCTGACTAGACAATTATTTTTCTGCCTGGTTTTCAGTATTTCTCTAACTGGTTCCATAAAAGGAACACAAAACTTAACCAAACCGATGCTCATAGACACTGTTTGAATGCACAGAGTGAACAAAAAAGAACACTTCTATCTACGACTACCAGTTTCATCTACCTAGGAAAAAGCCACGACTGCAGCCATAAGTCTTTAACATTAACAATTTCTGCTACAGTAAATATGATAAAAATGGCAGAGGGCGAAAGGAAAACTGGCCTTACTGAGATACACCAGAAGCACAGACCCTGCATGGGATCTGCTGCTTCTCTGTTGGCTTACTTTCACCCAGTGTACCAACTCAGTGGCATAGGCCACGTTACTATTGGGAAAGAGGCTTGATCCAGAAGCCAGAATCCACCTGCAGTGGCACTCAAGGTATGAATGCAGTGCTCTGTCAGACTTGCAACAGTTACAGAAAAGGGTTAAAAACAGATGCATCTGAACAGTACTGTGGCACACTGCCAGGAGAGTATCATCTTTAGCATAAATGATGACAAGGGTTACTTTAACAGGGCACCCAGGATCCTCAATTAGTTCCACGGTATCCCTGCCTGCATCGGCTCCATACTCTGGACTTCTACTGGACTCCCAGAACCCTAACTTCTGAAGGTGTTAGCTGGGCACCCACTGCTGCTGGGGAATCAGTATTTCCTGTTGCCAGAGAGGCCCTTTACAAATCCTCTGTGTGCTTGTTTCTGCTGAACAAAAGCCGGCCATAAAACAGCTACATCTTCACCATGTGTGTCTTCACCAAAGCTTTGTGAACTGTTCACAAGAGATTCCAGCTCTGACAATTAAACCCCTTTAGGTTTACTTAGGAAAGCTCACAAACTCGTTCGGAAGTACCAGCAGGCTAGGCATGAAAAACAAGCCGCAGAGCTTGCCAATATTCTTGTCATTCATTCAGCTGTTTTATACCAGAGAGAGAACCCGTCAGGGATCAGAAGAGAACTTGGGGAGACCGCAGCAAAAATAGCAATATGCAAACTGGTGATTTCTTCCTTGGCTTGAAGGTATTTTGGCAAAATCTCTTAAACAAATAAAAACACCCAACCCCTTTTTCTGAGTGCTTTCTCAGCTTAGCCACAATTTTTATCTAGCACCTGTCAAACAGAAACCAAGCACATGAAAAATAAGATTAAAAAAAAAAAAAAACAAAAAAAACAAAACCTCCCAAAAGACTTCTGATTTTGGGTTTTTTTTTTTTGCTATTTGTATTGAGCACAGACCCTTCTAGAATTAAACTGTATTTTTAAGAAACGTAATTTTGAATGTAATACATTTCTTAAAGCCTTTGAGCACTCTCCTCCTAGCTCCTTCTCCTCACTACTGATGCCTGTGGAGTTGGGTTTGCAAGCCATAAACACACATATATATATATTGTTTTTTTTTTCCTCTCATGGAATCAAACAGAGGTGTCAAAGAGGGAGCAGCTTTTCAGATCTCCGCTCTATGAAATAACTGAAACCTTTTCAAACCACTGAAACAGCCTGGATTGACTCTGTGTTTAATTGATCAAATTTAAAGGTGCCTTATAGATAATAAAGGTGGCTGCGACACGGTAGCAACAGGATCATCTAATTACAAATCCAGTGCTAGATCGTCTCGAGAACTGTCACGGTTGCCCTCCTGTTAGTAGGAGTAATGTTAAACAGGAGCTTTCGCTGGACTGCCTGATTATTCAAGCTGGTGTTTGGCCAGACTTCCAACTACTGCAACTTCACAGCCTTCCTGCATTAGAAAGGGAGCACTGGTCACTGCTGAAAGCTAAAAATACCACATGATTTAAACCTGAAGGCAGTCTTAGAGGCTTTTGCTGGAGGTTTATGAGCCTGTGTAAACAGCACGGCTGCCATAAGGAGCAGGGAAGTCTGTAGAATCCTTGTCTAAAACTGTCCTGGCATTAAAGTTTGCTGTGCAAATATCACATAATACCAGAGACAGCTGAAATCTCCTATTTAGGAATTTATGGAACTTGTGTTTGCAGGCGTCAGAAAGTCTTTTTTATAGAGCCTCAGCACTACACAGTACAATATTAATGCACTCTGTTTGAAAAGCCATAATAAATTATATTTTTAATGCTCTTACCCTGGCTTAAAGATGCATACATTCTTGGCAAACAATCAATAAGTAGGGTAATCATGAGTAGAGGCCAAAGAATCTGCTGAAGGGCTGTTTTTCCATTTTTAATAGATAAAGATCTAACAATACGGACTGCTGTGTCTGTTTATTTCAGGATCAATATATTCTTTGTTTTCGCCAAACCAAGGAAAAAAATAAATGATTGTATGATAAATATGATAAATGTTATGCATCAAACACAATGAAATTCCTCGGCCTCCTAACTTTCTCTGCTTAATATTCGTGCTGGGTAAAAGATGGCATTATTATTCCTTGCTTAGCAAATGCAGAAAAAGAAAATCTGAGTCCTACATGTTATTCAATGACAAAATAAAGGCCCCTGTGCGGCATACAGTATACCCCACACAGGGACTGACTTGTAGGCACAGCAATGTCTAACACAGGCAAAGTTGTCAAAACTCCATCCATTTAATATTGTTAGAAAATCACTTGTTTGTATTTTTTTTCCCCTTTATAAACTTGCCTAAATCTTCCTTCCCTTTACCAAAAAATACTCAAAATTAAAAACCAGAATCAGCAAGTTGTTTTTTTTTTTTTTTTAACTGTTAAATAATAACTTTGCTCTACAGAAAATAAACCACAATAAATTACATCACAAATCTTTGTTCTCATATGTCAGGTCCATGTCCTGAAATCCCCTTATAGTTAGTAATCTCAGGAAAAACCTATGGTGATTCTCAAGACAACCTCAGTCTCTTACCCAGGGTTAGTTCAAACATTAGCCACCTGCGCACCCTTAACTGCAGCAGTATCTACTAATGGACCTTGTGTAAACCAAGACCATGACACCTAACTCAGACCTTCACTATACAAATAGTCCAGTGCTTCCAGTCTTAGGTAGAAAGAGGCACCACTCAAAACCAGCGCGCATGCTTTCAAAACCTGACTGACACCACAGCCCAGAATGCCATTTAATTTCCCATCAGAAAGAGATCTAGAAAGAGAATCTTCCCAGCATGTTCCAGCCCTACACATCCACACAGGGTGGCCTTGGGCAAACAGCAAGCAGATTTCCAGAATTTGATTGCCAAGTATTTACCTTTCCTAAGGTTGGTTTTCATGAGATGTCCCGAGTGTTTTAAAGGCACACCCTGCATCTTTCCACCTGTGCTCCCAAGCCTTCCTCTTCCTAGCGGGCTCCCGTTCTGCTCCAGGCGGGCAATCTTGGCTGGTGGACCCTTCGGATCACTCACATTGTTAGACATTTCTGAATGCTCTTTCCCCTGAGTTGCCTCGTTCAAATGATCCATACTCAGTCACTGTCTTACAGATCACCTGCCAGAACTGGAAAAGAAGACGTTATCAGTGGGTGGAGGTCTATAGTGATGCCTGCCCCATACACGTCTTATCCCTAGACAGTTCCCTCCACAAACACATCTGTGCAACTATGTAATGATCTACAAGACTGTGCTTCTATATAAATCAACAGAAGATTATGGAATCTGTACCAATGTATATGAATTAAAAAGTAATCCCTTATCTAAAACTAGGAGAAAAATGGGCTTACTTTCAGAACAAGGATAACCACAAGACAAAAAGAAAATAACAAATTATACTCATGTATTTTTCAATTCATAAAATTAAAAATTCATGACATACTGATTATAATACTTTTAATAAAGAATGGAAGGATTACCAGTGTAAAGGATTGCTAGATGCTTGCACTCTAACATACATTGCGATCTGGGTTATAAACGAAACCTTCAGCAGAGAACCATAAACACCCAAATGCTTTTTAGCTAGCCACTTAGTTTATGGGCTAAGACAGGGAAAAGTTTTCTACTGAGTTTCAAGAGTTCCATGCTGTTAAAGATCTCAAGCCTCTGGTCAAACATGTGACTGGATCCTGTCACCCCTAAGCGCAATCCTAACGGCGTGAAGGGCTTCTTCAAATGACTTGTGAATTTAGCAAGACAACTTGTGTTTTGGAGTTTATATTTTATTTAGGTGTCCATTGCTAATTGGATGCTGTTAGTAATTTAAATAGCAAAAAACCCTGAAAATATGAAGCTCACACACACACACAACACACACACAAAAATCCTAACAGTATTGACAAAACAGTCTCTAGTAATAAAAAGCAATTAGTATGCAAGGGAGTTAGCATCATAATAATTTCAGAAAAATGTTAATTTTCAGTTGTATTAAATATTAGCCTTCAATTTTGAATACTGCTCATAATAAAGCAATTGGTACAATATACTGAAGTTACTTCTAAATTACAGTTTTAAATAGAACTATGTTATAAACTTTCATTAGCCTTGACGTATTGGTGATATTTAGGAAAGCCAGAGAGAATATGACATCACTTTTTCCAGCTGGCTAGTATTTCAAAGTATCTTATATACTTTTAAAAATAATTACTATATGCAAACTCTTTCTTTCTAGATCAGATGAGATCCAGTTTGCATTAGCATGGCTTTTCTGTAAACATTTTTCTCTTACTAAGTCCATCCTACTTTGTCCTATATGATCAAGAAATGGGAACGGGCATGTGATCTGGGGGCTTAAAGCAACCTTAAGAATGCCAATGCAAGAACTCAAAAGTTTGAGAGATAATAATAGTTATCTATCTTTGTACTCGAGGGTGGCAAGCTAAGATCTGAAGGTTTACCCTTGGTCGCGGTCCCATATGTTTTTGGTTTTGAGGTTCATTAACAATGAATGCCATCTTTTTTAAACTGCTTTTTATCAAGATCACTCTTTCTCATTCTATTAAGCTGCAGTCTAAAGCCAAAATCAGAGCGATGATTATTAACTTATTCAAAACACTCTACGTTTCGTGTGGATCACAATGCAAAGCTGATTTTTCCAAAATTGGTCGCCTTACCCTGGAGCAGAAGACAAATTTTAAAACATAGGAATGGAACAGAAAAAAATTTAACCCTTGGGGCAACTTATGAAAAAAAGGGGTGTGTGTGTGTGTGCGCAGGGAACTCATAAGAGATTCAAAGTTACTACTACAGAACATATTAGGTCATTACGAGGTTCAGCAGCACCCTGAGCTGCAAAAGAAAGAGTTGGACTTCGATTTAGTTAATATACTGACCGGCAAAACATCACATACATCATAGAAAACTGTTTTCTGAATACACACCTAAAGCATCTACTAGATACTAAGTCATTCTCTAAAAAGGTTTGCATTATAAAGCAAGATTACATGCACATAAAACACTCAATTTAATACTCCTTTAAACCCTATGCCAAGGCAAAAGTTCACCAAACCTCAGGTTAGAGCTGAATGTGGCCATTGCCAACAGGCCTCCCTGGACAACAGCTGGGACTAACTGGTCTCAACCAAAGCCCAGCTCAAGAGTCTGAGTTACATATTTTAAAACCCATTTTAGAGCACAGTATGGCTGGCACCCAGAAAGCGGGCTACTTTCCCCAAATCCCATTTCCCTGACCATAAAATAAGACCACAGAGGATCCTTCCTGGAAAGAGCTGGTGAACTCCGTTTCAGTAATTATTTCTTTTAAAAAGCAGAAAATAAAAGCACGAAATTCTGATTTTAATCAAGTATTTTTTTTTTTCCTTTTTTTTTCCTGGTGAGATTCTTTTCAAAAGAGTTCCTCTTAGGGTCCTTTCCTTGCCCGACAGAACCCCAGAAGCACATTTGAAGAGCCTGTGGCCTTATCCATTCCATATGGCCGGCACGATCCAGGCCAAGCTTTCACTGTGACCTTTTAAAGAGACAAAGAAACAAACTACTATCTAGCAACAGCAAAGCTGCAGTTTTACTGAGTGAAATTAGCAAAACCGACCTGAAACTCACCACTTCAAAACTTGACAGCATATAAATAACAAAACAAAGGAGATTTCCTTTGCAGCCGGGGTTCTTGAAGTGAAGTTCAAGACTGTTGTTTTCTATGTCCTTTTTATTATTATTATTATTTTAAAAAAGCAGCAGACCTGAAGGCGACTTCCCCTGAAATTGTATTATTTTCTCTTCCCTTACCCCCGCCCCGCTAGGCGGGGGAAGGGCAAAAATAAACGTCTAGAAGAGTAGATATGGGAGGAGGGGGTAAAAAAAAAAGTCACAATTCGAAAAACAGCATAGCTAGCTTGTAAAATGTCTAACCTCGGAGAACGGGGTTTGGAAGGGGAGGAGGGGAGAGTGGGAAGTAGGGAGGAGGGAGAAGGTAAAATTGATCTGACAAGTGATTCGGTGGGGGGGGGGGGGAGTCGTAAAAACAAAGCGGGACCCGTTAGGAGCTGTACACTGGTGGTACTGGGGAGGTGGTGAGATGAATTTCTTAAAAAGAAGGAAAAAAAAAAAATCACTGCGGACAAGGACCCCAGAAAGGGTGGGGAGAGGAATTAAAAAAAAAAAAAAAAAAAAAAAAAGGTACCCTCGCCCCCTCCTCCTGCTGAGCTCCTGGGTGGGAGAGCGCGTAAAGTCGGCTTGGTGTCACCCTCGCCAGACTCGTCCGAGACCCGGGAGCCTCAGGGAAAGGCCACCTCGCTTTCTTCCCAGCCGCCCCCTCCCCCTCCCCAACAATCGCGACTGCGATTAACAAACCTTAAACTTTTTCCCCACCGCCTCGCACCCCCACTGAGGGTATCTAGCAAGGGCCAGAGAGGATGAGGGGTAGAGGGTCGTGACAAGAGCCCCAGGAAGGCACTAGGAGGCCACTTGGGAGGCCGGCGTCACCGACAACAACCCCGGGGACCCTCTCCCAGCCCATGGACGCGGGGACCCGGAGCGCCCGGGAGCATCGACGGGGAGGGAGGAGTAGGGGGGAGGGGGAGATCCGAGGGCAACCCCCCGCCGCCTCCTCGGCGGCCACTCGCTCCCCGCCCCCTCCCCCCAAAAGTCGCCAAGCTCTCACTCAGCCCGAGTCGGAGGTAAACAAGGAGGTCGACAATGGCAGTGGGACTTGGGGGCGCAGTCGCCGCCCGGAGGCCCCCCAAAACTGATGCAGAGTTGCGCGGAGGGCGGCGGGTGCCCGGCTGCAGGCGGGGTCCCCACGCGGGCGGCGAGGCCGGAGTCGCCGGCGGCCCGGGAGAGGCGCGCGGGGGTCTGCGCGCTCGTGTGAGCGCAGCTCCCCGGACGGCTGCCCGTCGCTCGCTCGCTCGCTCGTGTCCCCTCGCGGCCGCTCTGCCCCCATTAAACCAGGAGTTGACTCATCCCGGCCGCGGTGGCCGCTGCCGTGCCGCGCTGGGCTCCGCGCGTCCTCCCGGGCTGCAGCCCTCGCCGCCGCCGCTGCTGCCGCCGCCGCCGCTGTGGCTGCCGCTTCTTCCTCCTCCTCATTTTAATGCGAGGCACCGGCTGGCAGCGCAGCCTCCTCCCGGCCGCCCGCAGCCTGCTACCCCGGCGGGGCCGCCGCGTCCCGGGCGCGGGAGGGGGAGCGCGGGCGGCGGGGGCAGGGTGCGGGAGGGCCAGGAGGGACCGGGCTCAAAACCCGGGCTGGAGGGCCGGGATCGGGGGAGGGGCGGGGCGGCGGCGGCCCGGGAAGAGCTGAGTGGGGCGCGCGCTGGCGGCCGGGCGCGCGAGCATCCGTAATGAGCCGCGAGCGAGAGGCGGGCGGCCGGCCGAGTGTACACAATGCCCGGCGGCCCGGGGCGCGGGGAGGACGCGGGGGCGCCAGGGGCAGGTGCGTGCGGGCAGCGCGGAGGAGGGGCGACTCGGGGACCCTGAGCCGCCCCGGAGGGACGGGGGCGGGGGCGTGCAGGTGTCACTTGAGGTGGGCAAGCAGCGAGTCGTGGCTGGAGGGAAGAGCCCGTGGAGTGCCTGGGTAGTAGGGCAAGAGAGGCGAGAAGCCTGGTGACGCTCGCCCTAGTACTTATTCTCAAAGGAATGTGGTCTCTAAACTGCCAAGAGTGACGTGCAGTAACAACTGAGTAAGGGCTTTCGGAACTAGTCACAGCCACAGATACTTTGGACTTCTGAAACACGCGGCCCGTAGTGCTGGAGTTAAACTAAATTTGGGTCACTGGAAACACACACCTGACTTGCTATTACAAAGGAAAAGATGTCATCACTCTTAAAATACTTCCCATCGGGCGAATATAGGAAACTTTGGGTTAGTGAATTCATCTATTGTAGGAATAAATACTTTTGTCATCAGAAAAAGATCTCCAGTTACATTATTGGTCATTAATACACAGTATGACCTTCTTTAGATAATTTACTAAATACAGTCCACATATAAATGGACACTGCGACATCTCACCTAAAATTAAAAAAAAAAAAAAATGCATGTTTTAATCACTAAGGTTTGTCTCACCCGAAAGCAGTTCATCAAGCAAGAACCAAGTGTTATATTTTTGAAGAACTGTTTTGAAGTATGCAGTAGTAGGGGAAAGATATGTAGAACAGAAAAACACTGTGTGATACATTTTTTTTTTTTTAAAGCAACAAGTTAGGACAACCGCAGAGATAAGGACGAGATATGCAAATGAAGCTCCTCAAAGCGACCAATACGCTCTCCGGCACACTGTTTACACTAGAAATCTAAAAAAAGCAGAAGGTAAAGTGGGGAAATTACTGCCTCCTGGGGTGGGGTAGCGGGTGCAAGTTTAGGAGGAACACAAATAAAATAGATTGCTCCAAGAGCACCCAGGTTCGACCACAAACCGGAAAGGTTAGTCAAAATTGAGGAAGGCAACCGTGAATCTTGGCACCAAAGCCTTGAGAAAGAAAAAAAAAAAAAGAACATGTGATAGCAGAAACATACCATCCAAAACAAGGGAAGTTTAAACCACCTTCACCACAAAGGGTAAGAGTACATTTTTAAAAGTTGAAATGTGTGGGAAATGTGGAGGCTATTTACAGTATAATAATCAATAAGGAAAATACAAATACAGCCAAATATAGCAGTTGTGTGGGCGTCTGTATTGTGACTGGAGGCTAAACTTATTTTGAAAGATATTTGATATTTAAAAGAACAAACATGATTATCTTGATAAGAACCACGTTGTTTTTCAATAGGATACATTAAACTTTCAGTCTCCAATGTGGATATCTGAATAGCCCTTCAAAATTGGTAATGCCTGACATGTTTCCCTGAAACCTGACCTTTCTTAGTAGGAACAGTGTGTTCTAGTGTCATGCTGGATGAATTAACAAACAATATAAAAAGAGAGAGAAAAAATTATACAGGCCTACAAAGGCAGCAATATGTCACTTGCTAATACAACTCAACTTCAATTGAATTCTTAGGAAAAAAAAAGGAAGGGAGGAAGGAACAGACCAGCTAGCCGTTGGTTAAGACAAATTCTGAGCTAAAAGACAAGAACACTAAAAACAAAAAAAAAAAAGGTTTCTGAGATGTCATATTACAACAAAGGAATGAAAATACTATGTTTCTCCAATAATTTTATACAAATAAATATGACAAAATGTCTCCTGAATGCCTCAGTCTCCCGGGGACCTGATCCATGCTGATGTAACCTGGGAAATTTTAATCTTAATAGCACCTTTTACTCAGGAACTACAACCCATTCATGGACGAAAATCATAAAGTATGGAATAAGGACTAACATGGCCTTAGGGGAATGATGGAATGAATGAGCATAATGGCATGTAATAATGACTTTATTATAAAGAGTAACAGTATAGGAAAATCACCAACCTATTAGTCATGCACATATAGTCATTTTCCTAAGGCAATTATTTTCTTAAAGTATAAAGTATATGTCTTTAAAAAAATGGCCTGGGAGAATACAGGCTGAGACTTAGTGATGTGTCGTAGTAACGGGCTATACTACTATACATGCTCATGTATGTGTGTATATGTGTGTAAACTTCCTCTTTAGTAAACTCACTATAGGTGCTAAATAATCATCAGCAAAATTCAATCAAAATAATAAGAAAAAAATAAAAAGAAAGGAAATTAAATCACCTTCCAAGATCTACAGGATCATAAGCGGTCCTGTTCGGGGCAAAAAAATATTACCTGATTCTACAGGGACAGCTTATCTTTAGCCATAAAGATACAAACAATTGTTGAAAAAAAGTTAAAATTTATAAATCTAGCTATCAAATGGAGAATTTGAGCAGCAGCCTAAGTCCTGCAACCGCAGTGCATGAACTATTCAGCACATGGATACCATCAAAACAGTGCCTCAATCTTCTCTCTCGGGGAAAAAAGGCATCTAAACTGCACACATAAAGGAAAGGAGCATGAAATATAACAAATACACAAGATTAAAAAAAAAAAAAAAAAAAAAAAAAAACCTTCATGAAAGGATTGCTGCGTGCTTCAGATGTTCTCCGAAGGCGTTAAAACACATTTAGAGTTGTGAATGGTGTATATAGTCTTAATAAACAGAGAAGGCATTTGGACCCTGAATGCTTTCAGATACTGCGGTTCTTCTGATGACTGTTAGGAAGGCACCACTCACTAGCATAATGCTTTCTAAGGACATGGTTTGCCTTGGTGTTTACCTTTTTAAATTCAAACACAGTTGGCTGTCTCCACTCAGAGCACCTCCATCTATGCAACATGTTGCTTGTCATGTCAACTCTTTGTTTTTGGTTTTGGCTGTAGGTGGTGTCTTCTACGTATGAGTTTCTGGGGATATGGTCTGTGTTGGCCATATAAGGATGTCTATTCCAGGCCATGATTTACTGTCATGTGTCTCATTTTGTCTGTCAGGGATCTCAGTACTGATTTCTACATGTTTCTCGAATGGACCAAACACCACTTTGCTAGAGCAGGGGTGGCAAACAGTGGGGCTACAGCTCCAAAACAACTTTGTCAAAACATATTTTCGTGAGGAAATGCAATATCCTGTAAATATTTGCAGCCTCTTATCTCCTATCATCTATGATCAACATCATGACAACTGCTTACAGTTTAAGAAAGCAGCTACTTGCTCAGGTTCGTAAGTTTGAAGTTTATGTCTACATGTTTTTGGAGGTCATGGAAGGGCATATACTAACTGACTTACTCTGATATCTGTGGGTCCTGTAGCCAACTTGACCCAGCCTTGAACTTGGGGAAGTTCAAGTGCACTGCTTCGTAATTTTCCCATACTACAGTCCTTGACTAATCCTACAAGTTATGGGCCCTAGTATATATTCTTATAGCAATCTGCATTTCTCCTTTGTAACAGTCATCACCTAACCACCTAAGTGATTATTATTAGTGGACTGAACATCTCCGTTATCAGGCTGCAAGCTCTTTGAGTACAGAAGTCTCCACAATTACCATAGATTAAGAACTGAATGCAGTATTCTTGCAATATTTGCATTATGACTGCAGAGAAGAGCAAAGAGCCCTCAGTGTCCTTTGCAACCAATCTTCACCATTAACTGCACTGACAGTGCTTCTTATGTATTGCAAGAGTGAGAAAGCAAGGATAGTGCAGACGGTGCTTATATCACTTAATTTTCAATGAATTAACATTACATAAAATGTACAAGTTAGTTCATCCCACTTCGAGTGTTCCATAGTCCCACGTGGCTAGCAGCTCACACAATGGCACAGTGTAGATTATACAACACTTCCCCGTCACTCAGAAAGTCCTACTGGACAGCAGAACTCTGGTAAAAGATGACTAAGTGAGCCCAGGATAGGATCAGAAGGAGGCTTAGAGGTGCTGACTGGCTTTCAGACATTCTAATGATGTCTGAATGGAGACCATTTTCCATTTGAAAATTAGTGCAAAGATCTGGAATGAGACTAGTGTACCACTGAATACAAATTTAAGATAGCTTTCTAGACATGTCCGCACTTGAGAGGGTCCTGTAATACATTTGGAAAAATGTGCAATTACTATATGTGCTGTTTGCTGTGAATAATACCATATACACACTGTTATAATACCCACAGCCATTCCACCCTTACTCCAGCTTCCTGTGATGCTAACACACAAACCCCCTTAGCCATGGAGATACTTAAATTGAGAGAGCACTTAGCTACCGAAACCTGGTACAGTATGCTCCAGAAAGAAAAAAAAAATTAAAGGCTGGAAAAGGTTGCAGGAGAGAGCAAAACATGATGATCAGGCCCAAGATTTCAATGCTTTGGGACTTTTCCCCACTCAAGGAAGCTAGTTTCAGTTATAGCCAGACTGATAGTGATCAAAAGATGTCCCCCAATTCCTCTGAGGTTGGATGTAAATGTTCAAACGTAACTTATGATATGTTCTCCGCAAGTCAGTATCACAGCAGTGCTAGCTAGCTATCATGGCTGGCAAGTCAGGTCGGCCTTTACACCCAACAAAAAGGAATTTCACTAACAAGGATTTATTGAACAGATTTTTTTTTTTCCAAAGCTACCTTTCCTTTCATAGACATTAATATAAAGTTTTCACGAGGCATAGTGGAAATAACTTCATCAAAATTAGTATTTCTATCTAGACCTCCCGGGATCTAAAACTGAGTAAAGATCAGTAAAGATTCCTGCAGTTGCCACCAAGCCTACCTAGTATAGGACCACCATCCTGCCTTCCTTTCCAGATGCCCGGTTTGATTTTATGGCTCTTGGAATAAACTTCAGGCCCCTTTTCTCTTGGGATCCTTCAGCTACTCCCTTTAATACACAGCTTAGTTTAGCCTTGCTGTCCAAAACCTGGTACACTATAGGGAAAAAAAAAAAGACTACAGCTATGACTCTGACTACGGCTAAAGCTATGGCTATGACTATGGCTTCAGCTATGGCTAAGGCTACAACTATGGCTAAGGCTTTGCCTTTTTTCCCTTCCCCTGCTTTTCTGTCACACTACACATTCTACCATCTCTGTGGCATTCATGTTCTATACTGGTATCTCCAAACTGCAAGGCTCAGAGCATCCTAAAATGTATCACATGTGCGTATCTCCCTGGAGTCTTTCACTGTTCCTGCCACCACAGGAAGAAATCCAGAACTGTTTGCACGAAGGAGTGCATAAGAGTCTTAGGATGGCAAGGCAAGTATTGGGATCACAGCTTACTGCAATTGAATAGTTGAAGATGTGTGAGCCTGGCAGTGTTTTTAAGGTTCACAGGATGTCTCTGCTAAGTGATCAGATCTGACATCCACTAGTGTAGGCAGTATTTTGGAGACAGGGACTCAAACAGGCCCACTAGGGCACCCCTGAACTGAGTGAGGTTTTTAACCTAATTCTGGGGACACTTAGAAAGGCAGGTACAAGCAGTGAGTGCTCTAAAACTCAAGGAGTAGGTGTACAGGCATTTGTTTGAAACAGACAGATAAGGGGGTAGGAACAGGATATTAGATCACTGAGTTGGTAAAAAGGGGTATGCTGTCCAAGGAACCGTGATAAATTAGCATTTGGGCACTTGCTTGAGATTTACTGGGGTGCCAAAAATCCTATGCAGGTATGTGATTTATCATCCCAGACATAAGCGACTAACCACAAAATTACACATGGAAGCTCAATTCTGCAACCAGTCTATTATTTACTGGAGCCCGAACTATCCAAGTTTCCTCTACACCCACCCCACCCCCCTTTTTTTCCAACACAGTTGAATGTGATTTTTATTTTCCCTTCCTTCATAACCACTATTTAACCTTGAGTGGGCTTTTCTAATATTTGAAAACTTTTCTTTCTTTTTCTTTTTCTTTTCTAGCCTGTCACTGCATTTGAGCAGAACCAAAGGTCTCAAACTGTACATGCCCTGGATGCCTTGACAATAACTGAGGGACATTTCAACCTTGATTAGGAGGGCAGGACTCTTGAGAAGCCAGAAGGTCTCTAATTACAATGAATTCTGACAGCCCTTCGCAACCTTTAGCCAAGACATACCAATCAGACTTCCTTAGAGATGTGCATATTATTATTATTATTAATGTTTTCTGGGTTAGTTGCAGGGATAAAAAGTTTAGTTGCAGGGATAAAGGCCCAAAAACTAGTCCAAATAATGTCTGTAGAGACATCAGCCAACAAGGTATCTGGTACTTTACTGTCATGAGCAAACATTAGAGGACATTAGGGCAAAGGAAAGCCACAACCTGGGACAAATCCTTCTCAGCTAGAGAAAGATTCGACCCCATTTTAATGCTTGAAATTTGATGAAGCGAAGGTAGAGGTTAGTTCAAAGATAAATGCTATTGTGTTGATGGAATAATTCAGAAGAGCTGGTGGTGGCAGCTGTTTATATCGGTGGAAATATAATCAATGTCACTGAATTGTATCCTCAATACCATCAAAATGCCATGTTTAGGTTGGATATTTACCACAGGAAACAGATTTAAACAAAATAGCAGAGCAAACCAATCAGCTGTTCCTAAGTGCAGGAGAAATATATTGTCATTAATACATCATGCCAGGCTTCAGAGAAACAATGGGCTCCAAGATACTGGACAAGCTATGTCTGCACCAACTTCCCAGGGCTTTGTCCTTACCTGCCAACAGCCACAGTCCAGTCTATAACAGACAATTGATTCATAGGATGAGTGTCTGACCCAAAAGATCATTAGTCTGCAATGGTAATCACCAACCAATATCTCACCCATTGAAGGTCCTCCAAATGCAAGAAGATACTGCTCTCCTTAACATTAACTCAACACAAAGCCTTAGCAATGGAGGAAGAGAGGAGAGACTGAAAGAAATGAGAACGGTCAGTCCAAATATTCTTTGTGTATCTCTCTGAAAAGCTGGATTGTATTTACAAGAGAGTACATCTTCCCTCTATTGCTCAAGTAGAAAAGCATCCTTGAGAGGTTGGCATAAATGTAATAATAATAATAATAATATATGATTGTCTGCATGTGATGACTTTAGACTCTATTTTTTAAAACAAAGTCCTTACATCTAAATTAAGTCACTTAAATTTAGGCAGTTACTTCTCTGGTAGGGATACAGATCAGTATAGTTAACTTCTAATCCAACAGTTACAAACATCCTTTCCTATGCTATGCTATCCTGGATAGAGTGTTATATCATCTATTTCATCTATTTCAGCTGATCTTATATCATAGACTTTTCTATGGTGAAATTTTTAATGAACTGGAAATTACCTTATAAATTATATTTTACTCAAGTTCATATTTATATAGATGTGGTTTTCTGATGTGCATGATTAAGGAATATTAATGCTGTGAACCTAAATTAAAGATATATTTATTATGGATAAAAGCATTAATTCTTATAAATAGCTTTACAGAAGGCCTAGTTACCTGTCTTGAAGGTGCCTCTTTATTAACATGTTTATTGTGAAAATTTATTAGATAAGTAACATGGAATATAAATTTACATTTAAATTTCCTGCTGATAAGAAGCAAAAAGTTTATAAATAATACTACTACACTGTAACTTTTTTTAAAAAAAAAAGAACTAGAGAGACTTGAGGCTATTTTTTAATCATTTAGTTTTACTTACTTTGTAAAACATTTTTTATTTGTATTTTTATTTGTAAACAATGTTGATGGGGACCAGCTTTTAACAGTCTGGAGACTGTGCTGCTTGATGGATGGTCAGTACCGGCTCTTCTCCCCTTATAGTAGAAGCAAAGCTCAATGTTCATGGCACACTGCGTGAAGATGAACTTCTTATCTCTCCTTGGGTCATTAAGGCCCTTGAAACCAAGCCTTGAGTTCACATTGTATGAAGGGAATTTATCACTAAAAATTTACAAAGCTTTAAACAAATGTATCTCTGAGGCTGGGTTTAAGAACCACAGTTTAAGATGTAAAACTAACTCTTGTGGTTATCCATAATAAATTTGAAAAACCCAGTGGCTTGGCCTATATCCAAGTATGTATAAACATGTTGTGGTGTGTGTGTGTGTGGTGTGTGTGTGTTATGCATACGTGTGTATGTACAAATGTATATAATGTACATATGGTATTACATGGTAAATGTACAGTTAGCACTTGCATAACATGCAAGAATGGATTACTCAATTAAAAAGTGGGGCACCATTGTTTTCATCAGGAACCCTTTAAAACCAACAGTTAGTGTAATACCCTATTATTAAGCAACTCCCACAGAAAGGATATCTGATACAGTAGAAAACAAGAGAGAAGAAAAGCAACTAGGTGTGGGTCTTCCTTCTCACCCCGCTATCTAGCTGAGTGGCCATTAGCTAAGCATGATTCCACATCTACAAAACAAAGGGACAGGAGCAGATGTTTAGGGACAGATCAAGGTGTCTGTGCTTTTACATTTAATGTAAAAACTATGTTCACTTTAAAAGGGAAATAAAGATACAGGGAAATGTCTCACATGCTATATTAGATGTTTATCTATATATAAGAGACAGGTGTCAAACAAACAAATTAAAAAAAAAAAAAAACACTAAGGCATAGAGAAACTTTAACTCAACAGATTCCATCTGTTACATTTGAATTCATGCATAATTGATTATCCATGACTGGTAAGTTCTTTTCTCAGTAGCCGTCCACAGTTTTCTAAACATTATGTATTAAATCACTACTAAAGTAGAAGGCATTTCAGAAACAGCAAGGCGGACTAGGAATATTTTAAATGAAAAATTACATGCTGGTTAATAATAATACAGCTGACCTATGTTTAAGGGAGAGAAATTTTAATCATGTGCATATTAAATATTAATAACCTATTCTGTTATTGTTATAATAAGGTTAAGTAGGCTTCTCCATGCTTAAGGAAAGCGAGAGAAGGAGAAACACATAACGGTACAAAAGATACAGAGATGAGAGACAGACATAAGGAAAATGTGTCAATAATAAACAAGAGGAAATGAGAAAGAAGGAGAGGATGAAGGTAGAGGCTAATCTCTATGTGTCATTATGACTGCCAGAGTACTGGCAAAGAAGCAGCATCCTTTTATTTCAATTTTAATCATTTCTGAATTTTAATACCCAGCTCCTTTTGTAATTCTCCTGGCATTCCCCATATGCCTCCATCCCAGCCAAAACACCAGTGTAAATTAAATGGCAGCCAACCACACTACTGATGTAGCCTTCCCAAAGAACCTACCAGGTAACCAAAGGGAAAAAAAAGAAAGAAAGAAAAGAAGAAGGTAACCCTACCTTACATCCCTCTGGACCTCCCTCCAGCCAATTAACTGGCTCGATGTCTTCTACTTTAATTTTGAAAAGGACAGTGGTTAGGGAAGCTACAGAGAGAATCGTTAAAAAAAATCAAGCAAGCCAGTGGTAATACAATAATCAGTGACCATCAGGGCCTGGAAAAATGAGTTTGCTCTCACTGGCACTAAGGAGCATCACATGATTATTTAATTACAGCTCTAATTTTTGTCTCGTGGATGGCAACATATCAACAATTAATAGGGCAGATAGAGGAGAGTGTGTTTTTAAAGAGACAGAATGTGTGTGATAATGCAATAGGTCACACAGCAGTGCACCGCTTAAAGCATATATATATATATATATATTATATATATATATATATATATATATTTTTGGTGTATAACTAAATAGGAATGTCTTGCAAATAGTCTCATGCATGCTTTTAAAAGATAATAAAAATTTTAAAAGAAGTCTCTTTTTTAGATAACTTTCAAAGAATGCCTGGAACCTTTGCAAAAGTTAACATCCAGCCAAGAACCCCTATTGTTGACGCCTTTGTGTGTTTTAAGGAGTGAAGGGAAAACCCCTCATATAAGCACCCAGAATTCTATCCTATTGGTACATGAGGCACATAACTACAGGGATTTTTTTTTTTTTTTTTTTTTTTTTTTTTTTGTCTCTATGCATTCATCATGGCTGACATCTACATGATGTGGTCCTGAGAAAACATCACTGTTGTTGGAAAGAGGGGATAGAGAAAAAGGAGACTTGCGTCACTCACCAACCTGATGCTGGGTTCTGGAATACCAGCTAGACCCTTAGGTGCCCAACTACAAATGCAGGGCAGTGCTTTGGGTTGATTCTGGTGAAGTTTGTTACCACAGCCCAATATCAAAGCACCACAAAGCTAAACAGAAACTTGACATAATCCTAAAGGAAGGAAAGCTGGTACGGATAAGGCAGAAACTCTTGTACTGTTGTCCAAAACACAGCAGAGGATGGAGGACACACTTAAAGAAGGAAAACATTATTAAATTATTAAATAATCTACCCAACTGGATCACGGGAGAATTAGATACTCATGTATCAGCAAAAAAAAAAAGAGAAAAGTTTAAAAGAAAAGTCTCTGTTTTCAATAAATCTTTATCAGTACAAGCTATATTCAATATTATCCAATTATTAATTTTGTTCTCCTTAAATGAGTGCTTACCATATGCAAGACAGAGAATGTGAACTGTCCATTCAGTCTCTATTTTATCTGGTGCAGAAATATAGCTTATATTTAATTCCTTTTTCTAGTTTAATACCTTGTATGATAATACATAACAGCAGTACCCACAGGCTTGCTGAAGTAGGAATGAGCCTGTGTTTTTAAATGCTATATTATGAAGTTACAAGGTCTACAAACCCATCATGGGAATTCAGTTAACCAATCCACAGGAAGTGTTTAGGTATTAAAACCCTGTGGTTCCACTCACTGACTGTTTCGCTGTGACAGAAACCATAGCTAAAACCTAGGTTTGAGATTTAGGCAATAAAATAAAAACTAAATAAAATAAAATTTAGGCTGTTCAAATATATTTCAAGTATTGGGTTATATGGAATTGTGTGAATAATACAATTTGACTAAAGAACATTGACTACAATGGACACACACACACACACACATGCACACACACACCATTTATCAGGCTAAATCAACTCAATATGCTTCTCATGGTCCACGTTGGCCAAAGTCAGAAACAAGAAAATGTGAACATCTCAAGATACAGGCTGAAAAAGCTAATGCTTCAGAGCAGTCGCTGCATCTAATGCCAGGAGTAAAAGCCATGGAGCCAAAACTAATGGAAAAAAAAGGAAAAACAAAAGCATTCCATAACTTGTAGAAGTTTTAAAATTAAAGTATCTTAGTGAAAACCCTTGATGATTCTTGACCAAAAATGTGACTCCATACGTTTGAAAAGGTATTTTTTCAAGAATCTAGCAAGCAGCAGCTTGTATCCAAAAGCATACATCATTCTTTCTTAGCATGGTTGTTAATATACAGTTAACACGTCTCAGAAAAAGGCTGTAATTAACCGTCTACTGCTCTAATAACACTAATAAGCATACAGTGTGATTAAAACACAATGACTCCATACACACTAAGGCTGTCATTTTTAAACTTTTAAGATAATGTTCTAAAATTGTTTCTTAGTCCTCTTAAACCATCAGAAGAGTAACTCACCTCTAAGAGTTTTTGGAAGCATAGTTATTAAAACGGGGTTCCTGCCTCCCACAGACTAGAGAACTGGTCTACCATTAAGCAAGGCATTTGTTGTTTCCCTTAGATTATTTTGTGGATTCTACAGAATCTTTGAAAATGTAAAGCTGTAAGCATTTGTATTTTGTGCTTCATTCACTAGTAAAATATTTTCTTGGCAAAGGAACGGCTTGCTAAATATCAAGAATTGCATAGAATTAATTGTTGTTGATCTCCAATGACTCCCATTGTCTCTAGTGCTCACTGGAACAGGAAAACTCAATTGCATTCAACATCAAACAGCTAACTGTGGCTACAATCTACTCAAGGATACCTTCATTTCAAAAAAAAAAATATCTGCATACAGTGAGTGTTATTTTATTTATATGATTATTATAATGAAATATTTAGAATATAAAACTATTTTTACCTTAAAGTCTTTAGTAATACTAAAAACATTTTAAAAGCCACACTGTCATTTATACCCTTTTAACGACACATCAGAAAATACTGAGTAAGATTACAGAGGAATCTATAGCCATCAGCTCTAGCTTCCAGGAAAACTGCATCTGAAGAATTCTCCACCACATAGATGACACGCTGTCTTTCCTTTAAATACCTAAAGGAAAGAAGGTTTAAGAATTTCCCTTGTGGAGACTACTAGCACATCTGATCACCCAACGATGAATGCTGAATGCGCACTGAAAACCTGTCCTAGGAACCTGGTTCACAAATCACCTACAGCTGAGCTAAAAAAAAAAAAAAGCAATATCCCACAGAGACAAATGCCCAACTACATCACCAGAGCAATATGCCTGTCAGTCACTGTGGCTGCACTGTGGTTGCAGCTTGATTCTCCACATGGAACTGAGCGCCTGTAGTAACTTTTCTGACACTTACCCTCTCAAATACCAGAGGCTGGTCTCGGAATCTAGCCCTAGAAGACAAGTCTTTGATGGGAGTGACAGTGCGGAAGTTCTCTCTGGCACGTTTTAGCAAGGCAGGCTCTTCCCAGATGAGGTGGTTACCCAAACAGTTGCCTGGGAAGCATCTGGACCATGTCTGCAGATCTGAGGGTGCGCCACAAATCAGGTCATAGCTCTGAGTAGAGTCCACCCCCTTCAGCTGGGTAGAACGCCCTCTACTTCCTGCACACCTAGGTGGGGGAGTGAAGGAAGCAGCAGAGGGAGGCTGGCTTAGATCCCCAGGCATTCTAGTAAAATCACAAGCAGGTGGAGCCAGACATGTACCTCCTCTTGCAAGGGTTCCCCCTCATTACTGGGACCTGCACCCCCTCGGTATTCAAAAATGTGTTCAACAACAAATGGGCTCCCAAATGGGTGATGGTAAAATAAACTAATACACATGTAAATGTTTTATCCAGCAAGATCTTCCCTCCTCTGGAAGCAGCACAGACTCTGAATGTTTGATTATAAGCTACTTCTCCACTAAATGTCATAAAACTGAACAAAATGAATTCCAGCAGAAAGCAGTGGTGAGGATCCTGGGATATCAGCTCACTGCTGTTCATCTCTCACAGCTGAACTAGCTCCCCGACTGACTGAATCACATCCTTGAAAGTCCATTGAAGGAGGAGGTGGTTAGAATTACTATTACAAACCTTCAGACAGCAACAACTGTGCAAGTGATACAGAATGACTTGAAGGAATAAAAATAGGCCAATATGCTAGAGAAATGCTCCACTACTAAATCTCACCCGGAATATATATACACACAATCTGTATCTATTTACTCTAAAATGAAATATCTGATCTTAAAAAAGACTTTAAAAAAATAAACAGCAAAAGGTACCGTTGGCATAAGATCAAAAGTACAAAATAATGTGTGTTAATGTATTGATCACACTTTATGAAGACATCAAGTTTAAATAGACTCACCATTGAGAACAGCAGTTAACAGTGCTATATAAATTACCACAGGAGTTACTTTTCTTTGGGAGAGCAGAGGGAAGGAACCTTGTGTAGCAGATTTGATTTACATGCTTACTGCATTAAGACCATAGTCTACTCCCATGTTTGTGGAGTATGTGGTTAGGGATTGACAACTGTGTACAGGCAATAAGTTCGAGAGCTCCTTAGACAATTTAAACAACAATAAGCATTTTCTCAAGTTACCCATGAATTTGAGCATTCAACTTTAGCAGGATTTTGAGGTTTCAAGGGGACCCTGAAAGAGAGGGATCTTGAATTGAAGAAGAAGCACGTATATTCAGTATTATAAAACAAAAGTAGCAACAAGCCTTATTTTGAGGATGGCAGGTTAAAAAGAAAGAAGGAAGAAAGGAAGAAAGAAGAGAGAGGCAGAAAGAAAGAAAGGAAAGAAGGAAGGAAGGAAGGAAAGAAGGAAGGAAGCCTGTTTAGAGCAAAGCTGAGAAGCAATCACCCAAACAGTTAGCCTTACTTTATAGGCATGTTTGCAGAACCACATTAAAAACTGAAGCATTCCATCCAAGAACAGGAAGGGAAGAGCCCTTATCACAGAGGAATCAGATAGTTTGATCTGTTTGGAACTTTGTAGAAAGTTAATTTAGCAAACGCATACTTGACTCTGCTTGAACACATCTGTCCAGGGGAGACCTAGGATGACTGTTTTCTGTGGCATGCCAACGTGCTGGGGATGGATGCTGTATCGGGGGTGGGGGGGGTGCAAAGGAGTGTACAACATCCTTCCCAACTAGTGTTGCATGACAGAAACGAGAATAAGAAATGATTCCTTTTTAGAGTTTTGCCACTAGGGAATGGAAAGAAAGAGCCCTGTCGACCCCTTCCTCCCAGCCAGGAAGAATGTGAATCCTTGGGTTACAGCCCAGGTAGATATTAAAACAGAGACAGAGCCGTTATTTAGTGGTGACAGGAATATAAATACGTGCACTAACCTATAAACTGGTATTTACTTCAGGAAGGTAAGTAATATTTTTCCTCTGATTGCTGAGCTGTCAGTTTAATGCAGCGTAAATAAACAGTAGGTGCCTGCTAGCTCGAAGTAGGAAGTGCGCATTGCACACGAGGAGCAGATTACTGAAGCCTGGTGCTCATCATGCTGAAACATAACTTTCATTTTACCAGAAAAATATACCCTACCGTGGGTTATTTTTTGTGCCTGATCTATTAATTAACTTAACTCTATTCTGTCAAGATGTAAATCAATTTATAAAAAAAAAAAAATCCCCGGAGTTTTAGAATATGAAAACCAAATCAATTTCAAAAGCAAATACTAAAAAGGAGTGCTTCATATAATAAGCACAAACTATTTAAAGGCAAAAAGGATAAAGAACATATTTTAATAACAGAACTGAATAACCTGAGTTATTTACTTTACTCAGAATCATCCTCCTCTGCTAATTAAAGCAACTGGCACCTCTAATATTCTGTCACCTTATGCTAGTGTGGTCTTTTCCATATACATGCAGAGTTTGCTCTCTGGAACATGTAAAAGGAAATCACTTATAGGGATTAAGCTGTGCTCTCTTTTTTCAATAGGAAGAACTCTGACTATTCCCAAGAGAACAGCCAGCTCTGAAGATAGCTTCCTACATTCCTGTACAATGTGGTTTTCTTTCTGTTTTATGTATGGTACCAAGCTACTGAAATGTGTAGCAACTGATTTTTCCCTCATATATGGGGTGCTGAGAAAAATATTTTGTGGTATCATTTTAAATGAGAATTCACCTAAAAAGTATAAAAGGCCACTTGGCAAGGTTTTCCAGGTAAAACATGAATACAGTACTGACAACCAATCAATAATTTGCAAAGGAAAAAGAAGTTTTTTTTTTTTTTAAGAAAAAAATTTTTTGCATTCAACTACAATGTCTAGACATAATTAGAAGATTGATTTAGTCATATGCATTTATGTACTTCATCAGTTTCAAGTACTAACATAATATTAATTGCAATCATACAAGATAACATGTAGGGAAGAAATGGTATGTTTATATGCAGGGCTTATCTATGTATGTCCTGTTTAGACATTTACAGAGCAGGTAAAAACCACTGGAGTGCTTTAGAGACTCCCTGTTAACATACCCATGTTGTGTTTAGCTTAGCACTGTTTGTAACCAAAAGATTTCTACAATAATGAGGAACAGGTGCCTGTCACCTGACCTTTTAGGCCTAATTTACAACCCACAACCTGTCACATGAAAAAAAAAATCATTGAGATTCCCTCCTAGATTTTCAGACCTTGCTAGTTTAATGTGGTGTTTCTCAGCTATCACCCAGTAACACCATGTCTTATTCAGTCACAGGTTCATATAGCTGGCAACAGACTCCTTTGAAGAATAAACTAATATTCATCTTGTTGTTGCTTTTGTTGAAAATGCCAAGAGACAAGGAACTACTTTTGTAGATTATCAACCAAAGAAGAATATATTAATTTATTACAAGGGAACAAAAGGCATTCCTTTTGAATACTTTTACATACAAAGAACTATTATTTATTACATATTTCAGCTTGTGGGAAAGTAAGGAATGCATTGATTCTGGAAATAGCTATGTGGATTTGGGAAGTTCTTTAGGTCTTTATCATTGTTCTCCCTCCCCTACCTCGCATACATTTTAAGAAGCTATTACTTCAGGGAGGAAATCCCTATTTGTTCTTTTTTCATCCATCATCTGTATTCATTATTCAGAAAGGAAAACAAAATTGAGCAGTGATTTTATTTCTCTTGCATAACCTTGTTATATGTAGCCATATTCAAATTTAACAATGCTCTGTATTTTATTGCTACTGTTTACATATTATGTATTACATATGACTTAACAATTCTACATTTAAAATATTGTTTCCATTAGAAAAAAATGAACTAATAAGTGTCAAATGGAGATGAAGAATAAACATACTTGGTATATTTATAAGATGGGGTCATTTAAAATGCACACAAACAAGATGACTATTTCGCTACTGTTGCATGTTCTATAGTATGCACATTGCTTAAAGTGTATTTATTTAACAATGCCCTCAACCAAGTTAATTAAAGTATTTCTGCCTGGTAACTGTGTTAGAGCTTGGGAGGTAGTGAATGATGCCGCCAGTTACTTCTGCTAAGTTAAGTTGAAATTAAGCACTTATTATAACCTTTCCTAACAATGTGAGAAAGACTGAGTAAATATATTAAATTTGTTTCACAACAGATGCTTGGGTTGTTAATATTTAAGATGCCTGTTCATGCTATTCCTGTCTGCACATTTGTCAAAAATGTAAGCTTGAATGCTAATGTTTGCCAGCAGACTGGAGCAGCCAGTGTATGCACTTACTACTGCTCTACAAAAATAATACGCCATAGAAATAAAGAACCGCTGCTAAGTCATAGCACGAGTTCCACATGGGAGATTCATAAAGGTTTTTAGAGCCAACACGGCAACCCTGGCTTCCTTGGATTTAAAGTATGGCCATGACTTACATTCTATCTATCTATCTATCTATCTATCTATCTATCTATCTATCTAATCTATCATCATCCATCATCTATATATTTATCTTTCTAGAGAATCTGACTACAAAATAAAATTTCACTCAGAAAATCCACTCTGGACAAGGTGTAAATGTAAGTAAAGTTTGGAAGGCTAAGCGTCTACCACCAGGTGCAAACACTGTAAAATTCAGGCACTGCTTAAGGACAGAACCTGACTTCTGGCAGAGAGAGGCCAGACTCTTACTCATTTTCCTCTTCTTGGGAAAGTCGGGTGCTCTGGCCTCCAAGGATACAAACATGGAACCAGCCAATCAATCCGGAGCAGAAAAGGTTCTCTCCAGGGAATTAGGTGTCTTCCTGTCCCTATGGACAAGTGAAATCCAAGTCTTAACCCTGGGAATCCCGTATGCCTCAGAGAAAGTTCTCCCAGAAAGGGCGCAGAGGTCAAAGTTGTCAACCGGCATTTTGAGAGATGACCCTGTGGTTGACATCTTGTTAAGTAAAACCTGGCCCTAGTGGAGGCCAGGGCCAAAAGCCTCTACCCTGAGCTCTAAGCTGCTGACCTCTCGGTCTTCTGGGATCATCCCAGAAGGGACTTGTTTAGCGTCTTTTGCTCGGCCAGGCACACGCACGTGTCACCGTCCGGACCTGCCGCTTGCCCCCTCAGTCCCTAGCATTAGAGCTTCCCAACCCCAGTTCGGCCACCCTGGGAGCTCTGCAATGGAGGAACACTGTAGAAGGCCGCCTCTCTCGGGTGTGTACTGTCGCGGGGAAATGAGGAGTTGACCCCGAGGCTGCACCTGTGCGGCCACAGCCCCAGCTAAGACACCACGCACCTCTCCGGCTTCCCGCCCAAGCCCAAACCCGAATCACCCTCCAGGACCGACACGCGATTGCCGGCGTGGGCTGCACGAGCGCTGTACTTCGGCTCTCAAACTCTGGACTCCACAACTTGAGCGCCCAGCGCCCGAGTGGCTCCCGGGATAGAGAAGTTGCCACAAACTTCCCAGGCCCCTCTCCACCTCCGCTCGCCACCAGCAAAGTGGGGCTGGCCGGGAAAGAACTGGGGGAGATGGGCTAGGAGAGGATGCTGAGTGAATTCCAGATCTGGAGCACGACCTTTCCAACTCCACCCGGCACCTCGCCGCCTTCCCGGCACCAGGGCTCACGGAGCGGTTCCCCTTTCCCCGCTCGCCCTCCGAGGGCTTCCCCCACGCGCCTTCGTCCTGTAAAGCGGGCCATGCCCACGACCTGGAAGAAAGTGTCTAACCAGGGACTGCCGGGCAGGTGTGCGGGAGAGGCAAGGACACCAAGTAAGTCCGCATCCCAGCCATGTCCCTCACTTTACCAGCCCAGTCCTCCCGAGTGCCTGAGCGCGCGAGAGAGAAGGGCCAGAAAGACCCCGGCACGCGAGGGGCGCAGAGTCGCCCCAGCCGGGGCCACTGAGAAGTTTGGATCGGTTCCGCATTCGCAGAAAACGGAGGCGACCCGAGCAAGAGACCCAGAGCGGGAACAGCACTGGCAGGGAGCAAAGAAGCGGGACTCACTCAGGCGTGGAACCGGGGCAGCGCGGGCCAGCGGTGCGGGCCGAGGCCGGGTCGGCTCCCCGCGCGGGCGCGCCGGGCGGCGGACTTCCCGGGCGGCGGCTGCAGCTGCTGCCACCTCCCCGCCGCCGAGCTGGCGGCCGCCGCGGAAGTTAATGGCAACTTGACTTCAAGTTGTCTCCTCTCCCCATCCGAAGTGGGCGTTTAAAGGGGGCAGAGCGCGGCGAGCAGCGAGCGGGGAGCGCGCGGGGCCGAGGGGAAGGGAAGGGGCGGGGGCGGGGCGGGGCGCGGGAGGGGGCGCGGGAGCCGCTCGGAGCCCGCAGTGTAGAGCGCGGCGCGGGCGATCGGGAAGCCCCCACGAGAGCCCCCCAACGTGGTCGGGGGCCGTGCGTGCCTAGGGCGCCGCGCACTCGCCGCTTGCCCGCGTGGGGGGCTAGCGGACCCCACAGCGGGAGCGACCGGGCCCGGCCTGCCTCCCCCGCGCCCGCGGCCGCTTCTCCCCCTGGCGGCAGGATCCTGGGCGGCCGGTGGCTCCGAGAGCGCGCAGTGGAGCCCGAGCTGAGCCGAGCCCGAGCCACCGCAGCCGCCACATCCCTGAGCGCCGCCCGGGTGCAGGGTCGCTGCGGGAAAGCGACCCCGCGGCCGCCAGGGTAAGTGTGGGCGAGCCCCGGAGCCCCACCGCCCCGGCCCTCACCTGCACCGCCCCCGCCGCGCACCCTCGCCGCCCGCCGCTTCCTCTTGTCGTTGTTTGCCTGGGCTTTGGGGGTGCAGAGCGCGGGGCATTGGTGTGTGTGCCAGCGGAGGAGGAAGTCAGGTGAGAGGCCTGAGCACAGCCCCCGCGCCCCGCAAGCCAGCTTGTGTGGGGTGTGTCGCTCCCCAGTAGGGGTATGCGGGCCAAGTTTTCCCCTCTCTTCAATGTTTGATGGAGAAGATCTTTCCTAGAGGGGACCTCCTTCTCTTCAAGCTCTCCCTTCTTCCCATCCTCTTCTCCTGGGCACCCCGATGGAGGAACACATAGTGGATGGAGGACAAGGGGGCCTCTTGCAGACCCCCTTCTCTGCCCCAGCTATTTGTATCAGTATCATTTTCCTGTCGGCAGTGTAGGTCAACGCACCCAACCAGAGGGAGATGCTTAAGCGGATGTCCAAGTCACCTCTCCCACCCTGACCCACCCAAAAGCTGGGGCAAAGAGGTCAAGAAATGCGGATTTTGTAGGAGGGGAGGCAGGGCCCAGGGACCTTTCCAACTGGTGAAGCTCCAAAGAACTCTGAAAGATCAAACTAGCTGGAGGCTCGGGACCCCCAAGCTAAGGAGAAATTGGACTCTATCAACTTCAACCCACTCCACAGCCACTCCTACCCCCACCCCCCAAACCCCCAGCTCTAAGGAAGCTATCAACTAACAGGTCTTTTGTTTCCTGTTGTGTCGCCTTTGGGAAATTTGCATTGAACGTGACGACAGAAAATTACTACTGTTTACTCGAAGTTAAGGGGGTTGCGAACGAAAACAGTTTTTACTTTTCTCTTTGTGTGTTTGGCAAGGAGTGGAGGAGCTGTTAGGTTCGTGGCAGGAATTGCAGAAGCTCAGTTGTAAAAATAAGGACTGTAGAACTGCCTGGGTCTGTTTTTAGCAGCTGCACTTTCTTGCGTTCTTTCACATAAGGCTTGCTCTCTCATTAAGTCCCCATAAATAATTGTATGTGGAGCGAAGGCAGTCACTGTGGCAGGATTGAGATGGCTAGGAGTTCCATCCCTCCAGCGCAGAGCTGTTTGCAGGCGAGTTCCTGGAAAGTGACTGTGGGCTGAGAATTCAGTTTTTCCTAAAAGCTCTGTCAGGTCCTCTTCTGTCGGTTGCCTATGAATCAAGCATGACAAGTAGGTGACTAGCGATTTGAGCCTTGGTAGCAAACACGTGGATGGTGCAGTGGGTTTTTTTGTTTTGTATTTTTGTGAGGTCATTCTAAATGAAGCAAAGTGACATAGTATGTGCTGCTTCCTGAGAGCCCCCCTCGCCTTGAATCCCCTGGAATTTTCCAGTCATTTTTTTTTCGACTTTTCTTATTTTAATTCAAAAGGCCATACCAAAGGCATAAGGATATAAACAAATATGAACTGGTGTTCATTTGGAGAACTACCTCCCCCCTCCCCAAGACAAAGAGCCCCCTGGAAAGCAAAGCAAACAGCTATGAGTGATTACAAAGAGTAAAACATGAGTTTCCCTTCCTGGCTCAGTTTTTCCCTACAAGTCCTGGGTGACATCAAGTTTTCTTGCCTTGATTTGCCAGAATGCTGAATCGTCTAATACCAGTGTCTCCACTGAGAAGAGCAGGCAAGAATGGAAGCTGTACATGCTTAGCCTCTACTGATTATTATTGTGAATGCCTGAAGTTGAACAGAAACCCAAAAATACATTAACGTTTTCCTCTTTATACACTCATATGTTTACCTAGCTCAGATTATCAGCTAAACCCACAATTTAGAGTAAGATCTCTCTTGACTTAAAGCAAGAGGACACTTTGCTCTTAAATTCCTGAATTTCCTTCTCTTCTCCTTTCCTTCCATCTCCAACAGTCATGTACAGGCAACGTCTAGGCTAAGTGTATAGGCACCCACACTAAAGTGACATAAATTCACATTGAAACACACACACACACATCTGGGTCTAAGGTATTTTGTTATAGGAGCCAGCATGAAGTGGGATAATTATCTTTAAAGATACTTTTAATCATCTTATTTTATGTGTGTGGGTCTTTTGCCTACATGTATGTCTGTTCGGTCATCTACATACCTGGGACCAGTGCAGTTCAGAAGAGGAGATCTGTACCACATCCCCGGGACTGAAGTTACAGATGTTTGTGAGTTGTCACATGGGTGCTGGGAACTGAATCTGAGTCTTAGGACACACAACGCTCCAAAGTCCTGAAACATCTCGCTAGCCCCAATTACATTTTTCTAACAAATCCAAACGTAGGGTAAGTAAATCTGAAACATGTCAAAATATAGATAATAGGAGTTAATGTCAATAGCCTCTGAACTCTTCAGAAAACAGGGAGTATAGTTTTGTCTTCTATGCTACATACAAGGAATGGGATAAAACAAGATTGGCCTTAGTGGGTAAGAAAAATGAGACTGTGAAATGATAACTGATTTGAGTGAAGGCTTTGAGTCAAGGAGAAAGATGTATTCCCCTTTCTGACTGTGGTACAACCCTGAACATGCCTTGTCTCTAGGGCTGAGGAAACCAGGCCTGTGGTAGGTAGAGGTGTTTGCCCCCAAACCTACCCACCTGAGTTTGGTCCTCAGGTCCTACTTAATGGAAGGAGAGAACCAACTCCTCAAAGTTACCCTCTGACCTCAATGCAAGAACCAGGCCCACCCACCCACACAATAAACAAATGTAACTTTCAAATTTGTTTTTAAGAAAGGGAACACAGATGGAAGATCTGGGTTAGATGTATTTTTATGGCTAATTTGCCTTGTCAGACCTTTACAGATCATTTAATCGGATGTCTTAAGTGGATACCCTCATAATGGCAGGGATTCACGGTTCAGAGCTTACCACAGAACAGAGTTCAGTTCAGTTCCCACAATATTTACTGTGAGAATGAGTAAATTTCAAAGTCATTCAATCCATCTTTGTGCACTTGTCATTTTTTTTTCTCTCAAGCTGTACAGAATCGGTGTACTTGAAACTCACAACCATTTATTTATAGTCTTATGTTTGTAACAGAACAGAGCAAATTTGTCAGGATGGGCTTTTGGCTTGAGTAACAATTCAGATTTCTTGTAGCCTGTGATCAGCCACAAGTGCTTTTCTGGTCTGTATCTCTTTACTCCATGATCCAAGCTAATGGAAGTCACAGCTAAAGCTTCATGTACAAGTAACCTTGAAAAAGGTCACTCTGGAGGGTGGCATGCTGGCATTGTGAGATGACATACATGATTGGGTCTCCGCAGTACTCAACTAGGACTCGTGTGGCTTTATGGAATCATCACACAATAGTGCCCATTACCTTGTGCCCAAGAGTAGAAAGCCGTGGTATTCAAGACACAGATCTAACGACTCTAGATTGGTGGTACCTCTTGTCCTCTGATAGCCTGCCAGCTAAACCATCACTGTGCACAGGCCCAAGTCTTCCAGTCTCCTATTTGAGCCTTGCCAGAATGGCCCCAGCTAACAGGGAGACATAACTTGACTCTTCCAGTGAGGTACAGCTCCCACCACCACCAAAGTAAGTCAGGCCACCTTGTACGTTGACTAAGATTATACATTGTCTTATTTGCTCAAGACCTGTTTTCCCGACAAAGGTATGATAAAACAGAACTGTACATCTAAAAATGTCATGATCGTTATCAAAATCTGAACGTCCACCCTGAGCAATCCCACCTCTCACTGTAAACGTCAAATGGCTTATATACCCCTGTAATGCAAAAATATTTCTTCATTCGCCTTTTATCCCACTGTTCTGTTCATTCAATAAATATTGATTTAATACCTAGTAGAAGTTGGGAGCTCTACTGAGGACTGGGGATAAGGACAGGATTAAGAGATTTTTTTTTTCCAAAGAAGACATTCCTCAATTGGGCAGGAAAACTTTTATTGCAATGCTAATCAAGGCACTGGGGCCTATGGGAAGAGGGTGAGGCAGGCATTCTAGCTGGAGGCATTTTTTAAAGTTCCTTAGAGGAACTAACACTTAAGCGAGATTCCTTTAGATAGAAAGGAAAGACTGGAAGGTTATCTGAAGCAGATATCAGTGTGGGCCCTAGCCCTTGTTTAGGGAACTGTAGACTGGAGCGTCCCTGAATAATGTAAAGACTGAACCCAAACTGGTCAACAATGTGAAAGGCTTTGCAGATGTTCTTTGGAGTCTGATCATCCCATATTCCCAGGACTGCAAACTTTTAAATTTTCACCTGGTGAAGCATTCATGTAAATGAACGAAACTGGCCAAATTAAGATCATAAACAGTGACGATGTGTTAAATTATTTCTCCTCATTGCTGTGGCAAAACATTTCAAAGAAGAAACTTGAGAATTTTTTTTGGGTGACAACAAGGAAAACAGGGTTGGAGGAACTTGAGCCCTCTGGTACCATGCAGCCAGGAAGTAGAGAGTGTTGGGTTCAGCTCACTTTCTCTTCTTATTTAGTCCAGGACCCTAGGCCACAGGATACTGCTGTCCATATTCAATAAGGATCATCACTGTTCCGTTAAACCTCTCTGGAAACAGTCCTATAGGCACACGGAGAGGTAAGTTTCCATGGTAATTATAAATCCCCTCACGTTGACAGTTAAGATTAACCATCGAAGGGAGAGCGACAGAGGTCTGAAGAATGTATCTGTCTAAAGAAAAACTAAATCCAATGTTTATATGAAAAGTTGAAATAGTAAATATTGTTTGCTTAACTACATGTTAAGGTACACTTGTTAAGATGATTTTGGCCTGTAGACATTTGTGTAGTTTATGTATGTTCATTTCTAGTGAGGCTAGACTCTCCAGTAATAATAGCAGATTATGTTTTAGTTCAGACTGTCCCATAGTCATATGCCCTAGACTTTTGAGGATTTTCTTTTTAATTTTAAAAATTGATTCAGGAACTGGCAAGATGGCTTAGCAGATGAAAGGGGCTTTGCCTCAAGTCTTACCACCTAAGTTGGATGCTTGTGACCTATACATTAGGAGGAGACCTCCACACATGTGCCATGGCCCCAACCTACATTCATGCACATGTATTACGTGCATAAATAAGTATAATAAAAAATTTTTGTAAAAAAATAAATGAGCAAGTAAAAATTGATTCCTCACAATCAGGCATAAAGGAAGGAACTCAGGGATCTCTTTCCTCATGGCTGGCCTGTTTTCTACTGATAGATTCAGAGAAAGGGTAACCATCACCTTCAGTTCTGTACCCAGTGATGGCCCCAGCAGACTTCAGTAGATAGATCTAAGCCAATGCTCACACAGATGGCCTTAGCTAAACTAAATGGCTTACAAAGTAAAACCAAAAGTCATAAAACTGGGAAATTTAAGACAGATAGGGTTGGGGGCTAGATGGTTAACAAGGATGGGAAGGAGATAAAAGAAACAGAAAGAGTAATCAAAATATATACATATGAAATTTTCAAATAACAAAACTGATCAGGAAAAAATATTTTATTTTGTGTGTGTGTGTACATGTGTACATGTGTGCATATGCACTTGTGTCCTGGGAAGCAAGAAGCCATCAGATCCCCTAGAACTGGAGTTGTACATGGTTGTGGGTGCTGGGAAATGAACACAGGCTTTCTGGAAGATCAGCAAGGAGTCAACCGTTGAGCTATCTCTCCAGCAGGTCTTTAAATTTTACACTTGACTCCAAGGATATTTTCTTCAGTTTCTCACTGTAAAAAGTCAATAAGGTCGCTTTTATAAATTATATACAGTAAACAATCCTTTGTGTTCTGTCATTTTGAAGTGAGGCCACATGCAATGTATTTTCAGCAAGTAGCACATGGGCAAACAGCTAAGGTGTCCAATTACTGGACAGAAATCCTAGTTTAACTAGTTACTTCCCATGTGGCCTTGAGCCAAGTCTTTCTGCCTCAGTTTCCTCATAGTATGATGGTGATCCTGTGTATCCATCTGTATTAACTGCTGGAGAGACAATGCTTCCACAGGGAGTTGGAGATTCAAAACAAAGTCGTTCTTGTCATTAGTTCTGTGTTTGGCCATTATTCTAATGGAGTGAAATTCAAGGACAGAAGAGAAAGCAGAGGGAACTGAATATAGTACTAGGTGGTGGTGGTGGTGGAGGCTGCAGTTGAGCCTAATAGCTGTGCTTGGAGGACACCGTCTGATAGCTACAGCCTCACATCACAAATACAAAAATACCTCTGTGATATTTTTTATGTAAAGATTTTAGAAGAGATATTCTATTATAAAAACAAGACTTTCTTATATAATGGATTAGAATGCAACATTTTACATGAAAATTTTTTTTAATAAAAAATAAATCTGCTGAGTTCTGCTATTCTTAGCTTGGCTGCTGCCTGTTACAGCTTCCATTCCCTTCCTCTGTGTGTCCAGCTAAACAACTGTACCTGATTGGGACATCTTCCTGTGTTGTGGTCGTCACCTGCCGTCACCACTATGGTTCTTCTACTCAGCAGCTTTAGCACAGAGAGCTGGAGTTAGAAAATACAGGCACCCTACCTAAAAATCAATAAAGATGGCTTTCCGGAAGAATCAAAGGTAAAGTTTTCTAAGCTGGCCAAGTGGATGCTGTTAGCCAGGAATCTAGTCCTCCATTCACTGCTAAGTATTTTCAAAAATACTTACATGAAGGACCCAGAATGCTACAGTGCAGCTATAAACTCAGGAGAGGAAAGTCTCAAAGCCCCAGGCAGGATCTAGGAAGTGCTTGAGATGCTCACGGTCTGCAGTGAGCTCAACTGTTTAGACCAGTGTTTGAGGGTAAACATCATCTATGTGTATGTCTTAGTCGATGCTCAATTGCTGTGAAGAGACACCATGACCACAGCAACTCTTATAAAGGAAAGCATTTAATTGGCGCTGGCTTACAATTTCAGAAGTTTAGTCCATTATCCTCACAGCAGGGAGCATGGTGGCACAAAGGCAGGCATGGTGTTGGAGTTGTTGAGAGTTCTACATCTTGCTTGAGCATTTGAAAGCCCAAAGCCAGTCTACTGTGAAACATTTCCTCCAACAAGGCCACATCTGATCCCTCTCAAGTAATGCCACTGCCTAACACCAAGCTTTCAAATATTTGAGGCTATGGGGACCATTCCTATTCAAACCACCACAGTGTGTGACAAAGATAATATAAGGATCTGTGCTCTATGCCAGTCAATGGGCTTTAAGACCTATTCTTACTCTGAGATCTCTCACACATAGATAAGAAGGATAGCACTCACACGTAAACCCAGACCTAGGAGGCAGAGGCATAAGGTTCTGGAGTCAAACCCACAGTAAAACCCTGTTTAATAAACATAAAAGTTAAAAAAAAAAACTAGGAAAATATCTGGTTTAGGTAGGTTTAGGTTATTGAAAAGACAACCACAGCTCTAGTTATGCTCCAGAGAGTTTTAGAGTTCACTGTGAATACCAGAGTAGACCTGAACTGACAGAGATTCTCCTGCCCAGTGTTAATCTCAAGTGTTGACATTAAAGGCATGTACCACTATACCCTGCTTACTGTATTTAGTAATGTTTTGTTGACACAGTCTGTTACATATAATGTCTACCTAAGCCTGTATCTCTTCATGCCTGGTTCCTTTCAAGTGTTTAGAGCCCAAGGAAGACCCTTTAGCAGACAGTGAACAGGTAAGCAGGCAGCAAAAGTCTGGAACAAAGCAGTACTAGTTTTCTGATGTCAGACACTTTTGAGGTGTATGTTTCCTGTGAGTTCATGAAAAAAAAAGTCAATTCTGGTGATGAATTTTAAGGCATAGTTTGTTAGTGAAGGTACTGTGATTTTTCTAAAACTCATTATACAATTAATATGTATAGTCTTCTTAGAATTGATTAGTTTCACGTGGCTTAGCCACACCAACCAAAGCAATACTATGAACAACAACAAGAAAAAGACTCTCAACAAATGGTGTCAGAATAACTAGGTATCTGGGAGAGGGTGGACATGGCTCAATCCTTACTTGCATTGTACTTAAAATTCATTTGTTGTAGATTCTAGAATTAAACGTAGAAGCTTGGGGCTAGGGAAATGGCTCAGTTGCTAAGTAAGAGTGCTTGGTAGACCTGCTGCCTATTAATGGTGAGCTATTGAGAGAAAAGACCATTTTTATGTCTCTCACATGTCTCTGAGAAGAATCTAATTGACATACTTAGGTCCAGCATCCACTGTTGGTCTAATACGCTGACCAAAGGAAGAATATTTACTAAAGCACGCAGCACGTTTCAGCCATGAGAAAGTAGGACTAAAAATAGCATTTTCAGTTGATGTTCCTTCTGTAGTTCTTCAGCAGCTTGGAGGCAAAGCATGGGGAAATTTTGTGCTTGGTGGTGGCAGTTTTTTTTAAGGCTGTACCGTTATTGTATCTTGCATATTCACATATTGACTGATACGTCTTAAGAGCCATAAACATAAGTGGTTCATTTTACAAATGGGCACATTTATTTGCAAATTATTAGCCAAGATCTATCCACGTGCAGACATGCTTGTTTCAGTCTGAATATACAATAAAATTATTTTAAATAACTTTAATCAACTTCAAAAACAGCAAATTCCAAGACAATTAGGTTAACTTTAAGAACTCATATTTATTGAGTTAACAGATGGTAAATTAAAAAACAATGAAGCTAATTTTTAAAATCATTCATTGAATAAAAAAAAAAAAAAAACAACCCAGACTTATTTGACAAACTGTTTTTAAGCTGGTTTTTCATCCTAGTAAGCGTATTTTAAGATTCCAATTTGGGGAACTTCTGGAAAGATACCAAATGAGTTGCAGTATATGAACACTCTTCCATTGAATTACTTTTTTAAAAGCTTTAGAATCATCTGAAAAATAATTTTATGTATCAGCAATAAAAATATAAGAAATAAGCATTTCTAGATATTGGGCAGATGCCGCATCTGTTTCTTCGGTTCTCATTTGCTCTCCACTGTGTTCCTGAGTTCCTTCACCTGCCTTGGGAATTCCTTGTGCCTGCAGAATGCAGCCACTGCTAGCCAGAACTGCATTTCCCTACCTTTCTGGATGAGGTACGCCAGTAGATTGAAATATGTTAGCTTCTTAACATCTTCCCCTCCACTCTTTCCTTTGCAGCTCTCTACTGGTAAAAGGCTAAACATACTCTGAATTTAACCATAAAAGGTTTTTTTTTTGTTGTTGTTGTTTTTTTGTTTGTTTGGTTTTTTTTTTGGTGGATGTACAAGGAAGCATGGGATTGAGGTTCCTCACCTGTTCCCACTAGGATGGGGTTCCTTTACAGTTCTTGCACTGGAAGAGCTGATACATCACAGCCCAAGAAACTATGCCTGCTTCCTGCATGAGAGTTCAGTCAAGACTTCTCCAGATTTTATACGTAGATTTAGAGATGGTACCATTGCTACAGATAGAGAAACAGTTGCACTGCCTTTGATATCCGTTTAATATGAGAATTAAACTGTTATAAATGGAGGCATGCTCTGAAATTTGGAATAGATTGGTTTATTTTTCAATTGTTTTTACATTTGCTTATTGATTGGTTGAGGGCATGCTACTTATACTTGGAGACCAGGGAATAGTTTGTGAAAGTTGTTTTCTCCTTCCGTCATGTGGATACCAGGGATTGAATTTAGGTCATTGAGCCTGACAGCAAGTCGTTTTATTGGTTGAACCATCTCCATGACCAGGAATAGATTAGTGTACATGTTAATTGTTCAGCAGTGCTCTGGTCTTTCCTTTATGGTGACCAATTGGGAACTAGAAAAATCTAGTGTGGTGACCAATTAGAAACTCTGCCTAAGACCTATTGTTGCTTACATTTCCTAAATAATAATGTAGATTACAGTTACTAACTAGTAATTAATAATGGATAAGACTGTAGTTTACTGCTTTGATAAATTAGTTATATTTTGAGTTGGCATAAGAAAACACAATACTGAGGACTATGGTTAAAGAGAAACCTTATCATTGAAACTTTAGCCTTGGGCCATTTCCCCATTTGAAATAATTACTTTTGCAATAACCTTTTATAATTCCAGGCTTCTTAGGAATGTGATTGGAACCACCCAGCAAGAGAGAGTGTTGCTTTTAATCAAACAAGAGCAAGTAAAAATAAGTACAGATCACAATAAATTTAAAACGTACAGTAAGTATAAGTTCTGTAGTTATCAAAGGGAAAAGTGTTTGAGTCATTTCTAGAAAATAAATAAAAGTTAAAAGAAAAAAAAGAAGGTAGTTGTGTGTTTCAATGTAGAGTGTGTGTTTCAATGTGGAATGTGTGTTTCAATGTACAATGTGTGTTTCATTATAGAGTGTGTGTTTCAATGTACAATGTGTTTAAATGTACAATGTGTGTTTCATTGTAGAGTGTGTGTTTCAGTGTACAATGTGTTTCAATGTAGAGCGTGTGCCTCCTCTGGGCAACAAACATTTCTTTTCTACCACTCTACCACTCACAGGGATATTGTACACAGCATTGTGTCATATATATTAGTAGTATTTTATTTGAATGTGTCTTGAATTTATGAGTAAAATAAAGGATTCTCCCTAAAAAAAAAAAATGAAGCAGACAAACTAGAATAAAATAATGAAAAGTATAACAGAAGAAATCATTTTGTGCATAAAAGCTGTGCTGATGGGGGAGTTGGAGAGATTGCTCAGTGGTTAGGAACACTTGCTGCTTCTCCAGAGGACGAGAGGTCAGTTCCCAGCATCATGCCATGCAGCTCACAACTCCCTATAACTTCAACCCCAGGAGATCCAACGCCTGGTCTCCAAGGGCACCTGCGCTCATGTGTATATATCCCCTACACACATACATATATTGATACATGTAATTAAAAAATATATAAATCTTGCAGTTGTTTGGGTTTTTTTTTTTTTTTTTTGAGACAGGGTCTCTCGATAGCCCTGGCTGTCCTGAAACCTACTATGTAGACCAGACCAGCCTCAAGCTGATGGAGATCCACCTGTCTCGGCCTCTCGAGAACTAAAGGCATGCAACATCACACCCAGCCTTAGAATAAACCTTTTAAGAAACTGCTAACATTGTAAGGTTCTTTATAGCAAAATGAAGGATTGTAGATGAATGCCATTCATCGGAGGTAACTTGTTAAATTCTTAGAACAAAAGCAATCCTGCGAGTGCATGGACGGGTTGGCGGGGATACGCATCTGCCTATCTCCTGAAATGTGGTTGTTTAGCAGTGCTGAGGTAGACTCTAGGTCCCTGTGCATACCAGGTATCCTGGCTGGTTTGATGTCAATTTGACTCAAGTTAGTGTCATCAGAAGAGCAACGAGCCTCAGTTGAAAAAAATGTCTCCATGAGATACAGCTGTAAGGCATTTTCTCAATTCGTGATCAGTAGGGAAAGGCCCAGCCTATGGTGGGTGGTATCAACCCCCCGGGCTGGTGGTCCTGGGTTCTATAAGAAAGCAAGCTGAACAAGCCATGTGAAGCAAGCCAGTAAGCAGCACCCCCAACCCCCATAGCTTTCGCATCAGCTCCTGCTTTGAGGTTTCAGCCCTGCTTACGTTCCTGTCCTAACTTCCTCCAATGATAGACTATGACCTAGAAGTCTAAGCCAAATAAACCCTTTCTACCCCATCTTGCTTTTTTGGTCATGGTGTTTCACTATAGCAATAGAAAGCCCAACTAAGACACCAGACAAGTGCTCCATCAATGAGCTACAACCCCTTCTTTTGGTTCTCTGAAGCAAGCTTAGGTTGGCTCAAAGTCACTGTACAGCACAACTGACCTCAAACTCTTAATCCTCCTGCCTCAGCTGCCCTGCTTATCCCAGGTAACAGATAGTACGTGAGCACCACTGTACCCAGCTTTCCATCAGCCTTCTTAAAAGATCAAAACCTTTTTTGCTCAAAGATTTGAGGTAACCTTCCATGTAATTACAGGAGTAACCAGCTTGATTCTGCATGTTTCACACCCATTTTTAACTTATCCGTGAAAGCAGCTAAATAAACTTTTTACATCTTCCAGGTATTAGAAAACAGCCACTAGAAGCTGTTTCTGCAAAAATTTGAGTGAAGTGTTCTCCATATGTGGTGGTGGGGTCAGCAAGACAATTCAAGAATGGGAAATTTCACTTTAAAAGATGAGAGTTCGGCACCAAGGGCGAAGGCAGAGTAGTAAGTGGATCGGGTAGAATGACGTCACCGTGGATTAAGAGTTGATGCCGTGAGGGCAATGTGCTCAGTGTAGCTCTGAACAGGAGGCTGCTAACTAATAACCATGGTGCACAGAGAGGGAAAGCAGGCCGCAGTCAGCGCTTTAAGTATTCAGTCACTAGACAGCAGTGCACTTTATGGTACTTGACGACCGTCCCCCGTGTAGACGCTAGCAGAATTGAAAACCTGTTGTTTGTTTTCCGTAATAATTACAGGAGACAAATGTAAATAAAACGTAGTCCACACAAAAAAAATAATACACAATAGATAAGAAACAATAGGGTGTTATTGAAGAGTCCAATCAAGATTAAACATTATGAAATATATAATCTAGACTTTCCTGTTCAAATGGAAAGATCAGAATGAAAGTCTAGTGGCTTGATGTTGTGCTAGGAGAGTCCTACTTAAAGAAAATGGCACAGGGAGTTTTCAGTGGTTAAGGCTTTCTCTGCTTGACAGTTTTTATATCCAAAGTACTTACAGGAAAATAGTAAAAAAGAATTTAGATTGGAGGGGACACAAGGGGAACTGGTTGGAGTAGAGGGAGAGACAAGAAATGATATAGATGCAACCCATGTATGAAATTCCTTCAAAAATAAAATCATTAAAAATTTTAAAGTACAGGCAGCACTATGCGTATCAAGTAAAACAGACACTTTTGTCAGGAATCGAAAAGTAAACAGTGGGATGGGAAGATGGCTGAATGTTATGTAAAATGCTTGCCGCACAAACATGAGGACCCGTGTAATGCTGGTCCATGTAAGACCAGACACAACAGCATGCGTCTCTAATCCCAGCACTCCTGTGGTATTATGAAAAGCAAAGATGGGAGAATCCCAGGAATCTTGCTGGCCCCTGACTTGGTGTACACAGCAGGGAACAACAAAGTACTGTCCTCTGACCTCTACATGTGACATATAACATACACACATACAAACGCACACAAAAATCATACACACGTGCACTCAAAAGAATTTATTTTAAGTAAACAAGAAAAAAATATTGTTATCTAGTCATTAATACTATAATTAAATAAAGAAATAATGGCACTAAAGATTATATAATAAAAAACTATAAACAAAACATAACTTTCATATGCTATCTTTAAATGTCTTATTAACCTTGCTATCTGACAATTTCATACTCGTGTATAATATATTCTGATTGTTCTTTCCCCTCAGCTCTCTTATCCCCCGCCCTGTACTGTCCTCCCCCAGTCCTACCAGCTCCTCTACCAGATTCATGACTTCTGTTTTATTTTGTGACACACTTCGTTTAACCAGGGTGATCTGTGTGGACTGGAGCTACTCACTGGAGCCTGATGGGTCATCAGTGGGCCCACAGCTGAAGGTGATAGTTTCTCTACGTCATTCCTAGTGCAAGCACCCACAGCTGCTGTGTCTTTGAGCTCATGATTTTAATGGCTATGATTTGCCTTTCCATTACCCCTTCCAAAATGTCTCTGAGCCTTATAAAAGATGGTATGAATGTCTTGTTTGGGGCTGAGCAGTCTTCCACTCTTCTGTGGTGATGGTGGTCATGTTATTTTGAGTGTTGTTGTTTTGAGATAGGGACTCTTTACATAAATCTGACTCCTGGAACTCACTCTGTAGACCAGGCTGGCCTTGAACTCAGAGATCCATATGCTTCTGCCTCCTGAGTGCTGGGATTAAAAGCATGTACCAGATGCCTAGCCAGGATATTTATGTTTTTGATATACTAGAGATTATCACAGCAAATAATGTGCATGTGCTGGCATAAACACTGACAAAGTTATACATGACTATTTAATTGCAGTAGGTTAAAGAAGTAAAGTAAACCATTGATGGATTTAAAAATCCTTTTATTACACTTATTTATTTATTGTGGGAAAGCAGGAGGAGCATAGGTCAGAGGACAGCTTTCAGAAGTTACTGATTCTACACTGTAGGTCCTGGGGATTGAACTCTGGTCCTCAGTCTTGGCAGGAAGTGTCTTTTCCCCACCAAGCCATCTTGCTGGCCCACAGTAGATTATTTTTGAAAGCATTAAATAATATATATTTTTTAACTATTCCTGGTAGAAAGGAGAAAATAAGCAAAAGAAAATATTTCTCAACCTGATAATAAAATTTTATTTTTGTTATCAATATTACAATGAATGCAAAAGTTTTAGAAGTATGCATAATTGAAGTGGATAAAGTTACTACAATAGTTTTGCCACAGTGTTACTTAATAGAATTTTAAAAGCCATGATTAATGTAAAAAAGAAATGAAGAGCTATCCAAAGCGGAAATGACGCGGTCAATTATTATGTACCAAAAAAAAAAATTACAGCTTGAAACCTTAATGAAAACATGAATAAACTTAGCAAGTTTGTAAAATTTTAGAAGACAGAAATATGAACAAAAGTCAACAGTATTTATAAACAAGGGCAACCATTAACAGGAGCAAAATTTAAACTCATTTTTTACAAGAGCAATGAAATCCATGACTTTCCCTGATTGATTTTAACCCAGAAATATGTGACATACAGAAACACGAGGACTCTTTGTTGTTTTTGTTTGTTTGTTTGTTTATTTACTTGCTTTGTTTTGCTTTGTGTTATTTTCCTTTTGAGACAAGGTAGCCCTAGCTGGACTGGAATTAAGTTACCAGGCTAACCTTGAAATCACACAGATCTGCCTGCAGTGCTGGAATTAAAGGTGTGGGCCACCATTCCTAACCCTAAACAAAAATTCTAAGAGTTATAATAACCATAAATTAGTCCAATGGCTCTAAGTTTAAAAGATTGTGTGTGTGTGTCTGTGTGTGTGTGTGTTTGACACTGAGCTCACTGTGTAGCCCTACCTGACATGGAACAATTTTAGATCAGTCTGCCTTGAACTAACCTGCCCCTGCCTTCCAAGTACTGGGTTTACAAAAGTGCACCCACCTAAGGTATATTTATAATTGCTAATTTCTTCCAAAGAATGAATTCAGTAAATATCTGATAGCAATCTCTCTAAAGCTTGAGGTAGTGGTGAAGGAAATGTTAACAGAATACTGAAAGAGAAAATAAGTTAAAAAAACACAAACAAACAAACCTTGTTTTTGAGAAGGAATATTAATGAGGAGGACTGTCCTTATCAAATTGTTAAGATGAATCATAAAGTTATAAAAGTTAAAACTATGCGATACTCACCGTAAAAAAGATTGAGACAAAAATAGTCTCCAAATAAATTTTACAAAAGAGTGAATTGTTTGATAGTGATAAGAGCACAAATCAATGGTGAGACGAACATTTTGCAAAATACAGACATTAATTTGCAAAAAAGAAAATCAATGTTTACTCATATATATATACATATATATATTCATAAATTATCAAAACTCAAAGTACAGGAAGTCTGAGGGTGCTATTTTCATAGGGTTAGAATGTTGTAATATGGACAAAGTAAACAATAAAATATACTTGATTACATTTCAGAGTGAAACAAGCAAAAGTAGCCTATCCACAATCATTTGAACATAATGGAAAAGGTCAGTATGCTTATTACATACGAGCTTCTGCAGATTCAAAACAATGACCAGCCAATGTGTATAACGTAGGAATGGAATCATAGTTTGCAGAGGATGAAAAGTGGCAGATTTGCAAACACAGAAAAACATCTCTCCTTAATCATCAAGTGAATATTCACTGAAACAAAAATAAGTTGTATTTTGGTTTAATGGATTATCTTTAAATTAATGTCAATGACTTATCCTCCCAGCTACTACATTCAGATTAAAATGGATGAATTCCGGCAAATATTTACTTAAAGATATCAAGAACAATAGGATGGAGAGAGCTCTGGAGTTCAGGCTTGGAGTTCAGGAGAAATCCAGCAAAAATTTATTTAAAGAGATAAGGAGCTATAGGATAGCAAGAGTCCAGAATGCATGGAGTTCAGGAGACCTTATTTACCTTACCTGCCAGGAGCTAAGGTTCAAAATACCTTAACAATTTCCCATCGTGGTTAGCATGTACTTTTTGGAAATAGCTGGCCACATAAATCAACTAAACGATAATGCAATGCTTTGAATATGCTTGGTCCATGGGAAATGGTACTATTAGGAAGTGTGGTCTTATTGGAATAGTTGTGGCCTTGTTGGAGGAAGTATGGCACTGTGTAGGTGAGCTTTGAGGGTCCCTAGTGCTCAAGCTCTGCCCACTGCAGAAGGGACCCTCCTCTTGGCTGGCTGTAGAAGATAGTCTTCCCCTGGCTACCTTTGGATAAGCTAGAACTCTTGGCTCCTCCAACATCAAGTCGCCTCACAATGCCACACTTCCTAACATTATGATAACAGATTGAACCTCTGAAATGTTAGCCAGCCCCAACTAAATGTGTCCTAAAGAATTGCCTGGCAATGGTGCCTTTCCAGCAATGAAACCCAAGAAAAATAACAATAAAGATTTCTATATTGTGACTTAGTAAATCAAGACTATTTCCTTATTTAAAAATGCATCATCTCATGTATAAACAATAACTACTTCTGATTTGATAGTAAGTCTTTGCAGACTGTTTTGACCTCCTGTCTTCCACTGCTGCATTTAATGCCCACAAAACCTCCAGATAGACTTTTGTTATTAAGTCCATCAACAAGGAAACTGCAACTGACGGGTCAAGGGACTGATAAGTGATATTAATATACATCAAGGAAGGACTTATCTGGCCAAAGGCACTTGAGCTACTCAGGACATTTGGAACACTCTAGCACCTCCAGAGTGCTACATAAGCCATGTGTGCCCATCAGTATGATTATTTTGTGTCAGATAAAATTGGTCTGGAGATGGAGACTAGAGTTTAAAGGGATGCAACCCAGAGCACTAGAGTTCTATCTGTGGTACTACATGTCCTGGCTAGTTTTATGTCAACTGGAGTGTCTGAGAGAAGGGAACCTCAATTGAGAAAATGCCTCCATAATATCCAGAGGCAAGGAATTTTCTTAATTAGTGATCAATGGGAGAGGACCCCAGCCGTTGTGAGGGGTGCCATCCCTGGATTGTGGGTTCTGGTTCTATAAGAAAACAGACTAAACAAGCCATGGTAGCAAGTTAGTAACCAGTATCCCTCTGGAAAGACTCTGCATCAGCTCCACCTCCAGGTTCCTACCCGTTTGAGTTCCTGTCCTGATTTCCTTGGATGAAGAGCTGTAAACAGAATAAACCCTTTCCTCCCCAACTTGCTTTTTGGTAATGATGTTTCATTGCAGCAATAGCTATAGAAACCCTAAGGAAGACACCATATAACCTGGGATAAAGTTCTTTTGTGTCTCCAGCTTTTGTATGAAAGACAGGAAGGAGGAAGAGAAGAAGGGAGGGAAGGAAGGAAGGAGGGAGGGAGGGAGGAGGGAGGGAGGGAAAAATTAAAAAACCTAAGCACTTATCAGAATTGAGGATACTTCTAACACACACACACACACAGAAAACAAAATCATAGAGGTAAAACAAATTAAAAATACGCCTTGACTGAGGATGTCACCTGCTCAGGATGCACAATACCCGTGTTCTAACTACAACATAGGAAAAATTATGATTGAAAGCAAATATTTGAGAAGGCAAGCCATGATAATAGAAGACAGTAACACAGCAACCTCTTTTCTCATTCTCTCAAAAATTTAGAAATTATTATTTCTTACATTGGAAGCATATATTCTTATGCATGTTACGAAAGTAAATTAGACAAGAGCATAGCCTTAAACTGTACGTCATTGCTTGTGTCTTCTCTGTCTCGGTACATGACCTCAACAAGTGACTCTTCCTAAGATTCTGTTGTTAACATGAAAAAAAATGAAGATTAGACTACCTAATGAGGCAACTGTAAAACAAATACACCTTCAAATATTTAGAACTCAGTCTATTTGTAATACAGGTAAGTTGTTCTTTTATAAGCAAACCCCATTTTCTAGAGTACTTTGGTGACTTGGCAGGTATGATAGTTGTTCCAACGGGTCCCCAAGTAGTCACATGAAATAGAACTTTTGTGTCTTTACGTGGTTCTCAATTCAGGCGTATTATAAATTCTTCAACACGGTTATCTAGGAACCAACCAACCTGCCATTGGTTGAGGGTCTGTTTGGAACCTTGTTCAAAGAAACTGACAAAAATCAAATATCTGGGTCTTGTTTTGCAAGCATTTAGGGCTCTCTGCTTTCATCCCATCTCTGGCACATGCACATGAGTGACTGAAGCAATCCGGGAGGGCAGTGTTGTATTAACCCCACCAGCACTATATGAGAGCAGTCTCCTTCGCCCTGCTGCTGGTAACCTGTAGGTCTGCTTTCACCAGCACCTTGATCTGATGGGCTGAATGATTATCAGAAAACGCTGTTTAAAAAATAAGATCTCCTTTAGTCCCAACACTTGGGAGGCAGAGGCAGAGGCAGATGAATCTTTGTGAGTTTGAAGCCAGTCTGGTCTACTGGTCTACAGAGTGAATTCTAGGACATCCCTGGGCTACAAAGAGAAACCCTGTCTTAAAAAAAAAGATCGTTGCTATGAATTGATGCCTAACACTTTTTTCCCCCTGCAGTACAGAAGTTTTGGAAGCTTTTGGTAAAAAAAAAAAAAAAAAAAAAAAAAAAATCCTCATTACTTGAAACAGTTTCACTAAAACTGTAAAAACCATATATATGTCTTTAAATCTATTGATATCAAAGTTCTTGGTCAGTTGACTTGCTGGCTAATAAAAATGGCAAGACTTTGAAATAACCCTGGCCAATTGAACTAACCGATGTTAACTAGACAATTTGTTGCAAAATCAAAAAGGAAGAGTTTACACAGTGATATCTTCTACCTGGGAGAACAGCCTCCCTCGATGGATCTGTTGGGTTTCTGGGATGTTGCAGGGCTCTGCTGTTTTCAGAGTATCCATGTAGAGTGGCTCCCAGCTCTAGGCAAGTCCACAGCACTTTGCTATTCTGTACTACGGTCAATAGTTAGCCTGCTGCTGTAATGTCAGAATACTGTGTCTTCCTAAAACTATTTCTTTCAGGCTCATTCAGTTCTTCAGTTAGTTGCGTGATTGTCTTTCGGTACTTCGGTTCTGAGATCACATAATTCTACCTGTTTGCATTCTGTCTAAACTCCACCCCCACGTTACCTGGCAACAGCCAGGTAGGCCTGGCCCCCTATAAAAGGGGCTACTTGCCCCCCTCCTCCCTCTCTTGCTCTCTTTTTGCCTCTTGCTTCTCCCTGTCCCCTCCTCTCTTTCCTTCCCCCCTTTCCACGTGCTCACGGCTGGCCTCTACTCCTCTACTTCTCTTCTCTCTTCTTCTCTTCTCTCTTCTTCTCTTCTCTCTCTCTCTCTCTCTCTCTCTCTCTCTCTCTCTCTCTCCCTCTCCCTCTCCCTCTCCCTCTCCCTCTCCCTCTCCCTCTCCCTCTCCCTCTCCCTCTCCCTCTCCCTCTCCTCTCCCTCTCCCTCTGCCTCTACTGACCTCCTGGCTCCCCTCCCCATGCTCTGAATAAACTCTATTCTATACTATACCCATATGTGGTTGGTCCCTCAGGGGGAAGAAATGTCTCTGCATGGGCCCCGCTGAGACATCCCCTTTCCCCCATACCTCAACACACACCCACAGAATATATTCTCTTTCTCTTTCTCTAAACACATCACCACCTGTTATTGTTTATCTTTCATTTGTTTGAGACAGGTCTTGTGTAGACCAGGTTGGCCTGGAACTCATGACTCTGATTCCCGAGTGCTGAGATTTCAAGCTCATACTAGTCAATAACTGGCCTTTATTGGCCAGCTTTTTTTTTTTTTTTCATGCATACATTTCATCCTGCCTGTAGTTTCTCCTCCCTCCATTTTTCTCTGTTCCTTCCCACACCTCCCCTTTCCTCCAGATCCACTCCACCTACCTTAAAATTAAAAGAAAAAAAAGTCAGGCCTCACAAGGATCTCCACAGAACACGGCCCAACAAGTTACAGTAAGACTAGCATTAATCAGCTTATAAATAAACCTGAAAAAAGGTGGAATTCTCATCTTCCATTCATTTATTTCTTGGCAGCTTAGTAAGTTTGTACTCTAGAGGTCTTGTGAGAGACTGAAGGGCTGAGGTTGTCAAGAACATTGGAGACCCAGTGGCGGGATAGGGTGGGGATATGACCTCTGGTTATAACAAAGGAGGTAGTGGCCTGGTCAGCAGGCAGAATAAAGACTGGTAAAGGGAGTTTTCAGGGAATGATTCTCGGAGGAGACTTGTCTGGGTGTACTTGAAGAACAGATTAGCCCTGAGGAAACAAAGCGGGAGGGACCAAAGGGAGTCCAAGCTGAGGGTAGGTGTTTGGTGGAACTACTCATATTGGTCTTTAAAAGCAGAGCTGGGCTTATAGGCTCTCACCGTTAGGCCAGCCAAGGCTACAAAGTGAGATTCCGTCTCAAAAAAAAAAAATAAAATAAAATAAAGAATTTGGTGAGAGTCAGTGAGATAGTTCAGCACGTAAGAGCACTGGCCAGCAAGCTCCATGACCTGAGTTTGGTGCCCAGGACCTGAAATGGTGGTAGGAGAGGATGGGCAAGTTGCCCTCTGACCTCCACACATGCAATGCACCTAAGCATACACATAGTATGTGTTCGTCACCCCCAACACAAATACAGATTTTTAAAAAACGTAATGAAACATTTTTAGCGTGTTTGATGAAATAATAAGCTGTGGATTGCATGAGTCCATGAATGAGTGACAGACTGACGGAATGAGTCATAGGACAGCAGAGAGTAGGAAGAGACTGTGAAAACAGGGAAGGAGGACTTCCGCACTGAAAATGTGACCTAGAGCTGAGAGTCAGGAATGCAGATGTGGTTTCCTGGAAGGGGACAGAAAATGTGGCCTGTGAGCTGGCAGCAGTCAGCATTCTTATCTCTAGGAGCTTAAAGAACTGTAACCCCACTTACGAATGTGCCTCTCAGGGTGGGATCAGCACACTTAAGTTTTTAGCAATCTCTCTGGGTTAGGTGGTGTTGTAAATCCCATGCTAATGAAAGTTTTAGCATGAAAGATCAAGGTCATATTTCTAGGATCTCCACACAGGAGGTTATATCTAAGGAGATACTTACTGCACTAAGACTCTAACTTAGAAAGGACAACTGAAGTTTCAGTCCAGCCTGGGATACATAAGGATACCCCAAATTCAAACAAAGACACATGGGAATGTTAGAAAACACACTAGATTGCTGACCCCAGAGTTGACGTTTTTATTTTTCTAATTCTAAATAATGTCCACGTAATCACCTAGGCCCAGAGTGGATAGGCAATAACCAGGCCCTGGGGAACTGCTTGGTCTGTGGCATCTGGTTAAGGATGGAGTTTCAGTAGAAACTAAAGAGACCCCAGCCTTCTGCCCCTGTAAGAAAGTGCATAGAACAGCTGAAACCAAGTAAACACCTGCTCCCGACAGGCCCTGCAGAACACACTCGAGGGTGGGAAGTAGAGTCACATTTCCTGGAAGAGAAGTGAGTTTCCAGGGAAACTTTTATCCTACTGGGAAAATGAGTCATGATGGAATGATTTATGACTGACTGTTTGGGACACAGAGAGAGCAGGTGTGAGCAGCTGAGGTTGTTAAGATGACACATCCAGACCAGTAAGGGGATAGGCATCCCAGGAGTCTATATTGCACTGAGTTTATAGTCCTGCTCCAGGACATCCAACTGAGAACGACTTGAAGGACAGCCTCGGTCAAACAAGGGCAGCTGGTCCCTACGTGACACCTTACCACCTATGTTCAAAACCTGGGAGAAAGCATGGTGAAAGCGTAAAAGTCACTGCAGCTAACCTTGATTGTCAAAAGCAACTGAACTAGCCTGGACTTTCAAAATGCAGATTTTCAGTTAGGTTAGTAGTGGACCCGTCCCTAATCCTAACCCTAAGAGGCTGAGGCAAGGAAGTTAGTTCTAGGTCAGCCGGAGCCACATCCCAGACCCATTGCAAACAAAACAAAATAACAAAAACTAAAGTCAAGGAAGAGGGTAATAAAGGAAGGAAGGTTCTCAAGCCACACCCTAGACCTGCTGTCTCTGAACTGCACATCGCCAAGGGCCCTGGGTGACTTATGTGCACATCAGTAGTGACCACCTTAGGAAGCTATACCTAGCAAGCAGCATCCCCTAGTAAAATAACATGGTACATAAGATGGTTATTGTGCAGACTGATTAGCTCTGAAGCTGAAACCAGATCAGCCCTCCTGGAAAGCATCAGGAAGATTATGCTCATAGCCCAGGCAGAGAGAAGAGTAGATGGTACCAGTTAGCTAAGAGAGAACTCCTGTCCCCAACAGGCAAGTTAGAACATGAACCAACTAGGCCATGATAACCAGGAACTGTGTGGTGAGACTGAACTAGCGAGCTGCTCACTTTGTAACTACGTAACTAGAATCTAAGGGTTCTAAACTGACATGGGCTCGAAAAATGGGTTGAGCTTGGAAAAGTGGAGCCATAAACTATATGAGTAAACTTGCAGAGAATTAAAAACAACAACAACACACACAACACACAAAAAAAAAACACAACAAAAAACCTATCCACTAACTGTGCCATCTTGCCATCTTGGTCCCTAAAGAAAGCTCCATTTTCTATTTCTCTTTACCTGATCTGATTTCCTTAGGCCCAGTTCTGGAGTCTAGCAGGGACATTAAAGTTTAATTACTAATTCTCCTCCAGCCTGAGCATCGGTGGTTCACTTTGAGCCTTCAAGCCAGTTGTTGTTAAAGTCAAACATGCTTCCGACTCTCTCAGAGGGCTTGTTAAAACACAGATTGTTGGGCCTCCTCCCGGGGTTTCTGATTCAGTATATCTTGGGTGGAGCCCTAGAATTTACATTTCTAATAAATTCCCAGATACTGTTGATATGTCTGGTCCGAAGTTCAAACTCCTGATCCTCTAATGCAACCCATTTGGGGTTGAATTCCTAGCTGCCAAGGGCAGTGGCTTAGTAAATCTTTGGAATGATGGTTTTTTTAAACTGATTCATCTTGCCAGTTGGTTGTGAACCCATATGGCAGGTGCTCAACTGTGCCACAAGGAACTTACCATGCCAGTTCAACACACCCCAACTGGGCTGTGCCCTAATCACCCATGCATGTCCTCTGATAAAGAACGAGAGTGTCATGGCAACATCAATCTATAGCAGAACTAGCCTGCCTGCCTTCCTTCCTTCTTTCTTTCTTCCTCCCTTCCTTCCTTCCTTTCTTTCATTGTATAATTTAGTTTTTATGACTTTTTTTTATTTATATGAGTACACTGTAGCTGTCCTCAGACATACTAGAAAAGGGCATCGGATCCCATTACAGATGGTTGTGAGCCACCATGTGGTTGCTGGGGATTAAACTCAGGACCTCTGGAAGAGCAGTTAATGCTCTTAACCGCTGAGCCATCTCTCCAACCCTGTAGTATAAGTTTCTAAACACAAGTTCTCACTTGTATTCATCTTACTTCAGGTCAGTTTCAGAAACACTCCTTGAGTAACTTTATTATAAATGACAAAGGAAGATGCATGATTCTGCTCAGACTTTCAGCTTCCTTTCCCAGGACAATATCTGGGTACCTGGTGGGGGCCTTGTACTCTTATGACATCCATAGATTTCTCTACGCAGGCAATTTTTACTGCAGAAGCTGAATTTCTTTTGGAATTGAATATCCTGGCTGGAAGGTCTGAGTCCCACTGATCCATTTGTACCCAATTAGATGCCCTTGAGACCGGTCTTCCCACACAAAGCCTGTGTTGGGACAGGAATGAGTCCAATGCGTTACCCCTGTGCTTTTTAGGTAGACAGCAGGTAGTGCTGACCCATGAAAGCAGAAGAGACCTTGGCAGCTCAGGGGAATTTTGAGTGAGGTTCAGTTGCCCTATTTACCTTCCCCAGCTTCTCTACTACCAGAAGGAACAAACTTCTGGCCTTCTGTTTCTTTCACAGCTTAGCCTTTTGCAACAAAGATAAACACTCACAGCCTAACATGACCCCTGGTTTTCTTCACTGAAATCTATTAGCAATTGAGTAAAGCTGAGAGACTTTATACAAAATACATGCCCAGGTTTATTCAGAAGCAGTCAAGGCCATAGAAGATAACAAGGTCAGGAAATGACCACAGCTTAGAAATGAATTCACAAGATTCGGCATGGCGTTATGATTCCTATCATGGGGGAACAGACACTATGAGAGAGCTTTGGGAATGGGTGGAAAGTCTACTGTTATATGAATGCTCATTCCTTGCTTTCAGTCACTGCACCTGGTTATGTAAGATACAAACATCAGGCAAATACTCTGTGCTGTCTTTGTAACATTTCTATAAAGATAAAATGATTTCAAAGTAAAACGAAAGAGAAAAGACCCATGTCTTGTTAATAGAAAGAGCACATCTATTCTATGAGAAAAGTCCTCTGTAGCCCCTGCTTTGTGGCATGATAAGGGAAGCAGATAAGGACAGTAGAAAGATGTTTTCCTCTTACTAAAGTTTGACTCTCAAATCTCTCATCTTTCTGCAGAGTAAAGCGTGTCTTGGAAAGTCATAGACTGAATACTAACTCTTGTTTTCTCTACAATTTGGCTCTAGAAACCTTCATCTCTGCATCCTGGGAGTGGGTTGCTCTGGGCAGCAAAGACAGTCACATGTATGGAAAGCAGATCTGTGCAAGGAAAAGTAAGCCCTCGTCTCTCTGAAAATAGGCCCTTGTTGAGTAACTATACCTCTTTCTACTTGGGAGAAGAACAGGGGAAAGCATATATTCCCAAGCAACACTTTGAAGTTCAGGTGTACGTGTGTGCCCTTGGCATCCTGGTTCAGAGGCAGGTGAGATACAGTAGGTTTGAGGTGAGGCCTAGTATTCTGATTTCTCACACGACCCATAATGTCAGATAGCTGGTAGGCATGGCTTAGTGTGGGCCATCTCTGAGGCAGAGTCTGAAGAAGGAACACACTTTCTGGTCCGAAGCACAGGAAACGGCAAACAGTGCACATTTAGTAAAGGGTAGACCCAACACAAGTTATTAAAGCAGGAAGACACTCATCAAAACAGTGTTATTGCCCACATGGAGGAAGGGATGGAGGCAATGGTAGGCCTGTCACGCAGACATTGCCCTCCAAGCTTATGTTCCCTGCAAGAATCTTTAGACTTAATCACTTACTCACTCACTGGGGAAAAGAATCAGGGTTGCACAGTGCTGACTACCATTAAGCTGATACGCATTCCAAACATGTCTAAAGGTGATGGTTTCTGAAAAGTAATATATTCCCTTTTCACCACATACCTTTAACCTATAGAATAAAGTAGAAGATCCTGGACAGATGGCTCAGGGGTTAAGAACATTTGCTGCTCTTGAAGACCAAGGGTTCTAGTCCCAGCACCCACCTGGTAGCTCACAATCACCTGTGACTCCAGTTCCAGAGCTTCCTCTCATGGGCATATAGTACACAGTCATACATTCAGGCCATAGACCCATACACATAAAATAAGACAATTATAAAATTATATAGAGAAGAATAATCAATACTACTAAAAACTAGAAAATGAATTTTAGAATTTTAAGTATTGCAAGAGAAATAGATACCATTGGGGTGTGTGTGTGTGTGCGTGTGTGTGGTTTTACTTTGCATAACTAGACTCTACCTAGCTCTTGTGGATGCCCCGGTAGTCCTTTTCATGACTTATTGATGTTGTGATCGTTTTGACCCCAGTATACCCAACTTTCCTAATTGCTCATCCATTCTTCTGCCTCCAGTTTCTTTGTCTAAGAAGTAAACATTCTTGTCTTCCCAAATATGTATGGTCTAGTTCACAGAAAATAGACATACTCTCCTTTATTCTGACAGCAGGGACAAGTTCATGACAGATTTTCCTGAAGCATCTGCCACCATTGTTTAGCTTCTGCAGCCTTTCACATTCTTAGCATCTCTGGGGATTATTGGGGTATGCAACACACACACACACACACACACACACACACACACACTAGACATGTACTAATGTACACAACTATTTCTTTTCTAGGTACCACCCTCAGCCTCACCCCTCTATTTTTGTTGTTGTTGTTTGGGTTTTTTGTTTTTGTTTGTTTGTTTTGGTTGATTGGTTTTGGTTTTCAAGACAGGGTTTCTCTGTGTGTCCTTGTGTCTGGGAACTTGCTCTATAGACCAGGGTGGCCTTGAACTCAGAGTTCTACCTGCCTCTGCCTCAGAGAGGGTCCACTCTATACTATGGCCAGTAGCTATCTGACATTATGGCGTCTGTTGGAGGAAATCAGAATATTGGACCTCACCCCAAATCTACTGTATCTTGCCTGCCACTGAAACAGTTACCAAGGGCACACTCACACCTGAGCTTCGAATCGTTCCTTGGGAACATATGCTTTCCCCTGCTCTTCTCCCAAGTAGTGCTGAGATTAAAGGTGTGCACCAACACACCCGGCATAATTTCCCTTTAACAATACAGCATTTGCATAAAGGACTGTTCAGTTTAATGCAACTGCATAGACTTAGTCTCCTAGGACTGGAGTTGCACAAATAGGAAAAAAACAATGTACGTTTCGTCTTGTCCTCTACCTTTCGAATCACTGATAGGCAGGCATCAAGAGCTGATTGGTAAAATCTGATTGGCTTTTTTGGAACATGGCTTGACAACGATGTTTGGAAGCGGTCTAAATCTTATTTTTTCTCTTGAGGTTGTCTGTAGGGATGCAAAGGTGTGTACAGCAGCATCTTGTCCCTTTGAAGGATGGGTGTTCATTTTTTTCTTGTGAAATAAATATCAATAATTATAAATTATTAAAATGTGGTTTAAATGTTTTACAAGGAAGAAGTCTGATGTGTGTATCAGCCGTGAAGATCAGTGTCTCCAATAGAAACAAATGAGTCACAAAGCCAAGTTCAAGTGCAGATAATATTTGATGTGTTTTAATTTGTTTTTTTTTTTTTTTTCTCTTGCAACTCTTGGTTCAGTATAATAGTAGATTTGGCCAATTATTTCATCTGGTGTTGTATCACATAGTAAAATGTAAATATGTTGTTTCAAATTCTTTGTGTAAAGCTCAATGTATAAATAAATACAAATAAGTAGTGAATGACCATATTTCACAGTCATTTCCTATGTAAGTGTAACTGTGATCCCTTAGCCAGGAGTCTGTGCATAAGTAATTGTTAGCTGACCCGCTCTTTCTGATAAGCAGAGTTGAGGGATCTTAACTAAAAGTGAAGAATGTGGTCTTTAACACAAATATACTACTAACACAGAGAGAAAGCAGGCAGGTAAGGTTGAGAATAATTGTTCCTTCTCTTTGCCCCTTTGTCCCCCTATATTCTGTATTGAATCTAGGGTCTTGCTTGGGCAATCTTACCTAGACCTCTGAATAATGTTCTTGATAAGAAATTTGTAAGTGTGTAGTTAGCCTAATTGTTGAGCTGCATTCATTACCAGTCTTAGCTGCAGCCATGTTGCCAAGGCTTTGTGCTTTCTGCAAAGCCCACACTGGATGACGTTTGTTTCAGGAAGCAAATGCTTAAAGATTAACAAAAATTAGAAGGCAAAAGAGCACCCTATGATATGCAAAGGAAAGCATGGCTTGATTTTGTCATCTTTTCCCAGTTCTTAGAGGGATATTTGGTCCCTGCCAGGACAGCTCAGTGAGTGAAGAAGGTGCTTGCCACCAAGACTGATAACCTGATAACCTGAGTTCCATCCTCCACAGTGCATTGGAGTATGCAAACACACACACACACACACACACACAGACATGTACTAAGTACACAACTATACACACACGTGTGTGTGTTTGCACTAAATAAAAATTTAGTAAAATCTTTAAAAATAATACAAAATGATATATTGTGTGAAAATTGTTTTAACTACCAATGAATGAAATGGTAGATTGACACCATCTTTCTGATAGGACGGGAGACACTGGTCCTTTAAAAAGGGGGCAGGAGGGGAGGCTATCCATGCAAAAAGCATTCCTCTACAAAGGAAATAATTACAAATGTGTTCAAAATTAAGCAAAGCATGTTCATCTCAGCATAGCATCCACTGGAAGAAAGTAGGAAACCCACAAGTGTCCAAACATTGAGACTCATTTAGTAAATTATGATATCTAAGCTGAAAATCTCTTCACTACCAAAAGGAGATAGTTGTGTAGAAAAATATGTGATCATCTGAAAAAAAAAACAAAACCAAAACCAACTAATCATGAATCCAAAGGAAAACTCAAAACTAACTTGTGGGGCACTGAGAAGACTCAGGGGGTACAGTTCTTGGGGGCACGGAGATGCTCAGAGGATAAAAGACTCAGGGGGCACTGAGATGATCAGTGGATAAAGCCCTTGCTGCTGCACCTGACAACCCAAGCTCCATTCCTAGAATCTCCAATGGAAGGAGAGACATGACTCCTGTCGGAGCCACGTTTCTTCTTCCACCATGTGTCCAAGGATTAAAAACTCATCAACCTTGTGCAAGAAGAACGTTTACTCACTGAGCTATTTGGCCAGTCCAGCATCATGTTGTTATTAAGGAGAACTGCCTCACTCTGCACAGCTTCAGGGATTGACTTAACTGGAGCAAGGAGGGAATGGAGACACCACAGACAGGCTACAAAAATGCTGGGATCCAGTGTGGGCTGCGCTGGTCCTTATGGAGAACACCAACTGTAAGTAGATGTCAGCTTGCTTATTTTATACATCTGAATCAAGGAGACAGGCTCATGGTATACAACTCAACAGGGAGACAAATAGCTAATCTTGGAAGACTCTATAGCGGAGGGGGTCCCAGCCTCCAGTCTTGGTTGATAGCCAACATTTGCCCTTGGATGAGAGGAAGACTTCTTTGGGAGCTTTAGCTCCCTTGACAAGGCTTTATCCGAGTCAACAGTATATATTCACTCAGAATCCATGTACTCTACACAGAGAATAATAATTTACCTTTGAAAAATGAACTCTAGAGCAAGGATATTGCTCACTTTTAGGGTGTTTACCTACAAACATGAAGCCTTGGCTTTGATCTCCAGTAATACACACACACACATCACACACACAACAGAGAGAGAGAGAGGAGAGAGAGAGAGAGAGGAAAACACACAATTCTTTTAATATGCTCCCATTTGTTCTTTGAAAGCTAAATTGTTTTCTATACTAACAGTTATATAATAGAAGTTGAGTTATAAAAGTCTACCTTTAAAATAGATGGCTGGAGAGACATCTCAACTGGACCAAACTTTCCAGCATCCCGTGGCTTGTAACTTCAGTTCAAAAGAGTCCAACACCCTCTTCTAGCCTCCACTGGCACATTCACACACTGGCACAAACATACTCTCACACACTTGCACGCACACACACACACACACACACACACATACAATAAATAAATAAATCTCTTACAACCTTCAAAAAAGTTACACCAGATGACTTATACATCGAAATAAATCTATGTACTTTTCATATTTCAGACATGGGGATCTTATTGCAAAAGCCTGAAAATTAAGAGTATATCCAGAAATTACGTTAGCTCTTCAAAACATTGAGAAAGAAAAAAATAAGTAGAAGTAGGTCAGGTAATGATTCTAGAACAAAGCAAGAAGCAGTCCTATGGAATAGTAAAGTGACATCAGATAAGCCATGAATACCTTGGTGAGCTATTTTCTGGTGACAAATAATTGCTCTCATTCAGAGTTACAATTTCTTGTAACATCACCAGACACAAAACCACTGGCCTAGCTAGTCCAGCTCTGGATCTGGAGTTGGTTTTAACATTCTTGCATAGATAAGAAGGCTCCCAAAGTCCTCTCTTTATGCAGCTTTTTTTTTTTTTTTCTATCTGCAGAACTGGCTTCTTCAGCCAACTGCTGCCCTACACAGACATACTAAGCCTCAGGCACTGCTGACATATCAAGAGGATGAGAGATGAGAGATAGCACCTTACCTGAATGAACTAAACTATACCCAAAGAAAAAAATAATTGGAAACAAATAAAAAGTTAAGAGATATATACTCTAGAGCCTGTGAGATGCCTTAGCACAGCGGTTCTCAACCTGTGACTGGAGATTCCCTTGGGGACACAGGCTGCATATAAGATATCCTGCATGTCAGATATTTATATTGTGATTCATAAAGTAGCAAAATTACAGTTATGAAATAGCATAGAAATAATTTTATGGTGGAGGGTCATCACAACATGAGTATTAGAAGGTTACAGTGTTAGGAAGGTAAAACCACTGTTTAGCAGATAAAAAATGCTTGTCACTGCCAAATGACCCACATTTGATCAGGACCCACAAGGTGGAAAGAAAGAATGACTATCACAAGTTGTCCTTTGACCTCTACTGTGCACTATGACACACACACACACACTAAATAAATATATACATAAATGTAATTAAATATATCACCCAGCACTAAATTGATGGTAAAGAGATGGAAACCATAGCCTTACACTGTTTCCCTCTAAATAATTTTTATTTGCAAATAAGAAACAGAGTAACTTGGCAGTAATCAAAGCATAGGAGACATTACTTTAACCAAAAGTACGATGAACCTCACCCCTACTAAGACCTTCTGTCATGCTCCTGATAAGATATGCTGAAGAGGGCACCCACCCTGCCTCTGTCGGTTCTTTCCCATTAGTTTATAATCAACCACCAAAACCAAACCAAAACAAACCTCAAAATCCAAAGGACTCCAAAAAGTGATATTGAGGACTATTTTGCAAAAATGCATGGCAGGTGGCCATCAAGAATATTGTGTGCAACGGGGCTGGAGCTCAAGGCTAACACCCACAAGGACCTGTAGTTCATCCCTAGCAGTGTGAGACAGGAAAGCCCCAAGAATGTTGCTCATGACCAAAACCAACTCAGGGACTATCCCCAGATGGAGCAGGCAGGGAGACATGAACTAAACACTACTGATTCCTGAGTGAGACCCAAGAACGAAGGGACACTAGGTGTGAATCAGGTGAAGTGTAGACAGTCCAGCACTTGTTTAGCTTTATAGAACCAACATTAATTTCCTATGAAGACACTAACAAATGGTATTGAGAAGTCTGATCTACCTGCAGATCTTCTCTGAGTGTAAAATTACTTCAAAATCAAAAAGGTTTAAAATAAAACAGACAAATAATGCAAATAAAACTTCCCATTCCCACGTCTATGAGTGATCTGCTTTTCTTACCTATTTAGAATCCCCAGCTTTTTAAATCCTCTAAATTCCCACACCCTTTTAACGCCTCATTCTCATTTAATAAAACAAACAAACACAGTAGGTTTTCAGACAATCTCAGACCCTCTTTCTAAGTACAGATATACTGTACTTAAGATATAAGAAGCAGGGTATTTTCTAAGTGCCGTGGCAAATGGAATGGTCCATAGATGTAAGAGACACACAGGGCGGGACTTGCCCTGGAGTTGTAATGTGGTCACTGGGGAAGATACACAGCTTATGCCTGAGCAAAGTAAAGGGTTATAGAGGAACTCTGTATTGCCACAGTGAAGGGCTCTGAAGCTCCAAACACCTGCCTAGAGTGCTGCTGAGGAAATGGGTCTTGTACTAAGGGCTGAGAAGATAACCACTCTCAAGTACCAAAGCCAAGCTGATGTGAGCTCAGAATTACACTGCCCATGGAGTAGTGGAGTAGGGAAGAAATCAGTGGAGAAACCACTTGGGAACGGGAGGAAAGATGAGGTGAGCAGTCAAATGGGAAAGCACTAACAGGCTGCTTTCACCACACTCTCATGAATGGAAATCCCTTTGAATATTGGTTTACTATAAAAAGCCAAAGGAATTAACTCACCATGGATCCAGGAAAATCACCTCCTTAAAGACCAGAGATAATGAAAGCAAGGTAAGTATACTTACCTGTAGGAAAAGAGTAATGCAAACACATTTCAAGAATAATCAGTGTGAAAACAGAGAGGGAAAACTTTGGGAATTTAAAAATTTTAAAATATTTATTTATTTACTCGTGTACTTACTGTGTGTGTGAAAACACGCAGAATATGTGAATAGTGCGTGTGTACGGTGCGTATGAAGGCCAGAGGACAGCTTACTCACAGCAGTTGGTTCTATCCTTCCACCATATGGGTCAGATTATCACAATGGGCAACAAGTACCTTTATCATGGATCGCATAATAGTCACTGGTGTTAAAACCTCATCAGACACAACTAAGAGCAAGAATCCAGTACAAGAGAACATATGAAGGAGTCACCCAGGAGAAAGCCAGAATGAAGGAAGGTTCAAGAGGCTCAGAGAAACATTTTTGAAAAGGGCTTTAAGAATCATGGAAACCACTGGCCGGCAGTGGTGGCTCACGCCTTTAATCCCACGCACTTGGGAGGCGGAGGCAGGTGGATTTCTGAGTTCGAGGCCAGCCTGGTCTACAAAGTGAGTTCCAGGACAGCCAAGGCTATACAGAGAAACCCTGCCTCAAAACAAACAAACACAAACAAACAAAAAAAAAAATCATGGAAACCAAGGAGCTGTGGAGCTGGCTCAGTTGGTTAAGTGCTTGCTGAGAAAGCACGAATTTTCAGAATCCAACCGTGAAAGCTGGCAGCACTTGGAAACCCAGTGCTAGGACGGAGCAGGAGCAGGCAGACCGCTGGATCTTTCTGGCCAGCCAGCCTCACTTACTTAGTGAGATCCAGATCCAGACTGGCGAGAGACTTCTCTCTCTCTCTCTCTCTCTCTCTCTCTCTCTCTCTCTCTCTCTCTCTCTCTTTTATTGGATATTTTCTTTATTTACATTACAAATTATCCCCTTTCCCGGTTCACCCCGCCCCCACAGAAGCCCCCATCCTGTCCCCTCTCCCCTGCTTCTATGTGAGTGTTTCCCCACCCACCCACACACCCACTCCCATCTCCCCTCCTGGCATTCCCCTACACTGGGACATTGAACCTTCACAGGACCAAGAGCCTCACCTTCCATTGATGTCTGACGAGGCCATCCTCTGCTACATATGCAACTGGAGCCAGAGAGGCCCTGTCTCCATAAGCAAGGTGGATGACACCTGATAAACGACATTGGAAGTTGACTCTGGCTTGGCTTCCATGACGACCCACAACACACCACACCACCCCCCCCACACACACACCCACACAGCACACACCACACACCCACACCACACCCACACGCACACACACACACACACACACACACACACCACCACACACAGCCATCACACCATACTCAATGTTTCTCTAGAAGCAGTTCTACTAGGAGAGAGCGAACAAAGAGTCATTTTATCTATGTACCTCCATGGCCACACTTCTCATTATTTAACAGATAGATAACATGGCCATTTGCTCTCTTTGGTTAATCTCACTCCTGGTTAACTCCAGCACAGGGCTTTCCTCTTAGACTGTGCTACTGGCAACCTGACGCATCCTTTCTTCCGTTCTCCAAAATCTTTGCTATTTTTTAAACCAGGGTTCCAGTCTGATTCTCCTATGAAGGAACTTTAATGGCATCTCATTTCTGTCTATTATCCCGTATCATGGTATATAAGCAGCCAGCCATTCTCCCCCCTTACATCTGAATCACTGGATCTGAACTCCCCTTTTAAATACTAAATTATATTCTACACCAAGAGTTGGGAAACTATGAAAGCCAAACAAATCCTGGCCCACTGCCTGTTTTTGTATGGCCTGCAAGCTAAGAATAATGCTTACACTTTTAAATGATTGGAAAAGATCAGAAGAAGAGTAATATTTATGGCATGCTTCAATTATATAAAATTCAGATTTTAGTGACCCCCTCATTGTCCAATAAAGTTTAATTGAAACGCAACCACACCATTCATTTATGAACTGCCTGTAGCCATGGTGCTTCAACAGAGCTGATAGCTACAACACAGAATATGTGGCTCACAGTAACTAAAATATTTACTATCTGGCCCTGCACAGATGAAATTTGCCAATCTGAATCTTTGTTCTGCACTCTCTGCCGACTCTATCGCGCCTGTGAATCCTGCCTCTCAAATTCACTTGAAATCTACTTGAAGCCAGGAACATTGTCATATGCTTCTTTTGTCTCTCTGGCACCTGACTCCATGTAGGACAGTTATGAATTATTTCTTCAGCAATTTTTGACATGTCAAGTACAGGATTTTAAGAAATGAATCTGACTTCACAGTGCAGAATGAGTTTGAAAGAAGTAAAACAGCAGCTTACGTGCATTCATTTAGGCTTTGGGGGATGGGGAGTTGTAAGGCTGACTACGTGCAGTTGGGATAGGCTGGTAGAGCCAGGAATCTGGAAAGAGATCCGGTTAGGTGACTCAAGACAGAAGGGAGAAGATAAGAGATTCAATCTGGCAGGTGAAGCTCGGTATTCAGAGGATTTAGCCCCACACAAGCCAGAAAGAAGCAGATAACTGAGACCAACAAGCCCTTAGGGACAAAGTAGGGTTGGGCAGAACCATCAGCCATCTGGAGGCCCACAAGGCAAGCAATTAAGCCCCAGTGACCAGAGAAGTCAGCAGTCTGCAATTAGGAGATAGCCCTTAGTCAATCTGGGGCTTCAGGGAAGAGTTAAAGAGAATCAAACTGTGGGTGAACTGGTCTTCTGAATACCAGAACCAACTGGCTGTTAGGCTTTGAACTCAACCCAGTGTAGAGACACTGACATGCCATGTCCTTCAGGACCAAGTTGGAGTTTAGCTACAGTAGCTACTTCTGCTGAAGACTATAGAGACTGCAGTGGGCGTGGTCACACGGTGTATGCTACAGTTCCACCTTCTCCCGACCCCCCATGTGGCAGTGTGCTTGAATCACTGGATTTAAATTGCAAGGAGATTGTTGCAGCCTTAGAAGGAGGTACTGGGCGGCCTCTATCCCCTCCCAAGCCATCAGTGCCAGGAAGGCTAAAGGTTAGCTTTTGCTGTTCAAGTAGAAGAGCAAAATGGCCTATAGTCTAAAAGGGTTGTCTCATGCAGCCAGCCAGCCCCGCCTCCTCTGACCACAGCTCCCTGGAGTTCACCTCTATAGGCAAAATGCCCTACACCCATCACCCATCGGCTTCAATCTAGTGGTACGCAAGACCAGTGTGTGTCAATTGTCATCCATGGACCACAGTTGATCCACATGGTGGGTAATTACCCCACCTTCCCACTGCCCAGGTGGAATAACTCAGGGTGTGTTCTCCCTTGGGACAGTAGCCACTGACATACTGGGCTCATAAGAAAAGACAGGTGTGCCTGAGAGATGGCACTTTAAATCCTACTTGATTTCAATTAATTCAACATTTTAAGATAATCCTGCTAGGCAAAACGGTGCATACCTTTAATCCCACCACTGGGAGACAAGGTAGGTGGATCACTGAGTTCTAAGTCAGCCAATGCTACCCTGTCTCAAAAGCAAACAGAACAAAACCCCTTATTCCGAGGATGGAAATCTTTTGAGCATGATTACAAAATCCTTGGCTAGAGTAAATACATGCTAGGAAATGCACATCAAGATGGAATGGGGTATCCTAATTGAGTTATGTTGTAAGAATAAAATACATCCCTACTTTCAAAGGCTGTCAAAAATTCAATGTATCACAAATAGTCATTGAAATGTGATATGCTGAATTTATGGAGTAAGAGAAACAGTAATAAAATCAATTATTTAACTGCTTTGCTACTTCTTTTATTTTTTATTTTTTTATTAATTCACTTTACATCCCACCGACAGTCCCTTCCCCTCTCCTCCTTTGAGCAGGTGGGGTCCCCCTGGTATCCCCCAACCCTAGCACTACAAGTCTCTGCAAGGCTAGGTGCTTCCTTTCCCACTGAGGCCAGACAAGGCAGCCCAGCTGAAAGAACATAGCCCACATACAGTCAGCAGCTTTGGGGAACACCTCAATTGTAGTTGTTCAGGACCACATGAAGACCAAACTGTGTATCTCCATATACGTGTGGGGAGGCCTGGGTCCAGCCTATGTATGTTTTTGGGTCAGTGGTTTAGTTTCTGAGAGCCCCAAGGGTCCAGGTTAGTTGATTCTGTTGGTGTTACTGTGGAGTTCCTATCCCCTTAGGGGCTGCAATCCTTCCCCTATTCTAAAAATATATAATTAATAATAATGATGATGCAGAAAAGAAAACAACTTACTTTCTTTTAAAAGATGTATTTATTTATTTTATGTATATGAGTATGTGATTGCTCTCTCAGACACACCAGAAGAGGGCATCAGACCCCATTGCAGATGGTTGTGAGCTACTATGTGGTTGCTGGGAATAGAACTCAGTACCTCTGGAAGAGTAGTCAGTGCTCTTAACCACTGAGCCATCTCTCCAGCCACCATCCCCACCATTTTAAAAAATAGTCTCAGTATATATAGCTCTCACTGGCCTGGAACTCACTAGGTATCAAGGTTGGCCATGAAGTCCCAGAGATTTGCATTTCTCTGCCTCCTCATTATAGGATCAAAGGCATAAGCCACCACATCTGGCTTAACTTTTTTTTTTTTTTAAATATGGCTCTGAAAGGTTTGAAGCTGCCAGTTTGGCTTGCATGGCATTTCTATGGGACAGCTCCTTTCTACTGTGTCCCTAGTTCCCACTAGGACTAACAGGCTGGGTAATCCAAACTTCCTCAGCTTCCTCTTCTAGCTTCTCCTATCTCCATACTAGCTTTCCTGAGGTGATAGCTTTCTCAGTTAAGTTTTATTATTTATATTTTGTTTTGTGTGCTGAAACAAGTCTCCCTATGTATCCTAGACTGGCCTAGAACTCACTGTCTAGCTCAATTTTACCTTGAAATCAAGGTGAACCTAGAAATATAAGCCTCTGCCTCCCAAGTGATAGGATTATAGATAGGTTTTTGACTCTGTGTTTTTTTTCCTTGACCAATAACACTGAGAACAGGAACAAGTCTGGGATATTATCTATCCTAAGTTCTGTTTTTTGTTTTTTTTTTTCATTTTTCAATAATAAATATTTAATTCAGACCAATTTCTCTAAAAACAATTAGATCAACATGAAAACAGTGGATGTAAAGATTATTATAGACCAGTTATAAACACTCATAAATGTATCATCACTTTCAATAGCATCTGAATACACAGCCGTCTCTAGAACATGTAGAACATTATCCAGAAAAAAAATCACATTCTAAAAAAATGTATGAATACTAGAATCATCTTAAATGCAGCACATGATGGTAACTGAATAAGATTTTTTTTAAAGTTAACTTCACAGTTTATTTTTCAAGTGGGTAACATTTTCAAGGTGCCTAAAACAGGACAGTCACAGTGTTAGTTACAGGGAAAAGAAAAACCTTCAAAATCATACTTTTGGTTGAGAAGTAAGACTTAAAAAGTTGTAAGTGACAGAATACAAACCTAAAGATTTTCTTTCTTTTTTTAAAATTTTTTAATTTTTAAAATTTTTTTCCCAATCTGCTTTTATACTATTTGAATTACATGCAAGTATTAAGATCAGTTCTAGGCTGAGGAACTAGCAATACAGTAGATGCAAATAGTCAAGGAACAAGCAAGACAATAAACATAAATAGTCAAAGAAAAGCAAGGCAATAAACAAAGTCACATGATCACTGTTTCTAAGGGCTTATCAGGATGACCAAAATACCTGAGCCTACTTCCCTGTTCTAGCCCAAAGTCATTTTCATGCCTAAAGCCTACTTCTTTGTCTAGCCTAAGATTTAGATTCCTGCCTGAAATTACTTTTTTGTTCTAGCCTAGGATTTAGATTCCTGCCTGAAGCCCACTTCCTTGTCCTTGGCCAATGTCAGATTCCTGCCAAGCAACTCATTTCCTTGTCCTTGGCCAATGTCAGATTCCTGCCAAGCAACTCATTTCCTTGTCCTTGGCCAATGTCAGATTCCTGCCAAGCAGCCCCAAAAGTTCTCCATATCTCCCCCTTTTTTGCTTCATAAACAAGACTGAGCCTGTCTTAGGTCATTCTAACAAGAATGCCTTCCTTACCAGTCGTGGAATATGCATTAACAAAAGCAATGTACTTCTGTTTTAGGTTGGTAAGGCTCTGCATAATATTACCAGTCCTTGGCTTGCCAGCCTGTTAAATTAACAACTCTTGGGTGGGGAGGGGGTCCATTTTCAGGTTCAAGCCATGTACTTTGGCTGCCAAAATGTTGAGGTTGTTAAAGACAAGCTTTAACATGATGAGCAGGAATAAAAGTATTCCCAGGACAAAAAGGGTAGCATGATCAATCTATATATCTATCCTAAGTTCTTAATGTCCTCATGTAAAACCTTTAATGGTTCAGGATTTAGTCAAGGCCCTTCAGAATTCAGTTTCAGCCCTCATGTTCTTTGCTTGTCACTTTGCAGTGCCTTTTAAAGATGTCTTTGTCTGCCTTTGAAAGATCCTTGATTTTTGAGAACTCAGGTACACATGAACCAGTGGAATGCATAACAACAGTTGTTAATAAATTTATGCTTCTTCTCTATACTCTCCTCAGATCTGCTCAGGTGGTGACTTTCTTTGCCTTGGTTAAACATTTGGGCAAGTTCATGCAGTCTTCCTGTCCTTTCTGTTAGGGAACTGAAAGGTCCTTGGTCATTGTAGCCTGGGTCTTCAATCTGGAGGCTATTAAGCCCCATATAAAGCTCTAAACTCTTTAGACTTTGTTTTTCATCTTCCTCCAACTTGCCAATGGTTGTTTGTGAGCCTCAAAGGAGGTAGGGGAGAGGCAGAGGGGGCGCAGGAAGCCTGTTAGACTGGTGCTGCATTAAGATGGTACAGTCCTTGCAGGGCAGACATGACAAACTGACACTTTCTCTGCTGACACTGTGGAGGGTTGTTGAAAGTTTCCTCTTCTGGGTCTCCAAGAGCCTCTTTTGATGTGGTGGCATCTGGCAGAGGTGTAGCTGCCTCCCACTTAGCCTCTTTCTGCCTGAGTCTCCCATTATCTGACCTACAGGCCCTCTTGGGAAGAATATTTCCCTACTCCCATCTGACTCCACTCCTCCTTCCTGTAACAATGCCCGCTCACTCCCTGCCCCTCAAACTCCCTCTGTCAAAGAGAATTTGCAGTCATTATCTAGGCTAGCAATGTCCCTCTCCTCATGCAGCCTGATGTGTGGCAATCCACCTACCAGCCATACACATGCCCAGCTCTTTGGTCATAGGCTCAACAGTAGCCACTGGTTCCTTCTTAGACCTTTGCAACAGGTTTGGAGAAGATGGTAGAGTTTTCTGCATAGCCTTGGGAGGTGGATTTAAGGGGAGTTCCATTCAAATTCGTTCTCCCTACACAGCTAGCTGTCTTTGAACTTCAAATCTGACACACCTATATACTCCAGATGGCCCAGAGTTTCCAGTAAATATGTCATCAGCTTTCACTGAAGACTTTTGTGAATTTCCATATGGCCTAGCACCCCTCTTGTCCCATGAAAGGCTCTAATGTGGTAAGCCACCTGAAACTACTGGTTTAATATTTTGATAGACCTGATTATATCAGGATAAGTTGTTCTGGGAATGAACGGAATAGACATGGTTAATGTGGACCCTTTATAATAGAAGCTTGAGAATGTAAAAAAAAAAAAAGAAGAAGAAGAAGAAAAAAAGAGGTGATGGCTAGGTAAGAAATCCAAGAAATAAAAGTTTTTAGTTTAAGAGTTCTGTGATTTTTTTTTTTTTTTTTTTTTTTTTTTTTGTCCCCTAGCAAAATCAGCAGGTCATTACATGTTTGAAAAGATCCTGGGTTAAACATGAGGAGAAACTAATGTTTTGTTGTCCTTTGTCTCTGTGTGTGTCTCTGTCACTTTCTCCTCTTCTTTTTCTGTTGTGTGTTTTTAATGAAGTAATAACCATTGAATGTTTCAAGAGCTGTGTGATTTCCTTTGATAACTGTTGAGACACCAGAGGTTCTCATTGTTTGATCTTCTTTGATCTCCACAGCTACTCTCTTTTTTTTTTTTTCCTTTAGCATTGTAGCAGTTTTAATTTTTTTTTTTTTTTTTTTTTTTTTTTTTACATGCTTGTGAACAGCAATAGTTAGTACTGCCATCCCGGATGTACGAAAGGTGGCTATGTTTACACAAGAAAACCATTCGCGATCGTCACTCTTATCTGTTTCTCAGGGGACCACTTTCTTCGCAGGAATGGAGCATCCTGGTAGCCGAAGTCCGCACGCTTCTTATAAAAGGAACAGGGTTTTTTAAACCTTTGGATCACTTCAGGGTCTTAAAAATTGTGGCAGAAAGAGCATCTGTGTTAGAAAACGTAAAGGGTGATTCTTACAGGGATAGGGAGGGGTGTAGTACTCAATTTCCTTCCATAGGTGAGTTCAAAGTCAAAACACTGTAAAACCTAATGCTTTATAGGTCCTTTCTAGTATCACTCTGAAAACAAAGCAGTTGACAGTTCTTTAGATGGAAAACGCATTGAGGATTCCCACTGATGGATATGAGAATTTCATTCAGGGGTGTGTATACACTGTGAGCCTGGACAGATGTAGGGTGTGTGCCGTGGCTGCTTCCTGCCTTCGATCACATCACTGTGCTTTAGAATGAACAAAGAAAAACCGAAAAGCAGGATGTAATGGTAATGGGCTCCCTTAGTCTCCTAGGGAGGCGTCCTTTTAAATAAGGGGCTTGAACTTGACCTTCGAAGGCCCAGAGGTCCACGCACACTTTAAAAAGTAATGTTTAAATTTTAATAGAGACAGTGATAACCAGACTCTCAAAACCGAAGAATGGTTGGTCTTTTAAAGTAACTGATTAGCAAAGAACAAAAAATTTTAAGAAGAAAGTCTGCAAACAGATATGAAAGTCTTGTCCTCATTGCTCTATCCCAAGGTGGCCAGCTCCTTGCTTTTACATATCCCTGCAGAGTTTACTCTCATGATCTGCTTACAAGTTCATGGTAAGCCTGGTCTGAAGGATGTGATACTAAAAACTGGATTTGGAAACTTATTTATTTATTGTGTGTGCACGTACACACAGACCATTGTACACATGTGAATGTGAGAGTTAGGGGAGTTGGTTCTCACCTTCCACCTTGGTTATGTGCTTCATGCTTTGGTGATGCCCTGTTGCTAGTATTGGTTATCTCCTTCCCCAACCTGTATCTGGTTGTAGGAGTGCTGGAATCACACATCTGGCTTTTTATATGGGTTTGGGATCGGACTCAGATTGTCAGGCTTGTATGGCAAAGACTTTTTAACCAGCTGAGCCATTTTCTGGGTCCCAAACTGGATTTTTAAGATAAAAAAAAAAAAAAGCGTATTTTTCAGTGTTGGCCAAATGGTATGAAAAGAGGCACTGTCATATGTTGTTGGTGAGAGTGTAAATTTTTAAAATCTTCCTGGAAGGCAGTTTGGCCATATCTATTGAATGCCTTAGAATTTTGCATAAAACCTTTAAACCAGTGTTTTCACTTTAGGGGATTCATGCTAAGAAAATAGTCATAAATGTTTGCAAAATTTTAGCTACAAGATTTTTATGGAAGTTTTTTGGTAGGAACAAGAACTGGATAAGACATAAATATTTAACAAGCAGGCTCTATTCAGCCATTAAAAATGATACTAGAGAAATATTTAAAGCCATAGAAGGTGGGAAAGCTGGTTAAAAAACAGAAGGTTCAATTTTGTAAATATATATATATATATATAATATATATATATATATTATTTACACCAAAAACACTGGATGAAAACAAATTGGAGCTTTAACAGTAAGTAGTTTCCCAAATAATGGAATTATTCATGGCATTTTTCCAGGTTGGAAATCACTTTACATTTTTATGTTTTAAAACTATTTAGGTGTAAAAAATTGAAACTATAAGAAAGTAAGATAAACTTGAAGCTATGCTCCCTGCAATTCTACTTGATAGAACACACACAGAGACACACACAGAAACTCACAAAAACATATGCGCGTTGCACACACACACACACACACACACACACTCATCCTTCTTCCTCAACTTCCCAAGCAATAAATTATAGGGTGAGCCACAAGCTTGACCAACTGCTTTTCGCAACCCCTATCTGTGTGCAGATCCGCAACTCCCACGGCCCTGAAGCTAAACAGATACTTCGTTGAAGAAATGCTTGCCTGGGGGCTGCCATGTCTCAAGACCCACACCTGGCAGGTCTACTTTGTCTGGTAAATTGTCTTCCTCCCCTCCCCCTGCTCCTTTGCTGCAGTGACTGTACTTCTGTGTGCTTTTTTATTTTATCTAGAAATTTTGTTTGTTTCATTAGTTTAATAGTTCTCCTCTTTATAATTACTTTTCTTGATATCAGGGTTACTCTTGGAGTCACAAGATAAATTGGGGGATTTTATACTAGGTACTCCTTTTTCAAAGTGTTCAAGAATTTAAATAGCAAAGTGAAGCAGCACTTAGGGAAAGGGCTATGGCAGAGCTCAGGGTGATGGTGTGTGGGTGAATTCGGACATGTACATCTTTGATCTACCCCTCTCACCCTTTCCTTCTCCTTCTCTTCTTCCTCCTCCTTTTCCTCCTCCTCGTCTTCCTCCTCCTCTTCTTCTTCTCCTTGCTAAGGTCTCAGTTCTCTTCCTGTTTGTTAGAGTCCTTTAGGTCATTTGTACCCTCATATAAAAGGTCTACACAGCCCTTAGGCAGCTGAAGTCTATGGACATTTTCTTATTAGTTAAAACCAAAAACTTTATTCAGACAATGTGCACGTTTCCTGATCATGTTTATAACCTTTTCAAAATGTTATTTTTTACCGGGCAGTGGTGGCACACGCCTTTAATCCCAGCACTTGGGAGGCAGAGACAGGTGGATTTCTGAGTTCGAGGCCAGCCTGGTCTACAGAGTGAGTTCCAGGACAGCCAGGACTACACAGAGAAACCCTGTCTCGAAAAAAAAAAAAAAAAAAAAGACTCAAATCAAACTTTAAAAACAAACAAACAAAAAAACCCCAAAAAAACCCAAAAATGTTATTTTCAATATGCTCAGTAACTTCATGGAATAAAATCATACAAATCTATTTTGTACAATGTACTATGTGTAACTCAAAGCCTTGTGTACAAAGAAAGGCAGCAAAGAATCAGACCAGTAAGACAAGAGCCTTCACTGCCATGAGTCTTCCAACAGAGGTGGTCTCTGATGCTACGTGATCTGTGAAGAAGGAGTTAAAAGAAACCCCATTAATTACATCTATTTATTTGTGTGTGGAAGTGGGACGGTGACATAATCATGCCACAGTATACATGGGGACAACTTGTGGGAGTTCATTCTCGTCTACCATGTGGGTCCCAGATATTGAACTAAGACAGTCAGGCTTACTGGCAAACATTTTGTACCCACTCAGCCACCTCAGCAGTCCAAGTTCTTTAAAGAGCACTTTAGCAGTTGCCTCCACTATGTGGTTTCTTTGGAATGACAAGGTTTATACTTTCAACTCATAAGTCATCCGTGTCATAAACTTGCCTCCTTTCATATCTTGATGGATAGAGACAAGAATTTCAGAAATCAAAATAGAGGCAACAGGGTCACTACTGGAGTAGGTGTGTCACTGTGGGCATGGACTTTAATACATGTGCCCTAGCTGCCTGGAAAGCAGTCTTATTCTAGCAGCCTTTAGATGAAGATGTAGAACTCTCAGCTCCTCCTGCACCGTGCCTGCCTGGACACTACCATGATCATGCCTTGATGATAATGGACTGAACCTCTGAATCTGTAAGCCAGCCCCAATTAAATATTGTCCATATAAGAGTTGCCTTGGTCATGGCGTCTGTTCACAGCAGTAAAACCCTAACTAAGACATGCATCAAAAGAAAAGGGATGTAGGTATTTATTATCATCTTCATTGGAGGGATGGTGGTACTAAACTTTAACCAGAGGTTAGTAAAAATCAGAATGTCATTTACTTTCCCACCAGGAGTACAAAGTCATTATAACCCAGAATCTGAAATTAAAGATTGAGTTTCAACATTTTCCATTCCATTCCTGAACAAGAATAAGTAACATTCCAATTCCCTTTTCTCTTTCTTCCCTCCTCCCTCTTTGGGGGTAGGGGTTGTTCTGAGACAGGGTTTCTCTGTGTAGTTCCAGCTGCCCTGGAAGTTCCTCTGTGGACCAGGCTCCTCTAGAACTCAAAAGATCGGCCTGCCTCCGTCTCCAGAGTGCTGGGATTAAAGGCGTGCACCACCACTTCCTGGCAATGTTTCTCTCTCTTCTAATGTTTCCATATGCTATTTTAAAAAGTTGACAGACAGGAATAGTCATTACACCATTGTTTTCTTTTTTGAAAGTTTCTTAACACCAGATTAAAGTTCAAAATTTTGACTATGAAGCAAACCGAGGTTTTCAATATGTCATACTTCTGACTTTTGTTAAGACAGTCTTATAATGTCAGGTGTGGTGGCACTTACCTGGGATCCATCTAGCACTTAGAAAATTGCACCCAGGTTGTTCAAGCAGTTCAAAACCAGTCTCGGTTGTACAGCAAGTTGTAAGTAAGCATGGACCTAATGAGACCCTGTCAAAAAAACAAAACAACCCCCCCAAAACAAACAAAAAAACCCAGACAAATAAACAAACAACATGTCAGTATAAGTTGGGGGTGTTATGGTATACTCTTATAGTCCTAGTGCAGGAGGATTAGGGGTTCAGGTGTTCAAGGTCATTCTTGCTTACAGTGTAATTTCAAAGCTAGTCTGAGCTATATGAGGCTATCGAAAGAAAGAAAGGAAGGAGGGAGGAAGGAAGGAAGGAAGGAAAGAAGAAAGGGAAATTAAGAAAGACAGACAGACCAGGTAGGCTGCAGGCAGACCCTCTTCACTCTGTCTGTTCCCTCAGAACAAACCCTCAGGGTCTTCTTTAGCACTGCAACAGAACACCAGCACCAGCCCCCTCCCAATCCACACCTCCTGTGAATCCCACAGACCATCCCCTCCCATCATCCTCCCTTCCCCCCTAGTCCCTTCCCCCAGTGTCCTAACCCCCAACTCTGGCAGAAATCTCCTGCTCTGACAACAGGCCATACCTGCCAGAAGACCTCCACTCTGTTCCCCTGAGCAGATGCAATCCCTCAGACTCCTCCCTAGCACAGCAAAAGAGTACCAGCTGCAATCCCTCCTGCCCACTGTCCAGGACTCCTGTGGGTCCCATCAACCACCCACTCCCTGAATTCGCCTTCCCCCAGCCTCCGACATCAGTAAGTATTCCCCAGGAACATATCAGCTAAGCTGGTCAGTAAAACAGGCAACACACAACCAACACATTCTGCAAATTCAGAGAGGAAGCACAAATCAAAGAATAGAATAAAGCACCTACCCAACAAAGGCAAATCCAGAAACCAGCACTAGACTCTAATCACCACAAACCCAGATGCCTAGGCACCAGCTGAAGAGCATAACCAATAACAGCTACGGCATAAGTTTCCACCAGAGCTCGGCTATTCTACAACAGCAAACCATGAATATTCCAATTTAGCAGAAGCACAAGAAAGAGACCTATGTGAAGATAGCAGTCCTTAAAGTGGAAATGAACAAACATCTTAAAGGAGTCTAGAAAAACACAAACAATTGGAAGAAATTAATAAATCTCTTAAAGAAGGCCAACAACAACAACAACAACAACCAAACAAACAGTTGAAGAAAATGAGGAAAATGTTCAAAACCTGAAAATGGAAATAGAAGCAGTAAGGAAAACACAAACTAAGGGAATTCTGGAAATGAAAAGTTTAGGAATTTAGGAATTTGAACAGGAACTATAGAGATGAGCTTCATCAACTATTCACAAGAGACAGAAGAGAGACTCCTAGGCATTGAAGTATGATCAGAGAAATTGATACATTAGCCACAGAAAGTTTGAACCAAAAAAAAAAAAACTTCTAGCACAAAACATCCAGGAAATCTGGGACACTATGAAAAGACCAAACCTAAGTCTAATAGGAATAGAGGAAGGAGAAGAATTTCAGCTCAAAGACCCAGAAAATAGTTTCAACAAAATCGTAGAAAAAAATGCCCTAACCTAAAGAATGAGATGCCTATAAAGATACAGGAAGCACACAGAGCACCAAACAGATTGGACATAAAAGAAAGTTCCTTTGCCACATAATAATCAAATAACTAAATATATGGAATAAAGGAAGAATATTAAAAGTTACAAGGGAAAAAGACCAGGTAAACATATAAAGGCAGACCTATCAGAATTATACCTATCTTTCTTTTTTTTTTTTTTTTTTGTTTTTTTGAGACAGAGTTTCTCTGTGTAGCCCTGGCTGTCCTGGAACTCATTCTGTAGACCAGGCTGGCCTCGAACTCAGAAATCCGCCTGCCTCTGCCTCCCAAGTGCTGGGATTAAAGGCGTGCGCCACCACTGCCCGACTATACCTGCCTTTATAATGGAGATTCTAAAAGTCAGAAGAGCCAGAACAGATGTGCTATAGACTCTTAAAGACCAAAGATGCCAGCCCAGTTTACAATATCCAGCAAAATTTCAATTACCATAAATGGAGAAAATAAGATATTCCATGATAAAGTCAAATTTAAACAATATGTGTCTACAAATCCAGCCTCACAAAAGATGCTAGAACAAAAACTCCAATCCAACCATGCAGGAAATAAATAATCTTACATCAGTGAAACCAATAAAAGGATGAAGACTAACAGAATGGATGTGAAAAGAGGATCTATTTTCTGCTACATACAAGAAACATGCTTCATCATCAAGAATAGTCATTACCTCAGGGCAAAGGGTTGGAAAAAGATATTCTAGGCAAAGGGACCTAAGAAGTAAGCTGGTGTATCCATTTTAATAACTAACAAATAGACTTCAAAACAAAACTAATCAAAAGAGATGGGGAAAAACACTTCATACTCACCAAAGGAAAACTCCACCAAGATGACATGTCAATTCTTAACATCCATACCCCCAAAACAAGGGTACCTACTTATGTAAAACCAATAGTACGGCAGCTGAAATCACATACTGACCCTCCCACACTGATAGTGGGAGACTTCAATACCGTTACTCTCACCAAGAGACAGGCCAAACAGACAAAAGCTAAACAGAGAAATACTGGAACTAACAGATGTTAAACCAAATGGACCTAAATATATTTACAGAACATTTCGTGCAAACACAAAAGAATCTACCTTCTTAACACCTCACAGAACTTTCTTCACAGTTAATCACAAAATGGACACAAAACAAGTCTCAATAGATTAAAAAAAATACTGAAATAACTCTCTGCTTCCTATTAGACCATCATGGATTAAAGCTGAATATCAACAACAGAAGCAACAGAGAGCTGACCAAACTGGAAACTAAACACTCTCTACTGAATGAAAAATGGATCAAAACAGAATAAGAGAGAAATCAAAGAGTTTCTAGAACCCAATGAAAATGAATACCAACTTAACAAGTACACAATGAAAATGGTGCTAAGAGAAAATCTCATACACTAAGTATAGCTACATTAAAAAAAAAAAAATTGCTAGATTTCATACTAGCAACCTAACAACCCACCTGAAAGCTCTGGAATGAAAAGAAGCAAACACCCCAAAAGAGCTAACACCAACACTCCTCAATATTTCCAGAAAACAGAACAGAAAGGACACTGCCCAATTCATTTATAGGCCACAGTCTTTCTGATACCGAAACCACAAAAAACTCAACAAAGAAAGCGAATTAAAAACCGTTTCCCTTATGAACATAGATGCAAAAACACCACTAAAATACTTGCAACACGAATCCAGAACACATCAAAACATGTGAAAACCAATATAGTACTTGAAGTCCAATCTAAAGAGACAAGATGACTAAAGGAGATCAAGGGTAACAAATTGGAAGGGAGAAAAAGAAAATCATCCTGAATGAGGCATTCCCCCCCACCTAGAAAGAATGGATATATACTTGCTTATCTGTGGATATTAGTTGTTAAGTCAATGATAAGCAAGCACCACCATTGAAACCACTTGTGTATATATAGAGTAGGGGACTGGGTTGGGGGCAGATAGATCTCCTTAGAAAATGAAAATTGAGTGCCAGGTGGTGGTGGCACATGCCTTTAATCTCAGCACTTGGGAGGCAGAGGCAGGCAGATTTCTGAGTTGAGGTCAGCCTGGTCTACAGAGTGAGTTCCAGGACAGCCAGGGTTATACAGAAAAACTCTGTCTCGAAAAACCAAAGAGAAGAAGAAAGAAAGAAAGAAAGAAAGAAAGAAAGAAAGAAAAGAAAGAAAGAAAGAAGGAAAGAAGGAAAGAAGGAAAGAAAGGAAAGGAAAATTGAATAGATATTTATGGGTGAATGGGGGCTGGAATGGAAAGATAAAGTGTGTAGGGAGAGGGACTGAATATGGAGAAAGACAGCTAAAATTAAGGGCCATTTGATTTGAGGGGTCATATGGAAACCTAATGTAGTAGAAGCTTTCTAAAATATGTATATATATGAAGGCGATCTAAATGAAATCTCCAAATTATGAGAAGACACAGTACCATCCGTTGTCACCAAAAGAAGCTTCCAGTACCAAGATTGGGTTGCATCTAATTGAACTATTGGCCAAAGGCTTGAAATATTCAAACAGTGAAAGCCATTGCCAAGACTATAGATTGTTCTCCACAAACTGACAGCAAGGCTCCACTGATAAAGACAATACCTATGCAATTCATTGGACATGACAAAGCTGAGCTATTGCCTACATGCCTTCATCTTTACTTTCTAGCACTTTCTGCAGAAAGGTACTCTGAGTGCTTTCAAGAGGAGTGTAAGTACCAGCCCAGCCAAACCCTTTGGTCTCCAATGTGTCCTGCCTGCAAGCTATGCTAGGGCAATAGTGGCACAAAGATTGTGGGAGTAACCAACCAATATTGAATTTGACTTAAGGCCCACTCCACACAATGAACCCATACCTGACACTTTTTGAGTGATCAAGAACCCAAGACTAGATAGCTAATGAACCTACGGTAAAACCAAATACTTCTATTCTAAAACAAAACAGACTCCTAATGATATTCTGCTATATTCATAGGTTAGTGCCTTGCTCAGTCATCATCAGAGAAGCTTCCTCTAGCAACAGATGGGAACAAATGCAGAGACTCCCAGTCAGATATTACATGGAGAGAGACAGAGACCTAGGAACACTCAGCCCTAAATGGGATATCTCCATCAAACTCCTCCCCTCAGGACTGAGGAGCCCTTTGAAGGAGGAGGCAGAAAGATTATAAGAGCTAGAGGGGCTGGAGAATACCTAGGAAACAAAGCCCTGTAAATGAACAGGGACAAAACTCTTACCAACTCAAAGGGGCTAAGACAGCAAGCACAAGGTCCAAATGGATCTTTACCAGGTCCTCTGAATATATATCATGGCTTCCAGGTTAGTGTCTTATGAGGTTCCTGGGAGTGTGAAGAGGTGGGTCTCTGATTCTTGTACTTTTTTTTTTTTTGAGCTCTTTTCCTTCTGTTTGCTTATTTGTCAATTCTGATATTAGTTTTATTTTATCCTATTATGTTAATTATTATATTATATATTTTACTATTATCCCTTAGAAGCTTATTTGTTTTCTAGTGAGAGATAGAAAGGGAATGGATTCAGTTAGGAAGGGAAGTGATGAGGAACTGGGAGGAGAAGAGGAATTGAAAACCATAATCAGGATACATTGTGTGAGGAAAAAATACTATTTTCAGTAAAGAAAAAACAAACAAACAAAAATAGTCATGTGGTTTTATCATCATGTTTCTTTGCTGAGGATATAGGGGCCTTTGGAGTGATGGCTTTGTAACATGATGGTGGGTTTGGTTTGAGGCAAAATGTTCTGCAGGTATGATATGATAAGATGCTAATTTTAGAGGTTATTGGGATAAACCGTACGTATTACATAGGTTTGTCACTCTCATCTCTTTAAATATGTCTGGTTTTATTACTTTCTGATGGCTGTCTCACTGTGCTAAATATTAAACTAGCTTCTTTTTATTTAGTCATTATTTTAAGGAGTTATGAGTTTCATTGTGCCAACTTTTTAATTTAATTGATTAAAAGCAAAACTCATTTTCTTAATCACAGTTTGCCTGGAACCATGCAGCTCAATGAGCAGAGGGAGAAAATACAAAACACATAGTGCTCTGAACTTAAGAAAAGTTTTGAACAGTGCAACAAGTGTAGAATTATACCAGTATAAATGATGTTAATTAAGTGATGGAGACGGATTTTAAATAAATTAACTAACCAACGAAAGGGAATATTTTATTTTCAAAAAATTGAACCTTTATTTTTTCCTTAATTCTTGGTTTGGAGAGTTTGTATATTTATCTCGAAGAATGATATAGGTCTAGTGTACCCATTAGTGAGACCACAACCACAGAATGATCACTGTTTGCTAAATTTTGGGTCCAGTGCTGTGGAGAGGGGGGCTCAGAGACAGAAAGAGAGAGAAAGAAAGAGAAAGAGAAAGGGAGGGAGAGAGAGAGAGGAAGAGAGAGGGAGAGAAAGAGAGAGAGAGAGAGAGAGAGAGAGAGAGAGAGAGAGAGAGAGAGAGAGAGAGAATACAAGAGAATACGAGAGAATACTCATCACACTGTAAGTTTACACCACTCACAAGATGTAAACCACACTGTTCTCTTGGTTAGGCATGGGTGTAGACATTCACACGTTTGATTCTGTGGCTGAGAAACAAATATACATTATGTCTGATCTCCTAAATGTAGTGTTTTTCATACCTGCAATTAACACTTGGGCTATAATAGATATTATACTTTATAAGATTTTTTTGTTTTTGAGACAGGATCTCACTATATAGAGAGAATTCCTGGCTGGCCTGGAATTGACTATGTAGACTAGGCTGGCCTTGAAGTCATAGAGGTCTATCTGCCTCTGCTCCCAAGTGCTTGGATTAAAGGCATGAAGCCAGACCCTAGCAGAATTATTATATAGTAATTAATGTTTGCTTGTTTAAAACCCACTTATTACATAAGTGCTCTTTAACCCCTGTCTACTCAGCCCCAGAAAGTTAAAGAGACAAGTAGGCTGAGGCTCAGGGTCTTTCAAAGTACTAGATCCTTGGCAGAAGGAGAGAGGTCACAGATGTCGGTGTCATAACCAACGGATCAAAGAAGTACTCTACTTCTATAGACTATGTGGAGTAGGATGTTGGCTAGATGAGCAGTAGGAACTTCAGGGGAAGGTCTTGAGAAGAGATGACGCCTGAGCAGAGTGTTTTGGGAAAATCAGGATTAAGGTGGGTGAAGGAAGCATTGGGAAGCCATTTGCTAATGGGGCAGAAAGTCTACAGAGTAAAGATGCCAAGAGAATATTTGGAATATTTGTCTTTAAATGCAACAATACCATTTTTTAATTCCAGATGCCATTTTTCACTCTTGGAAAACAAGAAAAATTGAGTTCCAGACTTGGAAGACTGACAACCTATTTCACATCCAGAGCCCCTTATACACAAGGTCCCTGCTGCTTCTGAAAGCTGTGAATTTGAACTCTATATTGAACAGAATCTCTTTCTATTGACCATAGCTTTGCCTAACTCTCATGAATTCACTATATTATAAAGAAAATAGAGGTACTCCTCTCACAAATAAGTTTACCTGGTTGATATTATGCTTTTATTAATATTGCTGTTGAATTCACAATACAATGTGAGAGTGAAGTTCCATCTCCTTTAGAACCATCTTCTAGGGCCTACTGGCAAAGCTGAGACCCTCATGTCTTCACATCTGATGCAAAGCTGAAGACCACATCAAGGACATCAGTACCGGATGTTCTCACACTGGCACACACACACACACACACACACACACAAGACAGAGAGAGAGAGAGAGAGAGAGAGAGAGAAGAGAGAGAGAGAGAGAGGCACACACAGGCACACACACAGCACAGAGAGAGAGAGAGAGAGAGAGAGAGAGAGAGAGAGGGAGGGAGGGAGACACACATATAGGCACACACACACACAGAGGCACACAGAGGCACACACACACATACACACACACACACTCACACACACACACACAGAGAGAGAGGCACACATATAGGCACACACACACACAGAGGCACACACACACACACACACAGAGAGAGAGAGAGAGAGAGAGAGAGCACACACACATACACACACACACACACCAGAGGCACACACACAGGCACATACACACAGAGGACACACACACACAAAGTGTGCTTACATGCCTTTATCACAGGAACAAAAGCAAATGTTGTGGTTGGAATTTTCTTTCTTTTATGGTATGTGGCTCTTTTTTTTTTTTTTAACCTTTAAAATAACATTTACATTATATCCTTTGGTACTGAGAACAGGAAGGAGCTGATGCTGTTGGTTATAGATAAATATTCCCCATGGGGTGTTCTAAGCTGCAGGGTTCAGAATCATCTACAATAGACTGAAAAGGATCTGATTTCCTGGTTCTGGTTCTGCTGAAGACCTACTAAGTCAGGGTCCCTGGGTGCAGATCCAGTCATACACAGTTGACAAGTATCTAGGAGAACTTCAGTGCAGCTTTGACAGTAGCAGACTCATTAGTGTAGGTTCATCTGCTTTGTTCCAGCGTTAAACAGAGCACTGAGATTCAGAAGTACATATTTGACCGGAGACACTAAGCTAAAAACAAACAAAACCAGACAGACAGACAAACCAAGCCTATGAGATGGCGCCATGGGTAAAGACACTTGTACAGACTGATGACCTAAGTTCAGTCTTGGGAACCGACATGGTGGAAGAAGAGAACCAATGCCCACAAGTTGCCCTCTGACCTCTGCCTGTATGCCATGCCACGCCACACACATTACCCCCAATGAAGCAACCTTAAAGGAAAATAAGAATTTAAAGAAGTCTCAAATTCGGAACGGTTGTTTGCTGTGTTAGTTTTTAAAATTTTATAATTCCTTAAATCTCCATGGAAGAGGCCCCACATTAGGGCTTTCTGAAGTCTGAAGCAGGTTTTACCGAGCAAGGAGCTTGTAGCATTTCCTTCTTCTCAGCACATTTCAATTTGTCTTAAAGAAGAATTTTTTTTTATTCTTTTCTGATTTATACCTTTCAAGATTACATTTGCCCGTAGAGTTTTTATGTGGTGTTTTTGTCTATTTCACAGGCATGAAAATTCTCAGAAACATTTCCTTTCTAACACCATAAACAGTCTCTTGTCTCACCAACAAGTCTAGTGTCAGCCTTTACTTTTGCCTTATTTTTAGTAATTAATTAATTTCAATATTAATTTTTAAAAGATAGAATCTCTCTACACAGTCCAGGCTGACCTGGAATTCCTTTTGTAGACCAGACTGCTCAAACTCTCAGAGATTCTCTGTCTTTCCCTCCTGAGTACTGGGATTCAGGACAAGCAGCATCTCACCTGACTTAAACTTTCTTTATTCTTGAGCATTTCTTACATATATACAATGGAACATGATTGTACCCACTCTTATGGATTTGAATTTTATTCATAGATTTACTTATTTGATTTGATGTGTATGAGTACTTTGCCTGCATAATGTCTGATGACTGTAGACATCAGAAGAGGGCATGGGATTTCCTGGAACTGGAGTTACTGTGGTTTTGATTCACCATGTGGGGATCAACATGCTGAACCATCTCTCCCTCTCCTGCCCAACTAGTCTTGTTTTTAAAATCCTCCAGATTTGTCCACAGGATCCCTATATCTTTAGACGATCTTTTGGCTCCCTTTGCTGTTTTGAGAGTCATGACTGTGATCTTTGCTCTTTGCCTCCCCATCTATCCATGACAAGTATGGTGGAGGGCATATGATCATGGAAGGACATTTCCCAGTATCACTGATGCAAGAGGAAGAATCAAGAACAAAATTCCATTCTCAGCACCTCTTGTTTCTGAGTCAGATCCATCAGAGCTCATCTGAAAAGCAAAAGAACTTGACTATGAAGAGATACTGTGATAACTGTATTAATGTCAGTATTATGTCATTACTAAGGATTAAATAATCCTTCCTTAGTAGGAGAATTTACATAAATGTGGGAGAAATCTATAAGGAAGAAGAGAAAGACCAGATTTAAAAACTACTCCCTGTTGAGGATATGGAACCTGAAGAGGCCACCTCCTGTAGCCAGGCAGGAACCCTAGTGGGGTGATAGGGACACCAACCCACACACAATACTTTTGACCTCAAATTTATCCTGTCTTCAAGAAATGCAGGGACAGGGGATGGAGCAGAGACTGAAGGAATGGCCAACCAAAAACCAGCCAACTTGAGACCCATCCCATGGGCAAGCACCAATCCCTGACACTATTAATGGTATCTTTTGTTATACTTGCAGACAGGAGTCTAGCATGTCTATCTTCTGAGAGGCTCCACCCAGCAGCTGACTCAGACTGATGCAGATACTCACAGCCAAACAGTGGATGGAGCTTGGAGACTCTTATGGATGAGATGGGTGAAGGATTGCATTCCCTAAAGGATAGGAACTCCACAGGAAGACCAATAGAGTTAACTAACCTGGACCCTTGGCTTCTCAAAAACTGAACCACCAGCCAAAGAACATACATGGACTGGACTTAACCCCCCCCTTTCCCATATGTTGCAGATGTGCAGCTTGGACTTCATGAGGGTCCCAAACAACTGGAGTGGAGACTATCCCAAAAGCTGTTGCTTGTCTGTAGGATATGTTCTTCTAGCTGGGCTGCCTTGTCTGACCTTAGTGGGAGAGGATGTGCCTAGTCCTGCAGAGACTTGATGGGGCAGGGTGGGGGGATACACAGAGTGGGGCTCCACCCTCTCAGAGGAAAAGGAGAGGAAAAGGGGAGGGAGGAATGGGGGAAAGACTGTGGGAGTGGGTGATCAGGAGGGGGGACAGTGAGCAGGATATAAATTGAATAAATTAAAAGAAAGGAAGAGAGAGAAGGAAGAAAGAACTCTCTCTCTCTCTCTCTCTCTCTCTCTCTCTCTCTCTCTCTCACTTCTCTCTCTCTCTCACTCACTCTTGAGCTGTCAAGACAACTCAGCAGATTAAGGCACCTGCAGCCAAGCTTGATGGCCTGAGTTAAATTTCTGGATCCATACAGTAGATTGCAAGAACCAACCCAGCCAGTTGTCCTCTAAACTCCACACATGTATATATGTGTACAAGAAAATCAATAAAGTTAATCAAAAAATAAAATCAAAACAAACAAAAAAAAAGCACTAACTGGCTTATCTTGGTATCCTGATCTGGGAAAAGTCAGAGTTCGAGGAATCATGGGGAGGCTAGCAGATGAAGATGCTGAAGGCGTTCTGTGGAGAGAGCTGCTTAATCCGGAGAACGTGAGAAAGCAAGTGGGTCACAGATGAGAGGGGAGAACAAGGGCTAGCTCGAATCTACAGACACCTGAATTGGATCCTTGATTCCATGGTAGATGGAAAGAATGTACTTCAAGAGAGTTGTCCTCTTTCCTCTACATGCATGCCCTAACATATATGCACTCCACTCCCTCTCATCTATCTATCTATCTATCTTTTCTATCTGTCTGTCTGTCTGCTGTCTGTCTGTCTGTCTGTCTGTCTATCCATCTATCTATCTACCATCTCTCACACCTATACACACACATACACACTAAATAAATCAATTAAAATTTAATTTTCAGTTAGGCTTCTTTAGTAAGACCCTTCCCTCCCCCACTCCTCTTAGGTCACTTCCTTATATCAATGATTCATAAATGGTATTGAATCTGTCCCTATCTTTCTCTCGGCGATGACAAGACATTTTTGATTATACAACTGGCTACTAGCATCTACTAGACAGAGAACAAAATCAGTGCTAATTATCCTTCCATTTCTAGGCCAGGTCTTCCAATAGGAGCCGGGTGTCTCGTGTTAAGGTGAAGTAGCCCTGCTTTGCATGGAATGTAATTCCAGCTGGTTGCCTGAAGACTTTGGTCAAGAATACCTCACACACTGGAGTTATTTAAAATTTTGAAAGCATCGTAAATTTCTTTTGGGATGGAAAGGGGCTTTAGGTACAAAACCTGCCTTTTCTATCATTCATTATTTATGAGCAAACCGTTTTAGATAGAACAGAACCACTCAGATCCTTTTGTAGCATTCAAATGGAAACAATATTTAGGCTTCTGAGACTCTGCCTATTATTTTTAACTTTCAACTCTTATTGTAGCCTCTACCCCAAACCTGAGGGATGTATTAGTTTGTGAATGTGTTCAAACATGCATGTGACCAAACACATACTTTTGTACACACGAACCATACTTTAGATTATTTTGTCAGAAGTCTTTAAAGGACTTTACTGCACTGTCATAAAGGCTAATGAGTCCAAAGCCATGGATCCTTTAAATTGGAAATAGTTCACATGAAACGGGTGAATTTTCCAGCTGTAGCTTTTATGCAGACTGATCAGACTTACAAAACCTATTGTGGATATCCTCCTGAATTGTTCTTAGGAGAAGCTGAAATCTTTAAAATTTTCCCCTCTAGGACAAAAGGGAGTAAACTAAAAACTGAATATGATAAATCAGTGAAAACAGAACTCAAAACAAGTCAACGTTACATGCAACAGTAATTAGGTTATTGTAGGGCAGAGAAGAATAAAAGTGTAGAAGGAGTCCCAAGGTTAGTTTCCCATTGTCTCTAAAACGAATTTAAAAGCAGAAACAGACAGTTTGGCTGTGTAACTTGTTCTACACTCCTGCTCAGGCCTAGATTTGCTGCTGGCTTGGATGGCCACCAAGTCAGCTTGCTCACCTCTCGCCCTAACACAGACCATCTGCTCCCTCCTGAAGGTATGTGATCACAGGTGTCTTATCAAATCTCCTCCCAACTGACAGAGCAGTGAGTGCTAATGACAGAAGAGGGGTTACATAATTTGAATTCCTAAGGAGAAGGGTATTGCATCAGCTTAGGCCTGAGGAGAAAGGAATTCTTGAAAACTCAAGACTCCATTGTGATTGGGATCTCTGAGGAGTCCACACCTGCTGCCCCAACAACAGACTAACTCCTCTTTTCAGCTTCAAGGGTAGATCTCAGGAGAGCAATATTTTACTGGTGAGAAATTGCTGAAATCTGTTTGCTTAACAAAGCAATTATTGATAACCTGTAATTGTTGCCCAAATCATAAACTTGTTAGTAATCCCTCATCTGAAGGATGATAGGTTACTTCTTATTTCAGAGAACACTTAACAAATGATATTTTAATGGAAATATAACCGAAAAGAATAACCCTTAAACTATGAAACGTCATCTCCACAAATCAGATTGGTGTTTCTGAAGCAGTTGAGCATACTGTTTGAGTTTTCTGCTTTAGGAGTCTTTTTTTTTTTTTTTTTTTTTTTTTTTCCAATTTTCTTTTTTTTTTTTTTATTGGAAATTTTTTTTTTTACATTTCAGATGTTCTCTCCTTACCCCATTTCCCCCCCCTCCCTCCCAGGAACTCACTATCCCTTCCCCCCTCCTCCTGCCTCCACGTTGGTGTACCCCACCCACCCTCCCCTGTACCTCACCTCCCCACCCTCGAATATCCACCCCCCCACGACGTCCAGCCTTCATGGGACCAAGGATCTCTTCTCCCACTTATATATAGCTCCCTTGCATATATAGCTGGAGCCATGGGTCCCTCCCTAAGCGCTCCCAGGTTGGTGGTTTAGACCCTGGGGGCTCTGGTTAGTTGGGATTGTTGCTTTCCTCATGGTGTCGCGAATCCTCTCAACTCCTTCAGCCTTCACTCTATCTTCTCCATTGGGAACCCCATGCTCAGTTTAATGGTTAGCTGTGAGCATCTGCCTCTGAGTATGTCAGACTCTTGCAGACCTCTAAGGGGACAGCTATATCAGGCCCCTGTCAGCATGTACATCCTGACATCCACATCAACCTCTACCTTTGGTGACTACACATAGGATGGATATCCAGGTGGAATGGTCTGTAGACGGTCCCTCCTTCAGTTTCTGTCCTGCACTGTGTCTCCATATTTGCACCCTTGAGTATTTTGTTACTCCTTCTAAGAAGGACTGAAGCCTCCCTACTTGGTCATCATTCTTCATGAGCTTTATGTGGTCTGTGAGTTGAATCTTGGGTATTTCAGCTTCTAGGCTAAAATCCAATAATCAGTGAGTGAATACCATGTATGTCCTTTTGTGATTGGGTTACTTCACTCAGGATGATATTTTCTAGTTCCATCCATTTATATAAGAATTTATCAAATTCATTGTTTTTAATAGCTGAGTAATATTCCATTGTATAAATGTACCACATTTTTTGTATCCATTCCTCTGTTGAAGGGCATCTGGGTTCTTTCCAGTTTCTGGCTATTATAAATAAAGACTTTAGGAGTCTTAATGAATAGCTCACGTTAGGACAGGGCCACAGACAAACTGATGACCTTAACTTGTGGTGTCAGAGAAATGAGATCCTTTCCTTTGAGAGAACTCAACGTGCAGAGATGTGTAGGAGCTGATAGAGGAACTTTTTGGCTGAGCTGTCCGGAAGCAAGTGTCTCTGCTATGGGCTTCAAGCAGGATTTGTCACCCTTGAAGTAGCTGTTCTGTTTCCCTCCCCCACTCCCCCTTTCAAAGCTCTTCCTTTTTCTGCTCAGAAGCAGGCAACAACAGCTTCTGTGACACTAGCCCCAATCTTGAGTTCTTGAAACCATCAAGCTCTGGTTTTAAAGTAGGACTGCAGCTGGTTTCCACAGCACAGACACCCTCATAAATGGCTCACACAGGTGGCCGAGCCATTCATTCCATAGTAAGGCATTGCTTCCTGTAGGTGGGAGCAGCAAGAGAGTAGCAAGTTGACTCTGGCAGCAGCCCGAGTGACATGTGTAGAGGCTGCCATACCTTTTCAGAACATACTTTAATACACGATAGATAGACAGGAGTGTAGTGAAAGGGTCAAAAACATAGATTTGAGAATAGAGGTGACATGCTTTCAGCCTGTAGCTTTTTTTTTTTTTTTAATTGTAAAATAAAGACAATCATGCCTAAGTTGTAGCATTGTGATAACAACAACAATAATATCTTACATGTGAATAAATTAGTTTTGTGGCTGTGCACTCCTGGGCATCCTGTAATTGTAACTAATAGCTACATTGTTAAAACCATACTCATTCAAGTGTGATTTCCACTTATTATATATATATATAATATATAATAATATATATATTTATATATTAATTATTAAATATATTAATATATATATATTTAGATCTTAAACGTATGGATTTATTTATTACTGAAGCACAGATTTTAGAAGATTCAACATTGGAATTGAAATCTCTGGGAATTCTAGCAAGAGGTATCGGAGAACCAGAGAGGCCTGCTGGGTTTCCAAGACCAAACACACCAATCACAATCTCCTTGGAAGTTCCCGAAGCACTGTGGTTTCTGCTGTCATGGAATCTAAACAGCATCTTTAGATACTGTAAACACTGGCTAAAAACATCTTCTGGGTTATCAATTTTAAACCAGAGTCTAACTAGAGAGTGCTGACTGCGCCAAATAGTGCTGAAACAGACGGAATCTGCGTCCTATTTTCGTGTTCCATGCCACCAGGAACACCTTCCCTACACTCTAGTCTTCCAAGGTGCTAATTCATTAAATGAGCAGCACACGTTACCCCTCCAGGCACCACATTCTTCAAGATGCTCCCACGTTGCCTGTATCCTTCATACTTCTCAGGATGGTTCGGGGGGCCACAGAAAGCCCAACAACTGTTTCAGAGCATGCTGCCTGCAGTGTCAAAGAATTATGCACAAATAAAAGCCTGTGAGGGCTGTGTAAGATGCTCAAGTAAGCATCTTAAAGAATGGATAGGAAAGGACTCAGATGCTGTAAACTACCCGGCAGAATTCCAATTAGAAATGGGTAGGTCGAAAGTGGGTCTGAGCTGAGATGTAAAACAAAATACATAAATAGCAGGCTGAAAGCTCATGACCTAGTGGGGCAGAGCAGCCCACTGATTCTAAATGGAATATTCCTTTGATGTGCTGTGATTTAGATAAGTCTCAAATACAAGAAGGAGTACATACTCATACATAAACCAAAGGAATTCTTCAAACAATAGTCTTCCTTCCTCCCTCCCTTTTCCCTTCCTTCTTTACCTCCCTTCCTTCTTTCCATCATTCTTTCATTCCAGGCTCCCACTATGTAGATCAGGTTGGCTTTGAACTCAGAGATCCACTTGTTTCTGTCTCCCGAGTGCTGTGATTAAAGGCATATGCCATCACCTACTTTGTTATTTCTATTTTATCTTTTCCTATGCCAATGACTGTGGCTTCAAATCTGGGATTGAGAGATGGGATGGATGTATTTATGTGTCTCTTTGCGTGTCTATGTGTGAGCAGTGATGCATGTATGTGTATGTGTTTCTGCTTGATAACTATTTAGCCTTAATTGCAAAATTATATTTCTGAGGTGTTGTTTCTGGTATGCTTAATGATTTAAAAAGCACTCCTGCTTATAATCTGTATATTTTGCAAGAGCAGAGAAAAATACATTTATACTTTAACAGTGAAAAGCTGGCCATAAAAGCAGCTGGATCCACGTGTGACAAGGAAAACAATGAACCCTCCTTGAGCCAGGGTTTTAGAAAAGCAATGTGTTTGTGCAGTTCAGTACTGCTGTGTGCAGTTCACTATTGTGTGCAGCTCACTATTGTATGCAGTTCACCATTGTTGTGTGCAGTTCATTATTGTTTTGTGCTTCTTTAATATATTTCTACTCTGGTGTTACAGTTTATTTATATAATTGGTCATTCACTCTGAAACCTAAAGTGTCATTTCCAGCTTTCCCAAGAACATTCATCTCTTGAGGCTGATACCAGTGTCTTGAATCCTTAAGGAAGTCTAGTGGGATGAATTGCACTTTCTAGTTCTCAGTAGATAAACTCATTTGGCTGGGTCTGCAGAAGGGAGCAGAGGATTCCATCCTGGCTCTGGCTTTTGAGTTCTACTGAGAGCAGAGGATACGATTGGATTTACAATACTCCTTATATTTTTTTATCTGAGGTTTAAATTATTAATGAGTGTGTATATGAATTATACCTATTTATCAGCCAACTAACTGGCTTTATCCCTTTACATAGAAGATTTACAGATCGGTTTCACTACAAATCAGACGTCAAGGTTTCCCTAGTACTGTAGCTATGGCCTGTGGTCGTCTTTTTTCTCTGACCACTAGTCATCGATAGTTCCATGAAAGCACACACACGCACTTACACACTTATACTCGCACACTCAAACATACACATTCACACAATACACTCACACTCTCACTTATTCACACACACTGGCACGCATACACTCACATATAAATTTATACATACATTTTGCCTATAAGTGTAGCATAGTCTCTAGAATATCATTACATCTCTCATAGTGATTTATATGTTGCATACATATGTACATACATACGTATGTACATGCATACCTGTGTAAGTCAGAGGACAACTTATGGGAGCAGTTTTCCTTTCCACATACAGATTTCCTGTATAAAGCTGTCTTTTTTAAAGGCTCTTCTAAGTCCATTATCTCTTTTCTATGTTTCTAAACTGTTTGACCTTCTATTCTCTGGACCTGCAGGAAGCCCAGTGAGAGTGGCCACCAATACTCTCCTTCACTTCTTTGGTCCCCACATGTGATGTACTCAGAAAGTTGTGTTCTCTTCCCTGAAGATCTTAAAAAGACAGTCAGGAAAATTGCTTCTACTTGTCAGCCACGATTCCTGGTGTCTTTATTAAAAAGAATGCCCAGCAATAGATTGCCAATACAGATGAACACAGTGGTATTTTTGTAGCCTTTTCGTCTCATTCTTGCTTTACTTGGACTTTTTTTTGTCTTATTAGTCTTTTGTTTGTTTATTTTAATTTCTGCTTTTGAGAGCTTTTTTTTTTTTTTTTTTTGTATGTGTGAGTTTCTTTTGGTTTTGTTTGCTTGTTTTAAAAGGAAAAACAGATAAAGAATGCAAAGTTGGGTGGGGAGGAATTCAGGGAGGGGGAAACACCATCAAAATATGTATGAAAAGTATTTTAATTAAAAAAAAAGTTTCCAGCTGTGGTGGTGCAAATTGGTAGGATTTGCTGAGTGGCAGAGGCAGTAGGGTCAGGAGTTCAAAGCCAGCCTGGAATATGTGATTTTTAGCCAGGTGTGATGGTATGTCTTATTAATCCCAGCACTCAACAGGCAGAGGGTGGTGGATCTCTGTGAGTTTGAGGCCAGCCTGATGATATACACAGTGAGTTCGAGGACTGTCAGGGATAAACAGTGAGACCTTGTCTCAAAGTCCTCACTCTCCTAAACAAACAAAACAAAACAAAATACCACAAAAACCCAAAAACAAACAAAACAAAAAATGAAAAAAGAAAGAAAGAAAGAAAGAAAGGAAAGAAAGAAAGAAAGGAAAGAAAGAAAGGAAAGAAAGAGAAAACCTTGGTTTGATCCAAGAATCAGATGACTTTCAAAAAATAGTTTGGAGACTGGGAAGAAACAAGATGACCTGGGACATGTTCAGGTCTCTTCCAGAGGGAACAGAACTAAGCTCCTCGTCTGAAAACCAAATAGGCATTACTATTTTCAAGTAATTGTAAAGATGCCTGAAGTAAGTTCTAGAAAATTCCTTAGAGTTATACTGAAGAGCAACTCATGAGCAAGTTTCACAGGGGCCTTGCAGAATGACTTTTCTTTTCAGGGGCTACATGCCTTGTAAGGCTCAGATCGTGGTATGCTGGGAATTCCAAGATGACGTCACGGGTACCTGAAACACGTGGCGAGGCAGGCATCTACGCTTTCTGGGTGTCATTTCTGACAAGGAATCTGAGCTTTCTGGACGGAAGGATGAACGACAGGTGCACAGAGAATCATGTTGTGGTGACTTCCGCTCTGGAGAACATGCACAGCTTCCTGTTTTGGTCTGATAGTTTTCCCCTGGGCTTTCAGAGACGCAAAATTACCGACACAGAGATAGACTGCCCATGAAAAGAACATATGTCTTATTTTTGGAAACCTTCCTTAACAATATCTTTGTCATTTTGTTTTCTAAACCCTGTTTTATTTTGTATTTTATATCACATCTTGACAGTAATTTCAGCTAACCTTGAGGATTCCTCTTTCCCCTTCTTAAGGCTTTTATTTCTTGATATTTATTTTTTTCCATCACTGTAGCCACTTTCCTTGTTACTGTTTTATTTATTTACAATATTAACGGACTTCTTCAGGTCTTAAGATACATATTTCTATTTTACTGGGTCAACTATTTGAAAATACTTGTGAATGTCTCAAGTTACCAAGTGGGGTAACCAAAGGTACCTTCTCTGCTTCCAAATTGTGTAAAGTTGGGGTAGGAAACTATGTTTGCAAAAACAGTAGTAAAGATAAAAGATGATTTCTTCTGTAGAGGGGAAGGAAGGAGGGTCACACAGATTTGCCATGTGCTTTGCGGCCCTGTATTCATTGGTGAAGGGCCTGTGTTAAGTATTTTGTTCAGACTTTCCCCACTGTATTTTATTGTTGAATTATAGAATTTTTTCAAATAACCTGTATGTGTGTGTGTGTGTGTGTACATGTCTGTGTTTTAGTGTGTTTTTTTTTCTCATTGGCTCAAAAATTTATGTTCTATAAGTCTATTATATCTTTCTTTTGCTTTTATTTCTTTAAATGTGTAATTTTTATATGTCTGTGTATGAGTGTGTGTGTGTCTGTGAATGTGTTTGTTTGTCTGTGTGTGCATGTGGAGGTCAGAGGACAACCTCAGTGTTGGGTCTGTCTGATTGGCTAGCCTGTGAACTTCTAGAATTCCTCCAGTCTCTGATTCCTGTCTTCTGATGGATGTACTAGGAAAACAGATAAGTGTCCCCCTTATGTGGGCTCTAGAGGTCTGAACTCAGGTGTTCTTGCTTGCATGCCTCCTGCTTTTACCCACTAAGTCACCTCCTCAGAGTCTGCTTTTTCTTTTCTCTTCTTTTTTATTTGTTGACACAGGGTCTTACTATGTAGCACTCACCGGATAGAGCAGGCTGACGTCAAAGTCACAGATATCTGCCTGCCCCTGACGCTTGAGTGCTGAGATTAAAAGTGTGTACCACTACTTGGTTTCTGTTTGTTTGTGTTTTTTTTTGTGTGTGTGTGTGTGTTTTTGATAGCTAATACTTTCTGAGTCTTGTCGTAAAGTCACTGAGGTACACACCTGTGTTTTCTCCAATGTCTAAGTTTACATATATCAAAAATACAAATGAAAAACCAATGTGTTATTAGTATGCACTTGCTAGAATGGTAGAGTTATAACATATTGTGAATGGAAATACGAAACGAGAAACTGTGTTGGGATTTACTCTGGTATGCTGTGCCTATCCATATCTTTGGTACTTATGTTTTTAGATCTTATCCAAAAGGCATGAAAACATCTATTAAGAAAACCACTTGTACATGTTAATAGCATCTTTGTCATGGGCTGGGATGCCCATGAGTAGAAAGTGGACACACATTAGGTTACCTGTATAGTGGAATCTAACCTGCTCTGGAGCTGTACACATCATGAGAAACACAAGTAATTGGACTGCTCTCCAAGTACAGGGTTAAAAAGACTCTTCTATATGCTTTTATACCAGCTTCTAGAGTCGACAGAAACTTACCCACGATGAAGCAAATCATGGGCGTATGCAGTGGTCTGAACGCTGGTGGCCCCCATTCATATGCTGTCATCTAAGCTCCCTGTGACAACACTTGATGGAGACCAGCCTCTGGAGAATAGTCAAGAGGACAGAGGCCTCCTCTTTGACATCTGTGTCCTTTATTTCAACTAACAGGCCCCAGAAATCTGCCTTGCTCTTTCCACTGTGAGGACACAATAAGAAAGTGAGCATGTGGATCATGAAAGGAACCTCTGTCATTATCTCTGCTGCTACCTGGATCTTGGACTCCTCAGACTGAAGAACTGTGAAGAGTAGGTATCTTTGTCACACAGTTTGTGGATTCTCTTATGGTAGCACTATCCTGACTGCAATGAGGGACACCGATTGGATAAGCACTTGGAAGTGTTCCTTACCTTGACAAGTTTATGAGTTACTGACAGTGGTCCATTGCTCAACACTTAGTGAAGGTACCTTTAAGATTTTTACACTTCATCACATGTAAATAATATCACCATAGAAACCATGAATATAGTCTTAGGTGGCAGGTTTTGGCAACTAATTGGATAGGACTATGTTAATTGTTTAAGTGTGTAGTTTGTATAGTGTCCTAAAGTCTTAGCTGGGAGATGTGTTAGCTGTGATAATTTGGTGAGTGATATACCCTTCTTGGACTCAAGGTTTCCCACCCCAGAACTTGAAACAATATTTTTCATTAGTTGATGTTTTAAGAATGTATGCAGAAGGCTTATGACAAGGGCTGACACAATGTGTTGAGAAATTAATGCCACTTGAATAATTCCTACCATTCTTTTTCTACTTGTTTGTTAGTCAGTAACGCGTCACCTGTGATTCTGAGGTTTGAATGCTGCTGTCTGCAAACTGACATGTTATGAGCAAAAACACAGAACACAGAGTAAGATCATACCCAAGAGGAACAGGATGCCCTTCTCTTTTGAACATTGTGGTTTTAGAACAGACAGATCATTGGCGATGGTGGGTCAGAATTTGGAGGGAAACGGGAGCATTTTGAGATCTGAGGGATGGTGAGCTAATAAGCCAGAACTCTAGGAAAAGGTGGGGGTGAGAAAAAAAAAAAAAGAAGCTATGAACATATCAGTTGTGATTTCCGTGCTGTCAGTATTCTTATCATGGCTAATCTCAAGTAACCAAACTGGTTTGCAAAATTCCCGAATACTTACCCATCACCTCTTTCTGCCTGGTGCTTGCCAGCCCCAGTACATCCCATGACCAGTGGTTCATTGAGAAGGAGAATGAGAGAGAAACAGCTCTTTCTTCATTTTGCAAGGGTTCCTTTGCCTGCTGGATACGTTGAGTTTAATAAGCTCCTTTGCAATGCAGCTCTCCAAGCATGCATCTTTTTATACAGTTGCACAGAAATACCTTATTTTCTCATGTCCACTGCTTTCCAAGGAATCCTCCTTTCTGTCATGCAGAGGCTGCTCTTGGTAGAGATACTCAGGAGTCAGAAGGTGCCAGCCAGGGGCAGGGCTTCCCTCAGAGCCCCCACACAGCCAAGCACCTCTCTTGCTTTCATCTTCCCAGTCTTTTCAGGTTAGGCTCTTGCCTTATTTAAGACTGGATTTCATATCTGTCTTACTGCAGAAGAAAGGCACATTTTCAAAGCACAACACACACCATCTCCCATATCCCTGTCAGTGTACTAGACTGTTGCCTAAACTTAGGAGCAGCAGGGCTCTTGCTAAGGACTTCAGGAAAGCTGAAAAGCCAACTTACACTTAACTGTTTATCACTGATCTATTGGTAGCAATAGGCACATATGGTCAAGACTCCACAGGACTCTTATAATCCAGATACCAACTAAGATCGATGTTAAGTGTACAGTTCCAAATCTTTGTAATTTTTATTTTTAATGACAAAGTCTCACTATGTAGCCATGACTGGCCTGTATCTCCCTAAGTAGATCAGACTGGCCTCAAACTCACAGACATCTGCCTGCCTCTGCTTGTCCTGATGATGTGGTTAAATGCATATGCTGCCACACCCTACCCCATTACCAGAAGTGCTTTGTCCTAAAAATAATAGCAACATGGAATATCTGTCTAGAAATGTTGCCCTTCAACAGTAGTTTTCCTAACAAAGTAAAACGAAACAATCCAGTTGTCCACATTTTACAATAACATAACAAAATAGCAAGACATCACCCCCAGAATTAGTTTTCCTAAACTTGTATTTACATGAACAGATTTATATTGTACTGAATTATTGGATTTTGTGTTCACTGTTGTAAGGAATATGGAAAGAGAAATGATTAGAATACCTTTTTCCATCAGTTAGTGGTGTGTGCTATTGGTGGTAGATTACATAATCACCTTTCTCTTTCTGTGTTCTTAGAGGCATTTCCAAATTTTCTACATGACAAGTAATAGATGTCTGAAAAATTCGCAGTGTCCAGGCCTGAGAGATGGCCCAGTGTGTACTGCTCTTGCAGAGTACCTTAAGTCCCTTCTCAATAACCATCTTGGGTGGCTCACTGCTGCTCCAGTGGGACAATCCTTTGGTGTCATACAGACACAAAGGCACACATACACACATAGACACACAGTGTCTTACATAATTATATACATCATTAAAGATAATAAATGCATATTTTTAATACTTTGCCAAGAATAGGCTCATATTCAAATGTTCTAGGTTTATTCTTTGCAGTTTTTTTTTTTTTGTAAAATTAAAAACTCATTGACATTATTTTCTAGTTATTCATAAGCTACAGATAAAACATATTTAATCCCGTATGGAGAAGTCCCTTTGGCAAAGCTTCTCAGTGGTGTTCTTCCTCCTGTGCTTCAAGAAGGGAAGTGATTTCAAAAATCTCCTGCCTTTTTGGGGTAAACTCTGTGAGCAGTGGAACATACACATCTCATTGCCATGAAGTGGGTTTTGGCAAATTCATATCTCTATGTCATCAAAACTTCCGTCAAGATATAGCACACTGCCAGTCCCAGGAGACACTGCCATACTCCGTAGTAAATCCTGCTTTGCAGCTCCCTCAGATCCTGCTCTCCAATGACATCATTTGGTTTAGATCCATGGTTCTCAACCTTCCTAATGCTATGACTCTTTAATACGGTTCCCCATGCTGTGGTGATCCCCAATCGTCACATTATTTTTTATGGCTGCTTCATAACAGCAATGTTGCTATTGTTATGAATCGTACTATAAATATCTGCGTTTCCTGTTGGTCTCAGATGCCCCTGTGAAAAGGTCATTTGACTGTCCCTCTTGACTCACAGGTTGAGAATTGCTGGTCTAGAGCTTTGTGTAATGGAACCCTATACTGTACGCTCAGTTGTGAGACCGCTTTCATCCAGCCCAAGAATAACGTTTGGTATCATCTGCACTGGGGTTTATTTTAAGGCAGTTTGTAACAGGCTGTCCAATCATTGCCTGTTGATGATGCCTAATCTAATCATCTTGCATTTTAGTATCAGGGACATTTTCTTAAAGTTTTAAATCTAAAGAGATAGATGTCTGCTTTCATTGCTCTTACGAACATACCTGAGAGTAGAATCGCTGAGTCAGAGAGCAGGCATAAGTCTAGTTTTTAAGACTGTCCTTAAGGTTTCTCTATAAGCATCTGTGACCTCCCTGAGTCTATACTATGCTGTAGTTGGCAAAACCCTAGCATTACATAAGAATTAACTCTCACCCCACAGAAAACTCTCTTTTCCAAGACTCTAAGTGGTAATTACTCAAGACTTACTCATAATTATCCTCATTATGAAGGCTAGAGTTTTCTCTTCTCCTGTTTCTTCCTGCTCCTAACCCTCTGGTCCACCTGTAGGGATTGTGGAATTGCTTCATACCTTCCAAGAATGCTGATAGGTAGCTTATCACGCGCTTGAGGCTGCAGGCTATTTCACTCTGTAATCTGTGGACAGATTTTGAGGGAAGGAGACATTTTTTGCCTGCCCAGCTTCCTGTTTGGTAGGTGCTCTGGGAGCAGACACCTGGGCAATGAAACCTGAATGAGAGGCAGCGGGGAAGAGCTTACGTGTCATTCCTGAGTCTTAAACTTTTACCTAGAAAGGATGAGCAGAAAGGACATGTACTTTACTGGACCTGTGGGGACCAATGAGCCAGTTTTTAAAAGGTAGCTGGAAAAATGCTCAAAATGCAGAAAACAAACACACACGAAATGAATCTCTTTTCTTGAGGTTATAAATACAACTTCATAGACTACACATGCTTTCTAAGTCTGCCTTGGTATACGAAAATTTCCCATAAACCACAGCATCAAAGGCAATAAACACCAGTAATTTAAAGCCTCTTTGCTCAATCCTAAAACTTTGTCATCCCAGAATTTGGTGAAGAGACAATATACCCAACATTTCCCACGTTCCATGTCTAGAGACCCAGTTCTTACATTTTGTTTCTCCAAACCCATCTCTGCCTTTTGCCTCAAGGTACCCTGATGAAGTCTGCACTACTTAAGGTAGGCACTCTTCCCGTACCCTGGCTTTTATTTTTTTCCTTTTTAAACTAGAAGAGTAATTTAGTCCACAATGATTCTTCTAATTCAATGAATCTTACATTCAATTGCTTTATTCAAAAAAAAGAATTCACCTTTATCAGAGCAGGCAGGAAACCCTAACGATACTTAGCAGCAATGCTTATTGCATTGTTGAGAGCCACATATTTTGAAATACTATATCCTATATCCTCTAGAGAAGACTTCCAAGTTTTTAGAAAAGGTTTGAAGAAGACAAGGAGCATCCTGAGAGCTGCTTCCTGTGGAGGGGAAGATACCACAGTGTTCAAGAATCTTCAGTAGCAGCAAGCATGTGACTGCTTTCACTGGACTGACTTCGATCAGTCAGCTTCTTTTCTGGAGTCAGGTTAAAATCTATTCCTTTCCTTACAACATAGAGAATGCATGCTTGTAACATCAGAGGAGAGACTTGACCATTGTGACCTGCTTAACATGTTTACACGCTTCATTTCAACTGAAGGATTTCAAATCATATCATTAATGTGCTGAGAAATATTGAGCTGGAAAACACAAGCGTTGTTTTTCCATATGCATCGATTCTACTTCTGCTTGCAGCTTCAGAGCAAGAAGACATCAGTTGTCACCTTGGTCATTTCCTTGTGACCTCCAGCATGGCTTGCATTTTAAATTGAATTTGGTTTGAGGTGTCTGGGAGTGGGGAGTGAACTCTACAGGATGCAACGGGAAGGCTATATAAGTCCAGTTGGTATTAAAGAAATGCTTTTGCAAGCAGAAAAAGAGATGATATTTGGTAAAAATGAGTGTTGTTTTCCCTGGCTTCGGCATCTGTTTGCACTCACAATGGCCGCTGTGTTTTTCTGTACCTGGTAGGTGGCCTCTCCATGTATCGATGAGGCACTGCGTGAAAATGTGCCTCCTTATGTCAGAGGGAAATTTGCTTTTCCGTCTTTGCCTCGCTTTCCCGTGCCTCCCTTTGTTCTAATCATACACGTGAGGAGAAAAGCCAGTGATACCAGCAACTGCTTTCTTCTCCAGTCACTTCTTTGCAGTTAATAATTCAAACGGATCTTTTACAAACTCATTTTCTTCTTAGAAATGGCCTTCTTGCTAACAGTCTGCTCTCCAGTTGTAGTTTATCAAGCAGCAGATCTGCTGTAAAATGTGACGACTGGATTTCATGTGTTTTGCCACCCCCTAAGAATTCATTGCCCACAGTGCTTCAACTGCTGTTCTAAGAGACGGTTTAATTTTTGTGGTACGTTGATTGATAACTGGGCTCCCTGGTAACATGGTCTTCCTTGAATAGGACTGCTGTTTTCTAGGTCTCAGATCCCCTGAAGATGCTCTATAACTCCCTGTATGAAGCAAATCTTCTACACCCTAACGGTAATATCCCCAGTCCCAAAATGAGCAGAGCACACATGCAAGTGCCTATAGATATTTTTGTGCCTGTAGGTGAAGCAATGTGAGAAGGGGGTTTCTCCTTGGTCTTAGGTATTATGGAATTAGAAAGGCAGAAAAACAGACCAACAACATCTAAACAAGCAAACAAACAAAACTGGAAGGGTTGCGGCAGTTCTGAAGTGGTGTAATTGGTCCCTGATGTATAATGACGTCGTAGGCACTTCTTCACTCCTTGACTAGCTTTCTGTGGGTGAGCTATGTAGCTTTCTTGCTATACACTTGCAATTTACATCGTAGTAGCAGCAGCAGCAGCAACAGCAACAACAACAACAGCAACAAAAGAGGATGGAAAAATAGACTTGTCAAAGACAGAAGGAGAACAAAGGACTAGAAAAACAGACAGAAAGCTTTGAATCTCTAAACCATGGACCTACCAGATCATCAAGTTTAAAAGAAAACACATAGTTTTCAAAGGTAAGAAAATTCCTGCTCATACAAGATGAACACAGGGACTGGTGACTTAGTCTTTAATAAAGTAGTCAGTAAGCAATAGTGCATTTGCTAAGTGTCCAAAATAGATAAAGCTTGGTAAAGCCTCAGCAGGTATTTTAATTTGAAATAAACTCTTAACCGTCCAATACAACTGATGATTTTGGTAAAGTTTACTTTTTTTCCTTAACCATGTGAATCACCATGATGATGTTAAGTTACAGTTTCTAGTGAAGTATCTCACATTGCTTTAGCAATGATTTAGTATGTTCTTGCTGCAGTCACTCTTGTATCTGTTTTCATAGCTACTCTTACATTACATCCCTCTTTTGCTTTGGGTAGATGGTTGCATTATATAATCTTGATATTCAATGACTATTACTTATTCAATAAATATTTATTGATTGGATCAGGCACTGGGAACCAGAGACTCAGTAATAGGTAAAATAGAAAACAACTCTACCATCTGTTATCTTCCATTCTTGTGAGGATTATGGACAGGGAACAGAACATACAACAAAGGAGAGTGAAATGGGCTTCAACGAGAGAAAGAGGGAAGAGAAGAAGTTATCAAAGATGGCTTCCATGAAGATGTGAGTTTGCTTAAATATCTGAATCTCATAGATCAGCAATCGTTGAAGACTCAATACCAAGAGCAAAGGACAGAGTACTGGGACAGTCATGGCCATTTCGTGGGGAGAAGCCAAGGCTGAAATTACTAGAGTAGAGTCCACAAAGGGAAGACTGATAGATAACCAAGGTTAGATCACATAGGACCTTGGAAGTCAGGCTACATGATGGGCTTGCTTTCAGTTCCTTGGAGAAACACTGGAAATTTCATTCGGAAACCTGAAACAATTAAATCCATGATTTAATAGGATTGTTCTAGATAATGTTTTTCTCACTGCAAGTGGCTAAAAAGATGGTAGGATTGATTGAGGAAGAGCCACTAGAGAGTTACTTTAATTATCCACACAAGACTAAAGCAAGATGATAGGCCATAGGGTGATTTAGTGAAGTTCTGAAGACTTTTATTTTCCTGGAAGAAACAATAGGACTTGATCAGACAAGATCTATCAGGTATGGCCACAGAAGAGGAGGGATTGCTGATAGTGGTTAGGAATAGACATATAGATACCACTAAATTAGCAATGTGAATAACTGGGGAAATGGGGAGCTAATAGTAGATAAACAACAACAACAACATAACAAAAAAACAAAACCCCAAACCCTCCAGCAAGCATTTTTCTAATAGAGAGTGCATGTAAAAGATCATGATTTTGGACAGGTTAAGACAGGTTAAAGGATATCTATGTGAACCTATCAGGTATGCATTTGACTATCTGAGTCCAGAGATGAGGAAAGAAGCCGTGGTGGAGGCAGAAATTTGCATATCATTAGCATATGGAAGGTATATAAAGTCAGGAGACTGAATGAGAACTCTGAGGTCTTTTGGGGTTCCTAGAGGAGAAATCAGTCAATGTTGCAGACAATGGGTAGATTGATAACCATATCACATGCCTCTGAAAAGTCAAATGAGATAAAAATCATCAGGTGTGACCTTGCCTTTGCATTTAACCATAGAATCGACCTTCAGAAGAATTCTTTGTCTTCAGTCAGCCAAGAGACAACAACTTATCCAGCTCTGTGGGATAAGCTTCAGATGGCTTCAGAGAGCAGTAATTTGTTTGAAAGTAGGCCATCATAAGACATCTAGATGCTGAACAAGAAACTGAAATCTCTTCCATTACTCTCCTGTTCACTGAAGTATGGAGAAGATGCGATGCTTTAAATAAGCAAGCAAGCAAGCAAGCAAGCAAGCAAGCAAGCAAGCAAGCAAGCAAACAGACAAATAGGATAGAATCTGAACAGTATTGCCATAGATAACAGCTTTTAATGGAAATCATGACAACCAGGAAAGAGGCCTTGCAGAAAATGTGTGCGTGCGTGCGTGTGTGTTGTGTGTGTGTGTGTGTGTGTGTGTGTGTGCATTTTGGATTGTCAATGTATTTATTATATTTGTGGCCTTAGAAAGAGCAAGAGGCAGAGGAAAAGAAAATGGTTCCTCATCGTTTGGAAAATAAAACAGAAGTTAAAAACTCATTTAAAACTGGAGGAGGGTGTAGTTGTGTGGGTGCCCTTGGTAGGAAGTCTCTATCTTATTGGATTGGGAATTGGTAAAGTGGGATAGGAATGGGAAGGGAGGACCAGGTTGATTTCAGAAGTGGAAAAGTGTGGCTGTTCCCTTATGAAGAAAGGAAAGGTACATATACAGGAAGAAAAACGGTATTGCTGACTGGTGAATGTGCCATTGCCCTTCTGACTGTCCAAAGCAACCAAACTACAGCCTCTTAAGAGAAGGCTGTTCCAGAGCTTAGCTATATAGGACAGGAGGTTCTAACCCTCAGGGCAGAGAGGAGCATTGAGCATACCAGTTCAGCATGGTCATTCCGTATCTTTGCCAATGTTACTAGTGGTGGATTTATGACTAGTATCTGCCTGATCTAGAGTGGAATGCTGTGTGGAAAGTAGAAAAAAAGATGAAAACAGATCAGGAGAAGTACAATTAGTTTACCATAAAGTTCTTTAATGACCCCCTGCTGGTCTTCAGCTCTCAAATCTCTGAGAGTGAACTCCTTAGCTGGCTCTCCAACACCATCCATGCAGTGATCCAAAGGACTGGCTAACTAGTACCTGGAGACTTCTTGGACATTCTTCATGGTTGATGGCCCTAATATTTCTCTTTGAAAAGTTTAGACTCAACCTGAGTCTCTTTTCTTTCCACTCCAACTTCATTCTATGGTTTTACTTATTTCTTGCTGTCAGATTTTTTTGCCTCTCCTTTTCCAGAGTGTCTCAGACAGGAGGCCTTGTTCCAATTTCTCAAACCCTTGTCTTGACCTTAGATCTCCTGTAAAGGAGGAGAAGGCATTAAGTATACCAAAACCACATTTTCATGATGCAGAGCAGAATCAACAATGGTTAGGAGAGTTCTTAGAGGCACAGTACTACAGAAGCATAACGCAAACATCGAGGTCATTTCTAGCAAGTAGATTATCTTATAAATGCCCATGACACCTGCTTAAACCTTCTTTACTTCTTGTAATTCACTAAATAATTTGCTACACTCTACAGTTTGTCTACAGTGTCATGAGCTATAGAAATTGCCCTACTGGGAATATTTTCAAAGCATTTGTCCACCTGAGCAAATATCACTATTATCTCTCTTAAATGGAGGCATTTGAACAGCCTACCTTACCAGGAAGTGAGAATGGTAATTATATTGGTAATTGTCTTACCACTTACCATGAAGCAGATTCTGAAATGAAGATCTGTATACACCTGATTGATTAGACAAGGATTCCCAGAAGAAATCAGTAAAGGATTCAGGGCATAAAGACAATGAAAGGACCAAACTTTAGTGAAGTTGATATCATGCTGAGTTCCTGAGTTCCACAGTGGGCAGCTCTTGCCCAGTCCTTACACAGGAACCTTAAGGTGTAAGCTGAATTGTCACAAGGCTGTCTGGAGCTAGCTGGGATTTCATATTCTTGCATTATCTGTGTTTTCTGGCCAAGGCCGTGTAAACTTTCAAGTACTTCTGCTTCAACAACCCTCTGATAAACTCATCAAGAGTAGACACAAGGATAGTCAGTGAAAGAAAAGTTGTAGATCAAGATAGGGATGAATGGAACAATAAAGGGATTCACAGGGATCTGGGAAGGGCTCTATGCTGTTGGCCACATTGTCAGAAACATTCACAAGAGCCTTTCTGGTGCCTGAAAAACACTCGTGTGTGTGTGTGTGTGTGTGTGTGTGTGTGTGTGTGGTTTGTCTCTGTGTATGTCTCTCTGTGTGTGTCTGTCTGTGTGTTAGGGTGCACAGTAGTTCTCACAATACCCCTTTGACTTTCCTCGTTGTATATCAAGAAGTCAATGTGTTCAGTAATTGCTATGACTGTTCAAAAGGGTCAGTACCAAGCAAAAATTCAAATTTTGGTCTGTCCAAAGGTCATGGCCTAGATACATCTCTCTTTCTGTTAATTGTATTTCTAACTGGTTAGCATAATAATTAAGTGAGGGGGACAGGATCAAAATGTTTATACAGGAGGAATACCTATGATAAAACAGTTTGTCCTTAAGAAAAGTATTGTATCAGGCACGGAAGAAGGGACAACTGAGAGGAGACTTAGGGATCGTTTTCAAGTTCATGAAAGATTTTAACACAGAATAGATTGACCAGCTGTGCATGAATTCTGTGACACAATAGAATAAAATTGACACTTCCTTACTATTATAACAGGAAGGTTTGAAGTTGGACTGAAGTGAGTGTTCCCAAGCCAAATAGGCAGGAGCACTGGAATGAGATTCTATAAACTCGATTTAGAAGGAGGGAAAAAAAGGAAGGAGGAAGGAAGACAAGCTGTCAGCCCAGTCTGCATGGTGCAAATGTATGGGATGTTACCTTGAGCACAGCTGCTGCACACCTGCAGCCTCTGTCGAGGGGCACTGCCGCCGAAAGCAGTGAATGTCATCAGAGCGGAGGCTGCTGGAAAGCTGTGGCAGTATGGACACTATTGGATTAATCATCTGTTTGTACCCAAGAAGAGATGCACACTACTAGTCCTGTCCAGTCGCGTCTGGTGGTTTGCCTCTTTCTGAGAAGGCTCTTGTTCATTTTTTGTCCCTTCTCAAGCACCATTATGCATGTGCATAAAATGCTACAGCATGACACAGAGCCAATATATACATGCAAAAGTTGCTGCAATGTGACCTGGGGTCAATGACTGTGTGCAAAGCGAGAGAAATGGCCCCGGTCCACTATTCATGGAACTACATACCTTAGCGTTTGTTTCTTTATTTTTTTAATGTATGTGTACATGTGTGGGTTTGTGGTCAGTATGTGAACATGTATGCACGTGTCTGCAGAGACCAGAAGAGAGTGTCAAATTCCGTAAGACTGAAGTTACAGGGAGATCTGAGCTGCTCAGTATGGGTGCTGGGAACTGAACTCCAGTCTTTTGCAAGAACAGCAAGCATGTAGAGTCATCTCTGCAGCCCACTATATACCTCAGGGTGCCCTGTTTTGTGCCATCTGCCCATGTCTAGCCTCTATCCTTGGGGCTCTTCTATGGAAGATAAATACCTGCACATCAATTAAGAAAATAATTTCAAAAATTAATTTTATAATGAATTTCATTACATGTGTACAGTAGATTTTGATCATCTCTCACTTCCCACTCCTGCTTCAAACCACATTGCATTTCCACAACTTCATATCATGATTTTTTTCTCTCTTTTATAGTCCAGTGGTTTTAATTTGAGCTGCTCACAAACTCATGGATGTTGGGCCATACACTGAAGTATGGTGAACCTACCAGGGCCACACTCTTAGAGAAAACTGACTCTCCCTCCCTCAGAAGCCATTAACTGTCACTAGCTCCCCAGCTGGGAATGGGGACTCAAGTCTATGGGTAAGGAGATGCAAATTTAGAGCGAAGATAAACATGTATCTTTTACTTTGTATGTGTATGTGGAGCACCCTTGTGTGCTGGGTGCAATCAGGTGCATGGGGCTGGGGCTAGCCTCAGGCATTACCCTTTATAGCTCTCTGTTTTATTCAGCAGGGAGGGCTCTTGCTGAACCCTGGAGATCACAGCTTCTGCTATTCGCAAAGCCACTTTGCTCTGGAGATTTCTTTGTCTCCAACTTGGTTTACAGGTGCATTGTCCTGTCTGTTTTTTATGTGGAAGGCTAAAGATCCAAAGTCTGGTCTTCAAGGTCTAAGTCTTGAAGGGTCTACCCAAGACCTTTGTCTCTCTTTGCTTTGGCCACCATGAAGTGAGCAGGTTTACCTGTTGTCTACTTTTAACATATTTCACCAAATCAAAGGCTCTACAGCAGCAGAGCCAACTGACCGTGGGCTGAAAGCTGTGAGGGCGTGTGTCTTACATAGGGTTTTACTGATACGAACAGACACTATGACCGAGGCAACTCCTTGATCAACATTTAACTCCTAAGGACAACATTTAATGGGGGCTGGCTTACAGGTTCAGAGGTTCAGTCTATTATCATCCAGGTGGGAGCATGGCAGCTTCCAGGCAGGCATGGTGCAGGAGGAGCTGAGAGTTCTACATCTTCATCTGAAGGCTGTTAACAAAATACTGACTTCCAGGCAGCTAAGAGAGGATCTCAAAATTCACACCCACAATGACACACGTACTCCAACAAGGCTATACCTCCTAATAGTGCCACTCCCTGGACCAAGCATATACAAACGATCACAGCATGGATCCAGTAAACCTTTCTTCCCATAAGTGGTTTTCCTCAGCCATTTTATCGGTCATAAAAAATGGAGTGGACACTTCCATCTCCTCTAAAGCATGCAAAGGAATATTCTGTACACCTCTTGAAGGTGATAGTGGATGTCAGTTCATCCTGAAATCGCTTCTCTTCTTGGTTGAATGCTGGCTTGTCTTCTGTGAAGAAGAAGCCCCCTGACTTCCATTGCCATAGTGACCACTTGCAGTAACACTACTGAGCTCCGATTATAGACGTTATCCTCCATGTACGCACTGTCTTCATGAAGACTGTGGCATGCTGGTTGGTACATTATTATCTTCATTTTCCATTCAAGAAACCTGTCTTAGAATAGTAAGCTGGCCCAAAGTCCTATAAATAAGAGACACCAGCATAGTTCTTTTGGACTAACTACTCTATAGAGTCTTGGTTTACATGTGGAGGTCAGAGACCCCAAGAATTTAAATTCGTAATATGCTCTTTGGATGTCTGTGCTGAACTTTACCTGAATGGTATAAGAGCTGCTTCTAGATCCAGCTGTGGACATAGATGCTCAAACTACAAGGAACAGCATTTATGCAGTTTTCAGTCTTGTGTCACTTTTAGCATAAGGGGCTCTGGGTGACAGGTGCTTTCCCTAGAAACTCTTACATCTCCTGAAACTCTGGTAGCATGAAAATCAACTTTGAGACTAACATTCCTTAAACAATTTACCTTAATTAATCAAATTACACTACATTCAAGCTCTTCTCCTTGCTAAGTGAAACAAGTTACCTGCTTAAGATTTAAAGGATTCTGAACAACATAGAGTGAAAATAAAGAAGTTTTTGGGTCAATGATTTTAAGTAGACAAAAAAAATTAAACAATGTCTTTCTCTGATAATTCTAGTTAATTGTTTAATTCGAGCAAGAACAATAAAAGATGAGTTTATTTGAGAATTATGGTTTTAAAATTATTTACATATGCTTAATTTAAAAATACTTAAAAAAAACAGTCTTTTTTCCTACATTATCATTGTTCCTAAGGGTTGCCTTGTATTGACTATAGTGACCACAGACATTTTTGCAGTCTGGTTAAAGAAAATATCTATGGGCATGTGATTGAAATAGGAGCCATTTGTGTTACACCACAGATACTTTTATGATTAGCTAGGGCATTATTATTATGATTAGTTAGGTCATTCCAGCATGGCTTTGCCTTCTAGGAGCATGCATCTGGTCAAATGTAGCCACTCACCTGGCACTGTGGCAAGAACCTGCTTCACTACCCATTTTCTCAGGAATGAACTAAGTTGTCCGACACTAGAAGTATGCACACACCAAAATGAAGCCTGGTTTGAGACATAGACACAGAAGCTAATATATAGAAAGTTTCCAAGTTACCAGAATACAAAATTGTTGGCAGGAACTGGGGAGATGGCTTGGTTGGCAAAGTGTCTACCACAGTCATGAGAGCTTGAGTTTATATCCTCACAGCCCGAGTAAAATCTGGACACAGTGATGCATGACTGTCATTCCAGTGCTGTGGAGTAGGGATGGGGCTGAAGTCATTGGCTAACTGGTCTACCAAATTGATGTACTTCAAGTTCAGTGAGAGACCATGTCTTAAAAAAAAAAAAAAAAAAAAAAATAAATAAATAAAATAAAATAAAATAAAATAAAGGTTTAACTTATTCATGTCATCAAATAGGGAGAAATTGAGCTGGTGTTCAGCTAGAAGTTGCACCTCTATTGACTGTTGTTCATAGTGCTTGAAGACTCTATGTATGATAGTGGAGGAGAAAACTAATTATCAGTACACCCAACTATAAAAACTGTGACCTACAGCAGAGGACAGCCTGTAGTATAGACTTGTGTAGTAGTGGTACAGATGTTATGGGAATAACCAACCACTTTTTGATGGGATTTAAGGCCTATTCAGGAAATGGAATCCATATCACACACTGCCAAAGTGTCCAAGAACCTGAGATAGATAGGTCATGGCTCTACGGGAGAATGATAAGTAAACATAGCAATAAAATGATGCCTAATGGCATATTGCTGTAATTGGAGAACGGTGCATCACTCAACCCTCAGCAGAGGAGCTTCTGACAGTAGATGACAACAAACACAGAGACCCACAACTGGACATGTACAGTGAATGACAGGCTTTGGAGCACTCAGCCTGAACAAATGTTTTTTTATTTTTTTTTTTTTTTTTTTTTTTATCAAACCTATCCTGTCCAGACTCAGGGATCTATCAAGAAGAAGTGAAAAGATTTAAAGCCAAAGGAAAGAATACCTTTCAGATACAACAGGATTGATACACATGTGAATTCACAAAGGCTGTGACAGCAAACACAAGACCTGTATAAATTCAAACAGTCAAAGTCTCAGCGTTGAGAAGAGGAAGTAGACACAAAGCCCTACCTCTAAGCAAGAAGCTATTTCCAATCAGAAATGGAAAAGTAACTTTCTCCAGTAAGTGACCCTGGGACATAGAGTATTGACTACACTTCAGGGCAGGCCCCATGTTCACAGGTAGTTGCCCAAAATAAAATGGCCTCCATGTTTTTTGTGTGCTAGTTTGGTTTTTATTTGTTTAGGGCATTAAAAGGTATCCTTTTGGGTTTTTGTTTTGTCTTCTTTTGAACGTTTGTGTGTGTGATGAAGTTGGGTGGGTAGGAAGGTAGAAAAATCTGGGAGGATTTATAGGAAGAGAAAGAATATGATCAAAATATATTGCATGATTTTTGTTTTGAGACAAGTTCTCACTGTGTAGCCTTGGTTGTCCTGGAATTCACTCTATAGACCAGGTTGGCTTTGAACTCACAAAGATCTCTACCTTTGCATCATGACTGCTGAGATTAAAGGTATGCACCACCACACGCTGCTCAAAAAATTCTTTTAAAGAAGGCAATAGATAATAAAAAATCTAAATGTTTATAAATATTTTTAAAAGGTGGAGAATGATTAAAGAAATACATTTGACATCAGCCTCTAGCTTCCCCATGCACAAACACACACATGCTTACTGCACAAACATACTGCAGACACTGCCCTCCCTAAATGCACACTAGAAGAAGACAAAAATAAAATTACCAGTTCTTATTAATTTAACGTGAGTTAGAAAATCTGCTCCAGTCAGTAACAAAAAGAAATAATTATACATATATAATTATGAATGATATATGTATGTGTGTAGGGAAACAGAATTATATTTTTTCTTTATATAAAGTATCATAAAATTGTTGTAATATAATTATCAAAGAATCGACACAAAGCTGTATTGTATAGTTTCTTAATAACTTCCATTTCCCCTTTAGCTATCCTCTGATGATACTTTCTGCTTTCGTGGTCATGAGGCTGAGGCTGGTGATGCATGCTTTCAATCTCAGCACTTGGGATGCAGACGCAGGCGGATCTTTGTAAGTAAGGCCAAGTTCCGCTAGCAGGTCCATAGCAAGGCTTTGTCTTAGTATACAAACCAGATGCTTGCACAGGGACCCTACTACTCACAGGGCAATAGTGTGCATTATGTTAAGACAACATTGAGACTGAACACCTTATGTTAATGTTCTTTATTTTCTCTTGATGAAAATAGATTTTTTTTCATACAATACATCCTGATTATGGTTTTCTTTCCCCCAGCTCCTAGATTCTTTTTAATCTCCTTCCCATCTGAATTTATTTTCTCTCTATCCTTTGAAAGCAAACAAGCACCATTAATAATAATAATAATAATAATAGATAAAACAAACAAATTCCTGGTTCCTTTTCTTCTGTTTGTTTGTCATCAACTCACCTGCAAACACACAGAGAGAATGGTAACAAAGACTCTGACTTTGGAGGGGACAAATGTAGTCAGAACCTTGATTTTGGTGATGGTGCCAAGATTGTATGTAGCTCCTGACATGTAATGGTGCAACCATCAGTTCTATGTAGTTATATGTGTTCAGTAAAGCTATAACAATGTGAGCTGTTTCAAATGACTAGTGAATAAAATGTTATTTTGTATATGATTTTGTGCTACTTTGTGCTTCATATTAGTTTTTAAAAAAATATTTTATTTTTATTTTAGTCAAGTATTGCATATGTGTGTGTGTGTGTGTGTGTGTGTGTTGGAGTGGTTTCTGCATGTGAATGCAGTACTTCTGGAGGGCGTAGGATCCCTTGAAGCTAGAGTTACAAGTCATTATAAGCATCCAAAGTACATGCTGGGACCTGGAGTCCTCTGCAAGAGAAGTAACTCCTAACCACTGAGCCATCTCTCCAGCTTGTACCTTAGTTTCTAAACATTTAAAATGTTTGTTTCTTTTTCTAAAATCATCATTATTTTCACATCTGGAATGATGCTTCTAATTTTGTAGTTCTTAGAGATGACTCTCAAGTGAAATTTCAGGGGCTAAATTCATAGGCGTGGTATAAGTCTATTCAAGTATCAGGTAAGAAGATGAGTTTGCTGAACTGAAGAGGCGACCACCACTTCTCAGAGTTGCAGAATGAGCTTTGGGAAATTGCCTTGGGCACTGACTTATATTTATAGAAGGAAGAACCAAGCCCATGTATTTCGTATTTAAAATTATGTTTCAGTGAGTTGGGAGATACTTCACACAGCATCAATAATGCATATATATTTATTTACTGTATGCATATGTGTGTTTTGCCTGCATGTATGTCTTTGCATCACATGTGTTTCCTGGTACCTATGGAGGCTAGAAGAAGGCACTGAATCCCTAAAACTGGAGTTACAGACCACTGTGAGCTGCCATGTGGGTGCTGGGAATTGATTCAGAAGAGCAGCCAGTGACCTTAATGGCTGAACCATGCTTTCAGTCACAAATAAAGCATATTCAAATTATACAACTTGATTTGCTGTCTTTTTTTTTTTTTTTTCTGGCATTGATATAAAACCTCAGATTTCATGTTTGCTGGACAAGTGCTCTGTTATCCAGAAAAATCCTCGACCTGACTCTAATAAGTTAGTCCAATGAAATGTTCAACTAATGGAGATAGTAAAACCTGCCATTTGAACCTTGTCCTCAGGGTTCCATCCCACCTATAGTGAAAACTGATTTGTTTTCAGTGGTAACTAACTAATTTTTATTTCTGAGATACTTATGAAATAGAAGCTAGTCATAATTATTGTGTTCTCATCTATATTATCCATTATATCGGTGGTTCATCCTTTCTTGCTGCTACCATTCCACTGTGTTGCAAATGACAGTGCTTTAGCCCACATTCCTGTGCAGATCACGCTTACTTACGTGTTTATCATTAGGGATGTCACACATTTATTTCTTACTTTGTCTGTTGTGTACCAGTCTTTTTGTTGACAGATAGATTAATTTGAGGACAGAATCCCTGGAAGTTGATCTCTTGGATTACACGTGAATATAAAGTTCACACTGCTTTAAAAGAGTATCAATTGTTTTTGCAAAGTAGTTGAACTATTTAATACTCCTATCAGCAGTGGGCATTCTGTGTGTGTTAGATTCTTGCTGTAAGCCTAGAGGGCCAGCCAGGAGACCTGTAAGGCTCTCACTGTGCCTTTAAGGAAATGTCACTGCAGGTCTTGCCATGTGCTTGGGTCATCCCCATACTTCTCAGATAAGAAGTGTGCTTAAGTCTTTTTACTCCTTGTTCCCTTTCTTGAGTTTTACATATTTAAAAAAATGTGTTTGGATACAAATCCTTAATCAAATATACAATTTGCAAATATTTACTCCCAGTCTGTAGCTTTTATTTTCATTCCCCAACCGTCTAGTTCAAAAAGCAGAAGTTTAAACATTTTTGGGCTATCGGATGTATCAGTGTTTCCTGCTACAGACTGTAATTTTGGATGGCGTCTAAGGAAGCTTCACCTAATCAAACTTGCACAAGTTTTCTCCTGAAAGTTTCACATTTAGGTCAATGACTCATGCTGAGTTAATTTTATGGTGTGAGATATGGATCAAAGTTTATTTTTTTCTTGCATATGTATATATCCAATTATTCCAGCACCATTTGTTGAAAAGACTAATCTTTTTCTACTGAATTTCCTTTGAATCTTTGTCAAAATCATTTGTCTCTGTGTGTGCGGGTCTATTTATGGACCCTCTTCTGTTCCATTCGTGTATCTGCCTGTCTCTACATTACCACCAAACTGTCTGGATGATTGTAGCTTCATAATAAGCCTCAGATCTCAAAATATGCTCATCCCTTTTCAAAGTTGTTTTGGCTATTCTAGGTCCTTCAAATTTTTATATCAATTTTAGAATCAGTTCGTTAATTTCTATAAAAAAAACTCATAAGATTTTAATTGGGATTGTTTTAAATCTACGGACCGATTTGGGTAGAATGGATTCTTAGGATTATTGAGTTTTCTTGCCAATGAATAAAGAACATGCCACTCTTGCCTAGATTTTTCTTAATTGCTCCCAGTAATGTTGAGTGGGTGTTAGTGACCATAGCTTTTATGTCTTTTGTCAGATCTGTTCCTAATTATTTCATTTTTGTTAGGTTTTTAATTGACATTATTCTTAAAATTTTAATTTCTCATGGTTTGTGGCTAATATATAGAAATATAACATGTTGTTGCATAATAGTCCTTTTATCCTGAAATCTGGGGCTACACTCATCTTACGCCTTATGTTTATTGACATCTTTGAAAGGTAAACAGTAAGGCCTGATGGAACTTCTAACCTGTGTGAAATGCTTAAGGCTCAGCAGCCAAGATCTTGGTCTTTACATCACCAGGAGCAAAGGTGGTGGTCTCCTCCCATTCACTGAAGAGGTCTGAAAATTTTCTTTTTTGCAGACTGTAGAGGATTTTCTACATGATCTATTCTGTCATTTGTGAATAACGGCAATCTTATTTCAGTGTTTCCAATCTGGGTGCTTGAACTCTGATTTTCTATTGATACAGGGTCCTCCTAACATAGCCTAGTCTCACATCCAAATTGAATTCTTCTGTATTTGTTTTCTTGCTTTATCGCAGACTGAAAATTCCAATTGATGTTGAAGAGTCGAAGGGTACAGGCATCTTGCTCTGTTCCTGTTTTCATGAAAGCTAGATTTAAAGTTAGCTGAATGTTCTTTTGTTTATAGGTGCCATTTATCAAGTTGAGAAAGTTCATTTTTATTTCTTACCCTAGATTTCTAAGAGTTTAGAAATTCAGGGTGCAGGTTGAAATTTGTCAATCTTTTTCCTATGTTTATTTAGATGCTTCAATAGTTCATCTTCCTCTGCTTCTTTTCCTTTTGTTATTAAGGTTAAAACTTGTCAACCCATTTGTTTCTGTTGAACTGACTGTGTATAATGGGATGCAGTGTTATCTTTTCACACAGTGTTGGATTTGATTTGCCCAAATGTTGGGTTGACTGTCGTCATCTATCATAACAACATGCATTGATCTGAAGCCTAGTTATATCATCTTCATCATATCATCTATGCATCATAGAAAGATGTACCTATCGGGGCGATTGAGTCTCATTGTTGCAAAAATTCCTTCCTTCTCATTTAATCTACATGTCTCTGTGTTAGCAGTTATCTATGGGATGTTTTAGAAACATTAATTTGGTTGCTTTTATAGCCAGAAGGTTGCCTACTATTTTACTTGAGTGACTTTGCCAGTTGGTATCTATTAAGGAATTTTTTCACCATATTCAAATTTTATAGTTTGTTGGTATAGGAGTTTGATATATAATATCTTTTTAATATAGCAAAATCTATACTGACATCACATCTCTTCCTCTGATATTAACATTTTTATCTTTCTCCACCCTAATCAGTCTCGTTAGTAGCCTGCCTATCTTTACTCTTCTTTTAAAAATATTTTTCTTTTATTTATTTTTCTCACCATAGTCTTCACTCCCTCTACTCTTCTCAGTTCTCCCCGCCCGAACCCCACCCCGAATCACTGATCCTCCATTTCCCATCAGAAAAAAAAGCAGGCCTCCTAGGGATATCAACCAAACTCACTATAATAAGATGCAATAAAACTAGGTACAAACTTTCATATCAAGGCTGGGCGATGCAACCCAGTAGGAGGAAAAGGGTCCCAAAATAGGCAAAAGAGTCATAGACACGCCCACTCCCACTGTTAGAAGTGCCACAAAAACTCCAAGCTAAACAAACACAATGTATATGTAGAGGACCTAGTACAGACGCTTGCAGGCTGCATGATTGCCACAGGTCTCTATGAGCGCCTATGAGCCCTTAGTTGATTCTGTGGGCTGTGTTCTTCTGTTGTCCTCAAGCCCTCAGGCTCTTACAAGCGTTCCTTCCCCTCTTCCCTGGGGTTCCCTGAGCTCTGCCTAGTGTTTGGCTATGGTCTGTGCATCCGCTCCCGTCAGCAGTCAGGGAAGCCTATGCTATAAGTTGGGCTATCAATATATCAGCATAGAGGAATATCGTTAGGAACCATTTCACTGACTTTTTTTTCTTTTCTTTTCCAGGCCTGTTTGATTCTATCTTTAGTCTCTGGGCCATATAGCTTCTAGTTCCTGGACACTCAGCAAATCTTGGGCATAGACTCCCTTTAGTGGTTTCGGGCTCAAGTTAGGCCAGTCATTGGTTGGCCACTCCGACAAGTTCTGAGTCATCAAGGCGGGATAGGTTAATGGTCAAAGGTTTTATGACTGGTTTGGTGTCCCAGTTCCATTGGATGCCTTGCCTGGTTACAGAAGATGGCCAGTACAGGCTCTGTATTCTCTATTACTAGGAGTTCTTGGTAGGGCCACTTACACAGGTTCCCAGAGGTTTCCACTGCAGTAGGTTTCCACGTTGTCCCTAAAATACCCCCCAATTCCAGTTGTCTCTTCCTGTACTCTCTCCCTCCACTGCTCTATCCCTCCTGTTCCCATCCCCACCCTCCTCAAGTATCCACCTGCAAAATCTATTCTATTTTCCTCCGGGACATCTATGTGTCCCTCCTAAAACCTTCCTTGTTGCTTAGCCTCTTTGGTTCTGTGGATTGTAGTGCAATATCTTTCTTAAAGGATTAATGAACTATATAAACTTATTATATGTATATAATTATGTATAAAGTTAATGAATTATATAAGCTTCCATGTGTATAAAACAACTTTACTTGGTTTTAATTCTTCTGCACTTACGTATGTATGTATGTGGATGAGGTCTACGCCTCTGGGCCCTATGCCTGGGTGTCATTGCCTATACAGTTGAATGTGGAAGATGTCTTCCTTAATAGGTTCTATTATTATTATTACTGCTACTACTACTATTATTTAGATTAGCTGGCCAGTGAGCCCTGGAATCTGCCTATCTCTACCCTCTAGCAGTGGATTAGAAGCACAAGCCACTACCATGCCCTACTCCTTCATGTGAGATCTGGGGATGGCGCTCAGATCCCCATGGTTGCATGGTAAGTACTTTACCAGCAGACTCATCCCTTCAGCTCTGTTTCACGTTATAATGGTCCATCTTCTATGTTTCATTTTGGGTTGTCTCTGTCGCCGTGCCTTCGAGTTCACTAATCTTTTCTTCTGTAATATCTAATCTGCTAATCCCAGAAACTCTATTTCTCAGCGCACATATTTTGGTTTTAATAATCACAAATTCTGTTTGGTTCTGTTTTCCACTTTTCTTGTTTTTGCCTAACTTTTTTGAACATATGGAATATAGTTATAATAACCAGTTTAATATCCTTCTCTGCTAACTATAACATCTGTGGTTAGTTCTTAATCAGATCCAATTGATTGATTTATCTTCTCATTATGGATAATATTTTCCTGTGTCTTTGTGTGTCTGGGAAATTTTGATTGGATGCCAGATATTGTAAATTATACCTTGTAGGATGCTGAGACTTTTTGTGTTCCTATAAATATTGTTGAGCTTTGTTCCGGGCACAGTTAAGTTACTCGGAATCAGCATGGCTCTTTCTGGTCTTGCTTTTAAAAAATCGCTAGGCAGACTGGAGTGTTGTTAGTCACGGGCTAATTATTCCACAGCAGAAGTGATACTTTTATGAGTCTCCTACCCCATGCACTGTGTATTGTGAAGCGTCACAGTCTGTGTTGCGCCCCCGGCATTCCGCTCCCACTGTTGACTGGGCATTGCTACTTCTCCTTCTGGGTGGTTCTTGCTTATGGGGATGTGCTGGTGTGTGTTCAGCTGAGCCCTCCAGGGACCTGGCACATAGGCCTAGAGTCCTCCCTCTGGGCAGCTCTTTCCTTCAAGCACTCAGTGCTGTGAACTCTCCATGCTGTGATTTTTCACCCTCAACTCACTCTGGAAATCTATAGAGTGCTCCACACTTTACCGGAGTCCTCCTCCTGTGCTCTGATCTGGAACCCCCCTCCCTCCCCCCCCCTGCCCCGCCTACCCTACCCTCCCCCCAGGGGGGCAGTAAGGAAGGCAGCCACAGGCCTGGGCCTGTTTTATCTGTTTCTCCTGTCTCAGAGAACCCCCAGCATCCTTCCTTCCTGATGATACAGGGTCTTGTTGGTTAAAATGGAAGAAAACTTTTTTTTTCTTAGCTGGAAGCAGCACCAGTTTCCCTGAATTGACCTTCTCTTTCTGAGGTATAGGTAGGTGGTGGGTTGTTTTTTTGTTTCGCTTTTTTCTTTTCTTCTTGAGGTCGGGTTTTGCACTGTAGTTCAGGGTGACCTGGAACTTATGGCAATTCTTCTGCTTCAGCTACGGAGGTATCGCCACACCTTCATTGTGGTACTACCATACCTTCATCCGTGTTAGCTTTAGATCTGGATGTGATTTTACTATTCCCAGGCTGGTTTAGAACTCTTTTAAAAATAGTTGTTATTATTATTATTATTAAATTATTATTATTATATGTGTGCATGTGCCATGGCATGTGTTTAGAGTCAGAAAACCACCTTCAGGAGTCCATTCTTTTCTTCAATCTGGGTTCTGGGATTGAACTGGGGTTCAGAGGTTTGCATGCTAGTGCTTTTACCTGCTGAGCCATCTCTTCAATCCTGACAAAGACCTCTTGATCCTTGCCTCAGGATTCTGAGTACTTGGATTATAGATATTACATGAACATGTCTGGCTTACATGAGACTTTTAAAGATCAGAATAAAAAATAAAATAATATTTCAGAAATCATAAAGGGACTTCATGTTTGCTGCATAAATGTGTGACAATTAAATAAGCCAGTAGCTCATCTCAATTTGAACTTCTTTTTTATAAGAATTACTTTTTATTATAAGGTAGTCCATATTTAGTATTTACAAATAGAAATATTAATAAAATATTAAATTTCATACCAAACTTAGAATTTCAATTTTAAGAATTTAACAAGTAGACATTTAGAAAAAAACCTCTTCATTCTACCCTTATCTAAAATAAAATTAAGATATTTAACTTTAAATTTTTAATACTAGGAAAAGGAGAATAACAAGGTGTACTTACAGATGATCTTGAGATGCAAGTATCAAATGACAAGTTGCACAGTTGCTAAAAGATCAAATTGGCAAACAAGACAACGCAGAGAAACAAGTAGAACTAATGTGAGATTCAACTTAAATCACAACGTCAGGTTCAAATCAGAGTTCTTATACTCAGTGAATACCATGAAGTCTATAGTTCACTTCCTTAAGAAGTCACAGGCCCTGGTAGGCAGCAGTTCAACTGTGCCGGCTGTGAATGCAAAGTCCAAGAGTCTAGTAGTTGTTCAGTCTTCTGTATAAACTGGAATCCTGAAGAAGTAGGCTTCAATGGTTGTACTGGCAAAGTGAGTGCAAGCAGGTGAAGAACAAACCAACTCTTCCTTCTTCCATTGTCCTTATGTAGGTCCCCAGCAGAAGGTGTGGTGGCCCAGATTGAAGGTGTTCATCAAGATCTGTGTCGATCTAGATTAAGAGTATATGTCACCCCACATCAAGATCTGGATCAAAAGCTTGTGTCTTGCTGCTTCAAAATCCAGATCAAAGGCATGTTGCCTTCCTGACACAATACCCAGGTCACAGGTGAGCCCTCTATTTCTGGATTGTAGTTCATTCCAGATATAGTTAAGTTACCATCTGAGAATAGCCACCAGAGCCCCCTTCTCCTATTTATTTGGTCAGATCATTTTATCCTGCTATTAACCTGTCTTTTTGTTCCTCAACTCCAGATTCCAGCTGTGGCCTCTTGCTATTTTTCTGGCTTTATGAAGTAACTTCAGGATACATATTGCTATCTGAAGATTTGAAACTAGGAGCTTACAATTAAGTAAGACCAGAATAAGATAATTTGATGTTGGTAGATGGAAAAATATATAAACAACTCTTCAAGGAATACGACTTACATTTTATATAAGGTCCAAGTAAGGATCCTGGAATCCCACTTAGAAGGGGGAACAAAATATTCATGAGAGGTAGAGGGAGGGAGGAACCTGGGTGGGAGAGGGGAGGGCAAGGGGAATAGATAGGCAGGATTAGGCATAGGGAGAGACAGGAGAGAGTCCCAGAGGACTGGGAGAAGGAATGGAAATATGCAGCTTCTGGGGATGGGGGCCTGAGGAGTGGGGTGTAGGGGTATTCCCTAGGAAGTCCTAGAGACCAGGGATGAAGGAGGCTCCCAGGATTCAATGACCAACAGTGGGGATATGGAACTTGAAGCCATATGAATCCAGTAGCCAGACAGGACCCCCAGTGGAGGGATGGGACACCAATTCATAGACAAAACTTTTGACTCAAATTGGTATAAAAGAAATGCAGGGACAAAGATGGAGCAGGGACTGAAGGAATCTCCGACATGTGACCTGCCCATGTTGAGACCCATCCCATGGGCAGTCACCAATTTCTGACACTATTAGTGATGCTATGTTGTGGTGTGCCTGCCTGGAAGCTGCCATGCTTCCACCTTGATGATAATGGACGGAACCTCTGAAACTGTAAGCCAGCCCCAATTAAATGTTGTCTTTTATTGGAGTTGCCTTGGTCCTGGTGTCTCTTCACAGTAATTAAGTCTTCAAATTTGTATCAATTTGAACTGTTTTATTTAAGAAGTTCTCAATTCAGTCACCATGTGTCTGCTTTGTCAGAAGGGTGGTGACTTGAGTCCTGGCGAGCCAGAACCCCCAACAGTGTTGACGTTTTTTGGAATAGGCAATTTCTGTTATTTTTAGCAAACAGAAAGCTGCATAAAAATGTCAAAAGAAACTACTTTTGAAGAAAAAAATAGAAACTGACTCACTGAAGGGACCTACTGGGAGCAATTACCCAGAGCCTGTGGTAGACCTACTGGGAGCAATTACCCAGAGCCTGTGGTAGATCAGGAAAAGGGTGATTTAAGGTTATTGCTTTTGCAAATTCTGCAAAAACAAAACAACAAAACAAAACCCAAACTCAAAAAGAAAGAAACAAAACCCACACCGAAAAACCCCACCACTAACAAAATGGAACGTATTTCCCATCAGACACCTGCCCATTCCTGAGAATGCTCATTAATTCTTGGCATAAAGGTGCCACTTTGACAACTGTGTTCGATGATCTCCTCAGGAGAGACATGAGTCGGTTTTGAATTAACTGTGAGTAAGTGAAACCGAATCTTGTTGCTACCACTGGATTTTATTGTATTAAAATATTCTTTAAAATATAAAAGAAAAGATTCTATTTATTTTTATTCCTTTCCCTCGGTCCCTCCTTCCTTCCCTCCCTCCCCCTCCCCACGTGTGTGTGTGTTTATGCGTGCACATACATGTCTATATGTGCTCAAAATGTGTATAGGTGGTGTAGAGGCCAGAAGAGGGCCATCAGATCTCCTGGAACTGAAGTTACATGGGGGCTATGAGCAAACCAAAATGGGTGCTGGGAATCAATCGGGTCTTCTTCACGAGCAGTAAATACCTTCACCACTGGACTAGCTCCTGGCCTATTACTAAAAAAAAAAAAAAAATTCTTACATGGTCATGGCCATTAAAAATACTAAAAAAAATGCTTAATTTAATTAATATTATAAATCATCGCTAGTTTATCAATGAATTATAGAAGTGCCTTTCTGGCTACATATCACTGAACATACACAGTACTGTTCTCAGACTTACACAAGCATATTTTTATTAAGCACATATCCTCAGTGTTAGGGGTCGTGTGTGAAGTATCATGGGTTCTGAGTTAGGACACTTGTTCTCAGTGCTGCTGACCCTCCAAGAGCCTTGGGCAACCACTGGGATGAAGGCCTAGGTAGTGGACCTCACTATGAGGTGGATTCCAGAAAGGGTGTTTATCTCTAATTGCAGTCCAGATGTGCTTTCTGATCTGACAAGGCGTGATAAGCAGCATCTGCAAACCACTGGCCACCGCACCTGGAACTGCTTTTCTGCCATGACAGGTCGGATTCCCCAAAACCATGAGCTAAAGTGAGAATCTTGTTTCTTTCGTTGTTTCTGCCAAGTATCTTTATCACAGCAAGGATAAAAGTAACTCATCCAGTAAAAGATTCTAATCTAGAGACAAACTTGTACAAACGTATCCATATTTAAGTACAAACACTCCCAGTGAAGTATCATTTATATTATACGCCATCTAAAACCTCCAAACTGTTCATAAATAAAGAGATTAGACGAATGTAGTATAGTGCACATTTATAATGAAGTTATTAAAAAGCAGAAGGTAGATTTATATGGGCTGACATGAAAAAGTCTAAGGTGAAGTACTATTAGAAAATCAAGTGGCACCTCTTGCCCCTCCCTTCCTATAATTTGATCCTATGTGTGTATATCTTGTAAGGTATTGAAGAAAATCTGTGAATGGATGAGATTTCCAGGGCAAAGGACACCAGGAAAGCACACAAGGCTCTAGTGAGTATTGATTTTTTTTTTTTTGACACGAATTCTTAATCTTTTTATAAAAACCCTCTTTTTCATTCGCATTACACGCTTTGAAAGAGATACATCCTCAGCTCCACTCTAGAGATAGAATTCGAGATCCAGTGACATAGGATGCGTGTAGCCATCCCCAAGGCCAAAGCGATGCCAGGGATGTTAAGGGTTGTAAAATGTCAAGTCAGTGGATGGTGAGCATCCCAGTGAGCTCCTGAAAGCTCACACTTTCCTTCTGGAAGGGTGACAGGTGAGACAGCAGCAGCTCTGAACAGAATGGAGTGAGTGGAAAAGCAGAGAGGAATAGGAGAGAGGAGAGAGGAGGAGGAGGAGGAGGAGGAGGAGGAGGCGGCAGAGCTGGCATCTGCAGAGCTGGATCCACACACACTGCAACCAAACCAACTAAGATGAAGATGATTTAAGGTGGTTACATTCTTCAGGTAGCTTTAAAAAAGCTACTGAGATGACTCTTTCCTATCTCAGAATACCACGTGGTTATGCAATAAAAAGTACTTATAAACCATAGGGTTATATACTTTATAATCAAGCTTTTATCAAGATATGCACAATAAGGGGTGATCCCTACACACGCTTGTAACTCCACACTGTATCAAACAAGCTCTGAAGTCTCAACAGTTTTAAAAGAGAAAAGTTTAGCTTTGTGGGGACACAGATGCGGTGAGAATTGGCAGCAGGTCTCTGTCGCTCACCACCGAGGCATCAGGCAGGGGACAAGCAGCTGTGCTCACAGCACAGGAGAAGTGCTGGTAAGTCCAAGTGGACATCCAACCAACCCTCTGGAGGTGACACACACATAATGTTTCATTGGCTCATGCAAGACACATGATGACTGCTCTTGAAGATCAGCCTCACTGAGGGCTTTGCTGAGGGAGGACAGATGGAATTTACTTCCTTGTAACTCATACTCCCTCCCTCCCTCCCCTCCTCCTCCCTCTCCCTCCCTCCCTCCCCCCCTCCCTCTCTTTTCCTCCTTGTGGAGACTGAAGACCAAGCTTTGCATATGAAAGTGCTCAGTTTGCTTCCAAGCCACCATCTCAATCTAGCTCCTGACCATTTTTGCCCAGAGCACATTATTTTTAAGAACCTATTAATAATAGGTTAATAATTTTCTCGAAAACAAAAATTGGCTTAACTTTCCAGGTGCCATTTTAGTAGGTATAAAGCAAACGGGCTTATTGCCATGTTCCCCTGGGTGACCAAAGGGCTTGGTAAAAATCTGAAGTGGTAACAAACAGTGTAATCCAATTAAAAGGAACAAGTAAAAGAAAGGTGATCTTATTTCACAAGCTTTGAGAGAAACCAGCACTCCACTCTTGGTAACTATTATGCGTGATGAAATATGTTTGTTTATTATGACAGATCTGACCAGAAGACAACACGTGTAGCTTTAAGGACTGATAGAATTCTAGCATATTCAATTCTTGGCTCATTTTGATATCATTTTTATAGCATCACTTTTTATTGAATTAAAATTTTTCTCTTTACATTTTTATTTATTTATTTAGTGGTGTGTCCATGTGCGACCATGGCATGCTGTGACTGTCAGGGTTGGGTTCTTCCTCCCATCGTACGGGTCCTGAGTGGGGTTGTCAAACATGGTGGCAAGGGCTTTTGCCAACTGAGCCATCCCACCAGCCTGCACTCTTTATTCTTTTAAATAATAATTCAGTTGTTCTGTCTGTATCAGGGTTATCTTTCTATGTTTTTTTATTTGAGTGTCATATTTATAATGGAGTCACTTAGCCCTCCTGACCATTTGCCCAGAGCACATTTTTTAACCTATTAATAATAGGTTAATAATTTTCTCACAAACAAAAACTGGCTTAACTTTTTTTGGTCAGGAGGAGCTAAATGAAGGGATTTAGAATTCCTTCTAAATTCGCCCCTTCCTTGAAAATAAATTTAAAATAACATTGGTAAGTGCCGATGAAAATAAAAACAAACCAACAGAGCGTTCAGTCTTCAAGAATCAACTTAGCTGTCCTAATGCAGTCAGGAGCAACAGGCTGTATCAATCCTAGTGAAACCAGGAGGTGTTCCTTAGGTAGTTACAGCAACCTTCACGACATTACCGATTATGAGGAAACCATTTGTCCAACAGCACTGGTAAGATAAACCACATTACGACATTATTAATAAGCAGGATGTTATTGTATTTGTAAGTAGTTTACATTATGGGACAGTGGCAAAGCTAACACATCCATTACCAAATGGAGTTAAAACAGTCTGGGTAAAGAGGTCAGGACACACTGTGAAGAGGAGAGTCCCAACACACTAGTTTACACTGATTTCAACTTTCATATTACTCTTTTCTACTGTGAAAATACTTGGCATTCATTTATTTGTTTGTCGGGGCTGGGATAGGTGAGTGCTACAGCATACATGTGGAGGTCAGAGGACAATTTGGGAGAGTCAGTCCTCTCCTTCCACCACATGGGTCTTGGGATGAAACCTAGGTCATCAGGCTTGGCAGAAGCACCTTTACCAGTTGAGCCACCTTGCCAGTAATTACTCTTTGAATGCTTATTATTTCAAATATTTATTAATTTTGCCATAAAGAAAATTCATGTTTTTTTCTGTCTTCATATGAATAAGATGTGTCTACTATTAGCTGGTTTTATCTGCTCTAGGTCGGAGGGTTCATAGAAGTTAGTACTAAGCTGTGGAATAAGAGTAGATTTTCAGATTGCCAAAGAAGATAATTGAAGAGAAATATGCAAACAACCGTAAGTTTGAGAAATATGAATCAAGATTATTAGAGCCAGCCGAGAGTTGGCTGGATGGTGTTTAAACAGATGATGCTCCTGCACAGAAGATGCTTTGTGGCTGGGAATGACAGTATTCAACACTCAGTTCTTAAATGGGTTTTATAAATGTATGCATGAATGGAGGATCAGGCCATTGAGCCAAAAAAGAAAAAAAATATTAAAACTACACAATGTATTTTACATTTGGTCTGAGTTTATATACATTAATTTAAAATATGGAGGGTGCAGTGTTAACTCTTTCTGGAAAATGAAAGGACACAGGGAAGGTATGTTGCACACAAGCCCATAGCTGCTGGATTTCATCTGTCAGCCTTCCACGTGCTGGGTTGTCAGTGTGTGCTACTCTGTCTGGCCCCTGACTCCCGTGTCTACTCGAAGACTGCTTAATCGCTATTCGCCAGTGGATTGTTACTCAGCGTATTAACTTTTTGGGAATCTAAGTCAAGTCCTCAAGCTTAAAGTCAAAAATTTTACCAACTGAGCCATCTCCTCAGCCTCCCTGGCTCATGTATTCATTTCTGAAAGTCTGTGCATGTATGTATAGTGTGTGTGTGTGTGTTTGTGTGGTTATGTGTGTGTGTCTGCTGTGTGTATGTGTGTATTGGTCCCACCTTTCACCTTGTTTGGAGCAGTGTCTATAATGCATTGCTTCAGATACCCTAGGCTGTCTGCTTTTTAAGCTTCTGGGAACTCTTCTGTCTCTGTCTCCCATCCTGACATGATGCACTGCAATTACAGATGTTCACTGCCACATCTGCTTTCATGAGAGTCCTGGAGCCATGAACTCTAGTGCTCATGTTTGCACAACAATCACTTAAAGCATTGAACACTTTTCAGCACTCCCTTCTTTATCTCCCAAATTGAAATAACTTAAATATCCATCAGCTGATGAAGAGATAAGCAAAATGTGGTACATCCATATGATGTAATATATGATATGATAGATATGATATGATTGATATGATATGATATGATATGATATGTATGTATTTGTATGTATGTATACTTAGCAATAAAAAGAATGAATTAGGCCGGGCGGTGGTGTGCGCACGCCTTTAATCCCAGCACTTGGGAGGCAGAGGCAGGCAGATTTCTGAGTTCGAGGCCAGCCTGGTCTACAGAGTGAGTTCCTGTCTCAAAAAACAAAAACAAACAAACAAACAAACAAACAACCCCCCCAAAACAAAAACAACAACAACAAAAGAACAATTACTGATTTAAGCAGCAGTATAGATAAACTCTAAAGAACATCAGACTAGCAAAGCATAATATTAGATGGTTCCATCTATGAAAACTAGAAGAGAGATACCTTATTGAGTCTCTGTGGTTTCCTGGGGTTGGAGGCCTGGTAGGGTTGGCTGAAAAGGAGGTCAAAGAATGTTTTGGGTAGTGAAATATTCCATTTCCTCACTGTAATGGTAATTGTGTGGTCCTCCTGCAACTTGATATGCCAAGGTGGGTTGATCTCTGTGGGATGCCTCCTCCTTCTCTAAAGAGAAAGGGAGAGGGACATGGGGGAGGGGAAGCAAGAGGAGAGACTGGAAGGAGGAGAGAGGAAGCTGCATTGCTGTGATCCAGATGTAAAGTAAATAAATAAATTCAAAACAATGAAACTACCAAATCTACAAATGAAAGCACAAAGAATTAAAAAAATTTTCATTGTATCCTTGCCTAGTAAGGAAATATATGAGGCCACTCTATGACCATAAAAATACAATAAGTCCTATTTGGAAGTTGGATCTGTATCAAGCCAAAGCTATATATTATAATCTATGCCACTGGATTTTATTATCTACTAACAAAATAATAAAAATTAAGTTAACCCAAAGTTATCTTGTACATCAGTCAAGTTTGTTTTAATTATATACATATAATTAATATAATATATAATTATAAATAATGTAATTAATATAATAATAAACACATATTTCATTTTCATGTATATTGTGGGGTGTACACATGTATGTAAGTGTGGGTTTGCATGTAGGAGTGTGTGTGTGCACTCACAGACTCAAAGTTGATGGTAGGACTTGCCTGTGATAGCTCTCCACCATATTCATTGAGGCAGGATCTCTCAAAAGAACCCTGACAACACACATGTGGCTAGTCTTGTATGTTTCTCTGCAGATCTCCTGTCTTTACCCTTTGAGGCTGGAATTGCAGACCAATCATAATGCCTGTGTGAGGTTTGGGAATCTGAAATCTGGTCCTCAAACTCACGTGCTAGTGCTTTAACTACTGTGCCACCTCCCCAGCCCCAGTTAAGCTGATGTTTGTGGTAAACAGACTAGAGGTTCAGTCTGCTTCTTCATTGTCTCTGGGCTCTCTTGTTCTTCTCCTGGTGAAAATGTCTGAATGCCTTTGACTTTTGGGTTGGAGAAGAGAGAATCACAGAACCTGCATTGGAAATCTGAGTTAATTTCTCCAAATTTCATACCCTTTATCATGATGAAAGACAGATAATATTAAGAGAGACTATTTTTTACACATAAAGTATAAGATATAAAGTCCAAATAGAGATCCTCACTAATCATGGTGTGCCAAGCAACATTAAGTGTTGGGAGTCCATCCAAGAATAAGATAGTTTGTCTCCAACATCCTGAGCGCTGTATTCGCGGCACTTAGCACTGTATATTTAACGCTTGCTCGTCACACATGTTGAATAAAGAGTTTGAAATCTAGTACAAGTGGTGGCCTAGATTGTCTCATTTTATAGACAGATCATTGCTAGATGATGATGCTTCAGAGTTGCATGATAGAAGTGAAGAATAATTAGCCCAAACTAGACACATAGAGGGCATGAACATGATGTCCATGTTGAGAAAATTCAAGAAAGTTAAGCAAAATATAGATTTTTATCAGGCAGAAAAAGCAGTTGTGTATAGGCAGAGATTCACGCATTCATTGAAAGAGTATGTATTTACGAAGGAGCTCTTATATACTTATACTGTGTCAATGCAGAGCACCACACACAGATGACTGACAGGAAATGATCTGTTCCAAGCTTCTATTCTGGTAGAAGGACAGACAATTTAAGAGGCCTTCCACGTTGCTAAAGGAAAACCACATGTATTAAGGAGAAACTGAAGCTTACACAGAAGAGGGATGATGCTTTGGTGTTTTACTAGATGAAGGGCTATCACAGAGGGAATCTTTCCTGAAGACTCTGAAGGTGGTTAGAGAGTGAGCCATGTCCGTCTGGAGGGCAAGTGTCTTCAAATGAGACAGGATGACACTGAGCAAACCAGAAGCGAGGGTGTGCTTGGTGTGTTCCTTGGAATAGTGGGAAGCCATTGTGGCCGGAGAAGAGTGAAACAGAGTGAGAGAAGAGGCAAAATTTGAGATGTCAGTACGGTGGATTATGAAACATAAGTCGTGTTAGGCATTTCTAAGGAGGACTAGCTGACAGGGGACTATGCTTTACCCTGCCCTCAAGTGACCAGTGACACAGATATAAAGACGTCTGAGGAGAAAGAAGCACCAGCTTCCTTTGCTTCTTGCCATTGAGTGTGTCTACCTTTGTTGCTGTTGCTGGTGCTATTGTCCTTTGTTGATGTCAGATTCTGGTTCGTTCAGCCTTCAACATGGACCGAGGACCAATTACTCTCCAGGAATCTTCAGGGCCTTTAGCTCCAGATTTGAAGGCGTCCAGTTTCATGGTCTGAGCAACTACAGTTTTCACAGCCTTTCCAATATGCAGACAGCCTGTTTGGACTGCTCTGCCCCTATTGTGTAAACCAACACACAGACACACACACACAAGTATGGAGAGAGACTGAGTGACACACAGAAAGACAGAGGAGACAGATCTCTATTTCTCTAGAGAAAGCCTTAAAACAACTATATTGCTTTGTCTCTGGGCGAGAAAACCAACTGTATGGAATAAAGTTTCTGCAAGCATTCAAACAGAGATGATCATAATAGCTTAGGTGAAAAGAAATGTTTAGTGCAGTGAAGTTGGTACTAAAGTGTTGAGTTTCTGTATGAACTCTGAAGTGAAAGTTGACCAAGTTTCCAGATGGGCTGGATATGGCAGCACAAAAGGTACGGAAGCCTGATAGGCTTTACCCAGGGAAGACATGTGCAGAATGATCATTCAGAGGTGATACAGACAAGTAGACCTAGGTAACAAAGCCCACTGGAAGGCTAGATGGAGAGAGGGCAATGCAACTAGTTACATGGAATCAGGGGTATTAATATTTGATCCTTATTAGCCTTGAAATTGTACTTGAATTTTCAACTTCCAAGTTACTTATGATTACAAGGTTATGAAATGGAAGTTTCTGAATATGTCATGTAATGCAGACTTATGTGGTGTTTTGCTGAGGCAAGACCGTGGGAAGACACATAATGTATGGAGAGAGTATAAATAGTACTCAGCGGACAATGATGGTGTACTTTTATAACTAACCTTTAATGCTTCATTGGTTTCTCATCTTTGTCTTCGATGGTCTTAACTTTGTTGAGAGAGGTATGCAGAGAACTTCTCCTGGCATCCTGTCTGGTCCTGGTTGTTCTTGCTGACTCATGCAGATTAAGCAGAGGCCTAGCTATTCCTGCTGGATCATGCCATTGCTGCTAATTCATGTCTGATATACTGATACTACTGAACTGGACTGTCGAATCCTTATAAACAGAGATTGGAATTACCTCAAAGACTACTTTTAAACAGGTTCACATCCCCTTGTCCTATTTACTATCTTTTCCCCTACCTTTGGATGATGGGCTGGAAGGGGATTAAAGCATTTGAAAACCCTTATTAATGTAGGCTTCAAAAAAAATCTAAGCCTACAAGGTTATCCAACACTAAAAACACTTTTCAATATAAAAATATACATTGATGTAGACTAAACATCCTTATCCTTTGTGTATAAGAGGTTAAAGTAGTGTTACCTTCACTACCAGAGGGGTGCTGCTTACTGCAACAGATACCTTGTGGAAGAATGTACTTTCTGCCACTGGCGACTTTTGACCTCTAAAGAAGTTAGTTCAATGTGTTGGCTAGTTTTATGCCAACTTGTAGAGTTATTTTGAAAGATGGTCTCTCAGTTGAGAAAATGGCCTCACTAGATTGGCCTGAAGGCAAGCCTGTGGAACATTTTCTTAATTAGTGGTTGATGTGGGAAGGCCCTGTTCATTGAAAATGGTGCCACTCCTGGCCTGGTGGTCCTAGATATTATAAGGAAAGTCGACTGAGCAAGCCATTGGAACAAGATAGTAAGCAGCACCCCTCCATGACCTCTGCTTCAGTACCTGTTTGGAAGAACAACTAAGCTGTAAGATGAAGTAAGTCCTTTCTTTTTGATCATGGTGTTTTATTATATAGCAATAGTATTCATAAGTAAGACAGCTGACAGGCGGGCAATACACACCCTGCCATGAGTCAGAAATCATAGAGATACAGCTACAGGTTTGAAAACCTCATTCTTTTCCATGATCAGTTTTGTCAAGTTTGATCTTATCATAACTTAGCTACGCTGCCATGTTTTGTGTACAACGGTGACATGTTGATTCTAGACATAGTTACCCAAGGTTGACTCCACTACCCTTCTTATCAGCACATGCTTTCTACAGATGTGATGCACAGAGAACTCTATGAGAGTTCTGTGGTTCTGTGATCGCCAGTGTGGTCAAGGGTCATAAATAATGCATGATCAACCTTATGTAATGACTACAGGCTTTTCAGCAAATGACTGACAAATGGTGGTGCCTTGGGAAAAGTGTAAAAGAGGAAACAAGGAGATGGGATTGGAATGACGAGAACACACACCAATGGTTAAGGGCTGCACAGTACAGGAAAAACACATGAAAGGGATTAGGAGGAATGTTCAGAAGAGGAGACCTGGGGGATGTGAACAGGACTGACAGGATCTAGTAAGCGCTGCCCCTTCCTGTCTTTCCGGCCCTGGACCACCCTTCATCTGGCTCACTTAATTTAAGTCACTAATTTACTTGTCATGAAATAGGAATAGTCCTGTCTCTGAGACTCTGTGCTCATGTTTCCCAGATTTCCTAGATTATGGAATCATTCCTACTCTTCCAGTCTCATAACAGGCTCTTCTCCCAATGCCTCTAAGTAAAAGTAGCCTTTTTCTATTATCTGACTATAGAATATTTTAATATCTTTTTTTTTCTGATCACCTATCCCAATACGAAGTTTTTAATTAATTTCTTTCTTCTTTTTAGTTTGTTAGTTTAGATTTTTTTTTGTTTTTGAAATCATAAATTACATTTTTTCTTCAATTTATTTCTTTAAAAAAGAAAAGCAAAAAAAAAAAAAATTAGAAGAACGACCATTTCTCTGAGTTTTCCATACTGGAATGTACACTTGATGGTGACTGTGTTGACAGTAGTTTGCCCAGGGCCTAATGCTACACTCCCACATAACAGGTGGTCAGAGACTAATAATTGGATGACCAAATGTTATAAGGCAAGAAAGAAAGTGCAGAGATGCAGGAAATGGCTTGAATGTTAGCCCCAGAGGAAAGGCCTGATAGAACAGGGAGGTAGCCACCGGGGTTGACAGTCTCTGCCCTTAAACAGATTTTGTTGAATACTGAAAACAAGGACTTTAGAAATGCATGGTGAATTTAGCATGATACACTATAGTGTGGTGTAAATGGGTAGTGTGCTTAGAGACACCAAATGAGTAACATTATAAATAATCTTTAATTTACTCTCGGCATAAAAGTTCAGAGATTTTTCTCTCTCTGGTCTTCAGCCACCCACTCGTCACTCTGGGCATGGGGAAAATGGCACTATTACAGGGCACTGTTTGAAAGAATGATTTCAGAGCCTGCTGGCTTGCAAATGTTTTAGGTCTGTGTCTGTTTTAAAGACCATGGCTCTTTCGGCTTTGATTAGCGTAAGGTTACATGATGGCTGCTGATCGTCTTTGTCAGTTGTAAAATTTTGATCAGCTTCACTTTAGAAAGAGATCACTCATAGAAATTCATGATCATCAATATGAAAGAGAAATTTTTGCATTAAAAACAGTCACTTGAACATTATTATTCAGCCAGATAATAGGTTTTGATTACTTAAATGTGTCAGTTTTTTTTTTTTTTATAGAGCTTAACAGATATTCCATCTGCCTTTATAAATTATTTAATGTTAAGGTCTGGCATTCTGGGTGACTCTGCCTGGGCAGAAGTGGGGGTTGGTGAAATCTGGTCTTGGGTGTCACTTCTCCCACAAGTACACTTGAACACATCTATTTTGTCATCTGATCCCTAGTGATCTTTGCTCACAGTGGTTGTGACATTCGTCTCATTTAGATTTAAGACAGTAACTCCCTTGAGGCAGCATAGAGAAAGGTCTTCAATAGGCACAGTTATTTCTGGTCTGGAGTGAGGATCTCCTGTGTTCCCTGGGCTACTCTCAATCAGAGTTTCCCATCCCCTCTGCCACACCGGAGAAGGAGATTCTGATGTTGTCCAAGTTCTGCCTGAATAGATGCAAGAGTCATTTTTTCATAGGTCTCTTTGCCTTGTCTGGCTCAGCCGAGAGTCCACAACCTTCCCACAGCTTTGCTCCCTGCTTTGAACTTTTATCTCTGCTGTCTACTGAAGATGTTCTCTGAAATAATCAAATTAGGACAGCCTATCTGACTGAGCAGAGGATGAGCCTAAGTCAAAGGAAGAGTCACTCACAGTCTGCGGCTTGAGGTCCTGCTGGCTAATAATTTAGTACTCACTCAATTACACACCCAAGTTTTATTTACAAGTGTAAGACTTTTAAACAGCTGGATAATGTGCTCTGCTTCATGTCTTACACTGTCTTGTTCAGGCATCAACAGAAAACTTAGAAAGACTTCAAAGAGAAGGGAAAGCTGGTAAAGGAGTGAAGGAGATGCTAGAGGCCTTTGGTTCTGGTGTTTTCTATGATGTCTTACTGGGGCGTTCTGTGTACTGAGAGGATCGAAGAGTATTGAAGCCCTGTAGGATAGATTATTTTAAGTTTTCACTTTAGGGTATGATAAATGTTGACAGACACGTCATAGAATCTCTTCTAGGTTGCAAGAAGTTCCACAAGCTCCACATCCAATGTTTGCATGAAGACATAAATCTCTGAGGTAAAAGTTGTTGGCTCTTATAAGGTGTAGGAGACTTTGAATTTTCAAAGTAAATTAGAAATTTCCATGCTACCTCTTAAGACTTAAATACAGAGCCATTTGCATTATTATACTATTGCATGCTGCTTTGCAATATACCCACACCCTCTCCGGCATCTGTACTTTATGTCTGTGACTCCCTGCTCTCTGAAGGCAGTGGTTGAGCCATATATTTCTTAGGAGTCTTGGGACACAGGACTTTTGGCTCAAATAAAGCACAAGGAATGCTAACTAACCTTTCCACTCAAGCTTTCTCATCCCCACCAAGGCATTTCTAGTTCTCTGCCTCGTTGTTCCGATTAGGTGGTAAGCTTATTGAACGCAGAGACCAGTACTTTTGCTTATGTTTACTTTCCCGCCATGCCTAGTGGAGTGGTGGCTGTAGATGGGCTCCTTTGCTGATGGATGGAGTGACTGGCTAGAGATTTCTCTAGGGCTCTGGTTGTAGAAACTTACTCTTTAGTTTAATTAGACCAAAACAAACAAACAAACAAACAAAGAAAGCGAATGTGTTCGTTACTTTTCACATTGCTATAACAAAATAGCTGAACAGAGCAGTTTAAGGAAAGAGTTTTATTTTGGCTCATAGTTTGAGAATACAGTTCATTGTGCTGGGAGAGACATGGCAGCAGAATCCGAGGCAGCTGGTCACACTACATCTGAAGTCTGGAAGCAGAGAGAGATGGATGTGGATGTTCAGCTCAGTTTCTCTGTTTTACTCAGCCCAGGACCCCAGTCTTTGGGACAGTGCTGCCCACATTCAGGGTGGACCTTCCTTCACCTATTAACTAGACTTTTTGCTCATGTAGTTGTGGTGCCTTGGGTTTTCTTCTTATCATTCTAGCAAAGTCTTGGGACTGGGCGTTGATGTTTTTGTTGTGCTGACAAGGCTCGTTCGCCTGTTACTGATACAGGTGAGCATCCACGGTCACTCTAGATTTCAGATGCGCTGGTTTGAGTGAGAAATGTCCCCCAGAAGCTCAGGTGTTATTTTAAAAATTTACCCCCAGATGCTGATGTTGTGTGGGGAGATTTAGAAAGTCCAGGCTTGCTGAAGGAGTGGGGCGGATTTGGGGGTTTTATAGCCTCACCTCACTTCTAGCTCTACTTCATGCTTTCGGATGAGGATATAATCTCTCAGCTTCCTGCTCTGAGCACCATGTCTGCTGCTACGCCTCCCTGCCATGATGAAATCTTATCCCTCTGGAACCATAAGCCGTATAAACTTTCTCTTCTAAATGTAAGTAGCTGTGGTGATGGTGCTTTTTTTTTTTTTTTTCTCGCAGCAATAGAAAAGTAACCAATACGCCAATAAAATTGATGATGAAGATGAGCTATCAGAGCAGACTCTCTAGAAAGAGCAGTGAGGCCTATTTAGATGACGTCATTCCTCAGACTTCACCAGTAGCCCAGCGATCTGCACTTTATGAGCTTGGTTGGATATTAGTAACAGGATCCCTCTTCAAATTAGAGTCCACAAAAATGAAGCAAGCAAGCAAATGAGCAAGGAAGACAGAAAGGAAGGAAGAGACAGACTTAACATACTAGAATTTACCCAGTGACATCATTGACAAGCATGACTGGTTAGTGTCCATGTGTCTCTGCAATGTCGTCTTGTGAAAAGACTTTTTGCTCATGTAGTTATGGTGCCTTGGGTTTCTTTCTTATCATTCTAGAAAAGTCTTGGGGCTGAGCTTTGATGTCTTTGTTGTGCTGACGAGGCTCGTCTTCATGGACTGGAACCAGTTGTTCCTGTTGAGGGTGGTGATGTTTGCAACACTCTGATCTGGATCAGATGCTGATCTCAGAAGCAGGTGTCAGATCCAGTGAACTCCGACTCACACCGGGGGGGGGGGGGGGGGGGGGGGGGAGGAGACTTTCCCTAATACAAAATGAAGGTGATGAAAAATGAATGTTGTGTAGGCCACAGGATCTACCAGAAGTCTTCTTTTAAGTTTTTCCAAAAGGAAAAATAATTTTCTGCAAATGAGGAATAAAGTATCCTGAATATACTTTTATGCAACAATTCATTTTCTTATTTTCTGTTTATTACAGAAATTAATCTATTTTTTATGATTGAATATGGAGCCAATACAGTATAAACAAACAAGCTAACCAACCAAACAACCAGCAACCGACAACAGATCCCTCTCCCCAAGTGTTGTAACTTGTGAATGGAGTTTTTCTTGGGCTCCTTGATAAACTGAAAGATGCTCTAGGGTCTTGGATCTTGTTTGTACTTTTTCCTGGTCATCTGAGGAGTGTGAGCTGGAAACAGCTGCCAAAATTTGTTTCAGTATGTGGTGTTTTAGATCGAATCGTGCAGTTGAATTATCAGACATGTTCTTTTTAGAGTTGTCTAGATCTCATGCCCACAGAGTCTTCTTTAATAGAGCAGAAGGAGGAGTTTGGGTTTTTTGAGCAAGCTAACAGGTTTAACATGGAACCAGGATTGGCCCTTTTGCACTATTGGCTCTTTCTGGCTTTAGGAGGCTCTGTAAATCAGTACACACGCCGGGCATAGTCATACCTGGCTGAGCTGCAGGTGCAGCCACAGACAGCTGTGCCATGTGCTCCAGGTGTGCACCTCACTCTGTACATGTTACGTCTGTAAAACTCAGCAAACTGCTCTCACCACTGTTGAGAAGTTTAAGATTGACACCAAAACATGCTTTTCTTCTTGTGCCTGCGCTCTCTTCTTCCATTCATACACAGCGACTGGTTGATATTTTTGGCAGGGTTTTGCTTCATAGTTAATATGCATTGGAGTGCCAGTTGAGCAAAATTTCCCAAGAACTTTTGCATTGTTTGTGGTTTAGGGTCATTCATAATGGCTTAAGGAGTTCACCGGGAAGTTTGATCTCGCATAGCTTCCTCCCCCATTTTTCCTGTGGAATGCTATTTTTTTTTCTTAATTAATTAAATATGTGCCTCTAAGAAGGTACAGGCTGTACCATGAACACTTCTGCCAGCCGGTCCAATCTCTATGTGGCTACATTTTAAAGACATCTAGAAGCTGTGAGCAGTGAAGCAGAGCCCATCAATACTGGTTCTGAAAAGGGGGACTTGTCAGTATAGGGAAGCATCCACTGCAAATTTGAAAACTATAAACTGTAGGTGACACTTGAGCCTGGGAAATTTAGATCACCAGAGAGTACTGGGCCTCTAATCCTACAGAGTGAGAATATTCTGTTGCAGGCTGTGAGGTGCTGGGTGTGACTGCAGCTCCAGCAAAGTGTGCTCTGAGAAAAGAAGAAACTGGATTGCAGCGCTCCTTGTCGTCTTCTCCACAAATCATCCAAACACCGTGGGAAGTTCATACTCTGCTGTGTGAACAATGTCAATCAGATTCTCCCCTTCTTGGCACATCTGAAATACCTGATTTAGGTTTGGAGAGACACAAGAGCAGAAAGAGTGAGCGAGGCTCGTCGGGAGGCGAGATCAGCAAAGCTCGAGTATTAACTGAGCCATCGCCCTACAGCCCAAGAGGAAAGTAAGGTTGTTCTCCCTGTGTATTCATAAACTTTATTATGAATATTTTAATAATAAATGGCCATGTTAAAAGAGATGATATAATGAAAGGAGATGCTAATAATGTGTGGTTAATAATGGATGTTTATAATAATCATTTGTAATGCATATGCTTATCAAGTCATGGCATTAAATAACTTGAGCTTATATATTTTTGTTTATTATACTTCCATAAAGTCAGAAGAGGGGATAGAAAACACACCACTAAAAGATGTAACAATAGAAAACTTTCCTCTTTTCCCTTAAGTAACCATTGAATAAGGTGATCCTTTCCCCTGCCCCTCCCTGCTTTTATTAAAAATAGATTCTTTTCTCATACACTGTGACATGATCACAGTTTTCCCTCCCTCTACTCCTCCCACCTAGACTCACTCCTTTTCTTTTTATCATTTGAAAGAACAGGTTTCTTTTTTTTTTTTTTTTTTTAATGAGCACATGGCTTTTTTTTGTTTGTTTGTTTTTTTGTTTTTGTTTTTTTTTTTGTTTGTTTTTTTGAGACAGGGTTTCTCTGTATAGCCTGGGCTGTCCTCGAACTCACTCTGTAGACCAGGCTAGCCTCAAACTCAGAAATCCACCTGTCTCTGCCTTCCAAGTACTGGGATTAAAGGTGTGCACCACCACCGCCCGGTAAGAACAGGTTTCTAAGAGATAATAGATAACAAGACATACAACTAAATAAAATATATTAAGATAAGACAAAAATCATTACATTGAAGTTGGACAAGGCAAACCAGTAGCAGGAAAAGAGCCTAAAGAGAAGGCACAACAATCAGAGACTCACTCATTCATGAGCTCAATAAAAACATTAGCTGAAAACTGTAATACATATGCAGAGGATGTACTACAGACTTGTTTTGACCCTGTGTTTGGTGCTCTAATCTCTGAGTTCATATGAGCTTTTCTCATGTTGATTTAGAGGGCCTTATTCTCCTGATGACCTCTGTCTCCTTTGGCTCCTACAATTTTTTTTTTTTTTCCTTCTCTTCTGCTGGGTACTCTGAGCTGTGAGGGAGGGATTTGATTAAGACATCCCATTTATCCCATTTAGAGTTGACTGTTCCAAGCTCTCTCTCTCTCTCTCTCTCTCCTCTCTCTCTCTCTCTCTCTCTCTTTCTTTCCCCCCCCTTCTCTCTCTTTCTCTTTCTGCACATGTGTAATGTCTGGCTGTGGGTCTCTGTATTTGTTTCCATTTGCTGCAGGAGGAAGCTTCTTCGATGATGGCTGAATAGGTACTGATCTATGAATACAGCAGATTTGCTGTACTTGCCGACCGACCTGACATTGGTGGGTTACTTCCACAAATTCTGTGCCACTATTGCCCTAGCGTATTTTGCAGGCAGGACAGACTGTAGACCAGTTTTAAGTCTGGGTTGGTGTTTTGGGGAAAATAAGACTCTAGAGTACAGAAGACCGTATTTAAATTTTTCTAAGTCCACTGTTGACACTCTCCAATGGGCACAGTTGATATTCTGGGTGAGTGAGTCCACAAAACTTGACTGGAGCCAGGGAAGCTTTAGCTTTCGGAATTGATGCATAGCTTGACAATCATGTCTGAATTTGCCCTTTCCCATTTGTAGTCCATTCTTTCGGTCAATGGGATTACCAGATTTATGTACTAGGAAGGAATTGTAGGCTCTGACTCAACAATTCTCTTCTTATTTAAGATACCAGTGTGAAACAATCAACTTATTAACAAATATCAAGCCTGGGTCTGTGGGTTGGCTCAGTGGGTAGGAGTGTTTGCCGCACAAGCCTAGTAACCCATGTGAGTATCCTTAGACTCCATGGTGGACAAGCCTGGCTACACTAGTGAGATCATGCTGACAGTTGTCCTCTGACCTCCAAACATATGCTTTGGTATACATGCACCATATGATACTCAAACACATATCATACATTCACACAAAATAACTAATGACATTTAATAAAATAACACTGTGTCTGCGAGCTCCCACTGCTCCGTAAAGTCACTAGCCCTTAACCATCTCTGTGACATTAAGCACTCTAGCAGAAGTGTGGTGTTATTGCAACAACCCTTCATGACATCCATCTGCATCTCTCTGGTGATTGATGATGTTGGGCAGTTATTCATGTGCCTTTTTTGTTGTTGTTGTTGTCAGTTTACTTTCTTTGATGAAATATCTGTTCAGACCTTTTGCCTAGGTTTCTATTGGGTGTTTTAATTCTTATCATTGAGTTATACATGTTTACATATTCAGATGCAAGTCCCTTTTCACATCCATGTGAGTATTTGTTGTAAATATTGTCTTCCAGCATGTTTCTTACTTTTTCATTTCCTTACCACTGTCTCTACAATAGAACCTTTAACGTTAATGGTCTCCTCTCTGTAAATTATATTTATGGTTTGTTTGTCTTACATTCTTGCTCTTTTGTCTTCTAAGGTTGAAAGATTTTTCTCCAGGATGTTTTATGGTTAAAATCACTTTTGAAAATATTTATAGAAGGTTATTTTTCCCTGTAAGTTAGACATATACTTATCATACAACACAGAAATTCTTCTGGTAGGATTTACCCACAAAGAAATAAAAATGTAAGTTTACTGAAAGATCTAAACATAATATCTTTGTTCATAATGTCCTTAGGTAGAAACATTTAAATATTTAAATATATGCCTAAAACATGGGGTAGGGGCAGACATATAGTGTACATATATAGACACAATAATAGAAAAAGGAACAAGTTATGGACACATGAAACAACATCGATTAACCCAAAACCTTCTGAATGGAAAGGGCTAGATTTCAAAGAGTGTAAACTACAATTAGACTTATCTAACACAAGAACTGAAAATATTAATAATATATAATGATAGAAAAGAAGTGTGCAGCTGTCTGTTTTAGGGATGTAGAAGGAGCTTACTGAGAGAGACACAAGGGAGTGTTTGGAAACAGCAGGCATGTTCTCGGTCTTGTCTTTGGTGTGTGTTTGTCAGAATTTACCCAACTCTCCATACTGTAATACATCTTAATGTAAGTAAGATTAGGATTCTGGCTTGCTGTCTGTTGCTGTAATAAAACACTAACTAAAAACACCTTGAGAGGAGGAAAGGGTTTACTTGGATTATAGTTCAGAGTCCATCATTGAGAGAGGCAAAAGAGGGAAAGAATGAAAAGCAGAAAACAAAGTGTTTCCTTCCCTGGCTTGCTCAGCTAAATTTTTTACACAGATCAAGCTCACCTGCCTAAAGGTGGCACTACCCATAGTGGGCTGAGTCTTTTTATATCAATTAACAAAATGGCCCACAGACATGCCACAGGCCTATCCTATGGAAGGAATTCCTCAATTGAAGTTCCTTCTTCCCAGATGTGTCAAGTTGACAAATGAAGTTAACTATGTCAGATAGTAAAAATATTTCATGGTTCGCCAGTGATGACATATTTATTGCACACCTATGCTGACTAGTTTTTAAAGGGTAATTATTTTGGGCTTTGAAGGAATCCAGATCATGAAATTATCACTTGAATTTAAAAATAAGACATTTTCCATAAGGGAAATTTGAAAAATACATAAAAGTTAAATGAATAAAAGAAATGACTCCCTGTTTCAGCATCCAATCATTTTTCTCTGCTTTTCCTTTTAACAGCTAGCAGGCTGTTCATACAATATTATGAGATCATAAGGATTTCCCCAAATAATTCCACAATTTTGACAAATATAATTTTAACAATGCATCATAGTCACAGAAATATACACCATAAATTATTTAAAATATCTCCCACATTTGGACACTTTTCTTTCTGGTTTGCTTTTGCAGTTTTACGTATAAAATGTTGGGGTGATTAGCATATGTCTTCTCCATTGACGCCTATCTACTTAGGGTAGATTCAGATATACTTTGATCAAAGGATAATGCATTAATTATATTACTTAGTACCACAATATTGAAACCTTCCCACTTTCCCCTTGGTTTCTGTTTTATAAAAATCTTCGAGTCTCCTCACTTTGTAATGAATCCTTGCTGTTTATGATAAAGAGTTAAAGAGACAGAATTTTCACCTACTTCCCTGAGTGTAACGCATAGCCTGAATTAGCCTCATCCCTCTGTCAAAGTGCCCAGAAACCATGATGATAGGAGATATGGAAATAGATATCTAGCATATGGGAACCTGCTTATAATTTCTTGCTCACAGCATTTATCCCACGTACAGCATTTATCTTTAAAAGAGCAAGACTAACGAACCCGTATGTATTGTTCTCTCCTTACAGCATATCCTCATTTGAAATATGCCCATGCTAATGAGGAAGGGATGGCAGTATGCCCCAGTGGGTAGTGTCTCAGTGTCCCCCCTCGGGGGGGGGGGGAAGCTTGCTATTGTCACTGGCCATCTCTGTGCTTCTACCTTTGTTTAATCAGAGGGGCAACTTAAGATCTGAAATCCTTTCAGCCACACGTAAGTGTACCTTTCAATGACAAGAACTCATGCTTCAAGAAAATTAAGATGGGCCAGACCTACAGAAGAGGTTGGTAGTTGCAGAATCCATTTTTGATTTGCTGAAGGATTCATGGTAGGATTACAGGAAGTATGGAATTCTTCGGTAAATTATGACTATCACTTGATTTACAAAAAGATCATACTGCTATTGGCTCATTCAGGAATTTATCTGCGACCGAATATTAAGCATTGAACTGGGGGTAAGCTAACTGTTTATTTAGGTGTAGATGATGTAGGTTTTTTTTTTTAAAGACTTTGTTTCATTATTTTTTATTGGGTGGGTGTTGCACACAGGAGTGCGGGTGCCTGTGAAGGTGAGAGGTGTCTCATGCCTTGGAGCTGGGATGAAGGCAGCTGTTGATTTCTCCAAAGTGAGTGCAGAGCACAGAACTCTGTCCTTTATGAGGCAGGAAGTGCTCTAACTGCTCAGCCATCTCTCTAGCCCTGCTGTAGCTTTTTAAAGTCCCAAGTTCTTCTTTAAGATGGTCCAATGAGGCAACTTGTCTCACCGATTTTTATGATGTTTCGGTAAAGCGATGAAGATGCAGTCTTTGTATACTCTGGATACCCAGCAGTCACTTTGGCTATGTTACAGAAGAAGCAGTCCCTAGCAATGGTTCTGCTTGAACTTTCATCCCGGACTGTAAGCTCAGCCAGCACTTAACTGGCATTGACTCTTGACTTCCATCTTGGAAGGTAAACACCCTAGAGCCTAATATCCCAAGTTAATGCCGTTTCACTGCTGTGGCTGAAATCTGTTTCCTCTGCAGAACTCACTACCCAGCAGCCCTTGCTTCTGAAGGGCAGTTGCTGCCTGCTTTCAGGGCGAGGGAAGAAGCAATTGCCTCACTCTGCCGCCGAGCCGTTCTCAGACCGGTATTCCTTCCTCTTTTCCTGCGTCATTCCAGCTTCTCCACGTGACCACTGCTCTCAGATCTCTTCCAGGCACATCAGATCTTTCGTCACGGTTGCCCTTGACATCTTCCTAAGAACTTGGCCTGTCAGCCTGTTTTACTTTTTCTCCACAGTGACATTTTCATCTCCACCCACTCCAAAATCCAAATGCTTGCTTCCTTCTCCCTGGCAGCTCATCTTTGGTCTAAGACTTCCCACAGTGGTGCGCTGCAGGCCACTCTTCTCCAATCTTTTCCCTGATCCCTGTTCTCCTGCTTCCATGTGGGGATCTAGTATCAATTTTCTGCCTTCTGTTCTCTCTCTTCTTCTCTTACTGCTCACGTTCTTTTTACCTTTTGTTCTACAAATGTCTAGCATTGCTGTAACTTTCCTTGCTCCTTCCACATCTGCACAAGGAAAGGAGGCTCAGGTTGGGATAAAAATCAACATCTGAGCACAGTTCCACAGTTCTATCCATCACCATTTTAACTCTCTCACATCGCTGCTCTCCCACTAGCTTCAGCTGAGCACCTAGTGTCATTGGGAACGACAATGTCAATGTCGTAAGAACCTTATCATTTCCTTCAGGGTCACATTTAGTGACTCCAGTCTATTTGTGAGGATAACCATCTTCTTTCTTTCATTTAAACATATATTTATATTTATGTGATATACATTAACTAAAGTGTGTGTGTGTGTGTGTGTGTGTGCCTGAGTATATGTATTTACCTATAACACATGTATGGAGGTATCAATAGAGATTGGAAGAAGGCATTAGATTCCCTTGAACTGGAGTTATAGGTAGTTAGTTGTGAGCAGCCTGAGGCAGGAAATGCTCTTAATCACTGAACCGTCTATCCAGCCTCTACTTATTTCTTATTATTAGCAGGAAAGATAAATGTGTCCCTTTGTGTAGCATGTGGATTGTGCTACAAGAGAAACTGGTGATTTAGACAATGTTCAAATCCTGAAAATCTCAAAACTTGAGACAGGCAGGAGTTGAACTGCCTCTCCCCCTGCCTTAGAGCCTGCAACCTGGAGACCCTGAACTAGGTGGTCACAGGTAGTCAGTCACCTAGCCCAGCACTTGAATTCTTCTCCATGCAAATGAAGCACCTCAGTAGTTTTAACCTTCAGCCCATGACATTTTTCCCTTCCTGGATAGTGTCACACCCTTCCCCCAAACTCTAAAACCCTTGGTTCACCCTCAAGTAAAGTATATACATTCAAACCCACGGCAAATAAAGAAATACAAACAAGGTAAGATAGTCTCAGAGAACTGCTTCATTAAAGATTGTTTGAGCCGTAACACTAAGATTCTCGGAGAAGCATCTCCCACCCAGACTCTAGACCCACCTGTTCCAGACTTTGCACTGTCCTCTCTGAGCGGACACCCGGAGACGAAAGGCAGAGGCCGTAACTACACCCCTTCTCTTTTCAGATCTCTCCATCTATACGGACTCTCATATCATCCACCTTTATTTTTCCTAAATCTTCATTACCATAATACAACAGTATCTGTATCATTTGCCCCCTGACAAGTCCTTGAAGAGGTAGCTCTTTCTGTTACTGCCCTCTCCCGGAAGTGCATTCAGAAGCCTGTTTCTCCACGCATGGTCAGTGACTACCACTTTCCAGTTTCGCTGCCTTTAACCTTCAACAGGTTCTGAAACGCTCTCTGCTCCTGCCGCTTCACTGCAACTGTTTCATCAAAACTGCCTACTTCCTGGTACCAATTTCAAAGGTCGATTTTCTGTTCTCTTCACTGACTATCTTGTATTTACTAAAATAGAACCACGATTCTCTAAAGTTGAATCTCTGAAAAGGGGGGCGGGGTGGCTGTACCTGTAGACTCTTTTTTCCAAGATACATATTTCCTTTAGTGCCAATCACCCCCCTCCCCAGTAGCTATAGGGCCTCTGTGGGGCATCTTATTTAAGTCATAATTCAAGTAAAGACTAATCTCTCAGTATTCCTAGTTTACAAATAGACTCAAGTTCTTCTTTAAGATCCTTCAGCATAGTGGAAATATGTAAACAAATTTAGCCAAAAGCCTAAGAATAACAAAAGAAGATAATTGTAAGGAAGTAGTATAGGTCTATAGATAAGGTCATTGGTTAATAGCCTAGGGATCCCAATAGGTTGATTCTTTAAAAAGATGGTTCATAGTCTCATTGTTGGGATCTCCTTTGGGCAGAAAGTTGCCCACTAAACATAAGTCTTTTCATTTATTCTTTGTACTTATAAAAATTTAAAAATTTAAAATTTTAACTTTTTTCTCTTTCTTTCTTTCCTTCTTATTTTCTTTTCTTTTTCTTTTCTTGCTTTCTTTCTTTTTCTTTTTCTTTTCTTTTTTTTTTTTTGAGATAGGGTCTACATGGCCCTGGCTGGCCTAGAACTCACTGTGTAGACCAGACTGACCTTGAACTCATAGAGGTCTGCTTACCTTTCCTTTCATTTATTCTTAAGGGTGAATAACATGCTATTTCATAAACTTTCATTTTTACATGTAATTAAGATCTATCTACAAATAACTTATTGAGCAATAAAACATTAGATAATTTAATTTGATTGGATTATTCACTTGCTATCATGAGATAACAATTATAAATTGACTCATAAACAAAAATGACTAAATAGTTAGATTCTGTCAAGGGCTTTGTTCCACAGATGTCAGTTACACAACATTGGGTGGCATTGCAAGGCTCTGTGTGATGAAATGTACAACACAGGAAGCATAATAGCATAATCAAGTGTTCATGGAAAAGGGTCATAGGACAAAATCTTGGAGAGGCTGGATATGGTGATGTACACTTTTAATCCCAGCACTTGGGAGGCAGAAGGTCTCTGTGAGTTTGTTGAAGCAGCTGGGACTACACTGTGAAATTGTCCCAAACCAAAGCAAAAATAAGGGGCAATATCAAACCCAGAAAACAAAACACTTGAGAGTCACTTAGTGATAGCATCTTGGTGGCATCTGCCAGAAACTGCTTCTCTCTCAAAGATAAGGAGGATGGGCCTCAGAAGCAAGCTTTGAACACGATACTTTGACGTTGAAACGAAAAGGAAATCCTGTATTCGGGACACAGGGGTGGGACTTGTTGGCCTGAGCAGTGTGCTTAGGCTCCTGTGTGGTGCCGGGAAAGGGATCCAGTCTCGAGGTAGCTCCGGGTAAAGCAGGTGAGCCTTGAACCCTCAAAACCTGAACTGAGTTCTGAAACCTGTTGGTATGTTTTTACTACTTTGAAGGGTATGCTGAGGCCAGCTGCTTCAGCACGTAAGTTAGGAATCAGATTTCATCTGATGGTGGTGGGTTCTCTTTGGCATAGATGCCTCTGAGGCATTATCCTTTTCCTTTAGGTTACTGGGGCTACTTCTGGTTCTGGTACAGAGAGACTGATGGTTGGTACAACCTAACGTGGGAGAAGTTGGTACACATTGCACGATCTCCAGGGGGAAAATGGTTAGAGAGCAATGGAGTGAAGAACCAAGCTCCTGGTTCTTGACTCAGGATAGGAGAAAAGCCAAGCACATGTACCCCAGCCCCTCACTGAACACGGGTGGGCTTCACGACCAGGGTGAAATTGTTACTGTCTCTAGGATGGGAGGGGCCTGTTCTTTAGTAGCCAATGGCAGTTTAGCTAAGAGATAAGGTGTGCTGTGATTTGTCAGGGATACGCCCCCGTTTCATTCATCACATTTCCTATATCCATCAGGTGGAATTGTTGAGGCTGTTTATAAAAGTGATTTCCATTGGGTCCTTTGCAGACAGGCTCAACGTGGGTGTATTAAGAAAACCCTAAATACAGGTCTCTACCCACAAGCAGCATTTAAGAGTCTATTGAGATCAATGCTGTGGAATTGGACGAACAAACAAATAAAAACAAGATAAAAATAAAAAGGGAAAAGCAAGTGAGGCTATGGGAATTGCCACTAATTTGCGGTCCAGGCATCCAGCTTCTGTTGTACAGAGTCGTGTATCCGACAAGGCTGAGCAAGTGTGGCTGTGGCTCGACATTAGAGGCACTCAACTGCATCATGCTGAGGTGAGCTGGAATTCAAGGGCATGTGGTGACATATGCATTTCGTCACCAGTCTGCCCATTGGTGAATTTACCACAGACTCAGTACAGAATAAATATGAACTATATATATATATATATATATATATATATATATATATATATATTTCACACCATGGTGCCTGATTTATAATTTCCCAAGGGCAATATTTTTTTACAGCGACTGGCAGAATTTTTTGTTCTTCATTAGGCCTTTTATTAACCCACTGCCAGAGCTTGGAATCTAACCACTCCCAGTGTTTCAGTGATCATATTATCAGTAATAGCATATTTCCTCTGGGAGATATGAATACAGTCTATTGCAGGTGGAAGGCAGGGGGAGGCGGGATAGAGTGGATTGTTCACATTTCTGCCTGTGCTCTGCCTTCAGACTCCCAGTTACACTTGCAGATGTTGCTGACTAGAGACTTAGCTTAACTTCATTATCATGTGTAAGAGCAGCGACTTTATTTATTCAAAAAGTTTGATATACCTACAACACCCCACTCTGAAACGATTTGACTCTGCATTTGGGGATTCCAATCCATGAGGCTTCCCTAAGACAGTTCTTTATCAGAAAACAAAGTGTAGATGCTCAAATGGACAGGGGCTAACTTGAAAAGAGAGCCCAGTCATACAAAGGGGGTGGTTCCTTCCTGTCTGGTTGAAAAACCAGGATGAAAGGGAAGTACAGAAGCCTGAAACTTAATTATTACTATCACTGTTCATTTAGAGAAAAGAAAGGATCTCAATTACAGGGCTAGCAAAATTCACATGGGGGCTTCCGATCTTCTGTAACTTAAGACAGACTATCAGAACACTTGATTTAGAAGATCATGTAGTTTGTTTCCGGAAGACTTTCAGGGAAGGATGTTGGGTAAGTTTCCTTGGTATTACATGTATACCACGAAGACCACTGTCTTATCTTGTCATGGACAGCCTTCGAAGAGATTACTTGAACAAGTCACCTAGTTTTTTAGAGCCTCATCTGTCAATGGAACACATCTTATTACTGTGGAGAACAAACCAAACAGCCTACAATAAGAGGACTTTTACATTGTAAATTATGGTGCATCAATTAGGCCTTACAGTTATTGGACATTATGCCACCCTTCAATGAACACTCCTCAAAATTAAACACGGACACCAGATTGCATTGGGCACCTCAGTAGAGATGGAAACTCTATAACCTCCTCACCTCACCTGCTCCTCTACAAAATAAAATCAGGAAAGATGGCTTCATGATTATAACTTAAAATGTAGTTGACCCAACATTTAAGTATTCCTTTGATTCTTTGGATATGGTTTCTGTACCATGAACTATATTCCAAATAGGTGAACTAAGTAATAGTGATTCTCCACTACCTAGGACCTAAGCGCTTATCTATCATCTATCTATCTATCTATCTATCTATCTATCTATCTATCTATCTATCTATCTATCTATCTACTGACTTACCTACCTATCTTCCCAAGTCTTCCAATATGTTTTCCTTTGAATTTTTTCTTAGTCAGAGTTACTATTTCTATGATGAAACACCATGACCAAAAGCTACTTGAGAAGGGATAGGTTTATTCCTTCCTTTTGACATCATTGTTCATTACTGAAGGAAGTCAGGGCAGGAACCTGGAGGCAGGAACTGATGCAGTGGCCATGTAGAAATGTTGCTTACTAGCTCCTCATGGCTTGCCTAGGCTGCTTTCTTATAGAATCCATGACCAGCAGCTAAGGATAGGTCCATTCATAGTGGGCTTGGTCCTTCTCCATCAATCACTATATGAAGAAAATGTCCTACACACTTGTCTACAGTCCAGTCTTATGGAAGCATTCTTTCACTTGAGGCTTCCTCCTATCTGATGACTCTAGTGTGTGCCAAAATAATAGAAAACACCAGGCAGTACTCCTTTTCTTACTGAGCTACGGTTAGGCAATCATTCAAAACTGATCTACTGGGTTCAGAAAATAATTTTCTATAACTCGTCTTTTCCTCAACAGCTTGTGCATGTATTTTCCTGATGCCAGAGTTTTTGGTCTGAGTGAAGCTTTCAAATGCATCTATAAAATCAATATTAAAATAGAGATGAATAAGATAGGTGTCTTAGGGTTTCCACTGTTGTGAAGAGACACCATGACCATAGCAACTGTTATGAAGTAAAACATTTAATTGGTGCTGACTTATAATTTTAGGGGCTCAGTCCATTATCATCAAGGCAGGAAACGTGGTAACATCCAGGCAGACATGGTACTGGAGAAGGAGCTGAGAATTCTCCGTCTTCTTCTGAAGGCAGCCAGGAACAGAGGTTCATCCACACTGGGCGAAGCTTGCATATAAGACCTCCAAGCCCACCTTCACAGTGATGCACTTCTCCCAACAAGGCCACACCTTCTAATAGTGCCACTTCCCATGGGCCAAGTACTTTCAAAATACCACAATAGGAAATAAGCAGGAGAATTTTTGACTCTTGGTTGGAGTAAGCTGCTTCAGCTACAATTCCCCATCATTAAGTGCTCTGTGAAGTGACCAGTCATTTTTCCTGAATGGACAATGGCTTTAGGTTCTGGGACTGGTTACAGATTTGGCATGTACCTCTAATGGTTTGAGATAGCTAATTGGCCACACAGGTCAGTAAAGATTGAGGGAGAAGCATTTTCAGTCTGCATTGATGACAGCAGGTAGACATCCTCTTCATAGAGCTGCGAGGCTCTTTCTACTTGATTGATTGACCTTAAGAATCACAAAAGTCACATCATGTCCTGACTTAATAAAAGATCTTGCTGTTCCTTCAAGAGGCAACTCTGTCATCAGACGCACGGCCATACATAAAAGTATGGCTCTGATTTCTAAGAAGGAAGCAAGGCTTCACAAATAAAGCATTGTGTTTATGCCATTCAGTTAAACTTTTTCCAACCCCTCCTCATGCATAATGTCATTTTCTTCTTTACTTCTCAAAAAACAAAGGTACAGTGTAGGTGCTATTGCTATCTTCCATTCCAGAGACCCAAGAAGCTGAGTAACATGTCAAAGGTTAGGGCTCCAGTGACTAGAGAAGTCAGGATTTCACTCATATCTGTTGCTCTTCAAAGCATTGTCTCTTAATTATCACAATAATATCATCACCTGATAGGTTCAGTTGCAGAAGACAGCATGGTCATCTAATTGCTGCATTCTTTTATTATTGAGACTAGGTTTTGCTATGTAACTCAGACTAACTTCACATTTACTTCCTCTGTCTTAGTCTTCTGAGTACTAGGATTATAAGTGTGTGCCTCCATGTTCAACAGGTAAGTTCTCTCAAGAGTTTCATACAGTTACTATATCTTTCCAAAGAGTGCCCTGAGAATTTGTGTTCCCCAAAGTCTTAAATGGTTTTTGCCTCTGACTGTTGTTCTCCACACTGGCCACTAGGTGGTGCAGTGTAGAGTGACGTCTTTTCTGCTGTGAATTCCCAGAGGGTAGAAATGTTTCAGGCAGCACGCACATCAGGCAGAGACCCCCCGGGGGACACAAATCCCTTTCAGCAGTACAGTTTGTAAGAAATGCCAGCTTGAAGAGCTGTAGTCAGACTTCATCCTCCCCCAGACCCCTACCTTAAGCCTCTGACAAGGAATCTTTTCAGAAAGAGAATTCTGTTCGGGCAGCAACAGGGCTACCATGGGGTTTGCCATTCACTAACACGGAAATGAACTTTTTCACCTCTTTTAATATTTAAAAACAGAAAAATCTCCTGATACAGGCAAATAGGTCATGAAGTGCCAAATATGTGGAGATTTTGTGTGCGTAGCTATGAATATATCAGTCGTGAAGGTCAGGTTTCCCAGACATACTAAGTTTGACTTGCTTGATCGGCCAAATAGGGAACTCACTAAACTCTTATCCAGTAATAACACCCATGACTCATGCCTGTAGAAAAGGTAATCACTTTGAGGGTAAAAAAGCTAGTGTTCTGTCACTGGGATAGGTGTCTGGACCTGTGAGGTGAACTTTTTTCTCAGAGTAAGGGACTGGTCACCTGAACACACACCACATCTTGGGTGGGGATCCCTAACAGAGATATGCTTCCAGCAAATGGGAAGTGGTGAGCTTGGAATGAGAAGATAGGAAAAGGAAGAAACGTTTAATCTATTTGACAATTATATCTTGACCTATAAAGTCTATCCATTTGATTTTCCTTCTAAGAATAAGCCGTTGATATGCCCTTTGTTCATTGCTAAGAGGCTAGATTTGGTGTCATTTCTTGTGACACATGGTTGTTCAGAATAAGAAAATTGGCCTGCAGAAGAAAAGTCTTGGAGGCACTGTTAATCCCACCAGGTGGGAATAAGACCACTACTGCAATTTTTTTTTGAGCCAAATTTGAAGCAAACTTTATTAAATACTGGCCAGGAAGATTCACACTGGTCAGCTCCATACCCAGTATTCCCAGAGAATGGCCAAAAATTACATTTATCAGGCGCTTATAAAGGCAGAACCCACAGGGCTCTGGACCTCATGTGTTTTTGTCCAGTGGGGGCATATCTGTGTACTTCCTGCCTCCATACCTCCTGCCTCTGTGTGAACAAACACATACCGTGCAATTGGAGCAACGAACCTTGTCTATAGGATTGAAAACACATGGTTGTTATACTACATGAACAACTCCCAATTCCTGAAAGTTATCTGTCCTCGGACAAGATACGGCTTACAGGTAGGTTGGAGGCATTTTTTTTTTTTTTTTAAAAAGATGGATCTCTTAAGCACAGTAATTTAAAGTTAAAACATACCTTTAGCCCTTACAGTACAAGTCTGAACACTGAAAGTCATGGGCTGGTGAAAGGGCTCAGTCAGCACAGGTATTTGCTGCCAAGTCTGGAGATCTGAGTTCAATGTCCAGGTCCCATGTGGTCAAAATAGAGACATTACTCTACAGGTTTTCTTTCAGCCTACACACATGTGTTTTTCTCTACATGTACACAAATACAACATGCACAAAATAAAGAGATATGAATGTGATAAACAGCAAAGTCCTACTCGCAGGACTTTCCCTTCCCTTGCTATATGGGCTCCAACCATTGATAATTTTCTGTCTGCTCAAGACCAAATGAAGTAGAGCTGTGGTCAGTTTTCAAAGCTCAATATTAGACACAATCACAGAACTAGGACTGCCACCATATTCACTTTAAAAAATTACACCGAGTAGGATTTGATTGCTCATACCTGTAGTTCTAGCACTGGGAAGGCAGGGGCAGTAAGATTACTTCAAGCTCGAGACAAATCTGGCCTACACAGTGAGTTCAAGCCAGCCAGAGCTACAGAGCGAGGCTCTGCTTTAGATAACAACAACAATTACAAGGAGTTGTGATTCACTTGGGTGGACTTAGGTTGGTGCTTGCTGTTTGCACTCTAAGGAGTCTGGCCAATGCCAGTATCTTGTTTCCTGATCTTCAAGGGTTAGTGAGAGACTCTGGATTGCTGTGTGTGACAGACCAAAGAATAAAGAGATGGTTTCATCATCTTTCAAATACTTATCAGGTTTCTTTCTAGATACTTTGTTACAACCACCAGATAGAGTGGCATTTGCTGTCTCCCAGGCTTGGCTCAAAGACACCCTTTACCAAGAATCAGTCTGTGGCTTCCAAGTCCTTGCTCCCCACTGAAGCAGAATCTCTGAAGGAAGACTGAATAAACTGCATTTAACATAATGCCCTTGGTGATCTCAAGTAGAGTAGAGTCTGCTAATCAAGGAATCAAAGACTTGATTATGGGAAATCTAACCTGATACAGTCATGTTCCTGGCTCTGAGATGAAAATTGGCTACTCTCTATGAGCTGAGGATACATTAGACCAGGCTATCCAGCATCATGGCATTATATATATATATATTTATTTGTAACTCCCCTTCCCATCAGAGTTCTTAATCAGGTAGCATGTGGATCAAGAACTCTGTACTTTCTTCTGTGCAAGAATCACCTAGGTACTTATCCTGTGACAAGAGAAAAGATTGGTTTTCAGGTTCCCTAGGGGCTGTTGGCAAGGTTTGGTTTAAGTTTTGTTTAAGCTCTTTAAAGCATGTCTGGCATAGAATCAAGAAATGGGCGCTTAAGAAAGGCAAAATCAATGGACCAATCAATATGATGAATACATGCTTCCATTAGCTACTTCCCGGTCCCTAGGATTTGAAGGATGGTTTCTGCATTTTCTTTGTTGTAGGTTTTTGATGGAAAATGAGACATAGAAACATTGTTCCTATCTGCTTTGAAGCTGCCCCATTCTCTCTTGGTGGTTGGTTTGGGCATTTCTACACTTAAGGCATGAAGGACTTAAAGGGCCTCTTGGGTCAACAGTCTGTTGTCCTTAGGTAGTATTCCCAGGAGTTTAAGATTTCTCTAGAGATGAAATTCAATTGCTTCCAACCTTCTTATTGCCTGCTGACTCTGCTCAATGCATCTATTCCTTCTCCAAGATGGTCTGAAGGTTGACCCTGAACTGGCTTCCTGAAGTGCTTTGTTTAGTCACATTTTACAAGTCTACTCTTGGCTGAGGCATAAGGGTCAAATTGTTACTCAACAAAGGAAGGTTTGAACAGTGAATACTTTTTCTTCAAGTAATTCTAGAAATTGGAGAGGGGATACAGAAGGGCACGAGCTAGTTTGTTGAGCTTCTATATTGAAAAATAATGGCTCTATACAGATCACAAGCACTCTCCAAAGAAGTTTTTACAAAACACACTTGTTCTAGTAAAGGAGGGCTGAGTAAGAAGGCTTTCTGGTAAGCAGTTAATGGAAGGAACACACCAAACACTTACAAAAATTGAAAAGGGGTCTTCAGAGAGACCTGCTTTTCAAAAGAGGACAGGGATGCACCAAGACTATTGAGCCAACACTGGACTAGTTCTGTTAACCACCCAGTGCACTCTAGCTGAGATCATGTGCTAGCGGTAGTAATAACAATGAGAGTGGGAGCTGTTTAGCAGTTTATGTTTCTATTGTACAGGAAAATGACTTGCTGGCTTAAGTGAGTATGCCTTTATTAGAGATCATTATGATGTAAAGGATTTGAAGCCCCTCAGGGCTCTGGAGAGACACTGACCGGCTCTTCTTGTCTTACTGTATTTCCCCAGAGAGCACCCAACAGGCTCCATATAGATCGAAAAGGAAACCTAGGTACCAGAGGCCCCTTCCTGGAAGAATTCTCATAGGGTGCAAACATGAGAGAGGCCCTCTGAGGGTTTATGACCTAGTCATGAAGTTGGATATAGAAAAGCAACTAAAGAAGATAGACTAGCTAGTGAGACTAAATGGGTTTTAGAAATGGTTGAATACGTAAGGAGGATGCTGGAAGCAAGTGAAGAAACACAAAGAGATGGGGCATAGAGTTATGGGGTCAGAGAGTGAGCCTACCATGCATCAACATGGTGGGAAGATTGCTGACCTTGCAAAGTATTTTGTTGATCACCCAATAATATTCACTTATGTTTTAATGCTGGGTTTCCAGACTATTCCTGAAATATGGAGTTGTATTTTTCCCCTGGAAAGGGAACAAGGTGAAATATATGTCAGTCAACAGGACAAAGCTAACTTTTTCTTATTTAAAGGATACTGCTTACTTATGGCATTTTTTCACACATGGACTCAGTCTTGATTGTCATCAATAAAAGCCAAGACCACACTCTTGACATGTGACTTAAGACTGTTCTGAGTAGCTCGGAATAGTGAATCTTCATTCTGGAAAACTTATGACAATTTATTTATCCCATCTTGCTCCTTTACTTCTCCAAAGAATAGCCACTTTGTTAAATGCTTCAAGCATGTAGCATTCATTAATTATATGTAGGTTCTGGGGAGGCAATTAACAATAAGTGTCAAAACTGAACCTGAAATAGTTAGCCCTTGTCCAAGGACTGTGTGTCTAGAACTGTGTTTAGTTCGTAGGAAATCATCAGAAACATAAAAGATGTTCATTTTAGTATTATCTATAATACTATATATACATATACATATACACATATATATATATATGTTATATATAATAAGAGAAAAGAACAAAGTTATAAATTGAAAGTAAGTTAAATATTATATGTAATGAAAGATTGGGCATTGAAGTAGAAATAAGTACAATAAATGACATGAAGTTTATGATGTAAAGTAAGAAAGAAAGTTGCCCACAAGCTTAGACTTGTCCTAGACATATGATTGACTTTTTATTGGAATTATCCATTATTATCAATGACTATTTGTAATGTATGCAAATGTTATAGTCTGAATTACCTTGGTATTACCACCAGGAGTGATAATTAACATGGTGTAGCCATTAGCAAATGGTTGTTTTAGAATTTACAAATTTCTTACAGTAAGAGATTATTTTCCTACTAACAACAAAAAAGCATAGAAAATTGTAGTGACAAATTGTTCCATTACTTAAGCCTCCTAAAGGTAGTTTGCAGTTCTTTAATCTTGGATTTAAGGGCACTGGGTACAGTTTGGGTTTCAGGCTTACAGGACAAAGCATTTCTCAAGGTTCTGGAAGCTTGATTCATATCCACACTCTGATGGATGGAGGGCACTTCCAAATCTCTTTGCTGGAAGTACTAAGTCTTTCTAAGAGTCTTGATGTAATCAAGGCAGACAAAGCAGTCCTGGCTTTGGCACTGGGAAGCCTGGGTTCAGTGCTGGATCCATTATTTTCTGGTTGCATGGACTGGAGCTCATCATCTTGCTTGCACAAGATGGGAAACAATGCTTCTTCTGCAGGTGAAAACACAACTCAGAAGCACTTGGAATGGCACACCTGCTGACTGGGAAAAAGCTTAGTCAGAACACTGATAGATTTTTATTAAAGGATATTTCTAAGGCTTTCCTATAAACCTTCTGTTGAGCTCCAGAGTCTGTGACCCTAGTTACCTGCATTCAGCTTTGATGACCCAATGATTATGCATGCATATTCCTCTTTTGGAGGATTGGAGTTTGGTTGTTAGCATCCATGTTGGACAGGTCACAGCCTGAAACCAGCAACCAGCAACAGGAGGACCTGCTACCTCTGGCTTCCTCCCAACTGCACTCACATGGTGGTTTGAATAAGAATAGCCTCTACAGACTCATGTATTTGAATGTTTAGTCACCTTGGAGTGGCACTATTTGAAAGGATTAGAAAGATTAGGAGATGTGACCTTGTTAGAAAAAGTGTGTCAGTGGGGGTGTGCTTTGAGGTATCAAAGGTCCATGCTAGGCGTAGGCTGTTGGGGATTGGTTCCAATGCTTTGAATTAATCTAGCCCCCAAAATTAGTAATCTGCATGTCCAACGCTGAAGGTCCTTGTCCCAAATTGGTTTTTGATTGATCAATAAAGAGCCAACGGCCAGTGGCTAGGTAGGTAGACTGAGGTGGGAATCTTTAGATTTGTGCAGGCTAGGAACTGGGAAAAAAGGGAGAGATATCCCCATGACTTGGAGGAGAAGGATGGGACATAAGAGCTGCAGGCAAGAAAGCCAACCAGCTATGTAAGAATTTGGGTAAGTGGCCACTGGTCATTTCTCCGATTGGGCCTGGGGTAGCAGGGAAGGTTTAGGAGTGCCTAGTCTTTAAGCTTGTTATGGCATGTCAAAAATGAACTGGTGTGTGTGTGTGTGTGTGTGTGTGTGTGTGTGTGTGTGTGTCTGTCTCTCATTCGCAAATCCAGATCGCTCCTGGGTGAGTGTGCACGTGTGACCTGCCGAGATCCAAAGCAGTGTAGCTAAACTTGCAGCTACACTAGGCTCTTTCTCCACCTGAGGATCAGGTGTAGCTCTCAGCTGTTGGTCCAGCACCTGCCTCTATGCTACCATACTCCCCACCAGGATGACAATGGACAAAAATCTCTGAAACTGCAATCAAATATCCAATTAAAGGTTTTCTTTTAATAAGAATTGCCTTCGTCATGGTTGTCTTCACATTAATAGAACAGCGACTAAAACAACTTAGATGCACATACCCCACCCCACTGACATACACATAAATAAAAATAATAAAAGCAAATCTTAAGAAAGAACATGTCACATGCCATTCAAATGCCTCTTCCAAACCCTCTAGAAAGGAAAAAAGGGGACAAGAAAGAAGTTCACAATTATTCACTTAGAGCTACGTGTGTCATTTATAAACTAAGGACAGCTTGCTTATACAAATGATTGGTTCAATAATTGGAGGGTAGCTCTAATGAATTTGCTAATTACTCAGCCTAACACTGTAGAATAAGCAGGCCTTCCTAAGCATGTTGGTGTGTTACAGTCACTGAAGCGATAGATAACAAAAGCTACAGGAGAGCAAGATACTTCAGGAGCACAAAATTCATGAAAACAGTAAACGACTTATCTCAGGGTCGGGCTCGGCTCAGTATTTACAGTTACCAAACAAAAAATCCACTACAATCCACTCACCCCCAAGTTCCCTGGAGAACACCACCACCATAAGAATGTGTGGGGAAAACATTCACATCCCTCACGTAAATGTCTCAGAACTCTGAATTTTTGGAAAAAACAAAACAAACTAGACATGCACTACTAATTCCTAACACACACACACACACACACACACACACACACACACACACACGAGCAAAAAACCACACATTTTTCAAATTTTCACTAATTGGCCTTAAATTGCAACAGTTTCTTAAAAATACGCGTGAAGGAGTTCAGAAGCCCCATCTTGCGGTCCCCCTGGAATGGAGTCCCTTGCAGATGCCAGTTCCACATTAATTCACCGAAGTAGATACTCCTCTCCTTATTGAAACTAAACAATTTGAAAACGTTAAGGTCACATAAAACCAGGCCTTTGCTCTGAAGTTAAAGGCTCTAAGTAGATCCAAGCATTCTCTGTAATGCCCTTGAGTGAGACATATATTGCGCGTAACTTCCTCATTACTTAAATGCAAAAGACTAAAGTTGAAGAGGCCAGAACATACATTTGGAAATTTCAGAAAACATAATAGGCTGGGAGAGATAATGTAATCCTTTACCACGAGGAGGAAGAGCCCAACCGTCCTGATTACAGCTTCCACCCCATCCCTCACACATTCAAATCCAATATATGTGCTTTTATTAATGCGCGAGTGCAGAGATATGCATAAATGAATATTGATAAGGCAGGATACTGTATATTTATGAGATTTTCTATGTTTTCTCTTTATGTTTTATTTGTATTTATACCCAGTGCCGTGTACTGTGTATCTGTGTTTGGAAGTATAACAGCAATGAAAAGAAATAAGATTTTAATCGATTTCATAACATTTTGCAGCCCGCATAGGTAGCTGTCTACTTCACGGTGTAATGGTATAACCATTTCTGTTGGCTTCGGTGAGAACTTGTAATGTCCACCACCCAAGTGAGATTTTTCAAAACAACCTTTATACAGTGCAACCAACATCCTTGAAATTTTACATGCAAAATGTCAAAATTTAGTCATCACAGTTAAATTAAGTCTGACCCTTTCTCAAGGGTGGTATTTTGTTATATAGTATAAAACAGTAACATGGTGACTCTCCTGCAGTGGCTACTCCCTTTTTGCCACAGGAGTCACCAGTTTGGAGAGGTTTACAGTCAACATTTAAAATATGAGGCTTAACATAGTGTACTAGATTTCTCTAATTAAAAAAAAAATGAGGCAGTGTAACAAATTGGACAAAAGGGCAAAGAACAATGATTATTATTTTTGTCATGAGTCAGACGAACGGGAGAAAGAATGGAAGGATGTCAAACATTTGCTGTGAGAAAGTCAGCCACCTAGACATGTTTATTTAAATATAGTACACATTTGAACAAAGGCTCCTGTGTCAAGGTTGCTGCATTTTGCCATGAAAATATAGGTCTCTCTTCAGTGTAAGCAACATCTGGATAAAATCCTGCTGCAAACAAACAAGGCAGAGTGTCAAGCTTCCCTCCTGAGGATCAGCAAACAGGAAATAAATAACCATCTTTTGTGGGAGGGTTAGGCAAACACCTGTCTGAAGACAGTTGATACAGATATGGGATTGAGAATTTTTTACACTTTTAAACATTGCCATGGGCTGGATTAGTGCTGCCTTGACGCTGGCCAGGAAGGCTTCATTCTGCAGTGGACAGAAGCTACTGCAGACTCATAACTAAGTTTTTGTTGAGTACTAAGTTACTGTTGAGTACTCTGCCCTAAATAAAACATCGATATCCACCCCCCAACCAAGGCTCAGGGACCATTGTGGAAAGGGGTGCGTGTTAGGGGGAAGAATGTAACAGCCAAAGGATGGGGCAGAGTATGAAACACTGTCTTGCGTGCAGGGCTTGGATTCGCTGCAGCTGAAGTATTTGCTCATGATCAAGCCAGAATCAGTTGGCATCTCAGCTAGCAGCACTAACACTAGTCAGTGGGTTCAAAAGCAAGAGAGGAGAGATGCAGGTGGAAGGGGGAAGTTCTAGGGATTGGGAGAAGGCTTTGAGTGTGGATGTGACCAAGACATATCGCAAACTTGTACGAAACTGCCAAAGACTGTATAAGAGACCTTTAAAAAGTCACCATTTCTCAACTGCTTACAGACCGTGACTCTGTGGGTGGCACTGGTGGGCAAGTTCATTGCACAGATGAAGGTGGAGGCAAAGACGTGTAAGCTGAGAGCTCGAAATGCAGCTATGGCAGAAAGGAAGGGAGGACAGGAGAGCTGTGAATAGCTGTCCTTTTGCTGAATGTGTCAACTCTAATGATGGAAGAACCTTTTGAACCAGAGGTCTAAGATGACACCAGATATACCGAAACATGTCCTATTCTGCTTTATGGTGCTATAAGAGAGTACCTGAAACTGAATGATTTAGAAAGGACCAGGAGCTACTCTATAGTCCTGGAAGTTAGGCATGCATCTGGTGACAGGTCTAGGCAGAGCATTCCACAGTGGGGTGGCAGAAAGTAGAGGTGTCAAGAGAGAGGGAGAGAGAGAGGCAGAGGAGTCCAAACCTACTTTGACAAAACTCCACCCATGCTGTAACATGGACTCCCCAGGTCGTGACTTTAATCTGCACAGGGCCAGAGTTCACCTCACCTAGTCAGTTCTTAAAGGTTAAACTTCTCAACTGACGTGGGGGCTAAACTTTTGACATTTTGTTTTGTGGGGACACATTCGAGCCATAGAAACATCTGTGTGGTTTTGGGGAGCAGATGTGCTCATGGTATCTTTGATTTCTATGCTAGTCCTGTCTCCCTTGTTGAGTACAGAGCTCCCTTTTTTGTCCTTTCCCTTCAACTTCCTCTTCTCTTTTCTCCTTCCTTCCTTCCATCCTTCCTTTCTTCCTTCCTTCTTCCCTTCCTTCCTTCCCTTTCTTTTCTTTTGTCTTTCTTCTTCTTCCCTTCTCCTCCCCTCCCCTCTTCCTTCCCTTCCCTTCTTTTCCCTTCCCTTCTTCTTCCCTTCCCCTTTTGAGACAGGGTCTCCTGTAGTCCTGGCTGACCTTGAACTCATTCTGTAGCTGAAGATGACCTGAACTTCTGATCACCCTTCTCTTACAGCACACAGGGTGAGATTATAGCTTCCTGTGTCGACTCTTTTTGCAACCCAACTCGACCTCTCCTGGTCTCCTGCCTTCTGCTTCCAATTTCTTACTTCTCTTGGCAACACTCCTATGTCTGTTACTCTAAGTTCCATTTGCAGAAGATTGTCTAGCCAGAATGCAAGTCTGTGATGATATTGATTGGAAGCTATTTACATAATGAAAGTCTCCTCCTCCAATAGGAAAAAAGCTATACGTTTGAAAAGGAAACACATTTCTTCTGCACAGTCTAGAAAGTCTGGCTGCTGAAGTTAGAATGTGCATGCTAAGTGGTTCTTTCTCCTTTTCCTCCTTAGAAAGCTGTCATTAACTTGATGGTACACCTTGTAATTGAATGCCTCCTCAGGATCTAGCCATTTCCAGGTTCTTCCAATCCTGCTCGTGCCAGCAACTCTGAGTGAGGCTCCGTGTAACCTGAAAAACATAAACAAGCATGTTTTTTTATTTACTTTCTTCCCAGGAGAATCCTGGGCACTGTGCAAGAGACATTGTATTGTCATTTTCTTAAATTTCATCAGCAGTTCACTCCTAAGTTTACTGTGATCTGATTCTCCTCCAATTCTACTCCAGTGGTCACCACAACTCCACAGTGGAAGAAAAGGCTTACTTAGGTTCACAGTTTCCAAGGACTTCAGTCTGTCATGGTCAGGAAGGCAAGGACAAAGCTCAGATTCTGGCAGAAGGAGTCTGTGGGAAGAGTGTTTGCACCACAGCATACCAGGAGGCTGACGGTATGACACAAATGACAGGCTGTGATGGTCTTGTGACGGGATCTATAGCTAGAGCCCTTCTTATAGCTGTCAGCTGGAGAGTAAGCATTCAAGAACCATGCTGACAGAGATCCTTTTAAGTGCACATCTTCCAAAACGTCTGTTTTGTGTTCTGCCGGCATTTAGCACACTGAATTCATCATCGAAGTAACATAAAACACAGTCTTGTATGCAGTCATTTCAGGTTGAACTTCAGCCTGAATCTTGACCCATCTATAGCATATAATGCCATCTACCTTCACACGCACTCAAATCCATACACGGTACACATAAATGTGCGACTATTTTCATCCAAACAAACACAAACATTTATATCTGTACACAGTGTTTCAAAACAAAAGCTTGGGTTATTTTTATGGGAAAAACTGAGATGACAGCATGCAAATAGATTGTGGCATTTGTCAGATAAGGACACATGTTCCAAGTACTTCATATTTGAGCTTATAACCCCCCGTTTTCAACTGAACTGTTGCATTTTCACTTTCTGATGAATCCTCATCTCTGTTGTAAGTGCTAGAAATTGTCAGTTACTTGGGCTTTCCTGTTTCCAGCATATTTGATCGTGTCAAAGAATGTGCCTCTTGGCATCAGTTAACAGATCTTTTAGATGAAGGACTGAACAGACCAAGGTCGCTTGTTTCAGGATAGCTTCATGCTATGTAATGCTTGATGTTGTAATCCTGAAATATCTTAGTGGCCTTCTGCTATAGAGCTTCAAGTTCAATCTTTTTTTTTTTTTATTGACTAAAAATATATTTCATTTATGTGTATGTGAATGTTTGTTTGCATGTACATGTGTGCATGTTTATGTGTATGTATGTCCATATATTATATAAGTATGTGTACATGTATGTATATATGTATGCATAAATAAATGTGTGTGTTTGATGTTTTTGTTGAGCTGTAACTTTTTCTTAGGTGACTGGCAACACTTGAACATGAGTTCACAAAATGAAATATACTGGTTGGAGCCTAGAGAAGATTGTATCTAATCTCAGGAAATCTCGTAAGAAATGAAAATGGGCAGAAAGTAGGAGTCACGATCAGAATCGTCTACTTTTGGGTACAGCTTAAAATGCTAGCAGTTTAGGTAGCTCATCAAGGAAGTCCAAAGGACTATGCAAGTGGGAAGGGGGTGTTTGTCTTAGCATCAGGTCTGGAAAATGTCTAAACATCTCCAACTTTCTACAAGGCCACATAGAGAAGGTGATTCACAAGCAGATAGTATCAGGCTCAGACTTTGACCTGGAGTCTAAGTCCAAATTATATAAATACCTCATTCCCTCCTCCAGTCAATCTGTAGAGTGGAAATGTGCCATTATAATTAAATTTCATCCAACTGATGGAGCCTAGAGTAATGGGTTGCCCCTCATATAACATGAGCTGTGGGTGGTACCCACTTCCACAGGTTGATGGGAGTGCTAACCTCTGCCATCACCCTACTCTTGAGAGCATGCTGGAACCTGAAGGAGAAAAAGAGGTATTATGAAAGGGATAATTTTAAATTCACAAAGTATCTTCTAATTTCACCTCAGCATGACTTTTAATAAGATAATGTTTGGGGCTGGTGAGTTGGTTCCTTCAGTAAAGGCGCTTGCAGTGCAGGCCTGACCACCCAAGCCTGATTCCTAGAACCTACATGGGGAGGGAGAGAATTGACTCCACAAAGTTGTCCTCTGACTTCTACACATGCCCCATGGCATGTATGCATCTGCGTGTTGATTCTTTGGAGCCAGACATGTGGCTCACACATGTAATCATTATAGATTGGAGGTTGAGGCAGGAGGATTACAGCAAGTTTAAGGCCAGTCGAGATTACACAGTGAAGGTCTGCCAGCTTGGACTGCAGAGTGAGACCTTGTCTCAAACAAATAAACAAACAACAACACAAATTCAAAATTAAAACTCAAAATAATCCACACCCAACCTCAAATAATACACATTAAGTTTTGTATGAGCTTACTTCCGGTTCTGGAATTTAACTTACTGTTGCTTTGAGGGCTCAGACTCTTCATTACCACACGTTTGCACTTCATGTATAGAGGAGGGAAGCCAAGAGTTATCTTCTGTACCAGTTGGCAGAAAAGAATGAGATAATTGCTATAAAGGGCTTCATTCAACACAGGTATCGGAAGACAGTAATGACTATGTCACAGGTTGCTTAGAGAGAAGCTTTTCAAAACATCGATGGCATCTACTTTATGCCCCCAAGTGACTCCATAGCAACAAGTCAAGGGTTTCTGGTATAGACCTGAGCTGCCTTTGTCTGCCTTGATACAATTCTAGAGGTGCTCAGCTAGTTCAAGTGTGAATACAAATGCTACTGGCCTCAAAACCACACCTGAGTCCCGGCATTACCATCGGTGGCCCTGTAAGATCAGACTTGGCACGTCCTATATTAGAGATCAAACAAAAGGAAACCTCAGAGCCTCTGTGTGGCATCTGTTCACCCCTAAACCACTGGCATATAGTAGAATAGAACTCTGCTTTGCTAGAAAGAAACTCTTGACCAAAGAAGAAACTTCATTTGAAGAAAGCAGAACCGCTGTGTGAGCCAGGAGTTAACTTGAATGGTAGGATCTGTGCACTTGCCGGCAGGAAGGCTTAAGAGCTGGTCTTGCCAATGGCCACAGTGCCCATGTGGCCATGGATATTTTAAAGGCATTTCCTAATCCCATGAGAATTTTTCATCCATCTGTGTGGTTTTTGATTTAAGTGACCAGCTGCTTGAAAATAGACTAAGCATATGACATGAGCACTCAATACATCTTGAGAGGCAGGAAGGACTTATTTATTTAATACCGTATTTCCTCTCTGCATGGGCTCTCATTGAGACAGATAAAGTTAGTAGAAAAGATTCCTGTTCCACTCAGCAGGGATCAGCAGTACCTTTTCCTGCCTCAGCTGGTTTCTGTGGGCTGCTTCTGGTCGCTTTCCTCTCCCATTTAAATCCGGGAGGGTTTTCGCCAGCATGGCTGAGAATAACAAGAACTTTTCAAGACAGAGATATCATGCTTTGTAGTGCGGGTGAAACACTGCTTCAAGAGCTTGGAACCTGGCTCTGCCCGGGGTTTCTAGGACCCCCTGAAATGCAATCAATGTAGCCAGTGTAGTTAGAAGATGTGTAATTTCAGAGGTTCAGGAACACTTCAGATTGGAGCAGGTTATTTAGCACAGGTGTTTTAATGATTGTAATATATTGGAAGAACCTCACACGGTTGGGTGGCCCTCAGACACACAGTGGTTGCCTCCGGCTTGGGCCCGTCTGCCCTTGAAGACAAGCCTGCAGGAAGGAATTCCAAGCCAGTTCTGGAATGGGATTGGATAGTGTTTGGAGTTCTGGCAGCCGCTATACCTTTGTCTGGGTTGGGCTGAAGCCTGTGTTTTCTGGAGGCATTTCTTTGTATCTGCATTTACAATTAGCTCTTTGAAAAGGGAGGGCTGGAAGGGGTGCCTTTACTCGATGTGGGAATCGGAGAGACTCCAGTACGCCACTCACTGCATTTTTTTTTTCCCCAAGAAATCTCAGGAACACACAAAGCACAGGTGGTAATGTGACGGAGGGAGGGGGTTGAGTGTAAGGGGGGGTGATAATTGATGGGGGCCGGGGTCCAGACCGCAGCTGTCCCCAGGTGCACCCGACTGCATCTGTTCTGCGAGGTACTACGCAGCAGCAGGTTTTGGATTATTTAAGCAGGGGAAAACAAACCAGAAAAGTTAACAAGGCTCCAAGAGGAGGAAGGTGAGAGGTGTGATTGCCATGGAGGTAGAGGGAAGCTTGAGGGAAGGAATAAATTGGTCCAGGAGCTTTGGCACACAACACCTTCAATACCTGTGCGGAATGACATGTGAACTCGGAGGCTGTGATGGGGTGAGCATGTAGAGGCTACTCACTGGCTCCACACTGTCGCCATGTATGAACGGGTGCTGGATTTCATCACACACGTGATGAGCGAGAGCCTGGAAGGGGCGACAGGGGACGGGGGCGGTGAGCAAGACTAAAAGGAAGTTCTCTGTCTTCATCTTTTTTTTTATTCTTCATTTTTATTAAGGCTACAGGAAGGAAGTAGCTGTATCTGTAGCTACCAGGAATGTTCTTCCAAGCCAGCACCCCCCTGCCCCCATGTCTCCTTGATTCAATGATAATAGTAAAAGAAATAAATTCATTTACTGGATATGATACTTAATGCAGGCCTGAAGCTGGAGTCCCACTGTCTGTCCTGAGTCAGTGAGAAGGAAGGCCAAATTGACAACATTGGGATGATGGGAAATCCGGGCCATTTGTCATCCACAATTCAGATCCTATGATGTATTTTTGAGATTCCTCCTGACATAGTTTATGTGGAAGTCTTGAAAGGTCGTCACAGTGTAACACTGAAGCTCACAGGGAAAAAAAAAAATCTGACTACCAGAAGATTTCTATTTTTGATAAACTTTCAAAAAGGGTGTTTAGAATTTCCTTGTTTAATTTATGGAATTATAAAGACAAGTAAGGTCAGAGGGATAGTAAGGAATTGTGTTACTGATTTGCCACGATCCCTATTCCAGGTGACATAGGTGGGTAATCCTGTGGAGGGAGTGGCCAGCAGCAGGCAAACTGCAAACTGGGCTGCAAGAGAGGTGTGGCAAGAGTGTCTGATAGGCATGAATGCATGTGAGTGTGTGCGTGGTGTGTGTGTGTGTGTGTGTGTGTGTGTGTGTTATAATACAATGCATCTGTGTAACTCAGAATATAGGAAACTTAGGCAGGAAGATGGTTCATTTTTCTCTAGTCTGGGAAAAAGCTCACAGAATAAGGAACTGCAAGGTCAGAAAGGCACTGGCAACAAATGACAGATTCCCATAAGGGATTCTGGTATTAGTCTCCAGAAAACTGGGGTTTGAGTTATTAGTTAACTTATTGTGACATTAAGAAAAATCAGCTGCTAATTCTGATCAGTCTGACAACTGTGTGGTAAAATTATACCCATTTCACACGCTGTAGGGTGAAATGGTTTAAGGGTTCTATTTCAAAAGAGGCTGAACCAAGGAAACCCAGTATTTGGAGCACTTGAAATAAAGAAATCCTCTATGTAAAAAGCCAAACTTTTTCATTGCAGAACTAGAGCTTTTGAAGACATGGTACTGATGCTTACGAAGTGTTCCTGACTGACCCTGGGTGGACTCCGAGGCTGCCAGGGAGACTTGTGGCTGCAAGTCACGGAATATATTGTTCAGACTGAACAATGAGTCTGTGTGCTCATAAAACGGGAATGGAGGAAATTGATAGCTCAAAGATTTATTAAATCCACGGTCAGAGATCATCTCATGATACAGGTTCTGTCACTCTGTCCTTCCTCCAGTTGGCTGACAGCTTCCGTTCTGCGACCTCACATAATCACCAGGCAGAGAGTCCACATAATGTTTCTAACTCCCAAACTCCTTCATTGTCTTCCTGCAAGTCTCACTGGCAAGGGTGGCATGACATACTGTTGCTTTAGCCAATGACTTGCAAAAGTCACAGGGGATACCAAGAATACCCCAGCCTATCTTAAGAGCCTATATAAGTTTTGATATAACGGTTTCTATCCTGAGATATTTCTATGGTAAATCCTGATCGTAATGGGACACATCTTAATTTAAAAGAAAAGTATAAATTAATTGCCCCTCCAAATCTGTAGGTTCTTTATGTAAGGTGTCAGCAAAATGCAGATTCAAAAAAAATATCAAAAACGGACAACTTAAAAACTCTTATGTCTCTATTGAACATATACAGACCTCATTTTTCTTTTTTTTATTATCTAAATAATCCAGTATCACAAAGATCTGAATAGTGTTTACCCTGAATTAGGTAGCATGGATTAGCCACATGAAGTACACAGAAAGATGTGTGCAGGATGCACATGAAGATGGTACCATTTCAGATTAGGACAGCTAGCATTCATTATTTCAGGATCTGAGAGGGCTGGAGTGTCCTGGAATAGATCCTTTGGGGGCTTGGAAGGACTCTTGCTTTTTATAATATAAAATATATGCTTTTAAAAGAGGAAAGAACATCACCCAACATGAGGAACACACATGATAAACTCAAGTTAGATAAGCATAGGGACTTGCATGATTGATGTGTGTGATGCAAACTAGTAGAATAACGTCTGTGGCACATAGAACTCCCCCAGCTAGCATTGGTGGAGGATGGATCCACACGCCTTACCATCCTAGGGCCTTACACTGGTTAACTCATTCATGCCCTGATGTTCCAGATGCCTCCTACATAAACTTTCTTCCAGCCCTGGGTGAGTGTACAGGATAAACCATCACATGCCTTAGCCAGTTCTTAACCTTGTTTTCCCTGTCACCATTAACGGTGTTCTGACTTCTTCATCCCATAGCTTCTGAAACTAAGGGACATGGCTTCTTGTTTGGTCACATTACTGAAGGTTGGGGGTAGAGGAGTGGGGCACAAATATGTTGATGGTGTTAAAAGTTTCCTGACTGCCTAAAGACCCAAACTTGATTCCAAATCAAGTATTTAATGAGTCCAGAGGGTTTCTGACATCACAGGGCTTGCATGCGGCCTTGCTCCGAACATGATCACGCCGTGGTGCACTGGCCACTGTGACATGTAATGCCAACAGTGGTACCAGAAAGCCCTCAGCTTGGAGGTGAGCCTGTGTGCTCTGTCTGCAGGGTTTTTCATTGTACACACAAGTTTCTTGTTCTTATAGAAGCTTAATGGTATAATTATGGAAAACAAAAACTTGTGATATTTTCCTTAGTAGGTAAAGTATCTAATTAGTATATCTTTGTGTTGCATTGTGTTAGAATATTTGATTTTAAAAATTGCTATTTGAGTGGCTGACTTGAGTTTCATTAAGAATCATTTTATGAATTTTGACTTGAGTACAACTGCATTTCTGTTTTTCAGATGACTGTCAACGTACATCTTATACTGTGCAAAGTAACATTGTCAGCACTGATGATTATAAAAATCAAATTATTGGTCAACTCTGAAAATCACTGAAGATATTCCACATCCTACACTATCAAATATTCAGCCAATAGTTAATACTTCATGTAAAGATAACACACCCATCTCACTAGCATGCAGATTTCCTCTCATTTTATTAAATAGCATAATTTTATGAATGCCTAAGTCTCTGGCCATTGTGAGTCAATCTACTGATGGGTTCATAACTGAATGGGCTATTGGAAGACGGTGGAGACTGTGGGAGGTGGGGCTGGTTGGATGAAGCAGATGGCTGAGGGGATGCCTTGAAGAGTTTATTGTGTCTTCAGCTCCCCCTTCTACCTCTGTGCTTCTTAGACGTGTGAGAGTACTGTCTCCCCTGCCACATTCACCACCTGCCATGATACTCTGCTTTGCTTCTAGTCTGATCATGAGCTGAACTGCCTGGAATGATCAGCCAAAAGAAAATCAAGAGAAAGAGTTTCAGAATCACCTATTGAAAAGAAGGAATCCCTCACTATCTAGATGCCCTTTCCTTTAACAGTTATAGGCCTTGTCGGTGTGGGTACATCTGGAGGAGGCTGGGAGAGCATATGTCCTTTTGACATCCTCCTTGCAGCTGTCTCCTGAGGACACCTCTCTGATTCTTGGAGGTTGAGAGACTCACACAGGGCTAAACTTTCAGGGGTCAGTGGATAAGCTCTGTCAAACACAGTCTTCAGACTGGGATAGCTATAAACTATGTTATACCCGATTTCTCATAGTTCCCCTGGGAAGGCCTCAGTTATCTGCTGTGTCAGTTTGACAATGCCCTCTCTGTTGGCTTGACCCCTACTCCTTCCCTGGATCACCATTCCTAAGGGTTCCCAGATCCTATTCCAGATAGACTTCATGTTCACAACTCCCAATATGTGGGTTTGCCTCTGGGAAACCAATCAACACACTCAATCTAGCATATTAAGTCTATCAGGATTAATTTTGAAATTTCTCACTGTCAAATGTACTTGGATTGACACAGGCATGCTATCTCTATGGCAGACCAAACTCAAGGGAATTCAGAAGAATGAAATTTGTCTTTGTTAGTTTCAACAAAGGGCACAAGGTATTTTGGAGCTGAGAAAGTAAAACAAGACAATGTGAACGTGAATATTTCCCAGAATAATACCTGGAGTTTTTAGTGACATTTTCTCTCTTGTTTGTAAGAAGTATTCCTACAACATAAATGCACAGGAGGTTTACTTTAAAAATTTTGACTTTCTTATGGAGTGCTTCTGTTGTTGACAGTAACTCCAACTGCCTCTTGTTTGCTACTGAAGTTCATACAACAGACTATGAGCCAAAGTTAGTGATTAACTGTTTTGAAAGAATCTCCTAAAATACACTTGTTTGTAATATGTCTTTCTTTTGTGTCTCAGGTGTGAAATAATTGGTATTTTGTGCCCAATTTGCCTTTTGCTAGCGGGATGTTATCTGCAGCAGGACTTCAATACCTTTGTTGGACACGTTTTGGTGCATAAGTTCCCTGTGTTGGAGTAGTTGAGCCTCCTGGAGGCAAGACTTTTCGCATCATGTCTCTTTTCTTTTTAGATCATCATGAAAACGTCTAATCTTCCTGTTAGGGCAGAACAATCCCATTTAAAACATAACAATTAATAAATTCTGTACTATCCCTCAACTGTCTCTTTCTTTTCTTCAGAGATGTAACAATGTGTTAAGTAACTTTTGAATGAGTAACCCATACTGACACTTTCTTTTGCTAAGTTTGACACCAGAGAAGCCTGTTGGGACACAATAGATTTGTCTTTGTCAAGGTGCATGTATTTATATTAACAACACATGTATTTGACTATCATGGTGTGCATGTTTTTAATCTCAGCATTCAGAAGGCAGAGCCTCTTTTACATAGCGAGTTCCAGGACAGCCAGGGCTACACAGTGAAACCCTGTCTCAAATAAGCAAAACCAACTAAACAATAACAGCAGTAACCCACCCAAATATATAGTTAACATTAGCTCTCATGCAGAACATGCCTGTTTGTGTACTCTGTTCATGAGGGTTCTAGATTCCTGGAAATGGGTCCCAAATTCCCTGCTCTCTTAAAGGACTGGACTATGAGTTAGTCCCAGGGTCTCAGACACATGGTTTGACTTGACAAAAGTCCAATGGGTCTCTTGGGTGCCTTTATAATAGTCTGTCAGGAGTGAGATTTGCATTAACTCTTGATATTCCCTTCTACAACTTCTCTGGCCCTCATCCTGTTCCGTTGCCCGATCAGGCAGCTGATCCAGACCTGGGACTAGCCTTTGCCCTTTGTTCCAAACTGGCTTATATTTGCTCAAACGCTGGCTCTTTGGCTGCATTTGTTAAAGTTTCAAAGCACAGGTACCCCTAGCTCTGTTTTGTTTTAGACGACCTGACTGACAGAAAGGCACTTTATATGTTGCTCTCTGCCTGCTTGCTCCGGTTCCTCCGTCTCATCAGACAAAAACAAGATCAAGTTTAGTTTGCTACACTCTATAAAGAAATGCAGCCAAGTTTTCACCCTCTCGCTCCCGGTAGCAGTCCAGGGACTTCCGTCCGTGGGAGGATTTTCGGTTAGGCAGCTAGGATGGCCGGTCTTTGCTTTCACTTTGTACAGAAGAGTTTTATAACCTGTCTACGTGTCTTGTCTGATTTCAGAACAGACTCCATATGATTTTTAAATATGAACTTCATCTTGCTACTGATTTACTGTTGAAACCTTCTCCTTATTCTCCTTGTCCCAAGTTTTCTAACTTGTTTGCTGCGAGCAGGGAACAGCACTCTCCGTGGGAAACTCTCTGGAACTATCTCTTGAATAATAAAAAAAAAAAAAACTGAGTTTGTGATAAGGAAAGAAAAGTTGTCTGATACACTGGTGGAAATGGATTGCCGCTGGAGAAAGAGAACAGATAAACAGAAATAAGGTGGGGGCGGGGTGGGGGTGGGCGTGCACCGCAGGACAAGCCCCACCCACTTGTAGGGCAGGAATTTGTGGTGTTCCATCTTTGCCAGAACCCAAACCTCTTCATGCTTAGAATTGAGAATTGCCTTCACTCCTCCATCCCTCAACACTGGACTAACAAATGTTCAGTAGTGGTCTTAGAATAAACGTGGGCGGGGATCCATGAGGACAGATTCTCTCTGCAGAGCAGCACAAAATAAAGACGCAAATCCAAGAGGACATGGATACTGAGACATTGATGTCAGTCTGGCTAACCCTAGACTAAAGAGCCAGTATCATCAGTGGGATCAGGAGCCTAAGGTTTACGGATTATATCAGTCCCAAATCTCTCCGGACAATGAACTTCCAATTCCCTCCTGTGGACTTCCAGCACAACCTGCCCTGCGAAAAGGAAGCCGATGCTTAACTTCAAGTATGAAACAGCTATTTCAGGCTAACAGTCTCATTAGACTAGAAACTTCCAATAACCACAGTATGACAAATGCAAAAGAAAGGGAACCTTACAGCAGAGACCAATCGAGAGACAGAAAGTATGCTTGGGTTGACACGTGCAGTGTAGTACTGGCAGAAGGACGAAGGTAGGCACAGGAACTGTGAGGCTCAGGATAGACTCATACTGATGTGGTCCACATATTTTAAAGCAAGTCCATAAAGAAAGTTTACAGTAGAGAGAATGGCCTTTCCATAAGTGGCCAGGGAGAATCCATTTGTTAAAAAAAAAAAAAATTGGTACATGTGAACAACTGAAAATGGATTATTGACTTACATATAAAATATGAGACTGTAAAATATCTACAGCAAAGCTAATGTGACCTTGGTTTGCCAAATATTTTAGTTATGAAATCGAAAGCCTGATTTATAAGAGAAAGTATAATGCACATAAGCTTTACCAGTAGTATGGAAAAACACCAATTACAGGATGGAAATAAAAAGACCGACAATTAGAATAAAATATTTGCAAGATGCACTCCTAATAACATACACTCATGAGATAATTTTTTTAAAATCTTAAAATTCAATGCTCATATGACATGACAAAACATTAACACGCAACAATAAAAACAAACAGTCCACTTAAAAGTAGCTAAGGTTGGAAGCACAGCTCAGTGGTACAAAGCTTCCGGAGGGTGTGGGAGAGCCTAGGTTCAATCCTCACTGCTATTCATGGGAGAGAGTTGCAAATGATTGGAATCAACACATTATTGAAGATGACATATAAAGTATAAATATAATCATGTGATCATAATTAGCTTTTAGAAAAGTACAAGTAAGCCGGTCCGCGGTGGCATACCGCTCTCGTCGCTGCTCTCGGGAGTCCGAGGCAGCCGGCGTCTCACCGAGTTCGAGTCCAGCCTCTGCTTGCTGTGGCACAGTGAGTCCCTCTCTCAGCCCGGAAAAAAAAAAAGTACAAGTAAAGACCAAAATGAAATACCACTATACTAGCATAGGCAAAGGGACATAAAATGGCAGCCCCAACGCCATGGATAAGAGGAGGGTGAGCAGAGAGAACCTGAAGTTTAGTGGGCATGCAGCATGGGACAGATACTTTGGGGAATAGTTTATGGACTTTAAGTATTAAGCAGATAGATACCGGGCACATGACTCACAATAACTAAGTGAATTGAGAACTGACACACTTGCGCACATTCGTAGATGTTTACAACAGACTCACGTGTAATCACTAAAACCAGGAACACGGAGAAACAAATTTGCTAATACTCATCAGTAAGAAGAAAGCAACTGTCGACACGTGTGACAGCGTGAATGAGTTCTAGATGCACTTTCTTCAAGATGGGAGACAGACACGCACATCTGCATACGTACTCCAACCTCATCTGTGCGATGTTTTGGAAAGGGCAAAACTGCAGCAACAAAAAAGGGGGACAGAAGTCGGGGACGGGCAGATGAGCAGAAGCATGAAGGCATGAGGGCTGAGTTACAAATAATACTTAGTGATAAAAATACGACCCTCAGAACTATAGACCTGCGCCTCACAGAGGGTGAACTATTTATCCAATTTTTTAACAAGTCAAGTGTTAGGGAAAACAGAGAAGGAGCACAGACTGACAAGTGAGTCTAGACTATGATAACTGCAAGTCTAGACTATGAAGTGTGGAAGCCGGTGGACATGCACACCTTTGGAGACCAGCATTGTAACTGCAACTGTAGAAGTTGAAGCCCAAAGGAACAGTCCATGAATTGTTCACCTCGTTTGATAAATATGTCTCCCAGAGTAATATTGGTTAGTGGTTCTATAGGACTGAATGTATTAATACACGCATTATAGAAAGGAATTGGTCAGGTTTCTCAATGAAAGACTAAGAAGTTTGTAAACAAGCAAGGGGAAGCGAGGAAGGTTGTCATGCTACTACTATACTAGATTCAGAGACGCTGGCGTCCGCTCACATTTGTTTTAATAGTGGTAGAGTTAGATGCAGAAATTGAGGTGTGTAGATGTGTGTGGTCATTGATGACTGCAAATGTACCCCTGGTAGCCAGAAAAATATTTTACACCTAGGACTTGATTTCTAAATACCATTCTTTGAAGAAAGGAGACGGGAGTCCCCAGAGGAAGAGTTGAGCTTGACCTCACAGTTTCAGCAAGTGAGCAAGTGGGAGGGAAAGAAAAGTCAAGGACATAAAAATGAACCCCAGTGGCTGAAGCTGTAACAATTTGAGCCACAAAAAGATAAAGAGTAATTGTATTAAGTAAAAACTCACAGAATACATTGTATACTACATACGTTATTAGAGGAAATTAATTAGCAAATAAAGGGAAGGCTGGGGAGATGGCTCTGTGGTTAAGAGCCCATGCTGCTTCTCCAGAGGTTCCAAGTGTGTTCCCAGCATCACACTGGGTAGCTCACAGCCTCCTGTCACTCCATCTCCAGAGGCTCACACATTCTTTTCTGGCCCTTTCAGATGCGTGTACACAAATGACATATGCACACATCCATCAATCAAAACAACAAGTTAAAGAAAACTAAAGAGAGAGTAAGAGAAACACAGTCACCAAAAGGGGCATACTAATTAGTGTATACATTCATGACAAAAGTTTTAGAAGAAACTTGTCTAATGAGATTTATCTTCCCAGCTTTGAAGAACATTGAGATCTAGAGAGCCCATGAGAGCATGCTCTGAGAGGCATGGGTTTCCATCACACTCTTCCTTACGTCTAATTAAAGACTAATCATTAGAGAACTAAAAGCAGCCCCAAATGCTCTACAGACTACCTGGCCACCTCACTTCAGTAGGCCCTCATCAGAAAAGTCAGTGGCACATTGAGAGGTTGGAGGAGACTAAGACAACGCAACAACTGTATACAAGGGACAACCCTGAAATGAATTACAGAGTGGAAAAAAGATACTGACAGAAAAATGCGGCATCTGAACGGCATGGTACCAAGATCAGTTTCTCTCTTGATTATTGCACCATGGTTATATAAGAAGCCCCTTTTTCTTTCTCCCAGAGAAGCTTAATCCTGCTGTTTGAATAATCTGAGCATCAGTAGTAGCAACAATAGCATTTTACACTTACTGAAGGGTTATTATATGCACTAGGCACTCAGTCAAACATTTTATTTAGATATCCTCTTGTTCATACTGGGCATGAATTCTGTAAGGGTGTTCTGCACAACTTTATAAATGTGGAAACTGAGGCAAAGAAAAGTTATATCCAAGACTGCTGGCAAAGTGGAGTTCAAATCACTTCCCACATCTGGCTACAAATCCCATCCTGATAATTGTGTTAACTAGTATTTGTGTCCTTTTGTTAAAGGTGTTATTTTGCTTAATCTTTTTGAAATCTTGCCATTTTCATTGGTGGATGTTGATTGATGGAGAAAGTGAACCCCTGATCTAAGCACCTAGTTGAGGTCCATTCTCATGCTCACCTCCCATTTAGTCTGCCGCACTCCCTTTATCAAGAAATGTCTTTTCTTCCCTCTCCTGCCAAAGGGGCTATACACAGAGATACATTTTTTTTTTCAACGATAAAACTCTGTTCTGCCGTTCACCCTGATTCCAATTGCTCTGAGATCAAAATGATTAAAGATCGCTCCTTGTAAGTGCCGTGATGCCCAGGATGAAGCTGGAGGATGCTCTGGTCCACTGGATGTCAGGGTATGGTTCCACATACCACAGCACAGTGTGACCCCATCTAAACCTTCCCACCTGCTGGCCCCTGTTGCAGGCCGTTTTTATCGACATAAATAGTTAGAACCCTTTATGTCAGAGTGCCTCTCTTTCGAAAGCCAAACAACAAAGCATCTCAGCAGTGGAAATGCTTCCTACATCTACACTGTGAAGTGAGCCCCAAGGTTAAAGCTCCATCAAATGTTTCCTCAAAAGAAACAAATGAACGGATGAATGAGTGTACACACAGACATCCATACAAAGCTACCTCAGACAAGCAAGGACAACAGGGGAAACACTGAAAGAACTTTTCAGAGTCGACCGGTAGAGAAAGTGCTGAGGTGTAGGGGGTAAAGATCACATCCTTGCGTTGAACTTGGGGAAGACATTTTGCACAGGAGGGCGTTATTACACCCACATTGTCATGGTGTTGATTTAGCTAAACACAACCTGGGGGCCTCATCTTCATCTCTGTAGGGTGGATCCACTGGAAAATTGCCCATTGCCGAGAGTAAGAAAGTAATGTTGCTATGTAACTGCAACCACATACCAGAAGGCCAAGGGAATTGAAAGATGATGAAACCAGCAGAAGCAAAGCATCATGGGTAAGGGTAATGGAGCAGATTTGAAGATATTTCAATTAACTGTTATCAATGACCTTGTCTCTGTGGAAGCCTTTTTCATTCAAATTTCTTCCTGAACACCTTTCCTTTATGATTAGATTGGACAGAAGTATTTAAACGAAATCAACCACACATAGTAGCAATCTCTATTAAATCATTCAACAAATATTTACTAAGCACTCACCATGAAGCAGGCACTATGCCAGATGCAGAGGTAGTAAGCACTGTAAAGGATTCACAGTCTTCTGGGGAAGATGCAATGATAATGAATAATTGTAAATCATTATGTTATATGGAAGGAAGTATCAGCTTGTCAGAAGGACCAAAGGAAGATGGATTTCGTGTACATTTTTCCTCATGGGAATAAAATCATTTTTAATGTTAAGAAATACTTGGTAAGATGGTTTCACAAGCATCTTATAGCAGGGTCCCATCTATTGTCAGATTCATATCAATAAATTTGCAGTGACTCTTGTATTTCAGTTATTTTTGGATCTTCTGTATAAGTAAACACTGTTGGCACTCCAGTCATGGAAGAAAAGGCTTCTTGATTTACAACCACCTTTTTTGGGGGTATTTTGTTTGTTTGTTTGTTTATTTATTTATGTATTATTTATTTAGTGTTGTGTGTGTGTGTATGTATGTGTGTATATATACATGTACCCATGTGTCATAGTGAAATTGTGGAGGCCAGAAAAATAATTGTAGTAGTTATTTTTCCATCCCATGGGTTCCAGAGATTAAAGTCAAGACATCAGGCCTGGAGGCACCTTTACCCACTGAACCATCTTACTGGCCCTACAACCACTCACTATACAAACTTACTCCCAAAGGGGTTCATATGTTTCTACGTTTACTGAGGTTGCCCATGTTTCTAAGATGTGTATTTTTTGTGCTTAATTTATATGCTCTGTCTGTAGCATGTCTTCTTCTTGGTTGTCTTACTAACTGTCTAGCAGAGCTCAGTCCATCCTGTGAAGTGTCTACACCAGCTTTGCCTCTCAGACAGTGAAGTCTTTCTCTTGGAGTTTAAAGGGTAATGCTTATATTGTCTTTATCTTAGACACACAGTGCCAAGTTTGCTTCAAAACCTGGATGACAATCTTCAATGTCATACCTAGTTTGTTAGAATCCTATGTATAAAAATCCTAAGTCTAAACTCTCAAATGTGCTATATTCTTAAAAGAGGAATTTATTTCAAACACATAGAAGTGCACAGAATATGTTGTGACCATTTTGAACAATTCAGTAGGCTATTACTAATATAATTTTTGTAAGCATAAACATTCAGATATACTAACAACAGTTAAAGTTCAAGCAGAAGAGTCATACTAACAAAAAGAAATAGATCAAAAAAGAAAACACACTCAAATCAATCCACCCAGTTGGTAACTGTGTATACTCTACGTGTAAGTATGCTCCCGTGCAATGCTCTGAGGACAGCCTGTCTTCTGACGAAAGTGAGCAAAACCCACATTGGAGTATCAGTGTCTATGCAGCTGCTCAAAGAACTGAGCGTGAGAGTAATTTTACCTTCCGCATAAGCAGACGCACAGAAGGACACATCTGTGCTGCTTAGTTTCATGTCAGTTTGACACAGGCTAGAGCCATCAGAGAAGAGGAAATGTCGACTGAGAAAAAAATGCCTCCACCAGATTGGCCTGTAGATAAGTCCCTGGGTGGCATTGTCTTGATTATTGAGGGGTGTGTGAGGGCCCAGCCCACTGTGGGCGGTGCCACCACTGTGGGCGGTGCCACCACTGTGGGCGTGCCACCTCTGGACACGTGGTCTTGGGAGGTAAAAGAAAGATAGCTGCTGCTGCTGAGCCTAAAGAAAAAGCCAATAAACAGCTCTCCAGAGTGGTCTTTGCTTCAGTTCCTGCCCTGATTTCTTTCAGTAATGGATCATTATTAGAAGCTGTAAGATATTCAATATGAAAGTGTAAGCCTAATAAATCCTTTTTTTCCCAGGTTGCCTTGATAATGGTATTTATCACAGCAACAGGACGCTCACTAGGACAGCCTCTGTTCTTATTAAGGGGTTGCCCATGGTTTTTTGAAGGTCCGCAGTGCTTACCCTTAAATCCTCAAAGCAACATGATGTGAATCCTCACATCTGCAAAGTCAAATCTAAAGAAAACAAAATACTACACCACAGAACATGAATTCCAACCCTTTAAATGTTTTTATACATGCCTTGGGTATTGATAATAATGCAAAGAGAAAGTGGGTAATAAACTAAAAAGGAAAATTTAATATAATTACATATAGTTCAGTGTATCACAAGAGGGGTGCTCAGACAGTGACCTGGAGGCAGTCTGTACAGTGGGCTGTGGAGTGCAGTCTTGAATGTCTAGAGTATTTGCCATTTTCCTTGCAGGGTATGACTCCCCTTACTGTTCAGTGATTTTGTTTGTGGCTCTGTTCTTTATGAGATTGATTATGATTAGATATGAATATTCCTTATTAAATGTCCTGTCCTCTGCTGTGGGCTTCCAAGTCCTTTGGTAAGTGATTGAAATCCTCTCTTCATTCACTCATCACGAACAGGTGAACAATACAGTGACTGGACTATCATCACTGTGTGTGTCTCACCCTCCCTGACATATCCATTATTTCTGAAATAATCACTTATTTAGCCAAATAGGAATTTAACCCATCACAAGCTCCTCCTATTTGGACAACTGAAAGAAAAGCCCAGGCAGGCAGATGTCACAGTTTTAAACTCAAGCTTTTGTTATTGTTTTACTGTGTACTGAACTTTCTTTCCCAATTGTATGAATAGTCCTGCCCAGTAGGAAATGTTTGAATATTTGATTTCAACATTCAGCATTTTACTCTTTTTCAATCGTGATTCTTGGAAATATCAGACATGATAGATTTTCCTCTCCATTTCAGACTATAGCCATTTCAGATGCTGGATGATATGATCTCAGACTTGAGTAACCAGCCTGTCAACTGAGACACTGGATGTGTTGGTGATTTTGGCTAGTTAATGTTAAAAACTTGTCTTGCTTCCTATGCCTTACTCACCAAGAACCACTTGTCCAGTACCAACCACAATGGCTTATTCAAGTAGGCAGCACCCCTCCATGACTTCTGCTGCAGGTTCTGCCTCCAGATTCCTGCTTTGAGTTCCTGCACAATGATAGACTGTGATGAAAAAGTAAAAAGGGAGGCAATACCTTCCTCCCTGTCTCCTTATGTCACTCCCTCCTCCCGCCCCATCCTCCTCCCCACCATGAGAACTAGGTCCGTTGTTGCCTACCGCCCATGAATCTTCAAGCTACGTGCCCACGAGTTCCCATTTGGACTTCTGCATTCAGAGATAACAGTAATGGCCTCAAAATGGAGGGCTACTTCATCTTGGTATTCTCACCCAATGTATCCAAGATACATACTGGCAGCATTATCATCATGCAATGCTTTGGGTACGAAGCTGCCAGAATGCCTACAGAAAGTTCGGGATTCCTATTTCACTTCCCCATGGTTCTTCCTCATGGAGTTCTTCCCTGGAACTCTCTTGCTTATGAGGCTTGGCATTCTTGGAACTCTCAAGGCCAGCACATGGCGCGGCAGGAGTCTCTCTATGTTGTTTCCCATCTCAAAAGCCCTGGGAAGCCTCTGCATAACAGCAATAGAACCCAGATATCACACGAGAAAATGAAGCACTGTATGAAGAGGAAGAACTGGAGTCGGATTCAGATGATAAAGTGGAGCGCGACCTGAGCAATATGGAAATCACCGAGGGCTCCGTCAGTAGTTCACACAGACTGAGAGGCACAGAGAAGAGACAGCGACAGCAGCAGCTGGATGCGGAGCGCCTGAATGACTATGTGAACGCGGACCATGGCCTGTACTTCAACCACCACAGGTCAGTGGAGCCCCCATCTGAGAAGGCCTGGGAGAGGTGCCAAGCAGAGATGAAGCGCTTGTGTGCTCCCAAGATCCTGGCTGTAGAGGCTGCTGTGCAGCTGAGCTTTGGCAAGCACTGTGACAGAAAGCAGCCGAAGTACCTGCCTGCCATTACCCCGAAGTTCTGAGTCTTGAGCACTGAGACCCTAGGCAATGCCTCACAGTTCCTAGCCTTTCCTTCTTCATCTCTCCTGAACATTTTTTAGAGAAAGAGGCTTGTATACTGATATGGTTGATAACTCTGTCAGCCACTTATAATTCTGTCAGCAGGAGGTATATGTTGCCAACACAAGGAATGTTCACTGGCAAAGTGATATTTGTATGTATTGCACTGGCTCACAGTTTTCTCTGTAACAGTCCAGTTCATTGAAATTATTGCCTAGAAATACTGCCTATTGCTTTTCATTTTTAATTTCCTTCTTTATGCTGTCGGAATGTCATAAAAGCCTTAAGCCACACGACATTTGTTGCTACATTTTTTAGACAGTTTTCCATACAGCACATGCTAGCTACAAACTCTTAAATCTTCCTGCGTCCATCTCCCAAATGCTAGCTAATAGGTTTGCACCACCCACACTGGCTTCTGTCCACATATTTTCTCAGACAGCTCTTTGGATCTCTCTGAAAATGATGCAAGTGAACAGTAAGACAAGTGCACTTGTTGCTCAGCTAGGTGTCAGCCTACATGCTCTATAAAAGACCTGAGAGTAAATACTCGGAGCTTAGCAGGCCATGTTGTCTGTGTCATAACTGCCTGACCCTGTCTTCATAGCATAAAAGCAGCCATTGTTACTGAACAAACAAATGAATGTGACTGCGTTTAATAAAACTTTATTTGTAAAAAAAAAAAAAAAAAAAAAAAAAGAAAAGAAAAGAAAAGAAAAAAAGTAAAAAGGAAATAAATCCTTTTTTCTCCAAGTAGCTTTTGGTCATGATGTTTCAACAGTGACAGAAAGCCAACCAAGATATCCAGGCAAGAAAATGAATGAAGCATTAGTATCTTTCAGGAACAGTGGCGCCACTCAGGGCTGGTCTTATGGGATAATCTTCACAGTTATGTTCCCCACTTGCCCTAATGCTCTGGTACTGCCATTTTGGATTCTCAATCCCTGGGAATAAGGGTCTTGAATTGTTTTGTGTTTAGTTCTGTAGTCTAGGTATCTAGTTTTAGGCCTGGTTTCAAGATTCAGAAAAGTTACCATAATTAGTCAATACTTGCCTTTGCTAATAGCTTGGACAGTGGCTCCTTGGTTTGTTGGAGACTGACTGCTTCAGGTAGCAGCAACCAGACTATGCCAGCTTGGGAGCAAGCTCCCAGGGGAGTTAGTTTCTTTCTGCCTTGGTGCTTTTTGGCAGGCTGGTTATCTGGAGTGAACAGGTGTGAGGAGGCACATTGGTTTGCTAGAGCTCCACAAGGGTTCGTCATGGCGTCATAGTCTTGATGGTAAAAGAACAGAAGAATATTGCTCTAGTCCTGCAGGCTGGAGTCTAAGATGAAGGTATAGGAGAGATAGCAGAGAGTTTCTCTCCCATCTTGTAGCTGCCATCATTTCTGTGTTTTTACATTTATATGCCTGTCTTGTGGTCAAATTTCTCTTTCTATAAGAAAGTCATGGTGCACTAAAACTTATCCTAATGACCTCATTTTAACTTGACTAGCCCTGTACACACTCAGTTTGCAAGGACCGTTAGTCAATCACTATTTTTCTGTTAATTTCTCATTTAATAGAAGTGAACTAATCTGAGTATGGTGGGGCATGTTTTTAATCTCAGTGCTTGGGAGGCAGAGGTAAGTGGATCTATGTGAGTTCTAGGCCAGCCTGATCTACATTGCAAGTTCTAGACCATGCACAATAAGAACCTGTCTCAGACAAAATGAAACAAAAGTAAACCTAACCACCAGAAGATTGAACTAAGTATCTTATTTTGATTTTGTGTTCTTTCTCTTAGAATCTCACTATTTAAAACAACCAAGATCACTCATTTACTGTACAGACTATGGTGACAGTGGCCTCCTTTCTCTACTCCATGAAAGTAGGAAACTGTACATAGGTTGTGTCCCTGGTGCCTGCGGTTCCCACATAAGAGGGCAGTTTCCCAGGACCAGGAACACATATGTATGACAATAGTAACTTAATGTATTGTCTTTAGTTTCCTAGTGAAGAAACCAGGTCTAAGACATTAAAATAATTTGCCTCAAAGTATTCAGCTAATTGAGTTTAGATGTGTGAGCAAAGTATTAATAATTTTACTTTTAATACAGAAGGTTTTACGTATATCACTATTTTAGCCAGGTATGGCATGGTAGCAGATGCCTTTAATCTGAACACTGGGAAGAAAGAGGCAGGTGGATTTCTGTGAGTTCCAGGCCAGCCAGATCTATATAGTGAGTCCTAAGACAGACAGAGCTACAAAGAGAGACCATGTCTCAAGTATATACATATAACGTATGTATATGTCTTTGTGTGTGTGTGTGTGTGTATGTGTGTGCATAGGCATAAATATAAACACTTTTGGGTTTCAAATTCCCAGATATACCTTACTTGCCTTCCCTTACCATTGCTTACAAAGGGGACAGCCTACAGCTCACAGGAACTGTAAGGATGCTGTAAGTGGACCGAACAGGCTATATATCAAGCAGAGTACAGACTGTGAGAGGAAGAGAGTAGCTATGTTTCGAGCCAGCTTTATCTATAGCAAGTGGACTTACTTTACTTCCTAGAACTTGCTGATCTGTAAAGGAAGAATTTCTCAATTTTTAAAGGAGTAGGGAAAGATTCCACACCAGTGGAGGGAAGGGGACGTTAACGCACTCACAAAACCTTCAACACAAAATTAGTCCTGCTTATAAGATAGACAGGGATAAAGATGGAGCAGAGAATGAAGGAATGGCCAACCAATGACTGGCCCACTTGAGGCCTATCCCATGTGCGAGAGCCAACCACTGACATTATTAATGATACTCTCCTATGTTTGCAGACAGGAATCTAGCACAACTGTCTCCTGAGAGGTTTTATTCAGCAGCAGATGGAAACAGGTGCAGAGACCCACAGTCAAACATCAGATGGAGCTTGTGAAGTCTTGTGGACTAGTTGGGGATATAATTGATCAAAGCAGAGGGGTCAAGAACATCACAAGATCTCCAGAGTCAATTAACATGTGTCCATGGGGGCTCACAGAGTGAATCTCCCAACCAAAAGAGCATGCAGGGGCAGGACCTAGGTCCCTACACATTTGTAGCAGATGTGCAGCTTGGTGAATCCCCTCTCAATTGGAGAGGGGCTGTCTCTCACTCTGTTGCCTGTCATTAAATGCCTTCCCCCTAACTGGACTTCCTGGTGTGGGAGAGGATCATTTAGTTCTACTGTGACTGGATGTCCAGGGTGGGATGGTACCCAAGGGGACTTCCATTCCCTGAGTGGGTAATGGTGGATGAAGGATTTGTTAGGGTAGGAATGGGAGGCAAAGAGGAAGAGGGAATGTAACGTGAATAATAAGAAAATTAATGAAGTAAAAAGTTAAAAAAGACAAAATCCTTTGAGGGCATGGCCAGTGTTCTTTCTCTTACCTAGTCTGTGGCTAGAGTTAGAAGCAGAGGCACATTTGTATGGGACAGGGTTTACCAGAAAATACCAACAACATTAGACTGGATGTATTTATCCTTTTCATTGTCTGGGGCAGGATGTTTTTTAATGTCTAATTTTATTGACTGATTGATGAGTCTATTTTTCCTTAAAACAGCAAATCAATCCATCAACCCCACAAAAGCCCATCAGAGTTCCATGCACTCTATGAGCCCTCTGATTTGCTCAGGGACAGGAAGTGGTGTGGGGGGTATTTTCTCTTATGGAAAAAGTGAATTGCCCCCCCCCCCCAAGCTCTGGGCCTAAAGGTAGAATTCCTAAGACTCCCTGCTTGCTTCTCTTACTCTTTATCCTCTTCCAGGGCTCCTCCCCCTCCTTGGAGTCTTTCATCCCTAACAGAGCTGAGATTGTAGGGAAAGACAATAGGCTTGCTTCTAATTTGATGTTTCTGAGAGCTGCACAAAATAGAAATAAAACTGTATTCAAAAGTTGAAAAAGAACATGTAAATAGCAATAACAGAAATTTGTGATTAAACAATTAACAGAAAAGAGGCCCGTAAAGATATTAAAAGTATAAAGAGGAAGGCGCGCTCTGCTTTATCAGGATGTGCAGGAGCTGTTGTTTGAAACTGATTGAGCACCAGCCACGTGGGAGCATCTCTGCCAACAGCAGAGCTGGAAATAGTAACTTCCAAGTGGTATTGTTTTGGGGGCCATACAAAAACAAACAAACAAAAGCAAAGGAACGAAGCCCCAAGAAAGTGTGAAGTAGCACAGATACAGATGTGGAAACAGAGGTAGAGAAAGACTGAGGAAGAAGACGATTGACGTTGTCTGGCCCCCACTTGCATGGGCACATGTGTATACATATAACTGCGCGCACAAAACACACACACACACACCACATCAGAATGTGTAGTTGAGGTGAAGGAATACAGAAGATCTTGGGACCATAGAGAGCAGACAAGAGCTTTGGAACAATATGATCAAATTTGAATCTTTTCTTTAGTTATATCAAGGACTGTGGGTAACTAATTTATCTCCTTGTACCTGTTGGTTTGTGTTTGAGACAAGGTCTTTCAATGTAGTCCCAACTGTCCCTGAACTTGCTATATAGAAGGGGCTAGTCTCAAACTTATAAAGATCCACCTGCCCCTCTGTCTCCTGAGTGCTGGGCTTGAAGACATGAATCATCACGCTGGGCTTCTCCTTTATATCTTCAAGCTTAAAATGATGTTTTGTGGAATGATGACTGTTTAAAGTGCAAAAAACACTTTAAATACTCCATAAAGGATGGTTATGATGGCTAGCCCATATATATATGCTGAGAATGCTTAAATGTCGTAAAGTGTTTGAAAAAGAGAAATTTCAGAGATCAAGAGGACTGTACCAGTCAGTTAAGATCAGCTTTGTTCATTTGGCTTAAAGCCAAGCACATGTTCATCTGCCAGTTAAAGACTACGGACTGACTGACTTCACCCTCTCCCTCTCTTTAACAAATTCTTTAAAGTGGCATGGTGGAAGACATCCAGCGACACTCAGAGCCTGCCTTTAATGGGCAGTTTTGAGCATTCACGTTCTTGAAGGAATTCTAGCTGGGACTTGCAAAGAGCAAAGGCATTTGAAGGCCCTCACCCAACACACAGCAGGAGAACATTACTGTGACAGACACATTTGTCTTAACGTTTTGCTGAGGACTCCTCTGCACACATAAAGGATGATGCTGTTTTCCCTTATGGATAATAACAGAGGCAAGCCTGAGATTATGTAAGAATGGCTTAGGAGAGATAAGCATATTTTCTTGTGAGAGATGAAACCAGTTACAGAGGGAAGCCCAGAACAAAGCACTCTCCTGCAGCAGGGGACGTATTTGATGACCTGATACAAATATTATACACTTTTGAAAGTGCTTGATACCACAAGTAGCACTTCGTAGTGTGTACTTCACTCAGCACATTTGCTATTTTATTTTAATGTATACGATTAGCACAGAAGAGGAGAATGTAATGGGGGAGAAATTATATAAAACATTGAAGCTGTCTGTGTGGAGGAGCAAAAAGCAGTGGAACCAGCACCTCTTTCTTCCCGATCACAGTCAAAGGAACACAGTAGAGTTCAAACACAATGAAGAATGAGTGGGGGCAACTTCTTACTAATAAATAGAATTTTTTAAAAAGGAGACTTTTTGGAGTAAAGTAAATCTCTTGGTATATAGAAGGGTCTCAAAAATTAGAAACTCACTTTTTATTAGCCCCATTCTTATAGGAAGAATGCCTGATTGTTGACTAGTAGAATATTTATTGAGCACATACTAGGCACCATGAGTAGTCAGATGACAACTCTCTTAGCTCGCATCATAGCACTTAAAAGGTGTCTTGCAGTGGCCTTACCTTCCTTTATTTCCTAGATTAGATTTTTTTTGTATAATTGTTCATGCTAAGGCAAGCTATCAGATCTCCCCTATGAATTTATCATTCGCCTCTTAGTTTCAAAGCCCCCGAAGACTCATACCAACATATCTAAGAAGCAGGCAATCAAAAAACAACAGCAACAAAGCCCAGCCCAACCCACACTAACAAGACATCTCTTCAGAGCTCAGCATGATAACCAGAGAGAATTTTTCTGCCAGGCCTCTGTATGTCTCACTCATAGTCCTTTGTGTCTCACTTTTGAATGTGGCACTCTTGGTCACTGTCTCTTCTTTTTCTAGTTTCCAGATAAAACATGTCCTATGAATAGTAATCTGTGTTTTTACAAGCTAGCTGTGACTGGCTTTAGGTCCCTGGGTCACATGTCACACTTTAGGGAGGAGGAAGTACCTTTTTTCCTGTTGGAGTGCGTTCTCTGATTCCGTTGCTCCATGGTTCTCTAGTTAGTGAACTTTCATTATATTTGTATAACAAATCCCAACATTACTTTTAGTATAAAAAACACCCTAAACCATAGAAGTATATAAAGCTTTATGTTTCTATTTGTTTTGCTCATGTCTCTTAATTGCTGTCCAAAATATAAGTTTGAGACAATAACAACAAATAACCAAGTTTTATAACTCAGCCATCAGTTGTTACAAATAGATTTCCTATCACAGGCTGATGAACCATATTGTTAATTGACAATTAAGACTGATGTGCATCTATTGGACTAGCTTTAATTAATTCTTACCCTTGGCTGATCAGTAAGTCTCGGGAGTGAGCAGACATGCTTATTTAGAGGCTAAGGGATGTGTTTATAGGTCTGAAGATGAATTAGAAGGTCATCATGCCCAAGATATTTGTGTCTTTTTTTTTAGAATGGTGAGAAGACTGTGTTAGTATAGGATGGATAACTCAGTGTTCTTTCTACACTTAGCAATTTCATATTAACGATACAGCTGTCTTCTGCGGGAACCCACCCAAACACTTGGCAGAAGCAGAATACCAATGGTTCATTTCTAATTAAACTTGTTTATTTTATTCTTCTCTCAGGGTGTGTATGGCCTTATTTCAGGTTTGAGCTTCTCCTCCATGAGATACAAAGACCAATGTAGGAAAAAAAAAAAAAAAAAAGCAGAGAGAAGTTGTTTTCGATATTCCAGACTCAAGTCTTTGGTCTGACCTTTCTCATTCTTGTCTTCATCTGCCTGCTCATCTCAGGTATGTGTGTAATTGTTTTCTTCCCTTTGTAGCATGCATATATGATGTCAAGCATACTCCCCCAGAAATAATGGGCTCTCAGTTAGTAGAAGCAGAAATACAAATTGATGCTGCTTTTCTCAAGCATCTTTACATTTAAAATCTTGAGTTTGTATTTGAAAGTGGACTTTCCATTTACTGAGAAATGAGAGAACATTTCTCTAATAATCTAATAGGACCAGGGAACATAGGACTTCTGATTTAAAAACAGTGTAATAGTGGATTATGGGTTTTGTGAAGCCTGAAGTAGCCCTTATGGTTGTTTTGGGAGTTCTTTGGGATTTGCATAACTTTCTAATTGGAAGTAAACAATAGCACTTGTGGCAGCTGCCCAGAGCCTTGTTCCCCACAGTGCCCCACCCCCAAGAGCTTAATTCAGCTTTCAAATATAAAAGAGATCATAGTATAGTGTGCCTTGAAAAATTGCCTACTTATTTTGCTATTTCCTTTCACTCTTTTGTAAGCTTAGCTGTTATATTGGAAGATAATTGGGGAAGGGCTGGAGAAAGGGCTCAGAGGTTAAGAGCACTTATTGCTCTTTCAGAGGACCCGGTTTGTTCCCAACACCCACAGAGTAGTTCACAACAATTTATAATTCCAGTTGCAGGGTATTCAATCCTTTCTTCTGACCTCCTCAGGAACCTCACACACTTATGGCACACATACATGCATTCACACAAACAACTCACATGCATAAAATAAATAAATCTAAAAAAAAAAATTAAAGAAAAATGATTGATGTCTAGAGCTCTTTCTGCACTTTCAGAGGACTAGAGTTTGTTGCCCAGCACCAGAACTGTGTGATTTACAACTCTGATAGATTTGATAGACCTAAGCTGGCTTCCAAGAAGACCTGCATTCTCATGTACACATACCCTCACACAGACACACATACATAAATGATAGGTTATTTCTTTGCCACAGGTGAAATGAGCCAATTCAAGCCAGAGAAATATTAATGGCAGGTTTATTGGGAAGCTGCTCTCGGGTGGGTGAGCTCACTGGCCCCATGATTGAGTTCAGGAGAATCTCCATGGGAAATGGGAGAGGGGATAGGAAAAGGAGAGAGAAAGAAAGACATGGCATTCATGTGGTAAGAAGAGGAGGAGGAGGAACAGCAGGGAGGAGGAGGTGGTGGTGGCAGAGGAGGAGGAGGAGGAGAAGAAAAGGAAGGAGGAGGAGGAGAAGAAGAAGGAGGAGGGTGGAGGGGAGGAGGAGGAGGAGGGGAGGAGGAAGAAGAGGAGGAGAGGAGGAAGGAGGAGGAGGAGGAGAGACCAATGATGTCTGGATTATATAGGGAAGAACTTTTGGGTAAGGGCAGCCTAGCCTCTGGGCTAGAAAGTTCAGAGTTTGGGGCAGGGTAAGTCAGGTAGGTACTGAGGAATGCTGGGAGAACCTGAAGGCCAAGTCCGCTTGGATATGTAAAATATGCACTTCATTCCCTTGACTCCCCCCCCCCCCAATCAAACAATAAACACATGTAAAAATAAATAAAACTTGAGGTGATTCTGGAAGAAAAAGGAGAGTGACATGAACTGGAGGAAGCAAAAGAAAACAAGAAAATATGTGACTATAAAGTGAATAGTTAGTCTCAAGAGATGAGAGACTTACAGAAAAGGATGCAAGCTGGCAGCTTAAAGCTTAGAAGGGAAGAACAGAAGGATCCCAGTGTTTTGAAGGGAAGAGAAGTCTCCTAACACCCTTCCTGATATTTTTTCTAGTATAGCCCTCAACTGGGTCCTCCTTGCCACATCCTTGTTGACACCAACTTTATCAACTTTTTTAGCAAATCTAAATTGGATTTTGATTTGGGACTCTCAATGGTAGGCTGTCTATATGCCAAATATATTCCTTGTATTGTGCAATGGAAGAAATTGAGAAAAGGGGCAGAAATATTGAGTAGCACTAAGGATAGCCAATGAGCTACGATTTGGCTGGTTGCCATGGACACACAAAGAACTTAGACTGATGACTGCTTGGTGCAGAAAGTAACTCAGCCTAAATGTTATCCTGTGGCCATGGTTGACCAGTACCTTAAAAGGAGAATCCAGCAGATTCCTAGAATCCTATTATGTATGTTTCTAACCATATTATAATATCGAATGGATATTGGATGAAATGGATATTGGATGTTGGATATTGGTTCTAATTCTTATAAGATAAAATTCCTAACTTCTCTTTTTCTTTAACCAACTTTCTATGTTGCAGGTTAATTTAACTTTTATATATATATATATATATATATATATATATATATATATACACACACATACACACACACAAATATAAATATATCTTTAGTAAAGAAAAGGAGATAAAGCAGTATTAAAAACAAACAAATGAATAAATAACCAACAACTACCACCAACTACAAAACAGCAAAAGAGAAAACATGAAGATATAGTAGATTTTTGTGTAGTTTTGATCCTCTCAGGGTACTGGGTCTTTTTCTTCTAAGGAAGGAAAAAAACACCTAATTTTAAAAACTGGTCTGAAAATAATAAAGTCCTATTGTGAGAAAATCGATTGTAACGGACTCCATAGTACATCTGCCCATAGAAACAGACATTTGTGCCCTACATTGCTGGATGCTACAGGGTCTCCTATGCACATAGCCTTCCAGTTTACCCAAAGCTACCCTGCCATACCTATTTTAGAGATAAGGACAAAGAACAGTTTTGATCTCCAAACTAATTCTCTAGGTCTTTTCTTCTTTGACAACATGATAACCAGATTCCATCTCATACAGTATGGGCAAATCAATAAACAAACATCCATTCTAAGTTGGTCCAGATGTTCTAAAATGGCTTCTCTTTAAAATTAGTTTTGCACTTCCTTGTAGGCATGTGTGAAACAGTCAGGAGCATCTGAAGTCTGGTGACTTGACTGTCTCACTGTAGACATTCAACAGAGGTGACCATGAACTTGCTCGAACTACCCCGAGAAATGCTGCTTTTGAGTCAAATTTGCTTTTCTTTAGACAAGATTCATTTTATGTATATGACTACACTGTAGCTGTCTTCAGACACACCAGAAGAGGGAATCGGGTCCCATTATAGATGGTTGTGAGCCACCATGTGTTTGCTGGGAGTTGAACTCAGGACCTCTGGAAGAGCAGTCAGTGCTCTAAACCACTGAGCCATCTCTCCAGCCCTAGATTAATTTAAAAAAGATAATAGATTCTTATACTTTAGTCATAGTAAACCCAAACTGTCAGTGCCTTTTTCATTGCTTTGAAACACAAAGCCACACCATGTGTGAAAGGTGGGTTGCTTTGGACCAGCATAAACACCCAGCCATCAAAGAGCTTCCTGCGTTATTAGTAATGTGAGTGCAGCCATGGAGTTCTGAGATGTGTACATATCCATCCAGGCAGAGGGAAATACTGTAATTAATTTGAAGCTGTTATGATGTTTCAATTGATTTGGATCAGAAAAAAGGAGAACAATTAAGAAGAATCAGAAAACAATATCCCTTTTAGTATTCTAAAGGGAAGGGAAAAATTAAATAGGAGTTTAATTGAAAATTCTGATCTATGTGAGGGAACAGGAAGGCTATGTAAAAAGGATTCTTGACTTATTCTAGATGCGCTAGTATTGGGCCAGCATCTGCTGCAACACAAGTCTGCATTGCAGTGTTGACAAAATGTCCTATAGGACAGCAAGTTCAGGTTAAAAGTTAAAGTACTGAAGCAGGCTTAGGAACTTGTTGACTCGAATCCTTTGGGAACTGTTCTATCAAAGTGTTAGTCCTCAAAATTACTTTTCACTACAAACTATGAGATGTCATTATTTTAGTACATTTATGATCTTCGGTGGCTAAACGACCTTCTGAATGTAACCGTTAGCTATGAAGTTGAAGTCCATGCGCCTGTGTTCACACCTCACACCCTCTAACCCTGTTGTTACATGTAACATGCTTATTTAACAGAGAAAGCTCACTAATATGATTCTAAGCCAATTACAGAGGGTAAAAAAATTTAAGTTAATATTTTAAACTTTACGAAACAACTTTGAAGATAAATCACTAAGAGTTATGTGACCATAAAATAGCATCTTTCTATACAGCATCAGTTACATTTTACTCAATGAATTATGTATTAAGTATCTGCTATAATTCTAATATACTTCTTGTTTACTTCTTCAGTTTTCACTAGAACAAGCCAGGGTTGCCTGTGTTCACTGTCCACATAATTTTCTTGTGAGCACAGAGGTTCTGTACACTCTGACTTGGAGCCTGCAAACATAATTGGACTTGAACTTGAACTATAGCTGTACATGTGTTGACTTCTGATTATCATCCCAACACTGAGTGTTGGGATAGGGTAGTGTAGGCTTTTGCAATCTTGAGGACATCCTGAGCTACAGGCTTAGATCCTGCCTGAAAAGCAAACAAAACAAACCAGAATTCAGCTTCAAAAAGGAGTAAAGACAATTAATAGTTTTTTTTTTTTTTTTTGGCAATGACAGGATCTACTCTTTAACGATGTGATTTAAAAATATTAAAATACCTATAAGGAATGATAGAATTTTTTAAATTCTTTAAAAGAGACTGAAATTAGTATTCAATCGGTTTTTTGAAATTGTGTGATTTCTTTTCACCTGTAGAGTATAGTTATATGGCCTCAAATCCCCTCATGAACCAGTTGACAAGACTGAGTTCTTTGCAAACATCTATGAACATTAAAGTTAATAGGAAATAAATAGATAAAAATACCATTTTATGGAGACAACCTGGCTTCTGGCTGGAGATGGACTACAGTCAAGAATGCAAAACTCACTTTTTTCAGCCAGGCCAGACAATAGGAAGAACTATTTGAATTCACTGTATTGGATGGGGCAGTAAGAACTGGTTCATGGTAATGTAATACGTAAATTATAGAATATGAAAGTCCTTATCTATGTCATTACCACTGTTGTCTTGTTTAGTAATACAAGCCCAGGCCTATTCATCCATGAATCTGCTGTTAGCCTTTCTTCCTTTGATGCCTGAAGGTTAACATCTAAGACCAGTTGTTAGTGCCGTGCAGGAGAGATTTTCTTGCGTTTTTTTTTTTTTTTTTTTTTTTTTTTTACCAACCCGTCACTGCTGAAACAGCATGGAACAGACAGCATTTGTCATTCACACAGCAAGATTGGTTGGAAATCTTGGAAATCACAAACTGTATTTGTGTTCTTGTTCCAATCAGTCAAACTCTTTGTCCTTCTGGATCAGGGTGGTATTATTTGTCTTCCCTTCATCCTTACAAGGTAAGGGGAGAAGGAGGAGGAGGGAAAGGTAGAAGAGAAAAGAGGAGGGAGGAAGAGAGGCAGAGGAGATGCTTTTTGTGGTTTTATGAGTTACTTTTTTACTGTGATAAAACTGTGTATGACCAAGGCAACAGAAAAGAAGTTTATTTGAGCTTTTAGTTCCGGAGGGATAAGAGTCCATCACAACTGGAAACATAGTAGCAACCAGCCGATCTGGCAGCAGGAGCAAGAAGTTGACAGCTTATGTCTTTAACCACAAGCACAATTTAGATAGGGCCAACTAGAAGTCCTGTGACAGAAGACTTTTAATCTCAAAGCCTGACCCCCAGTGATGCTCTTCCTCCAGCAAGGCTGCCCCATCTAAATATCCTCAACCAGTATCATCACCTGAGGACCAAGTATTCAAATGCTGGAGACTATGGGGACATTCTCATTCAATCAACACACTTTCTTGGCAACAGAGTATACTTTTAGGGGTTATTTATTCTGCCATCTTTTAACGTCTTTGCAAGTATTTAGCGTTTAGAGTGTTGCTATAGATGACAGACATGAAGATGGCGTGTGCATTTAAATGGGTCAAGGTGGTATGGAGACTAGATTGGAAATCTTTTCTAAAAACTATTCCATTTTAAAAGGGCAAGTTTGGGTTTTCTGTAATTACATAATAAAAGAGACTTTAGTTTTAAGAAGCAGGAAATCCTGACATCCATTCTCTCCAATCATCCCCGCCTTTCACATTTCTTCTTTCACTGAATAACCATGCGAATATAGAGCCAAGGCCTGCTTACCTGGTCGCTAAGGCCTCTGTCGCCTTGGCAACTAAACTTTTCAGAGATTACAGGGAAAATGTTTTCTTCAGCCCTGGAGCTGTTTTAATACTTTCAAATGTCAGAAAAAAGGCATCTATAGTCCCACAGGTGCTGGTGTGAATAGGGGCAAGAGATACTATTTACAAACATGTTTAGCAGATTTTTCACCAAGAAGCAATCCTCAAAACATGTACATAAATTTTAAAAATCAAAAGGAATGCCGATAAATTGTGGATACTGAGCAGAAGGAGATATCCTTTTATAGCTGTCTAAAGGGATGGAGCCCTTTGATTTCCTCTTTGATACCTATCGATATCATCATCATCATCATCATTATTGTTATTAGAATTTAATGAGATAGGGTCTCTCTATGTAGTTCTACTTGTCCTGGAACTCATAGTGTAGATCATAAAGGCCTTGAGTACATGTAAACTTCATCCATCAAAGAGCAGACATTTGGGGCCATCTTTAACTAGTCCTATCCTGGACTATTCTCTTAAGTGACAAATATTTTAAAGATGATTTTCAAACATTTCTCCAGTTCTTGGGTTTTATTCTGTTCCCTCATTAGAATATCTGGTTGTACAGGAAGGAAGTACTATCATCAAGGACAAAGAGTTCTTAGGTCTTTGTTTCGTTATTAAGCTTTTTCTTGAATCACAGTCCTCAAAGGGCAAGCCCTCTAGTCTCTGATTGGATTGTATGCTGACCAGTGCCCAAACTGGGGATCATTTTGAAGTATCCATTCAGTCTTGTTCTAGCCAGACCACAGCTGTTTCTCCTTGCTGAGATGATACCATCTGGGCTTCCTCTAGTCCTACTAGTATTCTGAATGACAGTGATAAATACCTAATACCGTAGGACCAAATATGTGAAGTGAACTTTAGATGTATGTCCCTGGTTCACTTTGTCATACACAGTGTCTACTGCCTTCAGAAGCCTGTGGACATGTATGAGTCTTGTCCATGTCTGAGAGGTTCAGAGCTTATGCAGGAGAACTAGACTTGACCCTCCCTCTACTTCTATCTCATATCAGAAAGACTCACTTTCTCATGGCTGGCTCCAGATTGGTTAATCAGAAGTGTCTGTTTAGTATCTCAGATGGGAACTAGAATGAAGGGTCCCCAATGTCTGTGTTTACCTTACCGTATTTTGCATGTCTCTAGATCTTACCCATCTGGATAGACAAATACAAACCAATTATTTCATTCCATTCTTCCACCTTATTTTTCTATCTAGGTCTGTCTTAGGGAAACAAGATTCTCTTTTATTTTCAATTTTTGTTCATTTAAATCCTTTCCACTTTACATTTTTAAACAACTACACTTTTGTATTTAAGTTTTAGTGGGGAAGGCAAATTATTGGAGGGTGGTGTAAGACTACGACAGAAATTCTCCAATCAAGGGCATAGAATGTAAGGCTTTCCAAATATTATACTTAACAGCTATTGTGTACAATCACTATCATTACTGTGGCATATCCTGGGAGAAGCATTATTAAAGGGAGAAAAGGCTTTAGACAGCAAAGGTAAGTAGGCTGAGGTTCTACTTGACAATGAATTGTAACAAGATCTAAGGATTTCCTTACACCAACTTGGAGTATGTTGAGAAGAGAGGGAAGACTATGAGGAGGATGATAAAATCAGAGATAAAAGTGGCTGATCTGAGACACTACACAGTGTCTATACATTTCCCACAGACACCGCTCTGAGACACTACACAGTGTCTATACATTCCCACAGACACTGTTCTGAGACACTACACAGTGTCTATCAGTTTCCCACAGACACTGCTGTGAGATATTACATTTCCCATAGACACTGAGGTGAGACACTGAACAATGACCATCCATTTCCCATAGACCTTGGTCTGAGAAACTGCACAATACCTATGCATTCATACAGACACTGCTGTGAGACACTGCACACTGTCTGTACATTTGCCATAAATCCTGCTCTGAGACACTACACAGTATCTGACACTACTGTGGGATACTACATAGTGTCTATACATTCCCATAGACACTGCTGTGAGACACTACACAGTGTCTATACATTTCCCATAGATATTGTTCTGAGACACTACACAGTGTCTATACATTTCCCATAGATGCTGCTCGGAGACACTACACAGTGTCTGACACTGCTGTGAGACACTACACAGTGTCTATACATTCCCATAGACACTGCTGTGAGACACTACACAGTGTCTATACATTCCCATAGACACTGCTGTGAGACACTACACAGTGTCTATATGTTTCCCACAGACACTGCTTTTATGATATCTTCATATTTTGATGATTTGTATTTTCATTTATACTTAGTTCAATGCACTTGAAGAAATAAACTGGCTAAATTGTATGTCACGATGGAAAGTAGAGGCTGAATCAGACCTGGAAGGAGTACAAGGCCAGGAAGGTTTGAGAAAAGCATAGTGGGTCAGCTGGGCTTTGCGAGGAGGGGCATGAAAGCATAAAGGATGATGTTCACTGTAACCTAATGCATGAAGTTCATTCTCTCACTCAAAACTTAGCACATTTTCCTTAACATCAGTGAGAACTTCTCACAGGTTCTGTTGATGTTGAGTTTCTACTATGCCAGTTTTAGTGCTGTGTGGGTCCTTCCTACACTTAAAGGCCCATATTTGTTACCCAAAGTGCCTGGGTGGTTCAGAGGTAGAATTTTCCTACCACATGCCAGAGGCCTGTGTTCAATTCCTGGCTACACAGGTCTATGTCTGTCACACTATAATTACAAATCTGACATGGGCAGTGGAACCATGCTCTTCATCTCTTCCATCAAAGGGTCACAAGCTAAGTGTGTTAGACTCTTCATCTGCCCTTTGTCAAAGGAGTGGGACATGGATGAGGGAACTATGCTACTGAGTTCTTAAAGAATAGAAGTCTCTTGTCCATCCACACTCATCCTGAAGTATGATCAAGGTGCATCCCCAACCTCATTCTGTTGAATATCAGGCCATTCATGAAAATCAGGCAAATTAAATTCAAAAGGCAGAAAATACTCTAGAAGTGACCGATTAAGACATTTCTGTGAGGTTCTCTATTACCTTGCTGAGAAATTATCAGTCCATCACCATACAGATAATTGCCAAAGCACATTGATAAGAAAGGCATCTTAATTAAAGATTCTATTGGAAACATATGTGAACCAATCTAAAGTTTTAGGCCACAGGGCAATAATAACCTTCCTATCTAATATGTTTCTTATTTTTGTGAGCTTTTAGTGTGTTGAGCAATGCTGTCTAATTGTACCAAGCTCAGGGGAAAAGAATGCCCATGCTGTTTGCTTATATTTGATGCAGCTTTAGAATGGGGGCATGACTGCAGGGCACAGGCCATGTAAAACTCTCATCCAACCCAGCCTCCATCCAAGCCAACTTCTACGACAGAATGAGCAGAGATGAGAAGCTCTGGCTGAGTCCACGGGATACGGACAGGAGGGCAGTGGATCTCAAACGTACGTGTTTTAAATTTGTTTTGTCATCCAAATCCAAATGTCTTCCCAGACCAAACAGACTCTTTATCCAGTCTCTCGGAAAAAAAAAAAAAAGTATACCTCTAAAGGTAGGACATCAACAAAACGAATTTAAGGAGAAAACGACAACATCAACAACAAAAATCAATATTAGAAATAACATCATCAAAAGCCTGAAAAATGTTCTTCTTTCAAAAGGTTATTACCCTAGTAATAATGGCTGGTCATGGATATGCTGTAACTTGGGATATAGCAATATGTTCATTGAAAAGCTAGAGGTGGCTCAGTAGCTAAGAGCACTTGCTGCTCTTCAAGAGGACATAGGTTTAGTTCCCAGTACCTACATCAGATAGTTTACAACTACATGGAACTCCTGTTTTGGGGAATATGACTCCCTCTTTCTGGCCTCTGTGGGCACCTGCAACCATGTGACATATGAGTACGCATGTACACATATGCACACAAACATTCTCTCTCTCTCTCTCTCCTCTCCTCTCTCTCTCTCTCTCTCTCTCTCTCTCCTCCCTCTCCAAAATATGTCCATGCCATTAAACATTTTATTTGCTTTTCCATACGGGTTTGTCTGTGTAACTCTGTCCTGGAACTGGCTGGTCTCAAACTCAAAGATCAACCCACCTCTGTCTCCCAAGTACTGGGACTACAGCTGTGTTCCACCACCACCCAGCACACCTGAAACTTTTCTGTTTTACTGAGCTTATACGTTTGAAATAGGGGAAAATATATGCTGAATTTGAAATCATGATGGGTTTCATAGAGTATTTTTCTGGATGGTTCAACAAATAGCTCTATGGATCAGGACACCGGTAGAACTTATGGAAAGAACTCTGCAAATAAGTGTTATATCTCTTTGGTAGATGAAAGAATGTATCATTTATACTGCACATTCCTTCTACAATTCCATATAGCGTGTCTCTAAAGGCATAGAGGCATTGAAAAGTTTGATGAACTAAATGGTTTATATTGAACAATGCTGTGTGTATATATATGCTTGCTGTATATATTCACATATATGTATAAAATGTGAGTATGTGAATATATTATATATGAATATATATGTGAAAAATATATTTTCATACACACACATATATGAAATATATTGCTTTTCTTGAGAACTTAGCTGGTCTGATCATAACAGTTATGTTTTAGCAGACACAATTTTCTCTTCAACCATTTTGAATTAATGGCAGCAAGCAGTAGTGAACATAAGACAGTTTCCCCTAATCACTTTCAACCTTGCTTCATTTTCTCTGTGTTCTTCCCATTTGGCTGAATTCTCCCTCTTTGTCTTCCTTTGCTACCTGTGTTAACAGCTAGAATGCTCTTTATTTATTTTTTATATTTATCTCTCTTAGCTCTGATGGCCAGAGGGAAAGAGTCAATCACATTAATGTCTTCTTACCTTTTGACCAATGATATCATTTGCGGGACTATGCTCTAGGACTTATGTAGGTGAAAAGACAGAAAACCAACAGCTTAATAGTTACTGTTTTTTCGCTGTGACTAAGTACCTGACAAGAAGCAACTATGGAAGGAGGATTTATTTTGGCTTATGGTTTGAGGGAGTACAGTCCATTATAGCATGTGGCTTGGTGGAAGGTTGCTCTGTGATAGCAAGAGCATGTGGCTAGGGCTCATCACCTCCATATAACTTCCCAGAAGAGTACGTAGAGCGGGGCAGGATACAGGATATTTATTAACCCTTAAGGCTGTGCTGAGAGCAGCCTGCTTTCTCCAACTAGGCTCTATTCCTCAAATGTTTCCTAAGTTCCTCAAAGAGCTTCATCAGGGGACCTGGCCTGCACAGGACATTTTATACTGAAACCATACCAAGAAATGACTTTTCAAGTAAAGTCCATAGACATAGGTTTATGCTTTGCGCTGCTAAGACAGAATGCTTGGGTGTGAATAATTTGTAAAGAGCACAAATTTATTTTTATATTTTCTGAAACTGTGAAGTTGGAGCTCAAAGTGCTATCATCTGATGAGAACTTTCTTTAGGTCCTCCTGTGGTAGAGGTAAAAGCACAGGAGAGTGCTAACTGTTCGCTTTTCGCAAGAAGGAACCCTCCTCCCACTCACAAAGAAGAGCTCCCAAACCATTAACAAGAGTAGTCCTCAAAGTTGGATTGCTTCTTGGCAGTTCCAACCTCTAATACTTTCTCACTGGCAACACTTCTTGAGGAGATACTTTCAAATCATCAAACACTCCTTATTTGTCACTTAAGAGTTAAAAGGCATTACCACAATGGAAGTAAGGTGGCATTGTGAGTGGAGAGGGGATAAGACTAAGTCCTCACTGATAGAGTCTGGTAGGTACTTCCTTTAGCTGTGTTAATTAAGAGACACTTGTTATTTGTGGCCAACTTTAACATTATCCATCATCAGCTATCCTCCTGTCAAACTCTCTTTGACTTAATCCTGATACCCTTTAATTATTTACCAGTGAGATGTCTTGAGGCATGGGAGGGCAGGTGGGGGGAAGGAACACTGACATAGCTGAGCAAATGAGTAATTTATAATGGAACTAAAATATTCATAAAATGACAACTCAGATACTTCAATTAACACCATCCATTCTATTTCCATTCCAAATGGTGAACTGAAGCCTCCAAATAATATTTGTTTTGCAGTGAAGGAAGCTTTCCTGATCTGAGCAGGCAAACCTGACCTCACCATACTTCCCATGCTCAGCTGGTCTCTGCAGACGTAGAGTAGAGCCTGCACCATGTATAAATCAACATTATAAAAAATGGACCTCTTCCTGGTAGCTTCATTTTCTTAGGCAGTGATACCTAGATTTCCAGGAAGACTGGCCATTGATTTTACTTGGCTACTTGGCAATGTTGTTCCTTGAGTTGTTAGTTTTACATGTGTGTGTGTGTGTGTGTGTGTGTGTGTGTGTGTGTGTATACTTTATTTTTTATAGAGCGAGTGCGCCTTAGTATATGATATATTCTACAGAAAACATTTTTTACTTTGGTCTACAGAATGATGTGTTTCATTTTGACGTCTTTATAAATAGACATCATTGCATTTTGATTATATTTATTCTTCAGCTACTCTTTCTCTTGCTGGTCCAATTTTCCTATCCCTCAAATAAGTCTTCTCATGCTTTCATACTCACATTCTACACATGAGAGAAAATACGTATTTCCCTCTCATTACCTTTATCATAAAATTTTGTTATTGTTTTATTTTGTATGTATGGGCGTTTTCACTATGTCTGTGTACCACATGTATGCTGGTGTCTGAGGAGGACAGATGAGGGTGTCAGATCCCTTGGCTCTGGAGATATAGATGGCTGTGAGCCACTTGATGGGTGCTGGGAACCATACTTAGATCCTTTACAAGAGCATTCAGTGCTCTTAACTGCTAAGCAACCTCTTTACTTCTGAAGCCATTACCTTTTCTTCTTCTCTACTTCATGATACAGTGCTATAATTAGTTCTTGTATGGCTCATTTGATTTAGTTATATAGTTAATTAATTAAAATATATAATTATCACTTGCATGAGGTTCAAGTGATATGAAAGCTAAAGCTTGGATCTATTTCCTTATTCTTCATCTGCTTTTCCTGGTTAGGAAGTAATCTGAATCCAGAAAAGACAAATGACTTTCCCCAGTGTCACACAATGGGCAAGAAAAGAGATAACTTTCAAAAATATGTTTGAATCTTTTAAGCATTAACTATAGGTTTAGGGGGGAAATTACTTAATAAAAGAGACACTTTATTTTTTTGTCAGTAGGCACATTATCTAGTACACAGAGGTAGCTAAAGGTGACAAGCACTAGCAAGCATTCTATGTATGACATAGATTGTTTTTGTTGTTGCTGCTGTTGTTTTGCAGGCACATAGCCTTAGTTATATGAAAGTATAAGGTACACAGTCCAGAAAATGATAATACCATATAAACCAGATATACCTGAAAAGTCCCATGTACACTTCACCAAGCTTTCTTAAGCATTCACTAACATCTTTGCATTGTAAAGGTTAAGTTTCCTATCATATGCCACTTATGGTTAAAAATTATCACAAAATGCCTTTTATTTCTTATGTCTTTTTACATGACATGCCTTCCTTAAGACCTGGAAGACTTGATATCTGCACTGACCATGTTCGGATTCTCTTGAAAAATTCTTGGAACTTCATTTAAGTAGTTTTCTTTCATGGGTACCCCAATGGATACCTCATCAAAGAACATCATTATTGTGATATTCTTTCTCCCTACTCCACCAGGATGCTAATAGCATCATTTGTGGTCACAACAGTCAGGGTAGTCAGTTGTGATGGGGGCTGGGTAGCTACCCTCCTGGGTGCGAAGGAAGTAGGTTAATAGCAGCCAGAGAATCCGTCATTTCCAGGTGAGGAAAAAACAAAACAGGAGGATAACTAGCATCTACTCAAATCAGGTCAGAAGTTCAAAACTCTTGTGTGATATGGAAGGGGAGGGGTACAGGCATAGTGCTATATTCTTTGGGTTGTGTTTTATGCTATCTCTAATAATCATTTATTAGAATTAATCACACCTAGTTTTGATACTAATTCCCCTTTCCTGTGAAGGGCTGCAGAGGAGGTGTGAGTCATTACACAGGTGATTTCTAGTGAACCTTCTGCCCATCTTAATTTGTAAAATAAAGGCTGGAGACAGTGATTGGGCAAAGGAAGGGAAGTGGAGATATAAAGGTTGGTGGAAGAGAGCAGGGGGAAGAATAACTGGAGGACAACTGGTGGAAGACAATGGAAATGACAACTGGAGAGAGAAGAGAGGGAGGACTACTGGGGAGAAGAGAGGAGAGAGAAGACAATGGAGGATGATGGAGGAGGACGACTGGGAAACAGGAGGTAGAAGAACAAATGCAGGGTCTGGAAAATCCACAAGTTAAAAGGGTCTCGTAGCTGGGGAACAGAGTAGTGTAGGGGTATCTGCCTAATCTAGGCTTACAGAATATATCCATAATTACTGAGCTGTGTTTTCATTGACTGGTCATATTCGGGTTGGAGATTTAAATATCTCCCACTACAAGTTAGAATCACTTTTGTTGCTCTTTGCTTCCGTCGCTCATTGCAGACACTAGCCGACCCACCGGCTTTCGTACCATGGCCAACCTCGAGCGTACCTTCATTGCCATCAAGCCAGATGGCGTGCAGCGCGGCCTGGTGGGCGAGATCATCAAGCGATTCGAGCAGAAAGGGTTCCGCCTGGTGGCCATGAAGTTCCTTCGGGCTTCTGAAGAACATCTGAAGCAGCATTACATTGACCTGAAAGATCGTCCTTTCTTCCCGGGGCTGGTGAAGTACGTGAACTCAGGGCCCGTGGTGGCCATGGTCTGGGAGGGGCTCAATGTGGTGAAAACCGGCCTAGTAATGCTGGGGGAGACCAATCCAGCTGATTCTAAACCAGGCACCATTCGTGGGGATTTCTGCATTCAAGTTGGCAGGAACATCATTCATGGTAGCGATTCAGTGGAGAGTGCTGAGAAAGAGATCCGTCTATGGTTTAAGCCAGAAGAACTGATTGACTACAAGTCTTGTGCCCATGACTGGGTGTATGAGTAGATGTGGAGAGACCAGTCCTTTTCAACACTACTGATGGGTTCCTGGACACAGCTCTTTATCCCACTGACTGGATGGATCTTTTCTAAAACAATAAAGACTCTGGAATTGGGGAAAAAAAAAAAAGAATCACTTTTGTTTTCCAATGAAGTAGTTTAAATGTTTTAGGACAGAATCATTACTCTCAAAGTTGATGGTATCCACAGGAAACTTGATTTATCACCCATGGTCAAGGCTAAGGGTTCCTCCAGTATATAAAATTCTATTCTAGAAAATTCTTCTCATGAAACATAATAATCAAAAATCATCTGCCATTTCTCTGTCCTCATTGCTCTGGTCACCTAGTGAGCATTGTCATCTGCCAACAGTTAGACTTATGGTGGCAATAGTTTCATAGAGCTGAAGACTGCTGAGTGGCTCTTCTGGAAACCCTACTTCAAAAGGATCATGGGGCTGCAAATTTTGCAAGGAACAGTGGAGGCTAAAAACGCCAGTATGGCCTTGCTCACAGATCTAATGACTAGAAAGTTGAGATGTCTCTTGTCTCTCAGGTAAATATACCAAACTTCCTTACACAGATGCTGTAGTCAAAGACTACAAAATTCTAGGCCCTTGAGCTGCCATGTACTATTTATTGATCTTACTGGTTTTAGCAAGACACAAGCATGGGTGATATTCAAGAGGGTAAAAGATTCCTTCCTTAGCTTATTGGAAGAACAATACACCATATTACAAGGTGTGTAGACACACAGTCAGAAATCACTAATGTATAAGAAAGAGCCATAGTAGGAGCAGCATAATTTAACTCTTTTTGAATTTCTGAAACTATAAGTAAAAGCAAAAAAAATGAATTTTTTTCTTCATTGAAGTTTCTCAGTGGCATCCTATGGGGTGTTCGTCACTTTTACATTATCAAAATGTTTCAGCTATTTTAGGCTTTCACTGTACTTAAGTGCCTAAATAGCAACAAAAGAATACTGTGTGAGCAGTGTAGGTGAAACTTGTTTTTCCTAGAATTTGCACTGTTACATTTCCAACCTTTTCATTGCAGATAAAAATAAGTTTCATTTAACTTTACCCTTTCCCCCTATTAAAATAAGTAAATAAAGAATGGAGCAGAGGAGTGTAATATTTATAATAACTAGAGTATGTGAGAGTGTGGAAATATAAACTGGGTCAGCAGAGAGGGCTCTGTGGGTAAAGGTCCTTGCTGCCAAACCTAAGGACAGGAGTTTGATCCCTGGAGCCTATCTGGTAGAAGGAGAGAATCAACTGCTGTAAGTTGTCTTCTGACTTCCACAAATATGTGGTGCCATGTGCACCCATAAAGACACATATACACATATGGAAATGCAAAATTAAAGACATGTAAACAAAGCTTATCTGAATGTAGCTATGACTGTATTAAGTAATCAAAAGCAATTATTTTCCATGCAATAAACAATTCAAATCAAGAGTTCCAGGTAACAACTCATTAAATATACTTACTAATGTAATACCACAGGCATTCTAAATAGAAATATCAATATTACTGTTTATTAGTAATGTTGAATGTTAAGTTTTGGTGTGTAAGTATGCATGTATGAGCACATGTGCATTTGGAAGATAAATCTTCTCTGAATTGATCTACTGATAATAAACTTCAAGAATTTCATTTACCTCACTAAGGTTTGGATTTCCCAGAGTAGAAGGGGTCCCATTTCTTACTGGAAAATTTTCAAAGCTAGGGACAGTTCCTTCTTCACTCAAAGTCACTGCCAATTCAACAAGGAATACTGAGAGTGTCATCAAAGCTTGCAGAAGCCCATATTTACATATATTTCTCTATTTGCTGGAGTTGCCTACAGGTTGAGTAGCTCAGATACAGACTTTAAAGCCATCACCCGTCTAGAGAATGGCTAAGTAGTGTCAGTGGCTGGTTGTCAGCCATCTTTCTTTTGCTAGTCAGGCTGCCTAGGAGATGAAGGCAATCCAGCTCAGGAATTCTCAGGCTTCTCCCCAAATCTGAAACATGCCGAAGACCTGCAAACCCCAACAGATTTCTGGATTCCTTCACTTCATAGTTTCTAACGTTGGTCTGGGGCAGGCTTGACAGCTGATGCTTCTCAGGCTAGATGTTAAGGCTGCTACTGTGGAGTGTACACCTTGAGAACATCTGTCAAGCATTAGATCAGTGGCAGTTCCTAAGGAAGACTGCTTTGAGATTGTCATTACAGCATATGCATGTACACCTCTCTCTCTCTCTCTCTCTCTCTCTCTCTCCCTCCCTCCTTCCCTCCTCCCTCCCTCCCTCCATCCATCCTTTCCTCCCTCCCTTTTTTTCTTGATAGGGAAGGTGATATAATATTTGATACCATAATTCTGGTCAGTTCGTATTTGCCAGGCAATGTGAAAAGCACTTGATGGTTTCCCTACTCCTTTACCTGTCAAATGAGGGCAGTGCTATCTGATTCAGGGATTTTGTGCACATGAAATTAACAGTCTAACAGCATAAAGTCTTACGGGGCAGCTATTAAAAAAAAAAAGAATAAAAATAAAAAACATAGCTACTAGTACCTCCTCTCACTAGAATGGATTGTTCTTGAGAACTCATACAAGGGCCTGCCAGCTCAAAAACATGATTGCTCTCTTAAGAGATGTCATCATGTAAAGCTGAGTGTGGCATATACCATTTAAGACAGCAGCTATGTCTAGTGCTCATTCTGTGCTAGAGATCATGATAAATACTGGCAGGTAGATGACCAGTTTTGACTTTCATTGTCTTTTTTGTCTATGACTACATAACATGCAGGCTAAACGTCTGTGGCCTCAATGTGCACATGACGGAGAACCAGAGATGAGCTTTGCTAGTAACACTTCCAGTCCAGAATTGCATGACTTTCAGTCAGAATGGCTACTGTGATGAAAGTCACTAGAAAATAACCCACCTGCTCGAACGTCCACTTCCAAGATGGCTCCCTAGTTCTTTTGGCCAGATGAGGCTGGTGATTGGCTGGGAAGTTCGTTTCTGTGCTATGCAGAGATACTCAAGTACCTCATGGAAACACTGAGTCTCTTAGAGTCAGTGACTCAAGAAAGAACAAAAGAGAACATGATGTCTTCTTATAGCCCATCCCAAAGCTCACATCTATAGTACCTCATTGGCTAGCTATACATACCATCCCACTCAGCATGTCTGTATTTATACTGTACTTTTAAGCACTTAAATAGCAACAGAAAAATACTGTGCAGTTAGTGTAGGTGAAATCTTGTATAGGTGGGGTTGAGGGAGGTGAGGATAACACTGAAATACATGAGGGGACAATTAGAGCTACTTACTGTCTTAGTTTCCTTTCCTATCTCTGCAGCAAAACATCTTAGAGGAGTTGTGGACAAGAGCAACTTAAGGGAGAAAATTTTTATTTCAGACCACAGTTCTATGTTACTGTCTGTCATAGTGGAGCAGTCCCAGCAGAAGGTTGAGAGAACTGATCACTTCACATTTATAATCAGAAACAGATATAGAAGAGTGCATAAATGCCAGCATTCAGTGCATTTCAACACAGTCTATAATTCCAAACTAGGGAATGGTACCACTTAAGCTAAGTGCAGAACCTACTCTCATCTAGACAATCCCTCCTTGAAGTTCTTTTTCCAGTTGATTCTAGGTAGTGTTGACTTTGGAAACTATTACAGCTACCTTCCAGGTCGGCTAATATCATAGAAGCAGAATGTTAGTGAGAGTGGTGTCCATTAGTAAATAACTGTATTCAAGGACAGAAATGGAAAAAGTCACTAAATCGTGATATAAGAAAGTTGGCTTCATCTAACAACTGGAGGTTAACATCTGTCTCCTGGCTTGAAGAAATGGCATGGTGGGACTCACTTGGAAGAGGGAAAAGCAAAATATTCATGAGTAACAGGGAGAATGGTTTTCCCAAGTTCTAGGTTAGATTCTTCCTCATATGAAGGTTCTCACAAAATCCTCAACCAGTTTCCATCCATTCACATGTTTATTTATTATGATGACATTAAGATTACAAATGAAGGTGGTTCAGAAATTCAGAGCAAGTCCTAGATATTTTCTGTTGCTGTGAAGATGTGTCATAACCAAGAAGCTTACACAAGAGTGTAAGCTGGCAGATTCCAAGGGTGAGTCCATGACCACCACGGTGAGAAGCATGGCAGCAGGCAGGAAGGAAGGCATGGTACTGGGTGTGTAGCAAGCTAGCCTGGCATGTGCAGCATGAACAAGGGAGATCCTGTCACACACACACACACTTAAGAGATTGCAAGTTTCCATAGATGGAAGAGAACAGAAAGAGAAATAGAACAGGAGACACTGAAGGGGTTAAGGAAGCTCTGCGCACCCTGGGTGTGAACTGCTCAGTGTCTTAATAACAGCGCTAATACCTGTGCGTTTATATGAGCAGAAGAAGTGAAAACCTGCCTTGCTGAAATTAGATTAAACAGTTGAAGGAGACAGTCATTTTAATAAGAAGCTTCTATATAAAAACCCCTGATACTTCATTATCTATTTATTCCTCTCAGTCACTCAATTTTATTTTATCCTTCATAATTAAAAAGGAGACAAAACCGACTCTTTAAAAAAAAAAAAAGATCCAATGCCACTGTGTTTTGTGTAAACGATATTGGTTGCATGTAGTTCATTTGTCTACGTCATTCACTGCTGACTGTTAGTCTTTCTCTCCCTTGTTCCATCTTAATGTGTTCCTCTCATGAGATCTTCCTTGGCTTCATGAAATACCTGCCACACTAATACTAATGCTATTTGTACAATCATATACAGAACTACAACATAGCCTCTCTCTCCCCACCTCTCTCTCTCTCTCTCTCTCTCTCTCTCTCTCTCTCTCTCTCTCTGTCTCTCTCTCTCTCCTCACCCCTGCCCCTCCCCTTATCTGGACAGCATTTGTCACCTTTTGCACTCCCTGGCTATGCCCTCTTTATTGGTTCCCAAAAGTATTGGCTATCATTCATCCCCTTACTCCTTCTTAGGTCCCCTGAACCCGCCTTTCATTTGGAGGGCTATGCTGTGCATTTGATTCAGTGTGGAGCTTCATGGGAATTGGTGGCAAACACTGTCTGATGATGGTGATGTCTCACCCACAGAAGAAGGCATCTGTCTACACATCTGTATGCACACACATTGTCACTGCATTAGTGACTCATTGGAGAAATCATGTATCTCCAATGATTTATTCAACACAACCAACTCCACCGGGATGGACACCAAAGACTCCAACATGCATTGCTCTTCAGCAAGCAATCTAAAACTCAGGACAATTACCTTCATTCAAGACTTTTAGTAAGAACCTCTGGAATCTAAGTGTGAAGGGAAGCATAAGGTCCTAGGGTCTTTACTGCATAATTGTGAATTTCACCTAAAGTTAAGCGTACAGACCAGGAGAAGCAGAGCTGAGAGTCAGACTGCCTGTGTGTGTGGCCAGGCCTTATGATTCCTGTGGGGATGACAATGTTGGAGAGTTGGTTCCTGTGTATCTTCTACGTATGCAATGCTGATTATGCTTCCTGCAGGTAAAGGGGGAAATTAGGCAATTAAATCATTAATAGATTTCATAAGTGTGGACGACTTAGCAGGTAGCCGACATGGTGACTCTCGCCTTTTCCTTGAAGTCTAGTTTGTGGTTAGCCCTTTCCTTTAACCTACTGGAGGATCTCACAAATTACAGGTGAATAGCTACTAAAAAATATTCAAGATAAGACGATGGGGCAGATTTCCCTTGTGTAGATATCCAGGTGTAGGTCACATTGTAAAGTCGTGTTTTACATTTTCTTTTTTTTTTTTTAAATGATAATGTTGTTTAATCGACCAATTATATAAGTTGAATGAGGAGCATGTCTTGTCTGGGTGATGCACAGTAACCAGAGGTTTCTTGAAATCATCAATGAGTAGGGATAAAAACGGGCACTAGACCTGACCAGGTAGGTGGGAAGGGACAAAGCAGAGAGAAGGGTCCTCATTGGACAGAACTGGCCAGGCACAAACCTTGGACCTTTCTTGGCACAGGCTCCTGGAAAGCCCCCCTGAGTGAGCACCCAGATAATCTTGGCAGGTTGTCATCAACTCCCGCCGCAGCTGCCTGCTGGCACTACCCCCTACCCCTTGCTAACATGCAATCTACTGGACAAATGGAATCTCCTTACCCCATTTCCCAGACACTGCCCCCACCACCAGGGTTCCAAATTCTAAAAACAGCAAAAACATTCAAATGGTTACTTATGAAATCCTGTTCTGCAACTTTCTGTCTCAAAGATAGCAGCTGCCCCTCTCCCCAGGCTCCCCATATCCCCTAAACAATTTCTGTGCCAAGATGAAGAGGAGGCCCCAGGCCGCCAGGGCTCCTTGCCATAGGGGCTGCTGCAGCAGTGGCGCCAGGGCACAGGGTGGGTGAGACAGGACAGAGGTCCTGGAGGCACAGCCCAGTTCCGCAATATCTCCTCCCACAGGCCAGCTTACTTATTCAGGGAGAGAGGTTGATTCGTTTTCCTGACAAAGTTGCTTTCCTCTTTTGCTTTCCTCTCTTCTTTCTTTCTTGCTGCTTCCTCCCACTGTTTCCGGATAATTGCCAGCCGGGCAAGATCAGCCTTGACCTGCTCTGTCTTCCCAGACAAACGCATCTTCATGTAGTGCGCTTTTGTTTTCTGCTTCTCTATTTCTTCTCGTTCTCTCCTTGGAAGCTCCATCCAGATCCAGGTGTGTGGCCTTCTTAGCCGTCTGTGCCATCCGGTTGTGATTTTCAATGTTAATGAGCCCTTCTACACCTTTTCGCTTTTGCAGGTAGTCACCATCTTCATCTTCACTCTCATCTGAGTCTAGAGACTTCTTTTCGTTTTTAGGGTTACATGAAGCCCCATCTCCACCTTCTTCTTGTTCTTCTTCTTCATTGGCCTTCTGCTTCTCAGTCTGTAGCTGGGCATCGATCTCCTCGGGGTCCTGTATACTGCCTCACTTGGCCTTTGTGGCCTCCCTTTCTACCTCCTTTAGTCCTTGCGGCAGCTGCAGTGGCAGCATCTTGAACTAGCACCGGCGTGTTTTACATTTTCATAAATGAATAAAGTGTTCTGCCCCATATGAGGTTTTCGTATTGTCAGCTGATTATCTTTCATTAATTAGACCCTTGTCTGTGGGTGAATGGTGGATTCGTGATTGACCTAACGACTACTAATGTTGTCCATGCTTTCATGTGCTTAGTGACCCTTTGTAAGCCTTCTTACTTGAAACTTTCAAATTGTTTCCTTATTAATTCATATAAGCTTTTTTTATAAACATATTCTGAAGATAGCCTTTTCCAGAATACAAGTCGAAATATTTTCTTCCAGAGTATAGCTTATCTTTTGTTTTCTAGTAGTTTTGAAGCACAGAAATTCACACTAGATTTTTTTAATGCTTGATCTTTGAAAATAATTATATCATCAGCTGTAAATGTGGTTTTATTATTTCTCCAGTGAAACAGAATAAAAAAAACATGTTCTATTCTTGTTCATCATTTACTTTACTGGCAGAATCTAGATTTGATAGCTTTCTAACCCTTCACATTCCAGACATGGGCCCACTGGCCTTCTCACTGCACAGCTAGCGTAGGAATTTAGGGTTTAGAATCTCAGCTCTTCTGCGAGGTAGTAAATCTTCCACTTCTTTTTCTGGCTGTCCTTTTGCTAGATACAAAGTAACCTCTATTGCTTAAACTTGCAAAAGAAAAAAAATACTGTTTTATTTCAAACAGTTAATATTCATCAAATGTGCTCTCCTCTAGCTGAGCAAGATGCCCAAAGGAAAGATAGGCCAAGGGGAAGAAGGTGGCCCCGGGCCCTGCCGTGGTCAAGAAACAGGAAGCCTAAAAAGTGGTCAATTCTTTGTTTGAGAAAAGGCCCAAGAACTTCGGCATTGGGCAGGACATCCAGCCCAAAAGAGATCTAACACGTTTCGTAAATGGCCCGCTACATCGGCTGCAGAGCAAAGAGCCATCCTCTATCAGGGCTCAAAGTACCTCCTGCCATTAACCAGTTCACCCAGGCCTGGACAGGCGAACAGCTACTCAGTTGCTTAAGCTTGCCCACAAGTACAGGCCAGAGACAAACAAGAGAAGAAACAAAGGCTACTGGCCTGTGCTGAGAAGAAAGCTGCTGGCAAAGGGGATGTCCCAACTAAGAGACCACCTGTCCTCCGAGCAAGAGTCAATATAGTCACCACCTTGGTGGAGAACAAGAAGGCTCAGCTGGTGGTCATTGTCCATGATGTAGACCCCATTGAGCTGGTGGTTTTCTGCCTCCCCTGTGTCGAAAGATGGGGGTGCCCTACTTCATCATCAAGGGGAAGGCCAGGCTGGGGCGCCTGGTCCACAGGAAGACATGCACTACTGTTGCCTTCACACAGGTTAATTCAGAAGACAAGGATGCTCTGGCTAAGCTGGTGGAAGCTATTTGGACCAATTATAATGACAGATATGACGAGATCCACTGCCACTGGGGAGGCAACGTCCTGGGTCCCAAGTCTGTGGCACACATTGCCAAGCTGGAAAAAGCAAAGGCTAAAGAACTTGCCACTAAACTGGGTTAAAAAAAATGTACACTAAGTTTTCTGTACATAAATATAATTACAAAATTAAAAAAAATATTCATCAAATTAAATGAAAATACCTAACAAATAATTACAACAAACAGGATATCTGATTAAGATGGAAAAGACGACAGCCCTGTGAATCTTTAATCTGAAAAATAAAGAACATTACATTAATAAGACCTAATTATAATCATTAAATATTTAAAATTACCTTCTTTAATAGATTTTTATTTTTATTTAATATATTTCTCTTTTAAATGTCTGTGACACTTTGATGGGATTGATACATAAAATCCTATCAACTCTTACTGCAAAAGAGAATTTTAACTTAACATATTCATCATATTGATCTTGAAACTTCCATTTTATTTATTGTTCAAGAAAGCTAATAGCCCTTTTACTATTTATTATAATTGATATTTTCGCCACATAGAGTGATAAATAATTAATACCATTACAGGCACATCATGCGCAGTACACTTATTTGTGAAAAAATTACAACAGACCATTTGAGTAGTGTATTATACATTCCACTTTAATACTCCTCACTTAAATTTAATTCTATGTTTTACAGGAAAACATAATTAATTTGGGAAATATGTCTTAAACTGACCACATTTGGCGGATGATACTAAGGCAGGATCTAGTATAAGCTGGATCTAGACTTACATATTTCAGCTGATTCTTGAGGACAAGGAAAATCACACACTTAGGCAGAGTCCTTCACACCCGGGGAAGTGCTTATAAAACAGGAGGAATGGTCTTTTAGCCTTGTGCTTACCACCTCAAAGCTGAGTTTCATTTTAATTTTTGTGCAGTTTTTGTAATTGTGTTTTAATGGAAAAGCAACACCTCTCAAAATCGCTAATAACTTAATTAAATTAAATCCAACAGATTTTTCTATCACACCAACACAAGAATCTTTTTAGGGAAGTCGAAAAATGTTTTCATTACTTCTATCGTGTCATGGTTGAGTTAACTGCTCACATCTTCCCATGAGGCAACTGGACTGAGTTCCTGAGTGGCATCTGGGGAGGGTGAGGTGATTAGCTCTGCCTCTTCCTGGGTATGAGCTTGCTGCTTACTTCAGCTTCTTGAATGTTAGCTCCTGAGGAAGGGAACACATTGTCCTTCCTCATTTTATATGTTAATGCTATCTGACTTGTTTTACTATTGAAAGTATTTGAGAATGGATGAAGGAGTGAATAATACTGTATTGGGTCATAGAATTCTAATGCACCATGACCACAGAGGACTGTAATGAAGTTATTAAAGTCAACCAGATAAAATAGTCCATAAGTCTTTTCTGATCATCATGCCTGTTGTCCTTAGTAGGGTTGCTCAACATACAGGGCATGGACTGAGGCCTATGGCTTTGCTGTAGGCTCATTTCTGAATCTATCATCATTATAAGTAGCCACGAGGTTTATATTTACACTTTAAGTCTGACATGTGTACATTAATGTTCTGCCTCTCAGATCTTACAGATACTTTTTTACTGGTTTCTTGGGGCCCCTTTCTCAGAGAAAACAGGTATTTTGCTCTTATGACTGGTCCACATGAGTGACTTGCTGTCAGGATACTGACACCACCCACTCACCTAAACAGATGAAGCTGTACCATGTGGTGTCTTCTATATCCTCTCTCTTAAACCGTCAGTAGCTTGTAGCTTGTAACTGACTAGGGCAGACACATCATGGGATGGGTATGAAACTCAAAAACCTGCCTGTGAATTCAAAGTAAGATTTCAATTTTTCTTGAAATTGTGGGTTTCATTTTCTTTCCTGTGATTCTTTCCCTTCCTGGGCATATTTTCTGCACAGATTATGTGCACAAAGACATTAGGGTCGCTTCGGAATTGACCTAAAGTATACAGAGTTATATTTGGGTTTTTACCTGATGGATGGCACGTCTCATCTCTCTTGAGAAAACTAAACCTGCTCTAGGAATGTGCTTTGTGTCCATGTCTTTCTTCCACCTTTTTAATGCTTGTACTTAAATCTGTATTAAAACCTTTGCTCAATAAATGCCAACTTCCCATTAAAAAATGCTTCATGCCATTATCCGATTGCAAGGATTCCCCAAGACTCAGCTCTAGTGCTGGCTGAGGAGCTAACCTTGAGTACCTTCATGGATCTGAACCAGCATCCTACAGAGAAATAAGATTCTTTGAAACTCTAACTTCACATTTATAAGTAGGACCTCCTTATTTCCTGGTAGTTTGTGGATTAAAAAAAAAAAAAAACCAAAAAAAACCTAAAACAAATAAACAAACAACCAAAAAATCTGTAAAAGAGGCGTCTTGGAATTATTTATCTTCAAACTGTGAATTCTACAGGAAACATGAAGAATTTGGGTTAGGGAAACACAGAAACTATTCTCATGAAATCCAGTGATAGACATCAGTCATTATAGGATGACAGTTTCCACACAGCAGGTATCCAGAGAAGCACATGTGATTCTGGTCTAGCCCTCAATTTAAAAATTCAGAGATAGGGCAAGCCTTCAAATGGGATTGCATGGGTAGTCCAACATAAGTCATTGAAAAAGCAGGAAAAGTAGGGTAGGGATCAGGAGTGCTAGCCCGAAAGCAAGCCAGCACTGAAACAAGAGTGTTATGAAGGAACAGAGCAGACTAGTTTGGTAGACGTTAACTTACATAAGCAATACAAGAATATGAAACAAATCCTAAAGTCTTTGTATGACAAGGTAAAGGTGAGCTTTCTGCTCATACAGAATCTTGCTTTTAAAGATGAGTTTTATTATTTTTGTGTATATGTGTAGGTCTGTATATATGTATGCACACATGCTTGCAAGTAATCAAAGAGTCCTGAACAGATGTTGGATTCCCTTGAGGTGGAGATAGTGGTGGCTGTGAGTTGCATGGCATGGGTGCTGGGAACTGAATGGGTCTTCTCTTGGTTGCATACCATCTCATGTTTTCACTTCTCAAACACTTCATCTGTATTTCCAATATACTATACTATCTATCTCTATATCTATCTATCTATCTATCTATCTATCTATTTCTGCATGAATAGTAATCCAGATAATAATGTATAACAAGGTCCTCACCTGGTGTGAACAGAGGCCCTAAACAAGACACAAGGAGGACAAACTATGAAGAAAAGGACTGACATTAGGCTTCATTAAGATGTCACCAATAAGAAGACAATGCAGAGAGTCTCCAAAGGCAATTCAAATCTGTAGTGTAAAAATGTAACAAAAAGATTGAAATCTTAAATGTATAAAATGTCCTGTGCATCCATCAGGAAGAACATAACCCAAATTTAAAGTATGGAAAGGTCTGTCGAAGGGCCTTTATAAAAGAAATGATCTAAATGGACCAACATTCATATGGAAAGATGCTCAATGCAGTTACTTACTAGGTGAAAGTAATTAATAAAACCACAGCGAGACTCTGCACAACCATCAGCATGGCTAAAGACAACAAAACAAGAATCAAAGCTGACAATACTAAATGTTAGCCAGGAGAAGCTGGGATTCATTTGCTGCTTAATGGAAATGTAATTTAGTGGAATCACTTTGGAAATATGGAAGTTTTTAATGAAGTTTAGCATCCACCTCTGAGCTACATCTCTGCTTCTTGTTAAATGTATCAAAGAGACTGGGTACATATCCACACAAAAAATGATCTTTATAACAACTACTGTCATCATAGCCCTGAACAGAGAGCAACTCAGATGTCCTTCCATGGTACAGTGGGTGAATAACTTGTAATGATATAAGCACATGAAGTATGGCTACACACAGCTTGGGAGGCTTTACACTAGGCTGTTTTGTGGCCACAGAAATACATCCCACAAAATGAAAACTAGGTGAACAAACAAACATGTGCAAAAACATTCACTTAATAATTTACTTGTGGGGAATGTAGCAAGCATAGAGCTTGCCTAGCATTCATGGCCGCATGAGTTCAATCCCCAGCACCCTGTAAACAAAATCTGCCTATCTATCTATCTATCTATCTATCTATCTATCTATCTATCTATCTATCTATCTATCTATCACATATCTATCAAAACTATATCTGCCTATCATCTATCCATTTACTTACGTATAAATAATAGCTACTTCTTATACTATCTATCAGTATATTATTAAGGCCTTGGATAGTCTTGAACTTTATGTCCTACCTCACAAATGCTGGAAATACAAGCATGAGTCACCATATCTGGCTTTAGTAATTTATTTAAAATAAAAATAGGCTAGAATAATCTATATAACATGAACAAAATCAGATCAAGCACTCCTGGTATGCATGGTGTGTGTGTGTGTGTGTGTGTGTGAATATATGTGTACTTTCAGTATATGGGATGTATGCCTCACTACAGGGGGAGGGGATGAAAGAGGCACAGGAGGAGAGAAGTCTAGTTGCCTTGCCTCTATTTCTTATCCAGATGATGCTTAGCCAAGTACAATGATCTGGTAAAAAGCTTAACTGTACCTTTACAGTTTGCATAGTTTTCTGTCTGCATGCTACATGTCAAGATAATATTTGCTTTAAAATCCTCTATTAAAATTTATGAAGTGGGTCAAAACATGATGACAAGCCTCGGCGTGTGAATGACAAAGAAAGGTCTGGATCAATAATAAAAGGCTTTATTTCCATTTGTGTGGCATGTGGCCTTACAAAGCCATGAACTAGAAAGACAGAGATCTTCTTCATCTCCAGGGATGGATCTGCCATTTTATGGATATGGATACCCAGGGGGATTCATTTCTTAATGTCACCATATTCCTGAGCATGTCTATGTGATGTACCCAGTGTAAAGGTGCTATTGTGCTGATGAAAACAGTAGCTGATGGCCATGCTTCTCCTGTTACCTGATTGTCTCTGACGTCTCTGACAACTGCAACAGGCTGTGGAGTTCCACAAGCTTCTGTTAAGTTAAGTGTTAGTTTCCAGTGTGTTAGACTCAAGGTTGGGTGTCTGTTCTGTCCTTTCTGTTGCCATAATAACCACTGTGACCAAAAGCGACTCTTGGAGGAGAGGGTTTATTCCAGCTCATAGATCATAGCCCATTGTTGAGGGAAGTCAGGGAAAGAACTCAAAGCAGGAACCTGAAGCAGAAACAAAGGAGGGACACTAATTTCTGGCTTGTCTGATAGCCTATTCTGTGGTAGTTCTTGCTCAGTTTGCTTTTTTTATATAGCCCAGCATCACCTGCCCAGGAAATGTCACTGCCCAAAGTGAGCTGGGCCCTTCTAGATTGATTAAGACAGTCAAGACAATATTCCATAGACATGTCCACTGATCCAACATGATAAAGGCAATTATTCAACTGGTACTCTTTTCAGGTGTTGAGAGTTAATGCTAACTAAGACAGTATCTGACAACATGGATGTCCACATGTTTTTCTGTGAGTTGATGTACTTGTCTCTGTGCCTAACATAGGACTGACACTAAACAAAACATTGAGGAATGAGAGAGTCTGGTCATTCAAGACAGCTAAAGACATTTATCAACTTTCATTCTATTGAAGGAAGTTGTTTTGGATCACTACATACCAGCACATGACAGTGATCTTCTTTATTATGATCTAGATGTGGACATTATCTACCCAATTCCCCTTTCTGCTGCATTGATGCCCTGTCAACTTACTGGGGATGTTTCATGAATTAAGCTTAAAGCTTAACATAACTTAAAGTAGACTTCCTGTAATATGGATGGCATATCTGTGATAGTTAACATTGACAATCAACTTAACAGAACCTAGAATCTTCTAGGAGACAAGCCTCTGGGCAGGCTTATGACAGATTATCTAGATTAGGTTGACTGAGGTGAGGTGACATTTCAAATAGATGGCTGTTCTGGACTGCATAAGAACAGCAGCATAGTGTGAGGACTCCACACTATGGACGCAATGTGACTTGTTGCTGCAAGCTCCTACCACCATGACTTCTCTGCCATGGTAGACAGCATCCTTGAACTGTAAGACAAAAACAAAAAAAAAAAAACAAAAAAAACCCTCTTCCATCCTTAAGCTTGTGTTGTTTCAGCAACAACACAAATAACTGATTCAGCATCAGTGACAAACGTGCTAGTATTTGCCTGTCTTTCCATATCTGGGTTAGAGTAGCCGGCCTGGTATCTGTTGAAGTAGCCTGGGATCGTATCATGTGAATGCAGGTGGGGGTTACTGAGAAACAAATACTGCTGCCTTTGAAAAGGGAGATATAGAATTAGATTCCTAAATGTGATAGTTTCATATGTTTAATCATTAAGATTATCTTCCTGGGAACACTGGAGTCTTTGTTCTGATGACTATATTTCCTCTGAACTCTTTGATGCCGAGTTTTCTCTGCTTGAAATATTTTTTCTGAGGTCTAATGAAACCACAGAAAAAAGTATATATCTGCCTGACCACCCCTGAAAACCACATGGAGGTGGTGGGTGGCAGAGGCAGTTCTCAGCTTTGGCCTGAGATTTTAGAGCTCATTGGGAGAAGCTAAAAGTCCTGTTCTTGAGACTTTGTTTTTGCAGAGGTGATAGGGTTGGATTAGTCAGTTTATGAATTATTCAGGGGTAGATTAGCCAGATAATAGATTACTCAGGCCTCAGTTCCTTTCCTACTTCTCTTACCACATTTGACTCTTGCTCATTTCATTCTAAACTGCCTGCTTCCAAAGATGTAGAGACACAGAAGAAAGGAAGATACGGTATCTAGAATTTCTCAGTAATGTTCAGAGGAGTGAAAAATTGACCTGGTGTCTAACATCTATATCTGTAGGGGAAAGGAAGGAGAGGAACTGGCATGAACTCAGTAGCGTGGGATGTTTGAAGTCATGCCCTTGGCTACACTGAGAGCAAAGGAAGTGAACAGGAAAGCAAGTGGGTACCCAGGTGTGACAAGAGAGTAGCAGTAGGTGCCCATTCCGGGCATATTCTCAGTAAGGCTAAACCTGGGCTCTACAAGGTGTATCTGAGCCTAATGATCCTTGGAATATGTGTAATTTTTATTTTAGCTAAAATATATATTGAGTTTCAATTATTTGTTAGGTAATACACACATTGTATCTCTATTACTTTTCACTTTATGTTATGATAGGTCTAACAGCTTAAAGTACAAAGTCAGTTAGTTGTTGAATACAAGTTTGGAGGTAAGGACTCCAAGAGTAGGTATAGAGCACTAGAGATGTCATTACAAGCCCATTATTTGGGAACTAGGGAGATGGTTCAGGGGTTAAGAACACTTGCTGCTTTTGCAGAGGACCCAGGTTTGTTTCCTGCCATACATATAGCAATTGACAATTGCCTGTAACTCCAGTTCTAGGGAATATAGCACCTTCTTTTGGCTTCCTCAAGCACCGAGCATGCATGTGTAAACATACATGCAGGCTATCACACATAAGATTAAAATAAATAAATCTTTTAAAAGTACATTCTTTTCCAATATATGTTGTACTGCCGTCTAAGTAAAATAAAATGATTTTTAAGTAAAAGTCTTTTTTACATAGTTTCAAATTAATGTTGAAGCTCAAAATATGTCCCATGGGTATGGACAAAATAACATAGATGAAGGGCATTGTGTCTGCTGTTGTTTCTTGCCTTAAATTAGGTTTCCCCTTTTAACTTTATTTGTATGTATGTGTATATGTGTGGTGTGTGGGTACACATATATGGCACATGAACGCATGTGCATGTGTGTATGTAGAGGTCAAAGTCAACCTTGGGTGTCTTCCTTATCCCTTTTCACCTTAGTTTTATATTTTATTTTATGTTTATCATGTTTTTCTTGTGAATATATTGTTGTACTATGTGCATACCTGATTCCTGCAGAGGCCAGAAGAAGGTATCAGATACTCTGGACCTGGAGTTACAGATGGTTATGAGCCTTATTGAAGGTGCTGTGAATCACTACCAAGGCCTCTAGATTACATTTATTGCCTCTAACAGCTAAGCCATCTCTCCAGCTACCCCACCTTAGTTTCTAAAATTTAATTAATTTTTTATTTATTCAGTTTATATCCCAGTGTCAGCCTCCCCCTTCCCCGACTGCTCCCAATACTCTCTCACACTGATTCTCCCCTAATTCCCCCCTTCTTCTCTGAGAAGGCAAAGCCACCCCTGGATATCACCATCAGCACTCCCTATTCACCTCTGACCCCTCTACCCTCCCAATCCCCCACTATCAAGTCACTGCAGAGCTAGGGGTATCCTCTCCTATTGAGGCCAGACAAGGCAGCCCAGTTAGGGTAATGGGATTCACAGACAGGCAACAGATTTAGGGACAGCCCCTACTCTAGTTGTTGGGGGACCAGCATGAAGGTCAAGCTGCACTTCTGCTATGTATGTATGTGTTGGAGGGTCCAGCCTGTGCTTGCTTTTGGTTGGTTGTTCAGTCTCTTGGAGCCTCCAAGGGTCCAAGTTAGTTGACTCTGTTGTTCTTCCTGTGAAGTCCTTGTCCTCTTCACGTCCCTTAATCCTCCCCCAAACTCTTCCACAAGATTCCTGGAACTCCATCTAATGTTTGGCTGTGGGTATCTTCATCGCTTTTCATTGGCTGCAGGGTGGAGCCTCTCAGAGGACACTTATGCTAGCGAGGCTCCTGTTTGCAAGCATAACAGAGTATCATTAATAGTGTCAAGGACTGGTTCTTGTCCATAGGGTGGGTTTCAATTTGGGCTAGTCATTGGTTAGCCATTCCCTCAGACTCTGCTCCATCTTTATCCCTGCTCATCTTGTAGGCAGGAAACATTTTGCATCAAAGGTTCCTTTGATCTATCCACCTCCAATATCTAGTTTTTCCTCCTTCTGAGAAAGATTCAACCATCCTCCCTTGGACTGTCCTTTTAATTTGGCTTCTGTGGGTCTCTGTAGTGTACCCTGATTATTCTGTACTTTATGGCTAATATCTACTTATGAGTACATACAATGCATATCCATTTGGGTCTGGGTTACCTCACTCAGGATGATATTTTCTTTTTCTTTTTTAAGGTAGTTTAATACTTTATTATTCTATTGTTTTGGTTATTTTATATATTTACATTTCAAATGTTATCCCCTTTCCCAATTTACCCTACCCCTTATGCCACCCCTTGCTTGTATGAAGATGCCCTCCTCACCCACCCACCCACCCACCCACTCTTGCCTCACTGCTCTAGCATTCCCCCACACTGGGGCATCTAGCCTCCACAGAAACAAGAGCCTCCCCTCTCATTGATGTCAGACTTAAGGCAATCATTCTGCTATAGCTAGAACCATGGGTCCCTCCATGTGTACTCTTTGGTTGGTGTTTTAGTCCTTGGGAGCTCTGGGGGATTTGGTTGGTTGACATTGTTGTCTTCCCTATGGGGTTTCAAACCCCTTCATATCCTTCAGTCCTTCCCCTAACTCCTCCATTGGGTCCCCATGCTCAGTCTGATGGTTGGCTGTGAGCATCAGAACCTGTATTGGTTAGGCTCTAGCAAAGCCTCTTAGGGACAGCAATACCAGGCTCCTGCCAGCAAGCACTTCTTGGCATCAGCAATAGTGTCTGGATTTGGTGTCTGCATGTGGGATGGATCCCTACGTGGAGCAGTCTCTCGCTGGCCTTTCCTTCAGTCTCTGCTCCACTCTTTGACTCTGTATTTCCTTTAGATAGGAGCAATTCTGAGTTGATATTTTTGAGATGGCTTCATTCCTCAACCAGGGGGCATGCCTAACAACTGGATATGGTCTCTACAGGTCCTTTCTTCCCTTTATTGGTTATTTTGGCTTAATGTTATCCACATTGGGTCCTAGGAACCTCTTGCTTCCCTGGCTTCTGGGACTTTCTAGTGGCTACCCCAGGTTCCCAGTCCATCCCCAGTGCTACACACCTCCATTCAATTTCCTGACCCTTTGTACTTCCCCCTGTCCCATCTCCTCCCACACCTGATCCTGCCTCCCCTTTCCACCCCCCCTCTTCTCTGGTTCCCAGGTACCTTTCTTCCTCTATCCCCTGTGATTATTTTGTTCCCCCTTCCAAGTAGGACTGAAGCATTCACGTTTTACTTGTCCTTCTTGAGCTTCATATGGTCTGTGAGTTGTATCATTGGTATTTAAGCTTTTTGCCTAATATCCACTTGTCAGTGAGAACATACCATGTGTGTTCTTTTGTGACTGGGTTACTTCACTCAGGATGATATTTTCTAGTTCCATCCATTAGCCTGCACATTTCATGAAGTCATTGTCTTTAATAGCTGAGTAGTATTCCATTGTGTAAATGTACATTTTCTGTATCCATTCCTCTGTTGAGAGACATATGGGTTGTTTCTAGCTTCTGGCTATTATAAATAAAGCTACTGTGAATATAATTGAGCAAGTGTTCTTGTGGTATGATAGAGCATCTTTTGGGTATATGCCCAAAAATGGTATAGTTGTATCTTGAAGTATAACTATTTCTAATTTTTTGAGAAACCACTAAATTGATTTCTAGAGTGGTTGTCAAGTTTGCACTCCCATTAGCAATGGAGGAGTATTCCCCTTGCTCTACATCCTTTCCTTCTGAGTACCAATTTTCTCTCTAGAAGTATTGGTGGGGGCAATATATTCTCTTCTTGATTCTTCCTTATTCTGGGACCAGAAGCCAATGAAGGCTCCAGAGGATTAATACCTGTTGCTTAACAGTGGGAGATTAGGTAAAGGCTTATTGCTAGGGCTCCCTTCTCTGGGTGGATGGCCAGACACCCTTAGCTTGCCAGGCTATTTAACTCCTTGTGAACCAGAGAGAAAAGAAAGAGTCACTCACACAGAAATCATATCAAGGTGAAGCAGAACCTGGTTGCACCACCTTTCTTTTATTGCTTTCAGCTTCTTATAGCTTTTAGACAAAATGTTCTCTATGTAAGACAGAATAATCTCATAGACAAAATGTTGCAAAGAAAGGAAAAGAACGAAAATCTTTAATACAGACAGATGTGTTCACACACACCTCCTCACACCCCCCGAGAGAGAGAGAGAGAGACAGAGAGAGACAGAGAGACAGAGAGAAAGAGAGAGAGAGAGAGACTTTGGTCGGATCCTGCCACCTGTCTCAATCAACTCCACAAGTGTTCACTCATGCTTACATATATACACATATACCTACACACATACACATAAACAGACATGTATGTATATACGTTTGGATGGATGGATAGATCAAAGTCCCCCAAGTCAACAACCTTATTTCTTTTCTCTGGCCCTTTTATGCTTCTTAGGCAAAAGTTCTTTAAAAAATTATCTCAGAGATAAAATGTTACATAAAATGAGAGTTACAGAAGGATGTTGATATGAAGTTTAAAGCTTTCTACATGCTCATTATAAGTTCAAACAACAGTCAATGAAGTTGAAGGAATGTGTGGAATACATATACAATGCACTATTATTTAACCTCATAAAATAAAGTAATTCTGCCAGGCAAGGTGGTGCATGTCCTTAATCATGGTGCTAAGGAGGCAGAGGCAACAGGATCTCTGTGAGTTTAAGGCTATCTTTCTTTAAATAGTGATTTCCAGTTTATCCAAAATAAAAGGTGGTAGTGGTTGTGGTGGTGGTGGTGGTGGTGGTGGTGGTGGTGTGTGTGTATGTGTGTGCATTTGTGTGTGTGTGTAGGGGAATTATAGCACATGCTACATTGTGGATAAACCTCAATGGTAATTGTGGATAAACCATATGATAGTATGTTAAAGAAAATAAAGCAATCAGGAAAAGATGAATAATGTATGATTGCACTCACTATTAGCTACAGTGTGGAAGTTAAATCACAGAGACAGAATAGTATCTACCAGAAGAGAGATGGAGAAATAAATCAAAAATTGTTTAGTAGGTACATCAAATCAGTAAACAAGATGAAAAGAATGATGGTGATGGATGTTAGGGATAGTTTCAAAGAATTATGAAAGAATTAAACTTCACACTTGAAACAGCGAAGGTAGGACCCAAATGTGTTGTTTATAATGAACACACCTCACTGCCAAAGACAAACATAAACCACAGTATGAAAGTATGGAAACCAATATGCAAACCAAATGCAGCCCAAACCAGGCAGGAGTAGCTGTATTTAACACAATAAACTAGACTGCAAGCTGGAATTAGTCAGGAAAGATAAAGGTGTATAGATTGCTACAGGGAAAATTTGATCCAGAAGATATAACAACTATAAACATATATGATCAAATGTTGATGCATCTAACTTTGTAAGACAAACAGCATGGACATAAAGCATTGGTCCAGGTAGCATAGCAGTAAATAACTTCAATACCCTTATCAGCTGATAGATCATTCAGGCAAACACTGACAGGCACTTCAGAGTTAAACTGTACCCTAGATCAAACAGACTTGACAGACAGTTATAGAACATTCTTCTACCTAACAGATGTGGGACACACATCTTTTTAGCATTCCTGGAACTTTCTCTAGAATAGATCACATTTTATGCTATAAAACAAGTCTTAGCAAATACAAAAGAATGAAATAATCTCTTGTATCTTATTAGATCATAGTGGAATAAACCTAAAAAACAAGAGAAACCAGGGAAACTATGCCAACACTTGAAGATTGAACAACATATATTTGAATGATCAGTGAGTCATTAAAGAAATAAAGGAGAAAATTTTAAACTTAATATAATCAACTGAAAATGCAAGCACAGCATTTCAGGATCTTTGGGATATTACAAATGCAGTTGCTAAAGGCAAGTTTATAGCTGAGAGTACTCACATTAAAACATCAGAAAGATCTCCAATGGATAAGGTAATGAAGCACCTGAAGCTCAGAGGAAAACGTGGACAAGCAAAGCCCCAAATCATGAACTACAAAGAAAGAATAAGGATCAGAGCAGAAATAAATACAACAAAGACTAAAAGCACAATACAACAACTCGATAAAATGAAGAGTATGCTCTTTCAAAAGAGAATAAACAACATGGATAAATCTTTATGCAAACTAACAAAAAGGAAAAAAAGGCCACCAAACCATAAAGTTGTAAACACAAAAATAAGACATTAAACAGCTACTAATAAAGTCCAGAGAATCATCAAGAGATACTTAGAAAGCTATATTTCAAAAAGATGAAAAAAACAAGAAGAAACATATAGTTTCCTAGGTACATATGACCTACCAATAACGGATCAAAGAACTATAAATCATGTAAATGAATCTATGAAGAGCAATGAGGTTGAGACAGTGATAACGAATCACTCAGTGCTACAGACATGGGGCAACAGTTAAGAGAACTTGTTGCTCTTGCAGAGGGCTCAAATTCTGTTAATGTGAACATCAGTGCCAAGGGATCTGACACTGTGTCCTGGCTTCCATAGGCACCCATGTATTCATATATTTGTACCCCCAACATTAAGCAAACTATAGTAAATCTTTTTTTTTTTTTTTAAAGTTTCTCAATAGCAACAACAATAAAGCCCAGGACTAGACAAATTAGTTACTAAATTCTACCAAACTGTCAACGAAGAACCAATGCTCCTCAAACTATCCCATAAGATAAAAAGAGATTCAATGCTACCAAGATAATTCTATGAAGCTAACATTGCTTCAATATAAAAACTGCAGCAAAATACCAAAAAGAAAACTTTAAGCTAATTCCGTGAACAAAGTCACAAAATTCCTTGATGAAATATTTGCAAATAAAATTCAACAACCTATGGAAAAGATCAGACAGTATAGTTTTATTAGCTTCACTCTAAGGATTTAAGTATCATTCAATATATATATATATATATATATATATATATATATATATATATATATATAAATCAATAAATATAGACTTATCTATTCAACGGATTCAGAAAAGCCTTTAATACAGAATACTGGAGGTATCACAATACCTGATTTCAGAATATGTTTCACAGGTATTGTCGCAAAAGCAGCATAATGGACATAAAAATAGACACATAGACCAATGGAATAGGATACAGAACCCGCATAACTGTAGCTGCCTGATTTTTTTTTTTTAATTTAAAAAATTGTTTTGAGAACTTCAGGCATGAGTACTGTGTTTACATATTCTCCCCTTCTTCCCTTCTCCCTCTAACTCCTCTCATTTCTCCTTGATTTTCTCTTAAACTCAAGGCTGTTCTTTTAAAGTTAAATACATATTTCATATATAATTGTATATTATAAATATATAATTAATTTGTGTGTGTTCCTGAGTCCATTTAATTTTGGACACATATACATATATATAAGGCTAACCAGTTGAGATTGGGTAACCCATCAGGGTGCTAGTCTCTGGAGAAAGTTCTTAGCAGAAGATTGTCATCTAGGAGTGAGGCTTTTAACTTCCCCTATTCATTTGTCATTTGCAGGTCTTATTTAGGTGATCATCTTGGGATTTTTCTTTTATATCTAGAAGACACTCTTTTAAAGCAAGTGTCTCTTTGGCTCTTATAATCTTTCCACTCTATCTTCCAGATTGTTTGTAAGTATTCTGTGTAGGGATTATATTGTAGATATACTAACTGGGAGGTGGGCACCTCATGGTTACTTATTCTTTGTAATTTGAGCAGTTGTAGATCTTGATCTCTGTCTGCTGCTTCTGCTGCTACTGGAAAAAAAAAGATTCTTTGATGAAGGGTGAGGCCTGACTTTATTTTTAATATAAAGATAAATATTAAGAATATGATTAAAAATTTTATTGGTTTAGGAAAATGGCAGCAATAGGTTCTCTAGGGTCCTTGAGCTCAGCAGCCACATGGGGTGACTAGGTTTGCAGATCAGACATAAACGCCCTCCTATTAAGCATGCTCTAAATCCATCTAGGCAGCTGATAGTTCCCTCCAAACTTAAAGTACTGCTACTACATAATTGGGGCTGTATTGGGGATGTCCTGCTAGGTTGGTCATTGTTGTGGTTCATGGTCTTTGCAGTTGGGGTAGAATTACTAATTGCCTTTCTTGTTTGGCAGCTTGCATAGGCACTTCTGATACTACTGAGATCTATTCTGTAGGCTTCCAGGTCAGTTTCAGCTTGAAGGAGGAAATGGAAAAATGGTAGTGGTGGGAACTTTAGCTAGAGAGGGAGGGTAATATGGAGGGAAAAGGAGGAAGAAGGGAATGTCATAGGAAAATATTTTATAAACTTACTTAAAAACTATATATCTCCCACAGGTCTGATCCACTTGGTCTGATAGTATCCTCCCTCCACTCCACTGCAAGAGCCATGGATTAACAAAAACTCCAGTGCCAGACACACAGTAACCCTCCCTTAGAGTTATTCAGGGGGTTGTGGAATGGACCAAGAGATTCCTAAAACAATATAGTCCATTGCCCTTAGTTGTCTCCCAGACCTTGAAAGAAAAACACTATTGTTGAAGACACCACCCACATTAGCCACTTGTTTTTAATCAAGGTTCCCAAAACATACCTTGGAAAAAAGATGGTCTATTCAACAAATGGTGTCATGAACACCAGATACCCATAGGTAGAAGATAGGAATTTGGCTCCTGCCTCTCTTTGCACAAAAACCTGATCCAAACTAACAAAGCTCTAAATGCAAGTATTCCCAATCAGGCACATCCATGGACAGCTAGAAGTGATCATGACAATCAGGAATCTTTACAGCCAGCTATCGAGGTACCCAGCAACAAGACAAGTTATCTCTAATGGCCCACGAGGCAACAGCTTTCCTCCTGTGTCTGTCCCTTTGCACATGCACCATGTCCCCTCTCCCATGTCCCTTTTGTACATGCACTGTGGGTCCAATAAAAGCCCCATTCTCTCTGCCCCCTCCTCCTTTCTCCCTTCTCCCAGAAGCTGTCTCTCTTTCCCCCTCCCAATAAACCTCCCTTCATGGTGTGATTTGTTTGGGATTCTTAGAGCAGTTCTAACAGTGAGACATGTAAATTGGAAGCTGCTAGTGGAAAATACACCTTAAGATAGAGTCGTAGAGAGTGGCTTTCTGAAAAGGACTCCAACAGCTCAAGAAATAAAGAATTGAAAAATAAGATTTCATAAATTCAAAGGCTTTTGCAGAGCAAAAATGCCATCAGCAGAATGAGGAGACTGCTACAGAGGGGAGAAGGTCCTAGCCAACTATCATCTGATGGAAGATTAGTATCTAGATACAAAAAGAACTAAAAAAAAAAAATCAAACACAAGAAAAAAAATCAACCAATCAAGAAATGGTCAATGAATTAGCTAGTTCTCAAAAGAAGAGTTACAAATGACCATTTGTAATAAATAAAGTATTCAAAATCCTTGACTATCAAGAAAACACAAACTGTTACATCTCATCCCAGTCAGAATGACTTTCATGAAGCAAATAGGCTAGCAAGATGACTCAGCAGGTCAGAAGATTGTGTCTTAAGATTTCACAACTTGACTCTGTTGGTCTTCCTATGGAATCCTCTTCCAGGTCCCTCACTCCTTCTTCCAACTCTGCTGTAAGACTCCTCTAGCTCCATTTAATGTTTGTCTGTGGGTCTCTGAATCTCTTTCTATTGGCTGCTGTGTGGAGCCTCTCAAAGGACAGTAATGCAGGGACTCAACAGGAAGACCAACAGAGTCAACTAAATTGGAGCCTTGGGGGTTTCCAAAGACTGAATCACCAACCAAAGAGTGAGCTTGGGCTGGATCTAGGCCCTCTGCACATATGTAGCAGGTGACAACACTGGTCCCCAACAGCAGGAGCTAGAGCTGTCGCTGAATCAGTTGCCTGTATATCCTGTTCTCCTAAATGGAGTGCCTTGTATTGCTTTAGTGGGAGACTATGTGCTTAGTCTTGCAGCAACCTGATATGCTAAAGGGTGGGTGGTAGGAGTGGCTAGGGAGTAGGTGGAGAGGTAGGGGTGATACCTAGAGGGGCTCCCACTTTTCAAAGGAGAAGATTGAGGAGTGGGGGGAGGGGTACTAGGAAGAGAAGGGAGTTGATATTGGGATGTAAAGTGAATAAATAAACAAACAAAACAAACAAACAAACAAACAAACAGACTTCACAACTTGAGTTTGATTCCCAGAACCCACTGTGGAAGGAGAAAAAGTAACTCCTGAAAGTAATTTTCTCACCTCTGTATGAGCATCATAGTATGTGTGAACCTGTACTCAAATATCACACACACACACACACACACACACACACACACACAGACACGCGCACGCGCACACACACACACAGGTTGTTTGTAGAGGTATACATCTCTACATCCAGCAATCAAGGAACCACCAAATACAAGCAGATCATTAGTCTGCTAGTCTAGATAAAACACTAAAATCAAGATTCATTGAGAGACCCTGTCTCAAAAAATAAGGTGTAGAGCCACAGAGAAGACACCCAGAGTTGACTTCTGACCTTTACATGTGCACATAGCAGTAAGTACATCCATGCACACACATGCCTATAACACACAGACACACAGACACACACACACAGAGACACACACACACACACACACACACACACGGGAACAGGACTGGGAGGCCGAGGGACAAGAGATGACAAAGTTGCATGATGAAACCTGGGACTCACACTCCAGAGACCAGAATCAGGGTGCAGATCTGAGTTTACTGCCCAGTTTATATAGAGTGTTTGAACCAATCCCACTCTCCTAAATCCTCTGCCAATCAAATCTCACCACACTGTTTTGCTGTGCCCCACTGAAAGCTCTGCCTGATGAGGTAACTCAGAAGAAGCAGGTGTGTGTGTGTAGGGTGGGGTGGGATGGGTGGGCATTAAGGGGCTGGGGGAGACTGGGGGTTGGGGAGGGTGAAGCATTGTCACCTATTAGGTTGAAAAGCAATCACTGTCCTGGTCTCCTGATATTTATTTAGCCTAAATTTTTGACAACAGCTGAGCAGAAGCAGTTCCCAGTGGAGAAAGAAAAAAAAAATTGTATTCCAGCTGGCTAGACTAGCTGACATTTTGATTTCTTACCAAAGTCCTCAAATATTGGCACTGTAATGATTTTGGTGTAAATCATATACTTTCATATATACAGATGTTATGGAGCATTTTATATGAGCAATAATATTAAATAATTTGATTGAACTAATGAGTACTTGAACTGACAAGTAATGAAATAAGAAACACTAAATCAGACACATTCACCCCTTGTAGACTTAAATTCTAAAAGAATCTGAGTTACTATTTTTGCTGATTTTTAGGTGACTTCAATACCAGATGTAGGACTGTCTGTCATTACAGTAGAGGGCTATGAGGGAAGGGAATGAGAGGGAAGAAAATATAACAACTCATGTATGAAGATAGCACAGGGAGACACATTGTTTCTTTCCTAATTTAGTTAATTAAAACAAACCTTGAGAATTATCTATATTCTCAAGGTATACAAGGTATATGTATATATTACCTAATCTATATCTATATCATCTATCTATATCTATATATAGATATCACACACATAAATATATTTCTATATATAGGTATAACTATAAAATAAAATTACTTTAAATTATTCAATAATTCATTTTCTCCCTCTCTCTTTTTCTCTCTAGGGTGAGGGGGCAGGGCACATCAAGATCTCTATTGTTCACTGTTACATATACCAGGTTAGATGGCTGAAAGTTTCTGGTGATTCTCCCGTCTCCACTTCTATTAAGGAGAGAAAAAGACTTTCAATCATCAGTTACAAATTGTATGGCAACTCTTAGAAAGACTATGTAATATCTAATCTTAATTTATAACATTTGCACTTTTTCAAAAAAATTTCACTGAATCCTAATCATACAGAGTAATAAAATAGGTTTTTCTCTAGCCCCGTGACCTATATAGTAATAGGTTCTTGGCAACTTTAGGTGTATGGGTTACGTCTCATAAATGAGACTGAAATCCAAATTTTAAACAATTGCCAGTTTCTCTCATTCGTGTTAGTGGTGCATCAGGACATATTACAGGTAGGTTTCTGTTGTAGATTTAGGGGTTTGTAGCCAAGAGATGGTGATGATCACCTCTCTCCTCCACTAGTGTACAGAGTAGTTTCCGGCATTATCAGTACTTGTCAGTAGATGGGAAGCTTCTAGCTGGGCACCAGCTTTATTCTTCTATGACTGATGACATAAGTAAAGCCCTTCAGCAGTAGGGGATATATATCAGGTTAAAAAGGGGGAGGGGGGTTGACATTGGCTAAAGAGGGCCGTAGAGCCTGGGACATCACAGCATGTTATTAAGGCTAATGGTTACACTCTATACTCTGATGACGTGGCCCTAAATGTGCATAAGTACGGGACCAGCCGCCAAAGCATGACAAACACACTAGTGATTTTTGACATCAGATGGTTCAGGTTGGAACTCTGAAACCACTGAATGTAAGTAATGGTGTGCTATAAAGTGACTTTCAAGAAAGGAAACAGAAAAGAAACTTTAACTTGTATTTTATGATGATTTATGTTTTAGTTTCATTTCTGTTGCTTCGACGAAAATATCCTGACAAAAAGCATATTATCAGGAAGAGGATCATTTTAGTTTATGATTCCAGATTACAGTCTATCAGGGAAGGAACTCACAATAGTTCCAAGGCAGGAACTCATAATAGTTACATCACACCTAACTAGAGTCCAGAGCAGTGCAAAGATGAATGTATCCATGCTTGTATTCAGCTCACCCTGCTTATACATTCCAGAGCAGAAGCCCAGGGAATAGTGCTACCCACAGTGGGCTGGGTCTCCCTACATCAATTAACATACACAAGATTATTCTCCATAGACATGCCCACAAGCTAACCTGATCTAGACAGTTCCCAGATGATCCTATATTATTTAAACTTGACAATTAAAACTCACCATTATAATTTTTTTTTGCTATAAATATGTCAGGTTAATGCTAACTACTTGTTTTAAAAAATTCATGAGGTTTTAATAATTAACTCGTCATGCCCCTATGGTGATTGGGTGATGGAGGCTAAGATGCTGTAGTGTATTTGCTAATCTTCTGGGTCATCAATAAATGGTTCTTGGCATGCAGTGTTTGCTCATCTCCACTCATTGTATGAATGAATGAGATCATCTCAGCTCCTTATATTCTCAAATCCCTGTGTTAGTGAAATATTCCAACTAGTAGAACCAGGGGAAGTTGCTGAAGGGACTAACTGTTAGCTGAAAAAATAAACAAAGAAACAAAGAAATGTAAAACAAAAACAAAAAACAGTTTGTAAAATGCCAAGGAAATCCTGGCAGTCACTGGAACACACAGGTTCATTCTTGTCTTTCAGAATCTTCCTCATTTAAAAACTGTCTTCGTATTATATTTATTTATTTATTTATTTTGTTTTCAGTACTTCCTGACAGCAATTTCCCCTCCCTCCACTACTCACAGTTCCAAGGCCTCCCAACCTTCTCTTTTCCCCCACATCCACCCTTGTTCTTTTTCCTCAGAAAAGAGCAAGTCTCTTAGGAATAGCCACTAAATGTGGTATAACAAGATACAATACAACTAGGCACAAACCTTCACATGCCTGTTGGATGAGGCAACCCATCAGGATGAAAGGGGTCCTAAGAACAGACAAAAGAGTCAGAGACACTTTTACTGTTAGTAGTTCCATAAAAACACCAAGTACGTACACATAAGTGAAAGATAAAGAAAAGACTAAAACATAATGACAACTTAAGTAAATTTGACATTTTAAGCATTATCAGCCATTCAAGGTACTTGCTTTTAAAGAATGATGATGGTAAAGCAGGAAGTAGCCTGCTGCACCAGCTGATGTGGCAGGTGACAGGCATGGCCTCTGAGCTACTCCAACACTCTAGGAGTCTTGAGCCGCCTAAGACTGGGAACACTGGCAGGGGAACATCCTTCTCTTGTATTCAAATGAATTCTAGGCCTGACTAAACAGAAAATACTTAAAATCTGCCATAGACAGCTTGATTGTTTCCTACAACCACTGGACAATTAAAAGATTGCTTTAAGAAATAAGTTCTTGGGCTGGAGAGATGGTTCAGCCATTAAAGGCTAGGCTCACAACCAAGAATATAAGAAATAAGTTCTTTCCTAGAGTCACCCCCTTAGACCCTCTGGGGCCTCTACTCATCCAGACCTCTGGCACCTCATAGAGATTCCCCACCCCAGCCAACCTCCCTTATCTCTCTCCTATATATGATCTCTCCCTCCTCTCCCCTCCACATTCTCTCTTCTACCCAGTTCCCTCTTTCCATTGATTGCCAATATCTATCTTGTTTCCCTTTGTGAGAAAGATTCAAACATCCTCCCTTGTGCCCTCCTTGTTATTTGGTTTCTTTGTGTTTGTTGATTATAGTATGGCTATCCTGTACTTTATGGCTAATAATAGCCACTTCTAAGTGAGTACATACCATGAATGTCCTTTGTGTCTGGGTTACCTCACTCAACAGTTGGGGATATGTAGGACTCCCAGTGGAAGGATAAGTAGAGCAGCCCACCCATGAAGCCTTTGATCCAAAATATGTCCTGCATACAAGATGTGCAGGGACAAAGATAGAGCAAAGACTGAGGGAATGGCCAACCAATGACTGCCCCCAATTGAGACTCATCCTGTGGACAAGAACCAATCCCTGACATTATTAATGCTATTCTGTTATGCTTGCAGACAGGAACCTAGCATAATTGTCTTCTGATTGGTTCCACACAGCAGTTAATGGAAAGAGATGCAGAGATTCACACCGAAACATTAGACGGAGCTCAAAGAGTCTTATGGAAGAGTTGAAAGATCGAGGCATCCGAAGAGGATAGGGACTCCACAGGAAGACCAACAGAGTCAACTAACCTGGACCCTTGGAGTTCTGAATTACCAACCAAAGAGTGAGCATGGGCTAGGCACCCTGCCTATATGTAACAGATGAACAGCTTGGTCTTCATTAGGAAATCCTGACAATTGGAGCGGGGACTGCCTCTGAGCCTGTTGGCTGCCTATGGATCCTACACTCCTAATGGGACAGACTTGTCTGGCCTCAGTAAGAGAGGATGTGCCTAGTTTTGCAGTGACTTATGCGTGTGCCTGAGTGCATGTGTGTATGCGAGCGCGCGAGCGTGTGTGTGTGTGTGTGTGTGTGGTGTGTGTGTGTGTGTGTGTATGTGTGTTTGACATCCAGAGGGGGGCTTCCTTTACTCAGGGGAAGGGGAAATGGGGGAAGAACTTGTGTGGGGGGAACTGGGAAGAAAAGAAGGGCTGATATTAGGTTGTAAAAGGAATAAATAAAATTTAAAATTTTAAGTTCTTTTATACAATTCACCCAAAATGGAAAGAAGTGAAAGGTTTATTTCACATACACACTTTCTCATTAAGTTATAGAGTACAAATGGCTCTAACTAATAATATATGTATATTACCATATACATACATATGTAAAATATTCCAACTTGTAGCACCAGGGAAGTTCCTGAAGGGACTAAATATTCGTTGTAAAAAATCTTTAAAATCCCAACAGAGTGACTGATGCTCACTGCAGTATACAGGTTAACTCTTGTCTTTTGGGTTCTTCCTCATGAAAAAATTATCATATTTTATTATTATTGTTTAGATGCTTGTTTGTTTTCTAATGAGAGTGAAAAATAAAGGGTATGGATTTGGCTGGGTAGGGGAGGATCTGAGAAGAGATAGGGGAGGAGGGAAAACCATAATCAGAATATATTCTAGGAAAAAAAAAACTATTTTCAATAAAAAAAGAAGAAAAGAATTAGTAAAAAAACAAAAAAGTCTTCCAACAAGAATGCACTAGACGAATGAAGTGAAAGAGAGTGAATGAAATTAAGGAAGCATAACAGTGTAGTTAAGCACATGAATGTGGATTAGGGACTCCCAACTTGATAATTCACTCTCAGGACACCCAAGTCTTTCTCCCTCTCTCTTTTCTCCCGACCCAGGGAGCAGGGAGGGACAATTTTCATTTTTATCGATGATTATACACATGTGGCAACATCTATATCTCTGAGACTTTAGCATTATTTTAAGAGACAATCTTAGCCAGTCTCTTACCAGAAGTATCTGAGTTCAGATCTTGCATAAACCAAGCTATTGATGCTAAGGATAGAAATTGTACAATGTGGTTGGAATTCAGGAGAACTGAAGATCAGATCCCCAGAATTAGTTCACACAGATTCAAATATTGTCTTTTGGGTGAGACAAAGAAACAGTTCTTAGATTGGATTTGGATAATTGGGTTGCAACGCCCATCCTTTTTCTAGAGCCAACACTGATCTGACCAGAAACCTAATTTTGCCACTTACCAGTGGTATCCTTAAGCAAATGCTCTATTCCATGGGGCAATATCAATATCAAAGAGTCACTATAAACCCCAGGGGAAAGCCTGTAGCAGTGTCAAAATAGGTTTCAGCCTTCTTAGGATGAATTTCTAAATCCTCACATAACTGTGTGCCAGGGTACTGGATGGGACCACAAGAAGTTTTCTCTTGTCTCTGTTTCTTTGTCTCTGTGTCTCTTCATCTCTCTCTCTCTCTCTCTCTCCTCTCTCTCTCTCTCTGTTTCCTCCCCCTTCCCTCTGGATATATGATAGGTTGAAAAAGTTTCTCCATGTTACTAATCTTAACTCCTGTAATAACTGGTTCTTAACATTAACTATTCATTAACTATTTACGGAGAGAGCCTAAAAACAGTGAATCCTTGATTATAAGCACAGAAACTGAGCTATAGTTGATCAAGGATATGGGATAGGCACCATATAATGTAACATGTAGCTCAGGTTTTTGCGTTTTTTTTTTTTTTTTTAAACAATGCTAAAAATGCAACAAGGAAACAAATTTACATGATTTCCAGGTATATAGGTTAGTTTTGTGTACCTCTGCAGGTTTCTATTTTTTGTTTTAACAAATGAAGGCACACAGTTCTTTCTACTGGACTTCAAATATGATTTTAAAACAGTCATTAAAAATCCCTCAATATTCCAATTTCATGTGTACTTACATTTTTAAGCTGCTTTCTGTTAAAAAAAATGATTTCTGCCTTCATAGCAGATACCGACCAGCACTGAATTGTTACCACAAAGCCTGATTATTACATCAGCTGTCTCCCACAGCTTGACTTATGCCTCTGCCTGTGTGCAAACTCCTACCAAGGAAAGGCTTCTGCGCCTCACCTCATTTGCCACAGGACGACGACGCTTACCTACTTAGGTTAGGGTACCAGAGTTGATGAGAAATTCTTTGGGAAGCCAAGCACAAGTTTTTGCTTTCAACTATTTATAGCAATCAGCTGGCTTTTCCAGTCCCTCATTTAGATCAATCATGGCCATTGTCTTACAGTTGAGTGGGAAATCGTTACAGGTGGAAGAAGGCACGATGCCTCTAATTCAGCAGCCCGCCCCCACCCCTCACAGGAAAGCTGCAAGGAATTACAATCAAACTGAAGACTTGTTAGGGGAATGGGGCTGCTTCCAAGACAGGATTACTAAAGATGCTCTGGATTTGGGGGTTGCACATAAAATACAAACTCAGAGTGGAGCTAAAAGAGACCCCTCCTCCCTCAAAGTGGCCTGCTGTACTTCAGTCTCAGCTGATATTCTCACATTTGGCAGGAACTTTCCTTTTTTTACAGGCCATTTATTTGGGAATGTGTTTTACAGGTGGCCTTGCTGCCTGGTCCAAACCCAGGGCTTATGTGGAGCAGGCTGAACCGAGTGTCACTTGTTATGGCTACCATTGGCCAATATTTAGGAAGTTCTTTTTTTTTTTTTTCTTGTCTCTGCACTTCTCCCTGGCCTGTTGAGAAATGGTAGTTTAAACGCCAGCTGAACCCATCACGAAGAGATAGGCAAGAGGGTAATTGCTGAAGTTTCCATTTCTGCTTGGGTTCATATATGGTCTCTGGGGGTGACCCTGGGAGCAGGTGGGACTTACTTGTCCCCACTTCCCTTCATTAAAACCTGTCTTGGAAAATAGTCTATTTGAAGGAGTTATTGAAAGTGGTAGATATTTTCTGCCCACTGGCAGAGGGAGAAGCGATGCACACGTCTGAATAAATAACTGAAAATGGCTTCTCACTGTTCAGGAAGTACAATCAATTTGAAATTAGGATTATGGAAACATCTGCGAAAATTCAAGTGTCATCTCAATTTGGGCTCATTCAGATCCTGTATTTTTCAACTTCCCAAGCAGTGCATTTAAAATCTAATCCTAATTAACACACATAGTTTAATTATAGCCAACAAAATATTCTACAAAAATTGTGTGTGCTGGTTGGGGGGATGGGAGGGGAGGGAGGAGGCGAGGGGGGAAAGCCAGACAAGTGTTCCCTGATTGTAAAAATTCTTGTTTGGTTAATAATATAAATCCTCAAGATTTTAAAACACACATCGAAGTTTGCTTATCATGAATCCAAATAAAGGAAAGAAAGGAAGGGAGGAAGGAAAGGAGGAAGAAGGAAGGAAGAAAGAAGGAAGACAAGGAAGGAGGGAGGAAGGAAAGGAGGAAAGAAGATTGAAGAAAAGAAGGAAGGAAGGAAGGAAGGAGGGAGGGAAGAAAGAAGGAACAAACGAAAGATAAGCAGAAGCACGGGGCTTGCGTCAATCTTGGTATTATTTTTTACTTCCTTCCCATTTCTTGCTAACCTGGACAGAACAAAAACCTTATTAATTTGGTTCATAGATCCACTTCTGCGAAGACCCTTGTTGCTTTGCTTATTTTCTTCCTCTAATCAGAAGATAAACCTTTACGACTGTGTATGCGTCCGAAGAAAGAAATAAATCTACTTTTCACGAAGCAAACTTTATGATGTGTTGTTTAGTGGTGAGCGGCCCCTCTAAGGAGTGGAGGGCTTAGCTGAGCAGCGTGGCAACACGGCTGCGAGCTTTATTGGAGCTTCACCCTAATCAGCGAAAACCAAGGCAATCAACCATCTTGTAGAATTACCAGAGCTCCCCCTCCCAAGCCTGGCGGAAGTGGAATGTGCAAAGGGAGCCTCAATTTGAAAGAAAACAAACTGAAAGTCACACAACCAAGAGAGGGAGGGAAAACCACCTTGGAACCTCACACCATTTTAACTAAAATTGACTTTGGGAGAGATCTCAAAAATTCAATTTGGCTTCCTGTCTATCATTTCTGTATCATCTCAGCTGGTAATAAGTGTAAGGGGAAGTACGATTTTTCTTCTTCTCTTCCGTAAGCATCTTTTTCTTTGTTACTTAAACACAGAGAACTGACATCTAAGTCCTCTTAGTTCGGGGCTCTCAACTTTCCTGATGCTGTGACCCTTTGATATGGTTTGTCATGTTGTGATGATCCCCGACTATAAAATTATTTTCATTGCTACTTCATTATTGTAAATTTGCTACTGTTTTGAATTGTAATGTAAATTTCTTGATGGTCTTAGGTGACACTTGTGAAAGCTCTTAGTGGTTTCATTGCTTCGTTACTGTGAGCGATGAGAGCGCTCACAATATCAGCGTTGGCCTCACAGTATCACTGTGGAATCTGATGTTATGAGATCAGACTCATTTATTAGGCTAATAAAAAGTTTTGAGGAGAGTAATTGTTTCCCTCGGGTTAATACAATTGTGGTTTCCCACTTAGAGGCTGAGAAGGGTTGACACTTTTTATTTTCTTTGTCCTGGCTTTGATTATGAGTACAATTTCATTCTTCTGAAGACCATGTTTCCAAGAATCTATAGCAATGGAGCTGTTCTCAACGGCCCAGGACGAATGAGTAGATAACAGAGAATGTGCTATATTTTGCATGTTGCATTTTTCTGCAGAGTAGTGGGACCTTCAAAACCCTAACCCCACAGAAATATAAGGATTAGTCTTGAAATATCTGTACAATAAATTTTGATCAAACCCTACCTAGTGCACAGAAGACCTAATGTGTAATTCTCTCTTTCTTCTCTCACCCGTTTGCTCTGCTGTGTAGCAGCATAACCTCCAGTACCACAAGGGAAGAGACCATTTCTTTTCAGAGCTGTCACAATGCTTAGTCCACTATCAGGTACAACGAGAAAGTGAAGAACAGGAACTGACCTTTAAAGTAGATTCAACTTACTGTTTTCAATAAGGAAATTAGAAACATGATTTTTTTTTTTTGAAGGAGAAGTTGGGGATAAAATATTCATTGAATGAGGCATCCCGATATCTTATTGGAAAAGATCCTAAATTCTCACTTGAAAAAACAAAGAAACAACATTGTAGAGTAGTAGCGGTCAAAGCAAGTCTCAAGTACAGAAAAACCACAGGGAATTCAGAAATAAATCAGACTTTGGTGTGGGACTACTGGATCCTGTGACTCTCTCTATTAGCTGATGTCACAGCTATGCATTAAGCCCTTGGTTCCCCTCTGTAGCAGAGATGTAGAGTGTCAGTAAAAATCAAATGAAATAAATAATGCTCATAGAGTTCTTAGCAAATCACTTTTGGCAAAACCATCTCAAGGTTTGAAGGTAAAAATACGAACAGTTAAACTGTGCTGAACACCCCAGACTGTCTCATCTTCTTCCAGATTCTGTGTGTATGGAGTTGTATACATTATACTAGGGCCTTGCTAATACATTATGGAAGCTGCTGGTTTAGAAAAAGGAATAGATCGTTTGTAGACCAGACTGGCATTAACTCTTGATTCCCCTGCCTCAGTTCCCAAGTGCTACGATTACAGGCATCCACCACCACATGTGGCTTTCAAATACATTTATCCAAGAAGTATAACCACTGATTTAACAGGTATTCTGGTACTGTGCTGATCAAACAGGAGTTCCAAAAAAAAAAAAAAAAAAAAAAAAAAAGCCAAAAGAAATTAATACCAATCTCATTTAGTATTGAGAAAGCATCTATTTGCTGTTTTTTTTTCATTGCTGGGCCCAAACTACCTGGGAGAAAAAAATTAGAGGAGTGACTTATTATTCTCAGGGTTTCAGAGGGCTCAGTCTTTGGTCATTTGGCCCTGTATTCTTGAGCAAAACATTGAGGCAATGGGAGCAGTGGCCTGTGAACTTCTTACCTTGGAGCAAACAGGAGGCAGACTGGAAGGGTCTAGAACCAAGGTATCTCTAGGAACCTGCCTCTTTCAACCTTGTTTTCTAGCTGGATTCTATCTCCTAAGGTTTTCAAAATCCTCTAAAATAGTATCTGCAGTTAGAGACCAAGCACTCAGCACACAAGCCTGTGGGAGACACTGTATACCAAACCACAATATTAAAGAATATATTCAACTGTAAACGTTGTACACCACAGATACACCTATGATACTGGGTCATGAGAAAGCATTTTCTTGCTGGAGACAGCCTTCAGACAGTCAATGATAATCTTGCTATTGACACATTTCCTAGGGGTAGTAGGTGGGGTGAAGAGATTATGAGCATCAGTAGGTTATGTGACTAAGAAAGTAACGATAAGATATAAGAGACAGATGTGTGACAGGAGATAAGGAGAGGTGTGGAGGTGAGTGTGGGAGGTTTGGAACTTTCAATAATACATTTGTATCTGGTAGGGAGCTCTCAACAGAGACTTCAAAGAAACATTAGATGTCTAATGTTTTCATGTTCAATCCAAAATGTCATTGCAAGGTCATTTGGAGACGGAACATGGTATGTGGATTTGGCAAGCCACTTAGGATAGATCCACCCCTGTGGCTGTCTGCTTTATGGTTCTGCACATCCCATCTGTGGTGTAACACTGCCACCAGCTTTGTTCTTTGGCCGTCGTTGATTAATATAAGGACAAAAATGCCTGATGCAGCTGGAGAAAGAGATTCTCTTTCCAGGAAATTTGGAACATGAGCTGAGATACTTAGAGACAGGGTGTTCTGGAACTTTCTCTTCATTATTGACCTTGTGTGGGTTCTTCTGTATTAAGGGCTTTTTTAGCCATTCCTCAGTTCTCAGGGCTGCTTTGTGTTTTTAACCAACAAATGACATTTCTCCTCTTTCACATTAGTTAATTGAACATTTACTCACCACCTAACGAGTTTTCCCTCAATTAACCACCTCACCCTTTTCTACAAACATAGTGGTTGAACAACCATGCAAGGTCCCACAAGGTCAAAAGGATTGTACAATGGCATACAGATAAGTTATCATTCACAGAAGCTGCCCATGATTTATTTAAAGAACAAACAATTTATGTCATCCCTGTTCAATTCCAAAGCTCAGAGAATATAAAGTAGTGAGCAGTGGTTATGCAGGCTCTGAAGTTGGAATCGTGTTTCTTCTCTTTAAGTATGGGATCAATAGCATTTAAAGTGCTAAGAATTTGGTTTCCTCATCTGATAAACCGAAGACAAAATAGGATTCTGAAAAGAAAACAAAAAGTACCCACACTTTAGTTATCCTAAGCAGTTACCTTCATGTGGTGGAACATTTTCAGAGTTCAATAATATGCTGACAATTTTGTTGGTTCAATGTTGTCATGAGATAGCCCAGAAACAAGCAAGATGGGCATTACTTTTTCCACTTAAAAATTTCAGAATGGAAGACTCTAAAAGATGAGGTGACTTAGCCAAGGCTATGTTAACAACGCTAATGTTGTCTTTTAAAGTCACTCATGGATATTCATTAAGTACCTTCAGTGTACTCTACCTAGGAAAGCAGGATCCTTATGCATACCTTTTATAGCCTAACATAGAGTTCATGTATAAGTCAGCTTTTCCATTACTGTGACAAAGACCTGAGGCAACAATATTGAGGAGCAAAGAATATTTTGGGTTCATAGTTTCTAAGCTCTTAATTTATTCAGTCTTAGACTCATCACTTTGGGCCTGAGATAAAGCTGGACATTATAATAAGAGTGTGTGATAAATAATGCTATTCACCCTATGGTGCCAAGAAGCAGAGTGAGAGGAGTCTGGAGACAGGAACTACCTTTAAAGCATAGGCCCTTGGTAACTAATCTCTGACTTAGAGTAGATCCTACCTCCTAGTAGGTATTCAGCTACTAAACTCAACAACATCCTCACAATTTAGTCAATTTCCTGGGAAGGCCACCAGCCAGGGACTAACTCTTTATGACATGAGTCCTTTGGGCAGACATTTCACACCCAACCTTAACATTCAACTGACTATCAACTTCGTCCAGATTCAATTTCTTGCCTTAGTAAAATGAAGTTTTATTGGAACACAGTCAAGTTCATTCGTCTGACTCATTTCTACTAAGATGGTCGGTTCTGAGTGGTTACTAGAGAAAAATGGTCCCAAAGGCCTAAAAACATTTACATCTGTTCCTTTATATGAATTGTGCCATATCGTACCAGAATAGATCTGTGAGTTATTGACCTCGAAATGTTTTTAAAGGACTAATTGGAATGTGAAAGCAAGGAATAAAGGAAGGAAGGAAGAATCCTTTGCACGATGTGAACAAATTCTAGTCCTTTTTAGCTTCCATTTAACTTCCCATTGAGAAAATTTCCCACTTCCTAAGAGAAGGATGCTCTTTCTGCAATGATAGAAGTTGGGAAGTGGTTTCTGATGTTTCTATGTTTCTTCTGTATTGTTCTTCATAGTTACCCTCAGGTTACCCTTCTCTGTCACTTCAAGTACTGTCTGCTTTTTAGCTAGTGAGAGGAAATGAGATGTCTTATTGCTTAATAAGGGCTAAACTGCAAAGCTGCTCAACAGACGCACCCTTCAGCCACGATGCCCAGAAACTGCTCCTCCCACCCACTCCTTAGGAATAATAAAATGAATCATACCCACATGTGCTTAAAACATGCAATAATTAAATCATCTCAGCTTCCTGGCTTCAGACTTTTGAGTGTGTTTATACACATAGTTTAGTATAATCTGTTAACTGCTTTAAACTTTCTACTGAAAATATACAGCCTGAGAGATGTTTCAGAATTTTTTTTTTATTATTTTCTAAAAGAAATGAAAATTATTCAACAAAGAATGACTGAGTACAGCAAGCAATGTATTACTCAAGAAAGTCCCTACTCTTGCTGTTAGGGGACCAGAGGAAGTCCTTGCAACAACCTTTCAAACTGATGCCAGTCTTTAGATTTCTGGCTGGACTCTGACAAGTCTGCTAATGAAAGAGTGCAGAAGAAAAAGTCTCGTAGACAGACCGTCTGTCTGAACACACACAATGCAGATGTCTGAGTTTGAAGATATCTTTGGACTTACTTTCTGTGTGAGCAGTATCTTGGGCAGATGCTATGAAGAAGGGTTGTAAATATTGCTGCTTAGAAAAGTTCAAACTGAGCTGAGCATGGTGATGCATGCCTGTAATCTCAGCCCTTACAGGGTGGGGGCTGAGGCTAGACAATCAAGGGTTCAAGGCCAGGGCTGTATAGTAAGTCTCTTTCTCAAAACCACAAGAAAAAGGGGGAAGAGCGAGGAGTGGAGGGAAAAGGGAGAGAGGGAGGGAGGGAGAGGCAGGCTGGAATTATAGGAGAGTTCTGGAGTCAATGGAACACACAGCATGGAGCTTTGGACCCCATCTCCTGGTTCCAACTACTGGCTTCCTATAGGTGAGGTGTTGGGTAGGGGCTATTTAAACTGATGTTCATGTTTTCCACTATGTTGTAGAAAGGACCAATCCAAACACTGAGCTTATGCAGAATTGCATTCAAGGGTACTAAATATGGACACTTCAGTCTAGCACTGATGAACCAAGCAGAATTTAAATGAGAGCTACCACACAAAACATTCTAGTTAGCAGGTTGTCATGCGTTCAACCAGTTAATAGGAAAGGAGATGGAAAATGGAGAACGATGTAGTGATTTAAGGTATTTCAGGGCTTGGAATCTAAACTCAAACTAGAACTGTAGTAAACAAATTGCAGGTGGTCACATGAAGCCTTGGCTGCAAAAACTTTAAAGTTTAAAATCTCCACAATTCAATTGTGAGAGGAATGGGTACATTTCCCTGGTCCTCTTGGCCCTACTCCTTACTGGTCTTGGGCCTTGATCCTAAAACTGGGAAAGGACCTGGTCCACACTGACTAGACAGACACAACAAAGCTTAGCAAAGACTGCAGGACCTGTGGGTAGGTGGCCAAGCCACATGGAAGAAAGCAAAGTCCACGTGGGAGTGATTTGCACACAGAATGCATGTGCGCCTCTCCTCAGAGATCCTAGCATCCAGCTTATTCGTCTGCATAACTTTTTAACTAAATAACCAAGAAAGTGAATTTGGGACTTTGCCCTTTTTTGAATAAAGAAGTTCAGTTACTTCTCCAGTATAGCCAAGGACTCTGGATGAGGGGCGGGAAAATGTGCCTGCTTAGTTAGCACTTGCTTTCAATACTACTCCAATTCAGCTCTCAATACCATGGACTTCCCAGCTCCATCGCTCCCAGGGTCTCAGCTTTCTTGTGTGTTTGGCCCAAATGTGGACCCAATCCCTATCTCTTTCACCAGTGCTCTGCTCTAGTGGTGCTCCTCTGTGCTTTCTCACTGTTATAAAGGACTCTGGGGGAGGGGTGTGCACATGCGTGCATGCGTGCTTGTGTGTTGGGGACAGTGCTTACACTGGGAAGCACGCATTCTTTCCCCAGATCCACTGCATTGAGGCTGCTCTGTGGTTATATTACTGAGGTCCTGCTACTGCCTCCCATTTTCCCTTCTTTCATTCATATTTATAAAAGATCCTTCTCTTCCCCCCCTTCTTTCCCCTTCACCACAGTTTCAGCTCACTTAGTTATTACAAGGAGGCTGAACAGGAACCACAAAAAGGGTAGTGAGGACTTCGGTTGGGTTCGAGTAGATAAAGCACCACTGGCATTTTCTGTTGGTCCATAGAGTAACTCTCTTTTTTGTAGCCTTTTCTCCGTACTCACTAGCAAAGAAAACTCATAGTATCCCCAAGCACAGAAAGAATACATTTTAGTCTAAAATTAATCCTGAAGTTATTTCTGAGAATAACTCTCATTGACAGCTAGAATACAATGTAATAAAATGTGACGTTCTCCCCACTAGTCAGCAGATCAGAAAGATGATTCTGATTGGAGGGCTAGAGAGACAGGCTTCTTTTATATTATTCTCTCTCTCTCTCTCTCTCTCTCTCTCTCTCTCTCTCTCTCTCTGCGAATGTATATACACTTGTGAGTGTAGGTCCAAGGAGAGGCTAGAAGATAGCATTGGATCCCTGAGACTGGAGTTTAAGTGGTTGTGGGCGAGCCACAGTGGTGTTTGGAACTGATTTAGAGTCTTGTGCAAGCATACAAGTGCTTCTAACCATGGAGTCATCTCTCTAGTCCTAAGATCTGGACCTCAGGATTCTCATGAAGACCCTGTACTTAGTAAGTGTAATGGTGTCTTTCCTGAATCACACTTGGCTTCTCATTAATATTTCTGTATACCAGCCCTGGGGACTCACCAGGGTTCTGGACTCGATTCTCAAGGACTCCCAGCTCCACTCAGTTGCAAAGGCATTACTGCAGGGCTCTGTCACTGACAGTGGGGGAATTTGGGTCTTCCCTGGGTTAAGTAAGAAATACATCAATATCCTACAGAAATGCTGTTTCCCGTCACATGATCCCTGTAGAGAGTTACTATACTGGACCATTTTAGTCTACTCATGCCATTTTACAATTGTTCCTGTCTTTATTCTGAGGGACAAAACACTAAGGCAGTATAGAGGAGGAAACAGGTTTCTTCATGGTAACCCCCCTCTTCCTTCCCTCTCCCTCTTCTTCCCTGGTCCTTTTCCCTCCTGTACCCTCCACTATTTTTGTTCCTTTCCTCTTTTCTCTCCCCTCCTCTGTCCCCTTGACCTTCTTCTGTTCTCCTCTCCTCTCCCTTACCATTTTGTTACTAAAAAATATTTGCTGCAAAATGTTCTTCTCTCAAAAAATCACAAAGCTTTGGGGAAGGCAATAGTTTTAGTGCTGTTTGCACAAGTGGCCAAGATCCATGACAGCTCACTGTGAGCCTATTCCGATGTGCTAACCTGAAGCCCAGGGCTGCCTTTAAGAGAATAAGTCATCAGAGTACTAGAAAAGATAGAGTTCCTTTGCTTAGCCCAGCACCACTTTCCCACCTGGTTAATTCAAAGTATTAGCATTGCACTTTTCAAAGTGATTCCACATTTTTATTGACATTGAAGTGAAATTAGCTACCTTGTAGATTTTCTGAATGCTAAATTCTGGGTAAGTTTATCAAGATAATTTTTTCTGTGGGTGTGTGAATGGGAGCCACACTGTACCTCCTGTTTTGCTGGTTCTCTAAGAATGTGTTAGCTCTGCTAGCTAGGTAATTCATCCCTAAGTAGAGAGAAGGGCCCGGTGGATGCCAGGAAACAAACTGGTGCTGGAGAGGTAGCTAGTCCACACAGTAGCTCTGATGTTACACTGTTGGCCCAAAATCAGTCTTTCTCGAAGTTGTCTCCACACCAAGGTACTTTCAGAGTTATCTGTTTTCTTCTTTTTCATGCCCTTATCCTCTCACTATACTGTACGTTCTTGTCCACTGCCATTTGATCTCTCTGGACTTAAAAAGACATCTGAGGAATAAGCTTAGTAGACAGTCCCTGTGCCACCCAGATTTTCCTTTTAGGGACAGCATTGTCTATTTCTAGTGGCCAGACTCATAGCTGTCAGCTCCTGAAGAAACTCCTTGGCTGAGGAGGTCCTTCTTGAACAAGATTAATGGCTTCTGATGACCAGTGACCATAGGATGAAAGATTTGGACTTTCTGCCTCAGTGTGGAGTGTCTGAGAGACCATACCAGCTTCAGATTTCCCTGCAGTGACAGTCGTGGGCATCTCCATCAAACCCCAGCCTAGCTTCCATTCTTCCCCTGGCAGATCCTAAGAGCCCATTCTGGAATACCGTGTTTGCTGACCTTTGTAGTAGCTCCTGTTTCCAGGGATACCCAGCACAGTCCTGAGACCTCACATCATGCAAGCCCTTGGAGAACACTCGTGATATAAAGGCATCCCATCGAGCTACTGTCCCATTGTTAGGCAGAGTGACATTTGGAGGGAAGGAGGGGTTTGGTTTGGTTATTTGTTTTTTACTTTAGATCCTAATTACTTCTTCGTGCTTATCTAAAATATTCTTTCCTAACTGGAAGACCTGAATGAATGGCCTTTCTTCCTTTTTGTATCTAAATTTTGTATATTTTGTTATTGGAGATTCCAGCTGGTGTTGACTGTGTGTGATCGAGTTCCCATTTTTATAAATGCCAGGTAAAACTAAAAATATATGGTTCATGGATGTAAATACTTGTGACAGAATTATCTATGGAAGAAAAAGAAGCAATAAACATAAAATTTAGTTATTATACCTTCAGTGAGTGGAGATAGGGGTTGGACTTGAAAGGCTATTCAAGTCTCAGTCAAGATGGTAAGGTATGAGATGTGGATTAACACCTGTGGGTGGCTGTGTTTATCATCAAGTCATGCCATATCCCATGCTTTCAATCCATTCTTTTCTGTACACATATTATGTGTTGTTTCACTTTTTTTTTAAATTAATGAGAACAACAGGGATAGAAATAGGGAAACAGGAGCCAACGATGATGCTAGACTTCTAAGGACCCTAGGGGCAAGGCAGCAACTTCAGTGTGATAAGAAGTTATGAGATGATTAAAGAAATAAGCTTTTATAGAAGATCTAAAAAAAAAATAAGTAAAAATTAAAAAATCCCAGCAGCATAAGCATACTTTGAAATGCAAGAGAGAGTGGACGTTAGGAGGAGCAGCCCCTGGTTTTTCTGTTGTGACCCACCTCTCTTTCCTCATATTGCAACGATTCATATCTGTCATGTCTTCAGTCCCTCTGAACTGCACAGCCAATCTCTTTATGCATTAGTGGTTTTCCATTAATATTACCAAGCTCTTCCTAGTGTCTAGAAGGTCATGGATGGTAGAGATGTTTATTTAAGATGCTGCCTTAGTCCATTCTCTGCTGTTAATGACAGTACCACAGATGGATTGAGCCATAGTGAGGATTATCTTAGTTCACAGTTCTGGTCCAGGGTTGGTCAGTCACATTTATTGATGACCCTTTTGCCTTTCACAGCTGATCTACTCTATGGATAACTCACTAACTCATCAACCCATTATTTGTGTGATTGAATTAATCTCCTTCTTCCCCAAATACTGGACCCCATTGCTAGCTGGCTTGTGTAGCTTTCCTAGTCTCTCCAACTGGTCCAGGGTACTTACATTTCTTGTTGTTTGTTTTGTTTTTTTTTTCTGACTTTTTGAAGTTCTTTCTGCCTCAGACCCTCCTCACTAGTCATTACTCATGCCTGGGACCCTCTTCCAAGGTGAACTTCTATTCATTCTCATTCTCAGCTTGTGTAATACTCTCTCCAGCTTGTATTATCCATCTAGTTGTGTTTGCACGGTCCTGATTCACACCACTTCAATATGCCTCTTACGGGTTCAATTGCAAAATTATTTGTCAGTCTCCGTGAGGCATGCAAGCTTACGGAATGGTTTAGTAATCTGGTAACCCATTTGGTTTTGAATAACCCCCCATAATAATGCATTGGGTATCCTAGCTACTTTATATGTATGTACATCAACATGCGTTTGTCTAGCAGTGTATCTAGCAACCTCAGCACCCCAGGCCCCTACTTGCATCAGGTTACACATATCTCTTTCTGAACAAGCGAGTAAGATGTTCAATCCCTCGAAATAATTAAACTTAGCTGCTATTCAAGAATACTCACCAATGTAGCTAGTATGAAGAGCAGAAATGCCAATCTGGTCTGAACTGGTTTGGGGTAAACATACAATAAGACAAAACTGTATCCTAAGTAAACTTCTAAGGAGAATCCCCTATTAACCATTTTATGATTAATTGGGCATGCATACAATTAAAATCAGATGCATTATGGGAAGGGACATGCACAGTCATCAAGGCCTTATGTAATTGAAGTCTATCAGTGGGAATAGAGAACTACCCTCATTATGCCCCTAGTTATCAAAACTATTCTTCTTGTGAACCCTATAAAAGGAAGCTTCATACAATGATGGAGCCCTTGATCACCTTTACTTGTGTGGCCCACTGTCAGCATGGACAGTGTATCTCTCTATAGCTTGCCTTGTTACATTTTTGTAAACAAAGCTTTCTGGCTATTGGAAATGTGTATGAGATCTTATTTTCAGTTCTTTGGATAAGAGCCCAAGGGCTTGGAGACACCAGACCCTGACCCTGATTACAAGTAGCAATACCCCTAGTTAGACAATCAAACTCTGGTGAGTGCTGGATTTCCCTGCGTGTTGTCAAAAATGTTTTACAGTGCTTTACACTGTCTTCCCTCCTGCTGCTTCGATTCAACACTGCAGGCCAAACTGGATTTAGCAGGAGAGAAAGGTGGACGCAGACCGAATGACTTCACAATCCATTTGTGTTTCTATTGCAGTTCCAGCGTTTGGTTTAATGGGTACTCAACAGTTTTAAGGACAATGGACTAACTGTCAAAGCAGAACATGCTAAGCTGGAAGGGAATCCTGGTGGCCTTGCGGAAAGGTGTTTAGGGCAGAGGCAGGGGACAAGCACATGAGGCCAAAGACAACCATTTATTAATTGTTTAATGCGCTTGAACTGCTGCCAGTGCGACCTAATTCAATCCCTTCAAATTTCCTGAGAGAAGTTTCTATTGGCTCCTTTTTCTGTTTAAAAAAAAAAAAAATCTGAAACTGCACAGGGCTATGCTTGTGCTGTCTTGATACTAAACCCCTGCAAATTGCAAGCCCAAACTGCAAACCAGGTCTGCATGTTCCCAACTCTAACGTGTGCAGCTTCCTAAAGTCTCATTGAGGGAGAAGTCTGGGTTCAGTAGCTCTGAGATTCTTATGTATAAAAAGCCAGTTACTAATGCTTGTGACATTCTCAGAAAACCTGGGCCTATCTCAGCAATTCCCAAACATTGACACACACGTGAATCACATGAGGATGTTATAAAATGCAGAGTATAATCCCCCAGCTCAAGGGTGGGGCCTAAGATCTTGTATTCCGGTTTAGGGCAGGCCAGTTCTTCTTGAGGCCTGGGACTCTGTGTTTTGGTGCATTTGCTTGTATGCAGGGCTGGTCGATTCCCCCTCTGCATGGACGATGCTTTAAGTGGCAACGTTTTGATATAACTCAAATAACTCAAGTCCAAATTGGCACATTGGAGGTATGGCTGCCTCGGAAATTCCCACTGCTTCAGCCATCTGGGAAGTCTTTCATGATGGTGGCTATATGGTCTGGTGGAGACTGACACAGCCTTGGAAATGGACACAAATTCATGAGGAATATGTCTTGCCCTGTCCAAACTTAATATAATTCAATGCCCAGTATGAGACATTAAAATGTGGAACTGGGTAGGATCTTTACTGGATGGTTAGGGTTGTTTCCTCATGAACAGATTAATCCTCTCATGCACTCAATGGATTAATTGGCTAGTGGGTTATTTCAAGAGTAGGTCTGCTGAAGCAGGCTGGGGGCTAGTTTTCTCTTGTTTTTTGCTTTTGCCATATGATGCCCTGTGAGCCTTGGGAATCTGCCAGCAGAAGGTCATCACTAGATGCAGCCTCTTAACCTTGGACCAGAACTCTGAGCCAAAGTAAGCCTCTTTATGACTTGCCTCAGTTTGTGGTAAGCAGTATTAAGAACAGAGATGATGACACCAGCCTTGGTTGTTAACCACTTCTAATGGTGAGAAGGGCAGTGTGGGCTAGAGGGCTCATGGAATCTCTTGGGAGGAGAAGATGTTTTTGTCATGTGAATTGGGAAGGAAGGGTTATCAGACATATCAGGTTCACCTGAGCACGGAGCATAGATAGGAGGCCCCCCCCCACCTTCCCAACATTTCAAAACTGTGTGACATCACACAGTTCTAGAAAAACCCCAGGTTCATAATGAAACTCACTGTCAGGTGAGTCTTGTTTTGTTTTGAGTCCATTTACACAGTTTCTCACAGTCCCTCACTGGGTGACTTAGGGGCACACTCTGGGGTGAATTCTGGGAACTCTAACTGATCTTTCAGGTTGACAAGAAATGGGTTTGCTCTCCTCAGAGAATTTCACTGGCTTTCTTGTAAATCTTAGCTCTTGATTCAAGGGCAGGACGTGGCTTCAGTTACTCATGGACGCTTGTGAGGTCTCCGGGTGTGGTGCATACTGTCACAGGTCCCAACCTTCGGCACTGTGGAGGGAGTACTGCTGAGCCCTCTTCAAGGAGGCTGGCCGTATTCCTGAACTTTCTTTCCAAGCATTCTATTCTTGATGTTCATGAAACATGCTAGAAAAATGAGGCATGAAGTTCTTGGTTGGCTGAACCTACTGTGGCCTTTCTCTGGGGTTTACTTTAGAATAAAATGGATTTCTATTTATAATGAGGCTGCCAAGGTGAGGGGTACCTGATGCTCTCCCAAGTAGAAATGCAGGAAGAGTAGGATTGGTGTGACTCATGTGGATTTTAATTTTGCCTTGCACAGGGCCTTCTGTCTCAGGATTTGCTTTTTGTTCTGGTGCTAAAATCTAAAATCAACATCCTACTGTAAGGCAGGGGATTAGATCACAAGGTGTAGACTGGAGAAATGGCACAGTTGTTAAAAGTGCATACTGCTCTTGCACAGGACCCATGTTTGGGTTCCAGGACCCATGTCTAAGGGCTCACCACTGACTGTAACTCCAGCTCCATGGGATCCAATATCCTCTTCAAACCTTTGTGGGGACTTACATCAGTGTCCCCTCCTCACCCACCATGTACACATGCACACATAATTAAAAATAAAATAAATTTTTAAAAAATATTCCAGAACGTAAGCCAGAAACATTACACCTGGGGGATCCTATGGGTCCCATAAAAGTCATTTCATAGCCTTCACTTTGTAGACTGTGAGTGCTGGGTGGGAAAAAAAAAATAATGGTCAGGCTCTGGGAGATGGCAGTTTCAATGTGTTCCGTGCCAACGTCCATTTGGGATCCAAAACCCTCCCCTCCCGCTGCTTGTTTCTGTGTGCATGCTGTCTGATGTGTATCTACATGCCTCTGTGATTGCACACGGCTGTCACTCAGGGAGCCAGCAGATACCAACAGATTCTGTCTCACCAGCTGATGGCCCAGGCCTCCTCGGCGCCTGATCAGCACAGATTCCTTGCAGACCTGCAGGAACTGCTTGTGGCTAACTGTATTTTAAGAAATTGGTTTGCTTTATTTACAGAGTGATCCCTCGAAAGGTTTCCCAGCAGGACCTAAATTGGTGCTTTTGTGCAAAAGAATTAAAAAGCAGGTTCCAGCCGTGTCGTTTATGGAGGTCTGCCGTGTACACAATACAGACAACGCAAGGCCTTAATGTTTTATTAGATTGGAATCATTTCTGGCATTTAAACATTTTGATGAAATTTGTTCAGTTTTCTGGGTGTGTTTTATATGAAAAAATTAAATGTTTTTTTGGCAGTTCTATTAAATAGACACTGGCAACATCTCAACGTAGTTTAGTAATTTAGAAATCAATGATAAAACATTTTATTTAATCCACCAATTGAGAGCATTATTGTGGTGATTCTCTTTTCTTCTGGGCCACACATGATCACCACAACCATGTACAAGGAGTAAATGAGAATTAAGGATACCAGATACTTTCTTTTACTCAAGAAAATCAATTAACAATACGAAAACATACTGAGACTGCCCCAGATATGACTGTGGGGATTTCGGGAAGGTGTCACATATGGGTAGAGGTAGGCAGGATGCTTCACATTTGCCAAATAGGATAAACTGACTCTCAATGCCAACCTTGTTCCTTTGTTCAGGGCACAGAACGACCAAGGATGTAGCACTTCTCATTAAGCCTAGGGTGCTCCTCCTCACTCAAATGACATTCATGTTTCTGCCTTAGGCTTCTTGATCTTACTTTTCTAGAGCCCAAGCATCTGGGTTGTTTCTCGTCACAAATCAGCCATAAGTACCAATGCTAAGATGTTTCCTTTGTGCCTTGACTATTTCATGAGACTGCTCTGAGAATCACCTGTAGACTAGCAAATAAATCTGTAGCAAATGTCTGTTGAATGACATTGTCATGCTCAGATGGATGGGAAGAGCCCGTTAAAATCAAGGCAGTCCACATTTGGACCTCGAAACCACATTTGTCATATTGTAGGCAGAAGCTCAGAGTCTTCCTTCCTTTCACTTTCTTCCTAGTACCCAGTGTCTATGATGGACAATGATACTTCTTATCTGTGACTTCTGTTCTTTTCCTAGTATCCAGTATCCGTAATGGGCAATGTTACCTCCTTGCCTATGATCTGTGAGAGACAGTGATGGTATTTCCTCACCTGTGACTATAGGGTAATTATTTTCTGTTGGGCTAGAAATGCAGCTGACACAAACTCAAGGTGGTAAATGTTCACTGAATGTCATGAAAAGCTATTGATCTATGCAGTGAGTAGCTTTGGGAAAAAACTCAGAGGGAGCTTTCTTGCCTAAGAATTTCTAGGGCTGGTGGTATGGCTGAGCAGGTAAAAGTGCATTCCCCACACATCTGGCAATCTGAATTCCATCCCATGATCCTCTGTAAAGGAGGAAGTAAAGAACTGACTTCACAATGTTATCCTCTGATCTTCTCAGATTAGAGGGGGCACACTCCCATCCCCACAACCCTCTACCCTGCACTCCCCCCAACATGCACATGTACACACACACACAACACACACACACACACAAAGGATACTTTCCTGTTGAGCTGATCCTAGAGAGATTTCACCCCAGAATTTTTTTCCTTTAGTTTTTAAATTAGGAAAAGAGAGAAAGGGAAGATTCAGATGCCATGATGAATGAAGAAAGAGGAGAAAGTGGAGAGAAGGCCAAATTCCTGAGAGAACAGGGCCACATGCATCTTTGACTATGTGTGAGAAAGGATTTGAAAGGAGAACATCTTTTCAGTTAGGAAAACAAGTCTATAGCTATTGACATACAAGATGCAATCATCGACATTGGGGAAAGGTTCTAACCTGGGTAGCTTTGGAAATACTCCTAAGTCCAAATAGTCAAGTAACTGGGCACTAAATGACCTATTTTTCAGTTTCGTTTTTGTGGTGGACAACCTACCAATGGTCATACATAGCGGCAAAGCAAAAGTTGGGGCTCAGTCCCTGGAAAGCACTCAGCTTTCTTCTTTGGTAAGGTAGGACTTTGGTCAGCCCTGTTTCTGGGTGTCTGTGGAAAGGATAGCTGCTGGTCAATTTTCCTAGTGGTTCTTATTCATGGTCTCAAAATACGGAGATGCCACCCTGTTCTGTCTGCCCCACCTCTTCTACTTCCAGCTGGCTCTCACTGAGCTGTTGCCATTTTTCATTCCATATTGCCTATTGTGCATCATCTAGTTTGAGAGAGGAGGAACAAATGTTACCAGGAAACACATCAAGAGCTTCTTTCCTTATTGATAGATCATAAGATGTCAGGGGAGAGCTAATCCTTGCTGCTTTCCTATGAACTCAGGGATCCCATTAACCCAAGGATACCCTATAGACTCAGAGGGTGCAGATGCCACTGGATTTTCAGACATTCCCTATCATTCAAGGCCTCTCCCCAGGTTTTCTTCCTTCCTATGCCCCTCTAACAAAGCTCCTTTTTGGAGGGAAGCTGACCTTGCCTTTAGTGGGTAGCACTTGATAGAGTCACAGGGGAGATTATAGTCCAATTCTTGCTTTGCAGAAAAGCCCTGGAGATGCAGCCAGAATTCGGGATCCCAAGGCTGGTACTTTTTGCAGACACTCTATTCTGCTCTCTGAACCATTCTTTCCTCATCTATAAAATGAGAACAGAAGGTGGATTAGCATATGCCTAGAAGGAGAATAGTCCATAGACTTGATGAAGGACTGTCAATAAATTCAATGTGGGAACTCAAAAAAAAAAAATGTTGCCAGGTAACCCTAGTCCATGAGTTATTCTAGATGATCTGCTGGGATTATTTTGAGGATCAAGGGAAGCAGCATGTGAAGCACCTAAGTAGAAGCTTAGCTTTTGCTAAGCACTCATCCTCATGTCATCAAGAGCCAGGAGTTGAGGTGCACACTTGCAATCCTAAATACCCAAAAGGCTGAGGCAGAAGCATCATAGGTTTGAAGCCAACACTATCCTGAAAAGCAAATATGAGTCGCTGGTGAAACAGAAGGACCTTAGGATTGAGACTAGGGAAGCTTTATTTCTGACACATTCTAGAAAATTACCCTCTGGAAACACTTTTAGTGGGATGGGAGGGAACTCACTTCCTTTTCACAAAAATATAATATCAAAACAGCTTCCTACCCATTTGTCCCAATAAAGGGATGCCCTCAGACTGCTGCAGAGCCTTCCTTGTTCTCTCTCCAGGCCCAAGATTTGGGGAGGATTCTCAGTTGTGATCAACAAGGGCTGGAACATTCTTCTAATGGGGCAGAAAGTTGCAAAGAAGAAGGCAAGGAGATGAACTCATGGGGAAACTGGGCACAGAGCAGAGATGCTGAGCACAGGGCAGGCAGTTCTATACAGGCCCACAGCTTCATGGTGTGTCCAGGCTGGCACTAACGAGAGCTCTGAGGAGGATAAGGACAGTCATTGTGCACTGACTTTATGCCATCTCCATAGGCCAAGGTCCATGGGGTTAATCTCTGTTCTGGATTATAGATATATACAATAGGGTTGTAATTCACAAGCACAGGAGAACAGGCAAAGGCTGAAATGTAGAGGAGTAGTTCTGATGCTTTGATTTAATTGGGAACCTGTGAGTACTGATGCTGAGATTCCTTATCCCCAATTGGTTCTTGATCAATCAATAAAAATGCCCAGTGGCCAATGGTTGGGCAGAAAGAAAGAGTTCCTGCAGGCAGAGAAAGAGAGAGAGAGAGAGAGGGGAGGTCAGGAAGTGGAGAATCAGTATACTTGGGGGAGAGACAGAACAGACTTAAGAGCTGGAGGGGAGATTTTCCAAAATGTAGGCAGAATGGGAAAGCAGCATACGGAGGAGCAGCCTGAAAGCATCTTAGACAGTGAGACCAATGGGCTTCACAGAAGGTAATTGGGCAACTGAGCTGAGGGAAGATTTAGAGGTGTTGAGATAGGAGACAAGGGAAGGGCACATTAGCCATGGGAGGCTTAAAAGAGCCCAACCACTTAGCTAGAAAGGCAGGTTAAAAATGAGCTAATGTGTCTTTCATCTGTGGATCCAAGAGAACCTGGGCAGATGGCTGGTAGCACAACTTCCCAGGAACATTAAAGTGGGATAGTAAAAACTACATGCTATACTGAAATGATGGAGGGCTTTATTACCCAAGATATAAGCCTTTCAGCAGTTCAGGACTATTGCAGTGGACCAATGGGTTTTAAAAGTCCTAGCTCCTCTCCAACTTCCTATCTTCTCTGCTTTATACTCAAGGTACTCAATTCATGTGTTGTCAGATATACACCTGGACAGACGAAAAAGAGGGGATACAGAGAAATTTTAATCTAGCAACATGGCCAAAGCAAGGGATCATATCCAAAAATAGGATCCAGCTGGAATGCAAACCGTTCACATGCCTTTAATCCTTCTGAATGGAATGCAGATATACCTTTAGTATACACCTTTAATCCCAATGACATCTAATTGAAGGGCCGACAAAGTGAAAAATCAGAAATGAGTAAAAGGTAGAATACGCCCAACTTTCATGAGGACAGATAGGAAAGAGAGGCTACTTAAGAACAGTTAGGGAGAGAGAGTTGAGTCAGCTCAGTTCGGGTCAGTTCAATTCAATTCAGTTCGTATTGGTTTGTTTCAGTTGAGTTCGGAGGAGTTCAGTTTGATATAATTCAGTTGAGGGCAGTTGAGCACAGTTCAAAGCAGAACAGTTTGAATTCATGGAGTTCAAAGGCAGTCCTTCCAAGCAGAGCAATTCAGTTAGAAGCTGAAAGAAGTCAATTTGAATTAGTCAACTTGGAAAAAAGTCTGAGTCTGAACAGCTAAGTTGAACCATCTAGTCAGAGTTCAGAAAGAGCTAGACAGGTTGAATTTATTCAGCAGTAAATCTCAGAATCTGAGACATTTGAGGCCTAGGTGAGCAGACAGAGGCTGGAAGCCGAAGCCTTCAACGTCTGGGCTTGAAGAAAACTAGATTGTACGGAGCCTAGAAGCTTCCAGGCCTAGGCCTAGGGATAGTTAGATGGAAATGCTATGGGCTTAGCACAAGCCATGTATTCTAAAACTTGGGTATAGTTCTCCATTCATTCCCTTATCTGAGGAAATAAAAGTGACATTTATAATTACAGGGGCAAATAAGAAAGAAGATGTGTGACAAAGGCAATAACTTAGCGCAGTAGTCCTCAGCCATCTCGCCACTTGTAGCTTCAAGGGAGTATGGAACAGAGAGACCCAGTAAGTGCAGTGAGAACTCTTTCCTTCACTTACGATGTACTAAGCTTCAGTAAGATGGACACCACTCTCCTTGGACCTGCACAATAGCCACATGTAATTATTTAAACTTTTTAAATAGACATCTCTGTGTGTGGTTACACACACACACACACACACACACACACACACACACACACACACACACGAGGAATACTCCATAACTGCATTGTCTTGCTGTGGCAACCAGCCATGTGACATCAGCGATCCAGCAATTGGGAAGAAAAATGAGACAAAAAATGGTTTGAACTCAGAAGACTGAGATCAGTATAGGCAACACAGGACACTCCCATTACAATAAACATGTAAATTACAAATATCTTTGTTAACATTGGTGTCTAGAATAGTATTATTATGGAAAATCCTACTCTACATCCTATAAAATCTTAAAGGAATGCAAGGAGCTGAAGGCTCATGCATAAGTGTAGAATGTGTGTTGAAAGTGGATTTCAGAAAGACAACTACTATTTTTGGCAAAGACAAGACTGTGCTTGTTGGTAGCAGATGAGGGGGTTGAAAGATCTGGATAGGGAATAATTCCAGAATGTTGGTGGTCAATTAGCAGCAGCAGAATAGCTGCAATGATGCCCACTGTCTGTCCTATACACACACACACACACACACACACTCACACACACTCACAGACACATACACACTCACACACACTCACATACACACACATCATCTAAACTTGGGAAGCAGAGACAAATTCATCTTGTTTTCACATATTATTGACAGACAAAGAAGCATCTCCCTCTTCTGACATCATCATGATGCCTCTATTTTGGATTTAATTCTCTTGAGAGTGCTCAGCCCAGTCATTAGAACCTTCTAGAAGTTAAGAGGTAGAGACACGGTCTGCTACCTGAGAATTTAGCAGCCTTGCTTGTCTAGGTATTAGGAGGATTGTTCCAGTGAGTCCCAACAACTTGCACGTCTACCTGTGTGTGTACATTTCCCATCCCTCATCTCTCCTAGTCTCCTCATTCACAACGTATCTTACTCTTGAGTTGTACAAGATGCTTGGCTGCCCAAAGGCTTGCAACATGCATTTATTCTGAATGCCTTGGGTTTTAGGTTGGCTTTGAACTTACTGGCTGAACTTCTGCAGCTTTCCTGGGCACAAGCATGGGGAAGCCACTCAATTGTTTTTGACATATTGAGTTGAGGCAATGTCACAAATGGTGTGTGTTCTTTTATTTGCCTTTCCTGGGCCTTTTGGCAGTGGCAGCTGTCATCCTGTGTCTGAGTCAGTGAGTGGTACCTGCTCTGCTAGCAAACCCGTCCTGACGGATGCTATGTGTGATACCACAGCCGAAAGTTTTCCTCTTCCAGCTCTGGCTAAAATTAATTACACTTATTGCTTCCCTCCTCATTTATCTTTGTGTCTAGAACAGTGATAGAAAGTTCTGATTCTCCTTTTGTGGTAGTTACCAGTAATTAAAGACACGAGAGCCATCATTGCTGTACGATTGGACCTGGATCGGGAGCCCAGTGAATAGGAATTGTCTGCTGTTACACGGTGCCTCTCTAAGTTCCTCTCTGCAACCGAGACCCAGTTGGCACCCAGTAAGTAATAAATAATAATGATAAGTAGTCCTGACTGGGGCTTTGCAGAATGGTGCTGGCTTCTTCTAATTTTGTAAAATGGCTTCCTGATGAAGTAGCATGTCTATGTCACCATCACAGAAAATATGGATGGGTCCTTGGTGAAATATTAATGATTATCAACTCCCTGGCTTTTCCTTTGTGAGGAGCGGAATAAAAGAGGAACTGGTTCTCTTTATGATGCATTAAAATATTACTACTTCGGAGGCCGTTACTGTGAATGTACGTGTTCTTTTAAAGCTCTTCTTCCAATTCACCTCAACTCTCTTCACCCACTCTCACTTCCAACTCCTCAGATGGAGAGTTTTCACTTTTCCATAGTTAACTTGAGACAGATATTGATGCTAGATTAGGTCAGAAATAAGTCCCTTGTCCATCTGGGCCAGTTTTCTTTTGTACAAATAGTCTGATGAAGAAAAAGAAAGATGACGACAGCAATAACATACTTTCTATGTTTGCTGTGAGGATTCATGATGAAGAAGGTGGGGTGCTCCAACCGGTGGTGCAAGGGCCTCAGGACAATTAATGCCATAAGGCATTCCACCATGTGTACGTATTCCCAAACCAGGAGGCCCACATGATAAAGAAATACAATGCTAACAGTTAAATTTTCAAAGATCACAAGACATGTAACTTTTAAAAAGTTGGGTGGTGTGATGGTGGCTTGTGTCTGCAATCTCCACTGTTGGGAGGCTGAGGCAGGAGGCTTTCCAGTCCTCTACGTAAAGCCGTAGGCCAGCCTGGGCTACAAAGTGTGAGTGAGGTTCTGTCTTTTCCTTTTCCCCCAAACCAAGTCCTCGAAGGCAATTTTATTAATTTTGTAGGGATAGAGAGCGGAGGTGGTCAGAAAGTCAAAATCAAACCTGTCCCTGTGCCAAGGTAGCTGTGTCAGTGCTTGAGGGAGAGTTCCTCCCTTGAGGGAGTCATGTGCTGTTATGATGGTCACGTGCTGTTATGAAACCTGGGACCATCACCTGGTTTTTGCCTCCACCTGTTCCCTGGAGCCATTTGAGAGCAGGAGCTGCCCAGGAGTTGCCTCCCCCACCTTGGATAGTAAAGCTTGCATAGCAGGAGAGCAAGGAGAGGAGGCAGTCTCCTAGGCTCTGGGAGGGAGGGCTTCAGGCTCTGACTCTTTCTTCCCTATAATTGCCACCTGTAGCCGCCAGCGCAGCTACCCTCCTGCTCTGCTCCCACCCTCTCCCCAGGCTGTCTGCAGCCTTATCTGGTGAGCCACAAAAAGACTGAGGTGAGATGGAGCGATAAGCAGGAAGTGCAGTGGAATTTCATTCCTGGAAAAAAAAAAGGGGGGACCTTGGCATCAGTAGCAGAGCAAGGGCTCTGGATGTTAATCACTGCTCCTTTTATCAGACAGCTTTATTAAGATCAATGTTTTTTGTTGCCAAATTAGAGTGGACCTAGAGCGAACTTCCCAGCAGTTATTAACACAAGCCCACATTTGCTGGAAGGATCGGGTACCTCCACGTGCTCGGCCGTAGCTGGAAGTTACACAATATCTATATCATTTTTCACAGCTTTGTCATTAGCTGGTAATGATTTGATTATTTTGCAGATGAATCACGGTATAAATCTCTTTCACAAACACTACCTCCAAGTATTAATCAAAACCATTAAGGCAGAGCAGTCGGTGCAAATTAAAAAATTTGCATGTCTAAATTAAAAATTACAGTAATACATCATAAATAAATCTTTTAAATTCTCTATGGCCTCTATGCACATCTTTTCTTTGGTGTGTGTCCTATAAGGAGGCCGCTGAGTGCACAGCCCTCTCTCTCTCTCTCTCTCTCTCTCTCTCTTCTCTCTTCTCTCTCTCTCTCTCTCTCTTTATCCCTTATATGTAAACAGGGTGGTCTGGGATTTTAAAGATAGGTTTGGGGCTTTAGGTGACCCCTGGTGCTGGGTCAGGAGAGGGAAGGGCAGTTTCCACCCCCTTCTTTTTTCTCCATGTATTTCTCCTTTTTTTTCCTGAACAGACGACTCAAAGGCAGCACACAAGAGGAGAGAATAGAAGATTATTCGTGGCAGCGTCTTCTCTTGTTGCAAAGTAAATATTTGCAAAAGGTGATGCTTCTTTTTCAAATAACTTTGAACTGTGAGGAAAATTACCAAGTTGTGTTTTAGGTAATATTTCATTTTGGAGCTATTAACACATTACTTGCAATATGGGAGGAAATTAGAGGGTTTTGAGTGATGAAAGCCACCTTTGGCATTAAAAAACTATTATTATTCCCTTGAAACGCTGAAGCAAATTAAAACAGGAAAATGAAACTTTCAAGTGCCCTGGATTTGAAAAGGCATTTTCCCCCCTTTCATTTGTCAAGAAAAAAAAAAAAGAAAGAAAGAAAGAAAGAAATGACTTGTTTCACGGGAAACCTGGAAGAGATCATTTAGAAGGGAGAAAAGTACTCTGTTTCAAAATGCTTTGCCAGAGCGTTTGGGGGCATGAGGCTGCCCGGTGCTACTCTGGTGTTCCCAGTGTAAGCTGGCCTTAGAGGGGCAGAATACAGACTGATGTGTGCAAGGTTCAACTCAGCCCCGGGTAATGGGACAGCAGCACCAATTAGAACATTCTCTCTGCCCAGGAGTTAACCCAATTAACCTATCAGTAACCTATTAACCTAATTAAATAGAAGAGCTGCTCTGTGGAGAAGTGTGCAGGACTTGACCCGTTTGTGGGCAGAGGGTGGGAGGGAGGGCACGGTGCAGGGAATATTAGACTTTGGAGAGAGACATTTTTGATATACAATGGAGGCATTTGGTCACACTTCTTTCCTTAATGACAGCTCATCGAATTAACTAGCAGGGTAGTCATCACCTTAGACCTGCTTCTCTGCCATGTGGAATTTTACCTTAGATTATCTCCTACCTATTCTGGGAGTCCTGCCTAAGACTCTGCTCTCCACTTGCCCATGACTTCTTAGAAGTCCAGTGAGCAGAGATAAAATATTAAGCTAAAAACCTTAGGTCAAGCCTGTGCAGTCATTTAAACTTGTGGTCAGACACTATACAGCATACCCAGGTGTGGATTAAAAGGCTGGATGTGGGTCTGGCCCTTCTCCATGAATTGGAGTGTGAGATAAAAGAGTTATCTGCGTAAAATAAAAGGGTTGGACAAGATACGCTTAGAATGTTTGTTTCCCCTCCCCAAACTCGATGATATGTGAGGTTTTAAATATAGAGCTACTTCTCTCTAGTTTCTCTTCTTTCTATAGAAATTAAATAATTCCTGAGTGACTTTGACTAGAACTGCATCATCTAATATGGTAGCCCATGTATCTACTTATAGTGCAATAAACTAAAATGACATTCAGGGAAAATTCTTTAGCTTTTTAAACACCAGCCAAGTGTTAAGTGCTTGGTGGTTGCATTGGTCCATGGCTATCGCCCGAACAGACCAGATGCAGAACATCTTTATTCTTAGAGAATGATATATGTGCAGAATACAACTGCAATTGAGTTACCGCATACCCTGCTCACGTTTGATACACGTGAAGTCAAATAAGGCAGGCGGAGGCAGTTGAACTTTGGAAACACTGTATAGTGTTCACAGTGTTTAACTAGGCCCCAACTACTCACTAGCCGCATTGTCATTGTGGAAACAGGTCAGCCTTTCCAAGTCCCACTGTCCTCCTCTGTGATGGTTGATGTTGTCTGCACCCGTGTGGAGCTGTGTAAAACACCTGCCATGAGCTAAGCTACAGTGGATACATAATGTTATTGCACATATTCATTTTATAGTTTATCAAAGTCCATCTCTGTACTGTAGGGTAAGTATATGTGTGCTGTTTAGGCATTTATGAATATGGATATGAATACATTGAGATACATATATGTGTGTATGCATAGCAGCCAGGGGTTAGATGTCTTCTTCAATTATACTCCACCTTATTTTTTGAGACAGGGTCTCTCCCTAAACTTGAAGCTCACTGATTATCTAGGCTGGCTGGCTAGTAAGCCTCGGGGATCCTACTGCCTCTCCTTTCCCAGGATTGGGTTTATAAGGTGTTTACCTCTGCACACAGTTTCTGCATAGGTGCTGGTGATCCGAATTCAAGTTCGCATGCTTATATGGCGAGAATTTTTCCGAGTAAGTTATCTCTCTGTCCCTAGATGAACTTTTGTGTATTAAAATATATTGGGCTGAGAATGAGAGGCATAGAAAAATGTGGACACCTGTATTCTGCTTCTAACAAAAATACTAGGCGAGCAAAAGTTACTGCAGGAGAAGTTGGAGAGCTGGATCCCTGAGAGGAGCAGACCCCTTTGATTTATCTTTGCTGTGCTGTCTCTCCCCACTTCCCATCCAATATTCCCTTACTTTGAGTTTATACTTTACATAACTGAGCACAGAGATACTTAGTTTTGCTGGTGGCTTTGCCTTAGCTGCCTGCTGTGAGTTTGCCTGGCACTCCAGAAACTCTAGAAGATGCTCCCTGGGTAGGGCTTCTACTTTCCAGTTCTGAATTTGCCCTGCTCACCCTATCAGAAGGGTGTGTGCATCAAAGCATGGGTATTGTGTTGTCAGGAAAAATAATGGCTTTCTTATGCTTCAAGTGAATGTTTGGAAGTCTCTAGAACCAGTGACATATATTCGTCACAGACTTGTTCTTGGGTTCTCACAATACCTTATTTCATTAGTTTCTTACTAGGAAGTGTCTTTGTAATTTCAGTGTTCAGATAACTATTTAGGTGAGTGGGTGGCTCTGAAGCTAGCTATTTTGCAAAGGAGACAATTTATGTTTCAAATCTCTTATGTCAATGGATGTGGCATGATTTTGAAAGTTTGGAGCATCTCTTACCCAGGGTGTTCTGGTTTGTTTTCTTCACACACAACTGTCTCTACCTTTTATAATATTTATCACAGTGCTCTCACTACTCAGATAACCTCTGTTGACATTTAAAATTTTTATGATAGAGGCACGTGAGCATATTTAGAAAATTCAAACAATGCAGAAAAAGTACAAAATAGAAAAAAAATCTCTCCTGAAATACCTGACTTCAATGAATGCTTCTAACAAAGACAAGGGCCACTAATGTACCCTTGTCTTGTTTTCAAAGAAACACGTGAAGAACAACAGAATGTTTGAGTTTCTGCATCTGGGCACATGAAAAATGTCTTGGTTTTTAATTGATGGCGCTACAATATTCTACTGTAGGGCTATTCTATTCTGTAGCACACTCAAGACTTTCAGTACGTCCATACTTGATGGGCATTTAGATGGTTCATTTTTGGTTTTGTTGTTTGTTTGTTGCTTTTACTATGATTTAATATGACTTGTTTTATCTTTCTTTTGCAACATATTTGCTAAATCCATTTTTTTGGGCACTGTAATTACCCAGTCAAAGATGACACACATTTAATAACTTTTGTTTAAGAGACATGCAAAAACTTTGAACTTGTTAATACATTTTTATCCCACTGGTGCAAGAGGCTACTGCATCCTTCAGGTTTCAGATACAATTCCTTTAACATTTCCCTGTCTATTAAATGGAAGATGGTTTCTTCTGGTTTATTTTTAGGCCTTTAGTTGTGAGGAAGATTGAACATATTTTGTATTTTATTTACTATCACCATCTGAGACCCCACCCTACACCATTACACTGCCCGTGGAACTATTTCTTGCTAGCTTGTGAGAAGCTCATTTTTTCCTGTTGTTCTGCTAGAACATTTTTTTTTTAAATTCCATGTGTGTTTTTCAAACAGTTTTATCCAATTATCTCCTATATTATCAGGGTTTTCATTGCATGTTGACTATCCCTAATCATTTCCTTTTGACAATTTTAGTGCTCATGATCTTCTGAAAGCAGAAAGGAATGGTATGGAAAATAAATTATTCCAGAGCAAGTATGAGTAGCATTTCTTTCGCTTTCAGTAGGAGCTGATTTGCTCTAGGTGGGAGTCTTTCCCACACCTGGAAATCTTTCCCACACCAAAGTCCATCATGGGGCTTCCTTCTTGACTTCTCGAATTAACAGGACTTTGGATGAAAGTGCTTTTTGAGGCAAACAAAATATGGAAGGAAGCCGACCAATATAGGGATTCATTTATTTGATCAGTAGGGTTCTCTTACATACCAATCCTGTCCCTGACAATAAGAGCAACTCAAGGAAGGACAAACTTATAATCTAATAAGAAAGGAATGGGAGCCACTGTAATAAAAGAAGTATGCTTATCTGCAGTGAGAGTCTCAGCTCAATCCACTTCAATGGCATTGAAATGCAAATGACTGTCTTGTATAGGATCTGCAAGTGAGATTTCTGGCTCATGCATCCCTAGCAGTGAAAGACTCCTTAGGTAACTGGCCATGAAGATTACACCCATACATTTTTGTTTCCATGTGACCTTTTAAATTAGCAATCGGCTCTTCCATAGAGGCTCTGGTAAAAGAGCAAATGGGGCAACACCAGTTGCTTCTTCAGTAGAAATAAATATAAGGTACCCAGCTGCATGATGACCAGCTTGTCAGAAATGATTCTTTCTCATAGATTGTCTTAGAGAGAGATGCCCTCTTCAGTCTGGTCCATTGTGTAGGTATCAACAGACTTATTTTCCTTTTTCACTCTGTCCCTGACAACCAGAGCAAATGATGATCTTTGTAGAAAAAAAATCAGAAAGAAGTATAGAAAAGTCAGAGTGCATAAAAACAAAATTATTTTCAGGTCTTCTAGTAAACAATTGATGACTATAGAATATTCTTTTATGGACTAGTGCCACATTTTTCATTTAGTATGCATGCCTCCTTGTTTTATGTCTCATTTTTCCTTCAAATATAAAGAAAAAATGGAATGAATATCTCTCTATGGCCAAAAAAGTCCAATAGGATACATTTCTAGAAGAGAAATTTGTAACTACAAGATAAGGCTGTGAGTTTTTAGCTAACAATTCTTTCTACTTAACCCCATAGTGTTGTCTTTTTCTGTTAGCCTGATTCTGCAGCCATATGACACTGAAGGTGGGGAAACAGAGTCACCCTCATTTGGTGGCAAAGTCAAGCCCTGTGATAAGAGAAAGAATAGCTCTCAGCTTCAGAAATCTTTCCCATGTGAAAGGGAGATTATTTTTTCTCTTCCACATTGTAAACTGTCATCCTGTAGTACAGACCAGAAATCTTCCAACTACACTTTCTGATTACTATTTGTGCAGTGTGTGGTTAATGCCCTTGCGCCTGACTGGGTCTCTCTAGGGTCAACAAGGTTAAAGTCATTTGAGTTTATCTTTTCAAGTTTGCTTGAGAATTCCCATTTGCTGTCTCTGTGGTTTGCCTTCCATTTACTTTCTACTTTCCCCAGCTCCCAGGAGGAAAATTTGGCCACATCATTTGTACTATTCTGAGAAACAGGAAGATCCAATAACAATTGTAGCCGCTGTCCATGGTGTGGAATGCAAAACATATTTGGAGATTTTAAGGGTGAGCAGGGCTTAGAAATTAAGAGGTTTGAATTTCAATGGTAACAAATGACTGAGTCACAGGGATGCAAACTTGTTCAGCAAGGCTCAAGAAGGGACAGATTACTTCTGACAGGTTTAAACAGCCCAGGCAGATAGGATCATTTAACTATATTTAACGAACACTGACAATGGAATGCTTGATTAATGTCTCCCACCCAGATACCCAGGGACTGGCAGGTCACCTTCTCAAGCCAATAGGCAGTTGAAGAATTCTCCTTCATTAAGCACGACTGTAACATGCTTCAGACGGCCTGATGGGAACATGCGCCATCAAGATCTCAGCGAGATTTTCTTTGATTTTTCTGGAGTGAGATGGGAGGCTTCCTTCATTTGGGCAATAGATTAACACACATACATATTTAGGCCCATATTACATTGATCATTTTAATACAGAATGAGTAACAACCCAAACCATTCCTCCCTGGAAAATTGATATGGGTTGGAAGTTTCAGTTTTTAAAAACTTTGGTAAGTGTCCAAGCATTCAGCAATGACCACCAAAGTTCTTGGTGTGATGATTTTATTTTTCTCTCTTGAACTGTCCATGTATCTTAGTTACCTTTCTGTTGTGTTGCTGTGATAAAACACTCCAACAAATGCAACTTAAGAAAGGAGGCTTTATATTAGCTTATAGTTCAAGGTATAGTTTATCATGGTGGGGGAATCAAGGTGGTGGGAACTCAAAGTAGCTAGTCATATCATATCCACAGTTGGGAAGAGAGTGATGAATATTAGTGTTAAGTTCATTGTCTTAGTCTTCTCCAATCCAGGATCCCAGCCCAGGGAATGGTTGTACCCACAATACACAAATCAAGATAATCTATCACAAGCACATCCAAGGCCATTTACCTGTGATTCCACGGTGTTTCAGTGGACAATTAATACTATCTATTATACCCCTTTTTGAAGCAAAATACATTTTAAATCTACAGGTCAATCTTTCACCTAATGTAGACAATTCTGGGAGTTGAATTCATGATTTCATCTCTTAGAACTGATAATATTGCTCAAATATTCTAGCAAAGAATAGGAGACAGTCAAGTTCACATCCATGTAGATTAAGCTCCAAGCATTTACCATTTTTATGAGGTTGCTGTTGGGTGAGCACCTTGGCTTTTGCTATTTTGAGACTATTGTCCTTTTAAAAATTATAACAAGTTCAGAATTCTACTCTTCAAAAAAGACCATGCTTAAATAGAGTTGCTATTTTGCCTGAAGATGAACTCTCTCATTACTCTGAACCAGTAGTGACATTACATGCTCCTTTGTTTATGACTGTATCTTTAACACTTAAATAGAGCCTGCTACATCAAAGATACCCACTAAACACTTATTTATTAAAGAAGGGCAGCCTTAAACTATGGATATGTGTTGGCAAGAGAACCCAGTCAGAGCTACTAGCTTCATGGAGTTTGTTGGGAATATGACCTAGTTCAGTTGTCAGAAATACATATAGTAGACCACAGACAATGCCATGGGCATGAGTGTTAGACTTGGAAAACTAAATGAGGGAGGAAAGACAAGAATCTATGAGCAAAGCACTTACCCATTAAATCTCAACTAAATTCCTCAATGTTGCTTTTGCTGACATCTCTCACTACTCTACTGGGATTAGGACTGCCAATTTTTCATGAACGCTAAAACAAATGACCACAGACTTAGCATCTTAAAATAGCAGTTAAAGTCATCGTCTTACTGTTTCATATTTGCAAGTCTGATGTGGTCTCACAGGACTATGATCCAATACGGCTAGTCTGTTTTCCTTTTGGATGTATCCAGAAGAGTTTCTATAACAACCTATGCCCGTTTCTTGACTTGTGACCCTCTAACCGCATCTTCAAGCCAGCAGCAGCAAGTTGAGTCTTTCCTGTATAATATCACCATATCCCTCAACCCTTTCCTTTGTGGTCCAATGGCTTGGCTACTTTCCTCTTCCACCTTCAAGCTCCTCTGTGGTTGGCCCTCTTGAATAATTATGGGTTATTGTCCCATTTCCAGTCCTTAACCACATCTAAAATTCCTTTTATCTCCTTGTGTAAGGTATCATTTGTATATAGGCTCTGGAGGTCAGAATGTAGGGTTATTTATTTATTTACTTATTTGTGAGTGCTAGTTAATCACTGGAAACCTGTATTATCTACTTTTTCAACACTCCCAGCTTTGTAGTATTGCTGATAACTTTTGACAAAAATCTTTGATGTGTACTTAATTACTTTCTGCCCCACTCCCCATAAAGACAGAGAGGAACATGGGTCTTACCTTTCAGCCAACTCTTGAATCCACAGTGCCCAGAACAGTCCTTGGATTTTAGTATCTGACAAATTTTTGGTGGATGAATTCACTTAGGACTTCATCTGCTCCCCATAGAGGATTTTTTAGTTGGGCAATTTGGGCATCAATCAGCCTGAGTAGAGGCAAATTCACTGTGTGGTTAACAGTTTTAATCAGACACTGGTTCTATGATTTTACTTACATACATTAGAAAAGCTAATGATTCTTTTTTTTTTTTTTTAAGTTTCTTCTTCAAAGCTCTGTCCTTCATGGCTATATTTAGATCCTTGTCTTTCTTGGGCTGGTGTGCTTAGCCATCAAGACCACACATGGCAAGATTCCTTCACAAATCTCATACTAGTGGTTAGCCTCCAGGAATTAACAGATAAATATCTGCTGAGTCACTTGGTGACTGGTGATGTTGGTGTGCCTTGGGGACTAAGCCATTGTATTATGAGGGAATACTAGAAGCATCTATAAAAATATTGCCCTTTGCCTTATTCCATAACGTAGCTGATAGAGACATAGATGTGTTAGTAAATTTCCATCATCTACAATCAGCAATTAGTTCTAAACCCAATACTTCTTCTTAGTAGTTTCACCGGCTGCCTGTCCTCATGGAGAATTGGTTTGAGAAATAGGCAGCAGACTGTAAGGACAAGAGAACAGGGTTAGGCAGATTTGCTTTGTGTTCTTGGAATTACCATGGACTGACTGTGTTTACCTCAACTTTAACTGGCTCTTATGCAATATATATGTCTTTGAGGTTTGAAATAAATACTTCATGTGGAAAGTACCTAACAAAATAACTGATTTCATAGATACTATTTCTCTTTATCCTTCACCATCTTACAAAGGTTTCAAAGAGTTAATTATTTTTTTGTAAACCTGTTTTCAAAGAACAAGTGCTATTTTATACTTTTTTGTGTTTATATAATAAAGAGCAGCCAGTGATAAGTGATAATTCTCTTTCTTTGTATGTTACTGACCAGATAGATAGTAAACTGACTGAAGAAATGGAATAGCCCCGGTGTCATACATCTTACCACATGGAGTACATGTGGCCAGAGTGACCAGGGGCCAAGTTAACACTAGTGGATAAATGCTGCAAACCTCTCCTGCCTTAAAGGAAATATACCATGCCTTCTAAGCCCTCCAGCCTACCAGGACACATTGGGTTTTATTTAGTAACTACCCCAAGTTCCATAGGATTTTGGTGTGTTTATGAAGATGTAGTTACCTGCATAAACCAGCGTTTGATAAAGGCTTAGGGCCTGTAAATGGGCTCTTTGTCTGTCTTCCTGAATAGGTGAACACATGCTTGTGGCAGCAGACAAATTCCTGAGGAAGGAATTATTTATGTGATGTGGTATATAACAATGAGATTTGGTGAATTCACTGTCTACTTGTGTGAAGGGAGAACAGAAATGCTATTAATTGCTGGGAGTTGAACTTACAGACTATAGAAAGCTATCTGTGGACACTGACAAAGAAAAGCAATGGAGAACAAATCACAATCTAAAGAAATGAGGACAGCAAACTAGGCTTGCACAACTAGACTCCAGCCCCATTGCAGATGTTAAGGCTTCCATAGAAAGAGTATAGCCTGAAGATGGGGAGAGGTGGTCCACAATGATGGCACACACATGTGGACTAACAAAACTGTGCTTGTGTGTATAAAAACACCAAGAATGAATGAAAAGAGCCAGCAAAATAGGAACAACCTTAAAATATTTTTGAAAAGAACATATTAATGCCAGAATATACAGTAAAATGACTATCAAGAGGGCACAGTGAGAACTTAGCAAAGCTTGTATAATTTTGACGTGAATATGTGTTAGTTTAATTTGAGTTGTGTGTGGCAGTGATAAAGGGAAGTGTGCACACTCTAAAAGATCTCTTTGTGGCTTAAGGCGTCTAAAGATGATGATTTAGTCCTTTCTTAAGTGGTCTGTTCCTACATAGCGTTGTATCTTGGGACCCCCAAGCCACTTCATTGTTGCTTTTTACTGGTGTTTTCCACTATCTTCTTCTGACCCAGTGACATGCATAGCTTCCTTCTAGAATTGCAATAACTTTGATACTTGTCAAACTTAAGGAAGACACTAAACAATGGCACAACTCTTCAGTGTTCTTATATTTAATTTTCCATGCATAAGATAGTCCACTTTGGCCTTTTCCTCTTTTCAAGTAAATAATCATCTGGGTTTTTGTTTGTTTGTTTTTGTTTTGTTTTTGGTTCAAGAGTGCTCAGTTTCTGAATATCCTCTTTACTTCACATATCCTGCTTGGCCCTTGCCTGTCTACTTCTGGAACCTGAAGCAATCTCAGGAATTCTGCCAGAGGCCTGGCATTATCTGAAAGTGTAGTACCAGAAGAGCTGTCTGGGATTCCCCCTCTCTGTTAGTTTCTTTTTCAGTGGAATATAATGCTAGAAAAGATAATTTACAGAGAGTATGTCTTAAAAAGAAGTGAAGACTGTTGGATTATAAATCATGAATGATAAGTCTAACCACAAAATGTGCAAATCTTTAAAAAAACATTTAAATTTTTCATTTACTTACTTATTTATTTATTTACTATTTATTTAGTGTGGTGTGTGTGTGTGTGTGTGTGTGTGTGTGTGTGTGTTTATAAGCATGTCAGAAGGACAGATTTGAAGAGTGGGTTCTCTCCTTTCACTCTATGGATCTCAAGAATCCAGTTTAGGCTCTCAAGTGTGGTGGCAAGCCCCTTTACCTACTCAAGCACCTCATCTACCCCCCAGAAGTTAATAAATCTTCTTAATTTTATGTAATGGCAGTAGAAAATACAAATCTGTGTGTATGAACTATATATAAATATGTAAAGAAAATGGAACCTGACCAACCAAGGTTATACAGAATAATACCCATTTTTTATTTTCCAAATAATCACTTATGTATTCATAGGCCCAGGTGCATATATATATATAAAACACATATGTATAAGCATAGCTATATGTATATGTGCATATAGGTATCAATATATATGTGTGTATATATCTATTCTATATCTATAACTATATCTATATCTATATCTATATCTATATCTATATCTATATCTATATCTATATCTATATCTATATATATCTGTTTATGATGGGAAAGAGAGAGGGAGAAAGTGATAGATTGACATTATAGTTTTAGGTAAAATTCATTTATTTTTAGGAATTTTAGGATGTTCATATTATTAAAGACAATATTTTTTAGTTAAAGCCAATTGATAGTAATTGTTAGTCACATCTATAAAATGTTTTGGTACAACATACATGGTGTTCGTTTCCCTGGTTGGAGCATCATAATCTCACTAAGTGGATACATAATTGCACCAGTAAAAGAATATCAAACAATGGCTAATTCTGGTCAAATATACCTCCAAATTGCTGTGATTTTTCTGGGGTTTACAGTCTTGATTAAACTCACTGGGATTCCTGTCTGGAGCCTAGCAAGCAGGGAAGAGGACTGTAGGACCACTCTCTATTCTTCGTCATACACAGCTGTTACTCAAGCAGCTGTGTGGTTAGCTGGTAGTGACCCTTCTCACCACCTACCCTTGTGAGGAAGTCAGCTGTTGTTCAGACTGAAGAATTGTTCCCAGATTCATATTAGAGCTACACTCATATATGGAACTGTGATTCTAAGGAACTGCCTGTATTCTTAATGGATCTTTGGCTTTAGACAGATCTTGAATGAAACTCCATGAGCTGCTTACTCCAAGATACTGTATTTGCCTTCAGTCCACCATCTTGTTTCCATGGCTTTTCTTTCTGTGTACCTCAGTGACTACTATGCTTGTCATCTGTCTTCCTAGGATTTCTAGTCTGCTAAGGGATTATTTCTTTTTGAAAAAAGGTTCCCCCCCCCCATTTAGTCCATAATAGATCCATTGTGTCAGTTCCATTCCTAGTTCTGAGATTTGTGTCCTATGTATTATTGGAGAGACAGCTGAACAGAGATCTGTTATACCAGGACAGGAAGAACTCCAAAACTTATGTTTGAATCATTAACAAAGACCATGTTTTTCAGGTTGGCTTCTAGATAGTTTCTCCTCTAAATGTTTAAATATCATTTCACCAGGAGCTTTGCTACATGGACACATACATGTTATGTGATATACACTGTTAATCTGTCTCTGTTTTGCATGGCCTCTGATAGCACAGATCCTGTATTATATTGAAGAATGATAAGCATGGGAAGAAGAGTGTCTGTTGACTCCATCTCATTGTGAGGCATTTTACTGCTCCAGGTCTGGAGGAGAAACTATGTGTATAAATAATACATACAAGGACTTCATGCTTCTAAACAGCCTCAGAAAATCTATAAATCTGATCCCCCACCCTCAGTTAATGGAGTTTCTTCCCTCACCAGATTGCCGTACGTGTGATATTGTTCTGAAGTTTGCTGAAACACTGTGGAAGAGCCATGCCATTTCTAGCTTAGGTAGCTTGTCCTGTTGTCCTTGGCTAAATTTTCTTTGTAGCCTAGTTAAAACCTGGACACCTGGGAGCTTAAATTATCCCTGAAGGATATTAGTATATTAGCTACCTATAAAAATGAAATTTATATGAGGCATCTGTTTACATTGAGCATTCCATAAAACTGCAGCCGAGAATTCAAAGGAAAGGCTTTCGAATGAAGGTTTCATAGCCGAGAGCAAAAGGCTCTGGAGAGTGGCATCGAGACAGCTAATTTCCATTGTAGATATTAAAAAGAATTTTTAATAGATAAAGCATCCTCCCCACTCCCCACAATGGCAGCCTAGGATATACAAAAGACTTCAAGAACCCATCAGTGTTTATAGTAGACATTTTGGTGTTATTTATCTTATCGTTGTTACTGCGTTCTGTAGAAAATAAGGGAACAGCCTTTTAACATTCATCTGTTGACATACAACTGAGAACTTGGTGAGCAGGAGGAAGACAGCTGCAATTGCATCCAATAGTGACAGATTGGATCAGTCAATGTGTGGGGGGCAGAGGAGAAGGCAGAGTCAACACAGGGCATGAAGAACTTCTTTTCTGTATTTTTTCTTCTTTTCTCTTTTTCTCTCCTCTCTGTTCAATAGTTTTCTCCCTTCTTTCTTTTTTTTTCTCTTTTTTATGTGTTTGTATGTGTACTTGTATCAGCAAGTATACACCCAAATACACATATATGCACCGATTCACATGTATGTGTAGTTATGCTTATACCTGTGCATATATGTCTAGAAGAACCAAATTGACATTTAGAAAGTTTTTGATTGTTCTTTATTTTATTCATTGAGGCAGAGATTCTGAATCAAACCCAAACTTGCAGACATAGTTAGCCTCACTAACTGGCTTGTCTTGGGAGTCCCTTGTCTCTTGCTTCTAAGACTAAAATTATTGGTTGGCCATCATGGCTCAACACCGAGAATTTAAATTGGTTCTGGAGATCTGAAATCTAGTCCTCTTGCTTGTTCACTCGTGCAGAAAGTACTGCAATTGTTGAATCCTTCAGACTGGTCTTGCGCTTGCTATGCTCAATTTCTTGAGAGTTAGGGTTATAAGCATACAAGTCTGCAGTACCTCTTAGATTTGGGGACTAGTCCTCTGTTTCTGTCATGCTTTGCTTGCAAATGCATAGAGAAAAGATGTATCCAATTTATGCAAAAGGAAAAGAAAAGGCTAGAGAGTTAAATTTTCAGATATACAAGTCAAGATATAACAGAGAAGGACCAGCACAATCTAAAAGTTATACTGAAAATATTAAACAGTGTGTGCAGACCTGATGGCACACATGCCTGATGTGAGGAACTGGCACAGGGTTGTCAGAGCCTGCTAAGTAGAATGGTTCTGAGCTGCCGACTGACTGTCTTGAGGATCCCTACAGCAAAGAAACCCTGGCATTGCTTTCACCTCACCTTCTACAGGAAGACTTGGTCTACACAGCTGACATTGCTTTGTTTACATTAGCAAGTTCCTCCAACATCATTACCATTCCATCAAAACTTCTGTCATCAGCCATTGTCTTCATATTACCTAGTTGTGTTGAAGTCCTGACACATATCCTTGGTAGTCTATGGTACTTCTTACATCTTCCTTTCACTTGTCCTCTTTGAGTTGACTCTGTTTTGTTCTCTTAGCATTTCTCTTACCTCACTGGTCCTGAATCCTCATTCTTCTCCAGCTCAACTCATGGCCTATTAATTTTAGCTAGGTTCAAACATGAAAGATTTCTGAACAGAAACACCCAATTCTTCTTCAAAATCCAAGATCACAGGTTGAACTGTTCCTTGACCTTTACTTTAGAAGAGTAATAGAAATGTGAAACTTATCATTCTTAAATGGAATTCCTGAACTCTGTCCTGAGACTCACTCAGCCTATAATTGTTCCAACCTCACCAATAAAAGCTCTATGCTCCAGTTGCCATGCCCAAGAATCTCAAGGTCTCTTCCAAATTTTCCCTGTATCTTACTCAACATTCACATCATCAGGACATCTTGAGGTCTTTACTTTGAATTAAGATGCACCCTCTCACAGCCTCATGTCATCCCATGTTTATCATCTGCTTCCCCCTCCATCTGTTTTGGTTGTCTTATTTATTATCTTGTGTTCTTGCACATAAACAACACAGCAGTCACAGAATTCTTCCAAAAAACTCAAATAATGCCATTGCCTTTCTTCAAACTTTATGAAGGGTTTCATTTTCGTGTATGTAAAAAGCCAAAATCTTCACAAGGATTAAAACCCTATCCCCCAGTCTCCTAGCTCCTCTGTTTCCAGTTTCTTCATTTCTGACTTCCTCCAACACCAGCATCCTGTTTTGTGGGCCTTAACTTAGCTGCCATTGCCTGCAACTTTCTTCCTCCTGTTGCCTTTTGACTGATTTACTGATGTTCTTCAAGCCTTTGCTCAAATCTAGCCTTCACAGTTGACCATCATATTTAACACTGCAACATGCTCATTTCCCCAAATGTACTGCCAACACCAACCCACAAACCTCTCACTTCTTTCTCCTATAGTATTTGTGACCTTTTATGAACATTTTTGATTAGAGATCTTATTTAATGTCTGTCTTCACCACCACAACTGAAACCTTCATGAGCCAAAAGTTTTTGTTTAGTTTGCTGATACATCCCTGAGTGCCTGACACAATAACTGTAAATAAATATTTTGTTGAATGACTCGAACAATCCATTTTTGATGGTTTGTATATGCTTGGCCCAGGGAGTGGCACTATTAAGAAGTGTAGCCTTATTGGAGTAGGTGTGCCACTGTGGCTCTGGGCTTTAAGACCCTCATCCTAGCTGCCTGGAAGTCAGTATTCTGCTAGCAGCCTTCAGATGAAGATATAAAACTCTCAGCTCCTCCAGCCCCACATCTGCTTGGATGTTGCCATGCTCCTGCCTGGATGATAATGGACTGAACCTCTGACCTGTAAGCCATCCCCAATTAAGTGTTGTACTTATAAGAGTTGCCTTGGTCATGGTGTTTGTACAAAGCAGTAAAACCCTAACTAAGACACCATTGAATAAATGAGATCACCTAAACATCAAGAAATATCAGATGCCAGCTTTGCTTTCCTTTTGATAACAGTAGGGTTTAGGTGAAGGATCCAGAAGGTACACAGAGCTAGAAAGTATGCTGTTAGACTTCTCAACAGTTTTATTTACAATTAAAGCCTTTACTCATACTCAAGCTTATCGTGTGTGCTTGTGACTTGTGACATTAGACGATGCTCTTTAGGGGTTTTTTTTCAACCAGAAAATTTTCTTTTGTTCTCTGGTTTCCTGAGGGTAAAGAGAAGCATTTGGTCTGATATATTTTCTGAAATGTAATTATGATACCTTACAGATTCCAAAACTGACTCTTTAGATTGTAGTTCACATTTATTTGCAGTTAAGGGATCTGACATTCAAAATTTAGAAACAAAATTCAGGGCAGAAAAGATGGCTCAGAAGCTCAAAGTGTTTTCTGCCAAGCTTGACAACCTGGGCATGATCCTAGGAGCCACACAGTTGAAGAAGAGATCCTGCTCTTTCATTTGTCACACATTCGTGTGTCCCACCCCCATGTACACTAAGTAAATACATAAATATAAAACAAATCTAGATGCTTGGTTAATGCCACTCCTTTAAGGACACAGTATTTTAAGTGCAAAATTTTGATGTCAGCACTCCATAGGATGATGTCAGAGCCTACCTATGGGAAACAATATCTGAATTCTAACATGTGAAAACTAACTCAAATGCTTCTTCCCAAGACTTCTACAGAGATGAAGGGAAACATGAGCAGGACAGCAGACATATCTGATCAAAATCCAAGGGTAGCAGAGCTGTGCTATAATAGTGTATTGGAGGTCAAAGGTTCAGTTGTGCCAGCAAGGTAGTCTGGAGATACTCATTGTCTTTAAAACAGAACTGCAGCAAAATGGAGTGAAATGTGAATTTTAGAGTTTTTGATCAAGCCTTTTAAATAAAGGAGTTAAAAGGGATTAGAAGAACAAACCTGTTCTCATTCAGACTTCCAGTGAAAAGGTGAGTAAACAAATTCACTTCATGTTTTCCTGGTGGCTCTCTGTCCTACTCTTTGTCTCTTGTCCCTTCTCAGATGTAGGTGACACTGAGGTGGCCACACGGAAAGGCCTCCACTGCTCCTCATTTCCAACTTTTCTTACACATTTTGGTATTAACCCTGTTTCTCTCTCTCTCTCTCTCTCTCTCTCTCTCTCTCTCTCTCTCTCTCTCTCTGCACCTCTCTGCTCACTCACTTCCTGACAAAATAAAACCAATTTTCATTCTGAAACTGTTCTTAACCCTGCTCACTATTGCCAGTAATTCAAAGTCAGTAATTCCCCGGACTGCTTAAATTCAGGGAACTTTATTAAAATGTCAGCTTGCTACAATATTGTCTTTGAGAAACCTGAAAAAAAAAAGTTTTCTGTGGCAAGAACTGACACCTTAGAGTGATGTCCACCATCCCTGCTAACTGTTACAGCTCTCTTTTCCTTCCCTGGCCTTGAATTCAGTGACCAGAGATTCCCATGCTTCCAACTGAGTAAACTCAGCAGGGGGAATGTTCCCCATTGAGCATTTAAGCAAACTGATGGTTAGGGAGCTATGCCGAGTGCATGGGAGCTGTCAGCACCTTTATCTGAATGGGTGAGCTCCTGCTTCACATATGGTGTTAATATCTCTTCTATAGCACAAAAGATAAAAAGAGAAAGAAATGAACTCCCAATTAAATAAAGGTAGGGAAAGACCTCTAAAATGAAAATTACAAAATACTAATGAAATACATTAAAATTGAACACACACACACACACACACACACACACACACATACGGGCACACACGGGCACACTTCTCATGTCACCTGGAAGAATTAATATTGTTAAAATGTCCACAGTGTGCAATTGGATCTGCATATTCAAAATAATACTCATCACAAAACCAAGGGCGTTTTTCCTAGACACAGAAACATTTACAAAGAAATGTTTACAGCCAGACAAAGGACTGTGAACAGCCAAAGCGATCCTGAACAAGAAGAACACAGCTGGAAACATACTGTGTGTGACTTTAAGACATGCATACCCCAGGGCCTTAGCAATCTATGTGGCTTGGGACTGGCATAAAAGTGACATAGACTAAAGGGACAAATAGAGATCCCAGACTTAATGCCAGGCATCAAGGCCAACTGATTATTAACAAAGGCAAGAGAAATCATGTGCTAGACAAAGGACAACTTCTCCAACAGATGTTACTTGGAGAATTGGCTATCCATGTGAGGAAAAGTGGATGTTGACAACTTTCTCTCATCATCCCGCTCAAAGATTAGTTCAACATGAATCACTGACCTAAGTATATGATCTGAGTTATACTGGAGGAAGACGCAGGGGAAACACTTAAATGATTACTTGGATATGTAATTCTGAAAATATAAGAGACAAAGCAAAATTAGACAGATAGGATTGCATTTCACTAAACAGCATCTGCACAGCAAATGAAAGGCATACAGGCTAAAAAGACAACCTGCAGATAGGAGGAAACAGCTGTCCAGTGCTTATTTGATAGACAATGTCCAAAATGCATACTATAAGTAAACTATTAGCAAAGTCAAGTAACCCAATTAAACTGGGCAAATGATCTAAATCTATGCTTCTGGAAAAAAAAACACAAATGGTCAACCATTATGTTTCAAAGTTCATTTTCAATGTCTATCATAGAAATTCAAATCAGTCCTATTTACAGATAGCCAGCCATTGCCTAGTGAGAACAGCTACTATAAAGCAATTGCTGATGAAGTATGGGAACTCTTATATTCCAGTGGTGGGAACATGCATTAGTACAGCCAATGCGGAAATTGGTACACACGTTCCTTAAAACACTAAAAAAATAAATTAGCACGTGACCCCACACACCATTTTCAGGCATATACAAAAGGTGTGAAGTTGGCATACCCAGGAGACACAGACGTACACGTATGGTTACCTACTCACAGTAACTAAGGTATAGCAGATAACTGGGTGTCTATGAAAGGGTGAATGGATGAAGAGAATGATGTATGTGGGTACAGTGGAAAATCATTCAGTCATGAAGAAGGAATAGGGAGGAGGAGGAGGAGGAGGGAGGAGGAGGAGGAGGAGGAAGAGGAAGAGGAGGAGGAGGAAGAAGTATTGTTTTGGGAAAAAAGAGGCTATTACTAGGGAATTTTTTATTAAGTTAAAAAGACAGATAAAGAAGAACAAATGCCATATGTAGCTCTCACAAGTGAATCTGAAGAATGAGCAAAGAGTGATGTAAATATGAGATGATGGTTACTAGATTTGAGATGGATGGCAACAAGAAGAGGAGAGAAACATTCTAAGTTTTATCACTGCACACTGTAGGCAAGTAGAGAACCATTAGCATGCCTTCCATTAGTGTGTGCAATGAGTACATGTTAGTTCAGAATAAAATACTATGAAATTTATGTTTATAATAATGGAGAATTAAAAAGTCAAGTCATATAAAATACATGAAAGGGATAACAACTTGAGTATGTGTGGAATTCTAATTCCTCATAGAGTATAAAATCATTTAGAACAAAATTAATCAGAAAAGATAATTAGGATATATATTAGTTGTAGCACAAACTACATTTTGAAATAGATTTTGATATGCATATTAATTTTATGTATGTGTGTGTGTGTGCACGTGTGTTTGTGACGTGTGTGTGCGTGTGTTCATTGAGGTCAGAAGAGAGTGATGGATCTGTGAGCTGGAGTCACAGGCAGTTGTGAATATGCATCTTCTGTAAGAACAGCAGATACTGCTGAGCCATCTCCCCTGCCACTCAAATGATTTTGCACAATTACTTTATCTGATTTTCATAAAACTTCTGAAAAGTACATCTGATGTGTCTTAAACTGTTTCTTCATCAAACTGACAATGAAAACTAAATGAGGTTGAACAGCAAACCTAGGCTTACCAAACTCTGAGTGGGAAAGTTAGGCATACATAGTCATGCTTTTGAGTCAAAATTAAATGTTTTAACTTTTATCTAAAATTTCCATTTTATGAATCAAAATAAAACCAGATTTTAAGTGAATAAATAACGCATTGGGAAAGACTGATAAAATCATATTTAATTGGCTCTGATGGCATGGTCACAGGGGAGCTGGCCCCGCTTCTCACCTGACCAATACAGGAGATTAGGCTGTGGAGCTGTGGGTGCAGGAGAGCTGTCAGGCTGACCAACTCAGCTACCACCCAGGCCCAGATTCAGGGCTTTGAGCTGGCCCATCCCAACATCTGCTCCATCTCGAGCTCCTGGAGCACATGAAGGCGGCTGGTCCTACAGAGACAAAGCAGGATCTTCGTGATTCAGGGCAACAGCAGGATTTCCAAGATGAGTCAAAGTGAGGGTCCAGTATTGATGGTGTAGCAGAAGCCAGAGGCCTCAAGTCAGACCAAAGACTTTACAATGAACAGTTGCAAGTAAAGCTGTTTGGACAAAAGGGTACACTGCGTGACACACTGTGTCACACTACAGCTTCCACTGTGAGATTTTGTTTTATTTTTTTAAATTTTCTTTTGGAGGAAGGTTACAATGGTGAAAGGCAGTTTGCAAGGACCGGGAAATGAGTGGGATTGGGGGTGAATGGCGTGAAATTCCTAAAGAACCAATAAAAATTTATGAAAATAACCAGATTTAACATTATTATTAGCCTAATGCCAGGAAATCATATCATGAACATTAGTCTTTCAAAGAGAAAGACTTCAAAATGGATTTGGACAATTTTAAAAAAGATTTTTAAAAGTGTGTGTGTGTGTGTGTGTGTGTGTGTGTGTGTGTGTGGCGCGTGCGTGTGTATGTGGTGGATGTGTGTGCTTGTGAGTACATTTGGCCTATGGAGTACAGAAAGGTCTGATCCCTGGAAACCCTGATGTAGGTGCTTGAAACTGAACTTGGGGCTCTGCAAGGCCAAATATGCTCTTAGCCTCTGAATCATCTCTCCAGTCCTGAACATTTCTTTTCTATAAATCAAACCTCAAAGATATAGAAAATAATTTATAATAAAAATATAGAAAACAAAGCCAGGGGTTGCTGTTTTGTTTTTGCCCCCTTCCCATTTGTTGTCTCAAAAAGATGCAGTGAAGTCCCTTTGGCCTTTGGAGGAGAGAGAAAGAAATTACATTTTTCCATGGCCAGCAAAACTTCTGGAAATAGATGAGTCGTCGATTTTGATAAGATCCATGACTAGTATCATAATTTGCAGTGATTCATCTGTGATTTTTTCCCCCCTCATTCCAAAATAAGGTCTGAAACAAAAGCAAAGCCTTAGAAAAAGATAACAACTGGCATTTTATCTCTTTTGTGTGTCATATGTGCTTGAAATGGGAGTTTTGATGGATTTAAAAAGCACTTGATTCTGGCACAGTAAGCAATCTTAGAGATCATCTGGCCCACCCCTCACCACTTTGGAGCCCACGGAAGAAAACAAGAACAGAAAAGGGCCCTTTCATTAGCTCATAGAAAGTCTACAACCAAACCCCAGTTCCTGTTCTGTGTTCTGTGATATTATTTATAGGATACAACATTCCTTTACATGGCTTATTTTTAAAGTAAGGAAATGTAAAAACTGTTTCTTGATGTCACTATTCTGGATTTAGAAGAAATCTAGAGGCTAGCCATCTTATCCTCTCTCATCTGCACGGGGTGTGGCTCCATATTGTAGATAGCTGTGTGCCTCCAAACATTACAATACATAGCCATGTCTTCTTCTGTAGTTCCTGTACTCTTTTTAAATAAAATTAATTACATTCCAACATGGAAGTGATTCTCTCAGGGCATTTAATTCTATAGAAACTAAATCTGCCAAGTGTGTAAAGTTTCTCTTATTTATGAAATTTGTAGTTAAAAATATGTTCTGAATTTGGGTTGGGGATGTGGTTCGGTGGTGGAGTGTTTACTTACACTTATATTGAACTTACAGACCCCTAGGGTCAACCTCAAGCATTGTATAAAACAAAACAAGCAAAAAAGAAAAAAAAAGTGTTCTGAATCTGAACTCTTTCAGGAAGGAAGTCTGAAAGTTGGAAGGAGAAAAATAGAACTGTTTTCTTCTTGCTTCTCTTTGGATATCATTTAGCCAAAAGTCTAGAGGAATTGTTCCGGTTAACAATGATTGCTATAACAACATCTCTCTGATGAACCTTTCTGTTGAGATGTTTAAGTTACTGTCCAAAAATGTTTCTGAGCAGGATATTATCTGCTTTCACCAAATTTGGTGTGTCATGTACACAATGTGCAAGCCTTAGTAGATTCAGAATGGCTGCAGACATTTGGGGTTTGTGTGTGAGCAGGGTGGTCACTAGTCTCTTACTCAGTGACTAGTTATTCATATAACAAAGGACAAAGACAAATGAGAAACTGAACATCAAAACCCATACCTTTTCCTCTTCTTATCTGAGTTGTGATTTTTAGGATGGAAGCTCTTTGTTATCAGACATCATGCCGTTCTATGCATTTTGCTCCTCCCCAAGAAACCTTTGGATTCTTGGCAATAATACAATCATATAGAATTCCTGGCAATGACATTAATAATTACATCTATAGAACCTTGCAACAAAGCTAATTCTTAGCTCCAAATTCGTATTGGTTCAAATCTTGAACCCAAGTTTGAAACTATTAATATTTGTCTTGATTGGCTCACTCAAGTTTTAAAAATTGTTCACTTTTGGTCCAAGTGGAAAGGATTAGGGAAATGTTATCAATGCTTATTCATAACTACCATATGTGTGCCACATTATTATAAGAAACTGAACTGACTATGGGCAGTGAGTAGTGATTCGCTGATGACAATCTCTGCATTTGGGATTTGAGTGTTATTGAAAAGTATGTTTTCTCTTTAGTGAGAAGCTGGCACGTCAGTGAGTTCAGCAGAGAAAATGGGGATGGGTGAATTGGATGCTTCTTTACTAAATACACAAGAGAAATTTACAAGAATAAAGACCATAAAGAAAAGTGAGGAGGCATATGTTGACCTGCTAAAACCCATAACCTATAGCCAACCGTGACTTGAGTCAGAGATTCTAGAAATCACATACATGCATATGCATAATGATTAATCAATTAATCTAGTTATAAAATAACAACATGAGAAATTAGATTGTCTTGTTTTGTCCTAATGGGAGCACTGAGTAGTAGATAATAGTAGACACATATGTGAGCATTGCATAGAGGTTCATAGTAGTGCACACATGGGAGCACTGTGTAGTGGATGATCGTAGTGCACACATTAGACTTTTGAAGACTGAGCAAGAGGCTGTAAGTTTAACCTCTGGGTGACAGAAGCAGCAGAGTTGCAGGCAGTTTGTATTTGGGAAACAGCTTATATGAGCATGGTGACTAAGAAGCATTTAATGGAAAGACTCTGCTAAGATATGGCTGGGGCTAAGGGAAGCTGGAAAGAGGTAGGAACACACAAGGGACACTCAGAGGAATCGTGTCATCCTTGGAGCTCAAGAGATAAGCAGCATTAGTGGAATCCAAAGAGATCACCCATAGCTGTCAGCCCTATGCCTGAGAAACTATGAACTTAAAAAAGTAATGCAAAATGTGTGCTGTCCTGCAAGTCAAAGGACCACAGCTTCCTCTTTGGCCCCAGTGTCTCTTCAGAGCCACTTCTTGGTCAAATTAATTGGAAATAAAAGGACAAGGGACTCAACTGGGTACAAATTAGCCTCCTGGAACACAACAGAGGACAAGGACTGGAGAATATGGTCAAAGAGTAAAGAATGTGAGTTCTGATAAATTTTGAAGTGTTGAGTCTCAGAGCAGATAGAACACCTTGCAAGCACCAATTTTTACAGCTGCATGTGCTGGTAAAGAGATGTACTTCTTCCCCTAAGAGGATGAGGAAACTGGATCAACTAATTTCTAAAGTATTCAAGGACTTCCTTTTCAGATACAGTTTGCCCAGTGTATATGAGTAAGTGCGGTGTAGAGAAGACTTGTCCTCAAAAGGTTAGTATTACGTATTTCATTGTTTGTCTGCCACTCCTTTTGAATCACTTGACCCTAGAAAAAAAATGCCTGTACATGCCCTAGACATTTCCAGATTCACCAATACTCCATTTTATATAGATCAAATCTTAATTTTTCTTTTGAGACAATGTCTCACATAACCTAGGGTAGCCTTGAACTTACTGTACCATTGAAACTGATCCTGAATTTCTGATCTTCTTGTCTCCACCTCCCATGGGCTGGGGTTACAAGTGTGCACTACCTTGCTTGTTTTCCGATATGATAATTTTGTTGTAAAGTATATAATACTATTAAGAGTTAGTTTTGCTAGTATGTCTTAAAAACACAAACATAGTGGAATAAATTAATAGATAAAATTGTAATAAGGCTGAGTAGTTTTAATGTCCTTCATACTGTACCTAAAAGATTATAAAGCATAAAAGTTACATTTATTTGTAACAAATTGCTATTGCAAGACTAAAATCTAACCAACAGGGCACTTGCTGTTCTTTAAGAAGACTTGGGTTCTATTCCTAGCACTGGTATGGTAGCACAAAGCTATCAGAAGGGCTTTGGAATTAAATTCATGCTCAGCATACAAAAGCATTGAGTTAAAACTCAATTATCTGTTGGGTTAATCACTGACTGATAGGAGTTGAGAGAGCAGAATCTGAGGTTCTTTGTCTCTGGGTAAGGTAACTTTGAGGCTATATCCCACACAGGTTCTCAACATCCTCCAGTAGAATCAAGCTCCTACTGACCCTGAGAAGTCTTGTCCCGTAACTTTCTGCTGACTACTTATCTTCTATCTCTTTGTTCCCTTCCTCTTCTAGAACTTTCTGGAATCAGCTCAGTCCGAAGTATATGGACCCATGTTTTAAACCCTGCTTCTGGGAAAATGTACATGAAGACAAGGATGTGGATGAGGTCTAGCACATGTGTCTCCATGCTTAGATACTTAACCCCAGCCCCAGCCTTTGTCCTTGAGTGACTTGTGGCTCTTTTATGTATTTCTCATAGTTGTTTACTGTCAGGGGTTGGAGGAGGGACATCTTATACACCTTGTGGTTGGTTCATTGCCCTCAGCAGCACACATTCCTTGTCCCAAGATCTCCCACTGACTTTGAGCTGCTACTCATGTAGGAGGATGGTGAGTAGAGACTGCAGCTTCAAAGCTTCAGAGGTGCAATTATGGGGGAAATTCTGTGGTACGTCCTTTCACCCGGCTGACTGGGATCCAGATTCTCTGACATCTTCTTTGACATTTGTTGCTTTCTTGTGTTTGTAGCTCCTACATATCTTTTCAAAGATTTGATTTTGTCTGTAAAACTTTCCCTGAAAATGCTTTCCAAGCCTGAGGATCTTCAACACCAGTGCCTTGAATTGACTTCCATTCATAGAATTTGTCAGAAACCCTAGTCTTTCTTTATATTATCTTTCTAATTAAGAAAACAAGGTATGCAAGGAGGGAAATTTTCATCTGCTTTACTCATGCCTATATTCATGGGAAGAATTCAGTTGATATTCATTGAATAAACAAACAAATACATTTAGATATTGAAGGCACCATACATGTCTGTAAATGACTCCATACACGGGAACTCTGAAAGTCTGCTGAGTCAGTTGTCCTTGTGATGCATTTGCCTGAATCATACTCTAGAGCACCAGGTTGTGCTAGGAGACAATGATTGTTCTAGAAACAGAAAATCATTTGGACATCCTAATCCAACTATTGAATTGGAAAAACATGGTTTCTGTAACCTATTAAATCACTGATGATCTATATAAACTATAGACTTGCTTGGAACTTAGTATGTGTTAGGACTCTAGGAATTTCAAAGTACTCCAAACCAGTAAACACAGAATATCAATTTGTATTTAGCCACCATATATGCTACATATTCTGTCTTCTTAAATGAATTTGTTGGGTCTTGTGGACAACAGAGTCCTCTTGCTCCTTTTTTTTTTTTCTTTTTGCAGCTTCAGATTTTTCCACTTGTGTGGTGATAAGCAACTTGTGGTTCCCTAAAACATAACATTCAGTTTTCTAGCCTTTCTGTTGGTGTGATAAAATACTCTGACCAAAAGCACCTGAAGAAAGGAAAGGAAGGATTTGTTTGGCTTACACTTCTGGGTCATAGTCCATCCCTGAAGGCAGAATCTCATGCAGGAGCTTGGAGTAGAAACCATAGAAGGATGGTGCTTACTGGCCTACTAACTCTTGCTTAGTGAGTTTTGTGTACACCCCAAGGACATCTTCACTAGAGATAGTGCAGCTCAGATCAGGATAGTCCTCCTACATCAATCAATAACCAAAACAATCTCCCACAGACATGCTCACAGACCAATCACATCTGAGCAATGCCCCAGCTGAGTCTCCCTTCTCAGCGACTTGAGGCTGTATCAAGTTGGGATTAAGGCATTGGAAAGAATACGCAGCATTGAAAAGAAACAGACCACAGAGATCCACCATGGAAAGAAAGACTCTCCAAACATTTATGTTGAATATTAAAAACTCAGATAATAGCCAGGCTGGAGAGATGGCTTTGCCATTAAAGGCTAGGCTCACAACTGAAAATTCAGATAGTAACTATATGTTCTAAGATATAGTCTGAGAATGGGAACGTATAGGTTGGTAAGTTTCTGGGAGTTTACAAGAGCAGAATGGGAAGGAAGAAATCAACTAGAATAGCTCACAGGGAGCCCTAGCTCAGTAAACTATTTTCTACATGCTCCATTTCTATGAGACCACATGACAGAGATGCTTACTGCATTGAATGTACTCGTAAAAGTAGACTTTTACTCTTTGCAAATTATGCTAAAATAGAAAACTAACTGGCACTGAAATAACTTTATGAGTACATTTTAAAATATAAGTTGATTCCTCTAACTATAGGACTAATCAGATCTAATAAAGGTTTTATATAATTTTTGTGATACTGGGAATCAACTCAGGCCTCTGGACGTGCTAGGTGTTTTAGTTAGGGTTTCCATTGCTATGAACAGACACCATGACTAAGGCAACTCTTATAAAGGCAAACATTTACTTGGGGCTGGCTTGTACTTTCCGAGGTTCCTTCAGTTATTATCATGGTGGGAAGGACAGCAGCATGCACTCAGACATGGTGCTGGAGAAGCTGAGAGTTCTACTTCTAGACCCAAAGGCATCTAGGAGGAGACTGGCTTCTACAGGCAACCAGTAGACAGGTCTCTTCCACACTGGGTGGAGCTTAAGCATAGGACCTCAAAGCCCAATCCAACAGTGCTGAACTGTCTCCAAAAAGGCCACACCTCCTAATAGTGTCACCTCCCATGGGCCAAAGATATTCAAACCACCACATTCTATTCCCTGACCTCCATAGACTTATTCAAACACATGAGCCTATAGGGATCATACCTAGCAAAGCATTTAGTCCAACTTCAAGAGAACCCATAATCTATCACAGTTGCAACAATGTTTAAAAGTCCAAAGTCTCTTCTGAGATTCAGGCAATCTCTTAACTGTAATCTATAAAATCAAAATCACAAAACAGATTGCATACTTCCAACATCATAGGATATATGTCACTATTCCAAAACATCAGTGTGATAAAATACTGGACCAAAGCAAGAAACAAACCAAACCAAACCAACCAATCAACCAAACAAACAAAACAGCTAAGCAAACTCCAAGTTCAGCATACCTATGTCTGATATCCAACACCTTTCAGCTTTGTTGATAGTAACACAATTCTTTCTCTTGGGCTGGTTCCATTCCTTGTTAGTAGCTTTCCTCAGCGGGTATCAAACAACTCTGGTATCTCTAACATCTTGGGATCTCCAAGGCAACTTCAGCTTTATATCTTCTTGTTCCAATGTCTGGGATCCATATATACTCCTCCAAAGGGCTTGGGTCACTTCTCCAGCTCAGCCCTCTGTCCTAATCTAGGCTCTGGTTGATTCTACTCCACTGTTGCTGATATTCTTGGTGGTTATCCCATGATACTGCCTCTCCAATACCCTCAGGTTCCCATTGCAACTAGGCTTTACTAATAGCCTCTCATAGGCTTCCTTCATGGTGTCAAGCCTCACCTTCTTTGCATGACCCCTTCAGTGTCTTAGGCTGTCAACTGCAACTGAGGCTGCACCTTCACCAATGGTCTTTTCTGGCCTCTTGCAGTGACAAACATTCTCCAACAAGGCCACATCTCCTAATAGTGTTTCTTCCCATGGGCCAAGCATATTCAAACCACCATACTTGGTAAATATTCTATCATTGATCTACACAATCAGTCCTTAGATTTTAGAGACAAACTTTATATAACACAGTGTGTGATTGCTGTTTATTGTTAATTTTGTAGAATCTAGAACCACCTGGGAGATAGGTCTCTGGTGTGCCTGTCGGGGATAATCTTGATTGTCTTTAATCAACATGGAAAGACCCATTTTAATTGTGTGCAGGACCTGGGTTACATAAGAAGAGAGAGTGAGCTGAGTGCAAGCATATGTGCATTCATGTGTGTGTACTTACATGTGTGTGTGCATGCGTCTGTATGTGATTGTATGCAAAGATGTGTATCTGTATGTGTATATATTGTGCTTGCTCATGTATGTGTGTGTATGTACATGTTTGTGCATATGTGTGGTATGTTCTCTGCTTCTTGATTTTGGATATGATGTGACTTGCTTCCTCAAGCTTTTGCTGCTCTGATTTCCTGCCATGACAGACTATAACCTGTAACTATGATCCAGAATAGTACCATCCTCCTTTAAATTGTTTTAGGTAGAGTATTTGATCACAGCAACACAAAAAGAAACTAATACACCCAGCTGTTCTTGAACCTAGAGCCTCCTGCCTCAGCCTCTGACATGCTAGAATTGTGGGAAAATGCTATGATTCATGTTCAAATTTAGTTTTTTCTAAACTTCAAATTTAGTTTCTTCTTCTTCTTCTTCCTCCTCCTTCTTCTCCTTCCTCCTCCTCTTCTTCTTTTTTCAACTCTCTGTCTTATTGTGTCTTCTTAATATTTGTAATTTGTGTAGGTGAAGTTTTCCTATTTCTGATAGTTATTGGTTGAGACTTTTATTAAGAAGCTTGAATTGATTTTTTAAATATTTCATTAATATTTACAAAGTGATGGAATTTATTTGGTCCATTTTATTATAGAATTAATCTTCCTGACTACTCCCCAGCCCCCCACAAAAGTTGAAGCAGCTCACCATAGCACAGAGTCAATGTATACTTATTACATTTTTTGGCATATTGTATTCAATTTAAGGTTTTTTACTTTGTTATTTATTTATTTATTTATTTATTTATTTATTTATTTATTTATAAGACAAGTTCATCTTGTAGCCTAGGCTGGCCTTAATCCTATCAAGGTCTTCTTGCCTTTGTATCATGAGTGTTGTGATTCTAGGCATGAAGCTACATGTGTAGTGTTAAATGTATTATTACAAAAAGCATGATAAAATAATAACAGACACAATTAGCCTATATGACTCCAAAGCTACTATTCTTACCCTTCAGAACAGTGTACAGCTGCTGAGACCACTGCATTACTGAGGTGTGTGCTACATGCTGCCTTGCCATAATTTTTCATAAGTTATTATTTCGTTGGATTTCCACAGTGGTGCCATTTCACTTGATCTTTACTTCTTTTTGCTTCTTTCTCTTTGGCATGATTTTCTTTCTTTGCAAAATATAAACTTTGGAAATGTTTATATTATGGAAAATTATGTACACACACACACACACACACACACACACACACACACACACACACAAAATATCTCACTATGTAGCCCAAGCTAGCCTTTGAACTTGCAATACTCCTGTCTCAGCTTCTCAAGTGTTGGGATTATAGGTGTGAAACACCATCATGCCTGGTTTTCTACATGGACGTTTACAAAGACATTTTTTGAATGATAAATCATTCTGCATTCTCTTAGCTGATGAAAGTAAAATTGCTTTGAGTTCTAGTTTCAGCTCCTCTTAGAAGCCTCTGAATGATGCCATCTCTTCTTATGTGGTTGCCTCTCAGAGCTTCTTCATGTCCTCCTGGATACCACTGTAGTTCAAGAGTGGAGTTTTTAATCTCCTTGAGATTATTCATAATGTGACATTTTGGAACATTTTCTATCTCTTTGGATATTTCTTATTGACCATTTTATTTTCCTGGAAATCTAGACAGAATTTCTCACTTTTTTCCTACTTAGACTAATATTTTGTCCTCATGAGTATGCCTCAATTTATCTTTGCTGACAAATTTTTGACTACTCTCTGAACAAATGAGTTCATTTTGTTAAGACTTCAGTAGAAGTTGATCAATCATGTTTATAATAGGATGGCTAGTGTTTGTGTTTAAAAGCAGCCTGGTCATTATAAACCTTCTTATAAGTTCATGACAGTTGTAAAAATTGTAATTCCCTCTTATTTTCATGGGATTTGTTCCAGGATCTAGTGGATAGGATAATCTGAATAGATACTCTTTTTTTCCTATATATGTATCTGTGACAGAGTTTAATTTAAAAATTAAACTTAATAAGCAATTAACACATCATTTTTGATAGTTTTTTTTTAAATCAATTTCAGCCTATGATTCTGTTCTCTGTTTATTAGGTTGAAACATTTCACATTTCCCTTCAGGAAACACTCTGTGTCTTTTCTTGTCATGTCCAAACAGCTATCTCCCCTGCCTTTGTGCTATCACCCACCAGGAAGTGAAACATGGGTTACTGAGACACAGCATTGCAACACTGGCAGTTGGCTTTGTAAGAGATCCATGAGGGTAACAGACCCTGTGTTATTATATATCCCTGTGTTACCAGGGATACGTGGATAATCCATGTCGTAGGTAGGATGGATCAGAGCACATTTCATCACGCTGCTCAGAACAGTGAACAACTTAAAAACTTAAAAACTTAAAAGACTTTCCTAGTTCTGTAATGCTTATTTGTTTTCTGCAAACTTTCATTGGGGTGGCTAACTGGAACTAAAAATTAAAAGGATAAGTAAGGGGGCGAGGTCTAATACAAGTCTGGATTTATTGTAGGACTGTCGGTTTGCCCTATGTTGTCAGCAGCAACAACGTAAAAATATATTGTTTGAAAGAAAATCTATTTTCAATAAAATAAGATAAACTTTAAAAGGAGGAATAAAAGGAAGATGTTCACTGTGGTATGGCAAAGGCAAAAGTCTTTGGAATTGCAATTAATGTACACAGAGAAAATTTGGTGCTGACACTGAATTTGGTCATTGAATTTGAGCTCAGGAAACTGAGGAATTACGCTGAGAACTGAGGGTAAGTGGCCAGAATCATTCCTGGCTAATACACTCAGACCAGTCATGCTTCCTAAGTCTACTATTTTACTTCCTTCTGTCTCTGCAAATACCACCTTCTGTTATCTTCTCTCTAGAGTCTTCTATTCTGTGTTCTTTCTTGCTTTCACCATAGAAACACACCAAAGTCTTTCCTAAATTAAAAATATACAAGCAAACAAGCAAAATTATGTCACTTGCCCTCAAATGCCCTTCCATTTCCTGCTCAACCTTTTCTTCTCTTTCCAAGGAATCATTTTAAAGTACACTGTCTTCAGTCTTCCTTTTCATTTGCATGGTTCTTCACAGCGGGCAGTCCTCACCTCTATTTCTTCTCTTTACCTTGATCACAAAATGAGGTCTTCACTACAGAAAACACACCATCCTGTCTTATGGTTGCTATACTGGCCTCTCTGTCAGCACACTGTAGAAGACTCATTCTTTCCTAACTCTCTGCATGAACTCCCTGCTTACACTGTTTTCATATTATAGCAGACGCACCCAAGGAACATTTCTTTAAAAAATATATTTTTTACATTTATCATAAAATGTGCACTAACACCCCCACCACACACACACACACACACACACACACACACACACACAGAGAGAGAGAGAGAGAGAGGAGAGAGAGAGGGGAGAGAGAGAGAGAGAATGTGTGTGTGGAAGTCAGCCTAACTTAGAGGAGATTGTTTCCTTCTCTACCATGTAGGCTCCTGGATAACTAAACTCAGGACATTAAGTTTGTCTATAAGCATTTTTATCCATTGACCCCCAAAGACCACTTTTTATGTTGCTCAGATCTGCTGCTCACTACTTCAAATGTAAAAGAATTACCTATTATCCATTGTTCTTAGCAGGTGCTGAGAGTCTGTTGTCTTACCAGTTTAATGCATATTGTGAGATCTTTCTGGTTGTTTTTACAGTCATATATAAGTTTAAAAGGTGAATTGAACTCCAAAGTTCCCAACAAAAGTCAGTAGCCCTTTATCCCACCCTTATCAATACATTGCTCTCAGAGGTAACCCTGCTCATTTTAGCTGCATTGGATTTAATTCTGTACTTTAAAGTGGCAATTCCAATTCCATATGAGTAAGACAACATTTTCGTAATTCCAGAGTTCAAATAATAACCACTTGATTTTTCTATTTCAGACCTGACTTTGAATTAATATTATAAGCAAGGATTGTTTACTCTCCCCTCTTTCTTTGTCAAAGTATCAAATCAGTGTTTACTGTTTACACCTTAATGTTTAAGTATTTTTCACTCTAAGGTCAAAGGCACACTCTAATTTTATTTTCTTGTCTTAAGCTTATTTTCCTTAAGTAATTAATTGTGTCATCTTCATGTTCTTGCTTTGTAATTATCAGTAATTCTTTTTCAATTTGCTAATAGAAATGTACACAACTGCTCTTAATATTATTTTCCCAGGGCCAACTGAATCAGATAATTTTTTTACTTGCTTTCAATTTAAAAATTATTATTCTTGAACACATGCACACATGCGGGAGGAGGAAGATGGGGGTAGAGGGTAAGGATCTCCTTCGGGAACTTTCTATCATCTTTCTCAACCAAAATATGTTTGCCTTTAAGACCATCATACTATCTTCTTGGAATTCCAATCATCCTCACCCAACATCAGCAATCCCTTTGCCCCACTTAGCTGGGTGACATGAAGTCACCATTAAGATGACTAGGTAGCTTCAAAGTGGAAGGCACTTCAGGGCAGTGGTTGACAAAGAAAGGATGTTGTCTGCTCAGTGGTCATCTCCAGCTTAGATCTTGAATGGTGAGAAATGAACTTTATTATATGGAGCCACCAAGGCTTGGCATCATTATCTCTCTGACACCAGCTTCCCTGGCTCAGCCCAATTCTTTCCTGTTTCCTTCTCCATTCAAGCAAAGTAGAGCACAGGACACAAACCATGAGAAAGTTCATGCAATAGCTATAGTTTCCTCCTTCTTCTTTGTTTCCTTGGTAGACAAGTAACTGGCTGTGCTGAGCACCACAGGGAAAGCAGGGGAATGTATCAAAAAGAACCACAGAATGCTTATTCCATAAGCAATGGATAATAACAACAATAACAGTAATACCATTAATGGCAATAATAATCAACATTAATCTTTCTTCAGCAGGCCTTGAATGGCATTCAGTGGCCCAAGGGCCATTATGACTCCAGCATGACTAGGCCCTGCTGTGGGCCTTTTTTTAAGGCAAAGGGTCGGGGGTTGGGGACGCAAACCTCTGAGCTTGGTACACAATAGACCATAACCTCCTTCTCTCTGTTGCTTTTCATAAGGAACCAGTGGAGATCTGTCAGTGCAAAAGCTTTCTGCAGAGCCTCCCAGAATGAGTACGCCTAGTGCCCAACGCTTTTACTGGAGAGCACCAGGCAGGCATAATGAAGTCAGTAATTTCTCCTGCTTGCAAGCCTTGAATTAGGCCACATGGTACAGCTTTTTAGGCTGATTGGGGTGGGGGAGAAAAAAAATCCACAGAACCTTAGAAAAATGGTAACGCCTTATTAAATTATTTGAAATCTCTTGGGTTGCATGTCTTCTGGCTCCAAATTGGCATACCTGTTAACTTAGAGTGTTCAAATTCCTCTAAAATATTATTGTATTTATGACAGAGAGCCATCCCAAGCTGCACATGAATTACAGAGCGTCGGGGAAAGAGAGAGTCTCGCCATTTCCCGGCTTAAAAACCTTCACCACAATTAGTAGTTAGCAGCTTTCAAAAACATTTGCTGGATAAGTAACCATGGTCAAATCGCATAATTTTGCCCCACCTCCTCCTCTTTTCTTTCCTTTGATTCCAGGGTTTTGAGTGCTGGTCTGAGAGCTATAATTTCATCTTTAGGCATATTTCTTTAGGCATTCTTAATGAGACATCTGAGTTGTCCAGTCCTGCCTTCTTGAATTCAATCTTTTAGGGATGTAGGGTTGGGGAGAGTGTGGGAAATAAAGGAGGTGGAGTACTCGGTGCTGCTGAGGAAATACGAGCTAAGGGCTCAGGGAGATTGAGCGGCACCTCTGCTCCGCTCTGCAGGGCTATATCTGAAAGTATAGCAGACACAAAATTTTCCATTCTCAAATATTTATTGCACGCCTATTGGGCGCCATGCATATTCTAGAAATGGGAAATGCAAAAATGAATTGACCATGTTTTCAGAGAGCTCTCAGGCCTGTGTCTGAACTTGGCCTAAGCGAACCAAGCATTCCACTTTTATTATTTGACAAACTTTGAAAAGAGAAAGAAATGTAACCTTCAAAGAACTAAACTTTGACTATGTTGCTTTGGTTCTGGATACCTTCAAAATGTCTTCAGTAAACATTTGCCCTTTAAGTGAGGAGTTATGGGAAATGTGAGTCTTTAGGTAATTCTCTAGTATTAAAGGAGAAATTTGCTAAACTAAGTAAAACATGGCTGCAAGTGGTCACACCCCCACTGCAAAGGTAGGAAGTGTTTTTTGTACTGGTGTGTGCATGGTTAGCCTGTGGGTCTGTGGATCAGTTCACTGGAATTTCTGCTCAGAACCAAGAACTCACTATATCACAGGAACAAAGCTATACTCGTAGGTGTATTTTTTTTTTAATCACTAAATCCTATAATACAGCTTTTCCATAGCTTATATACAATTTTGGAGGAACAAATAGACAATTTTAATGAGTAATAATTTATATTCCTGTGTTTGGTTTCCATATGACTCCCCCTTGCCTTTTTTTTTTTTCTCCTTAGTATCATGAATTGACCATAGGGCTAGCTCATGCTAGGCAAGAGTGCTACTCCACCAAGCTATAACCTTAGCACCCTTTTAACTTTTTATTTTGAGACAGGGTACACTAAGTTGTACAAGTCGCCTGGAACTCACTCTTACCTTATAATATTTACTTTTTATTTTGAGACAGACTGTTATTATGTTGTACGGGGTGGCCTTGAACTTGTGGGCTTCCTGCTTCAGCCTCCCAAGTATATGGGATTACCTGCTTAGAAATATGGCCTAGCTTGCTTGTCTGTGACTTGAGAAATATATTTCAAGTTAAGAAGACTATGAGGACTTAGATGTAGGTAGACTAGGATGAAATCTAGAGATGACTTTTCAGGTCTATCATTTTGTACTTACTTCAGAGAGCATACACATTTTGTTATTAATAGTGTGAAGCACTAAAATGTATTCTGTTTCCTTCTTTATTATGCTTTATTGAGGTCGACAAGATGATTGCAAGAAACTTGCTGCCAAGCCTTACTACCTGAGTTTAATCCCTGGAGCTGACATAGCATAAAGACAGAACCAACATTTGCAGATTATTCTTTGACCACCAACACACACCAAGGCACATGTGCTCAGCCTCCTGGATCAGGTGTCTGTGTGTGTACACACACTCAAAAAAATGTCAAAATATGTATTCAGCTATATTGAACAAAATACTCTTTCATTTTCCTAGTACTATTTCGAGTTCACCAGTGAAATAAAAGGCAAGATATGAAAATGAGAAAATAACCTTTTTGAAGAGAGTAGAACAGTATTAGAATTATGATAACAAAATGCAAGAAAGAGGAAGTAATGAGTGAGAATCCCGAGTGGCCATAGAGTCCATTGTTTGCCCACTTAATTATGGAACAGTTGACTGTGCCAGGAAACTTAGTACGTTAGAGAGAATCTGAGACCCTGGCAACAAGGTACCCACCTGAGATGGTAGGTGTCTCTGTACTTTCTGTCCTGGAACACGTGACTCCATTTCCCCTCCTAGGTCACATAGCCCAGAAAAGAGTTCTTCATGCTAGTGAGGTTTCTAGAGGCACTGAGGGCTTAGCCAATAAGTGTCCCTTTTCAGATACTCCTCTTTGCAAAAGATATTTAATCTCTGGTCCACCCTTCTCTGGTCCACCCTGAGAAGGTGGTATATTCCTGATTTTCTATGAAGCAATAAACAGTTTGGAACCAAGATTGTCTCTTTCATCAAGAACCACCATCTCTATAAACCTGTTGTGCTATGGGGATGTTGACTTACCAGACTGCAAGCCAGTTTATTAAAATGTTGTACTTTTCCCCTTAAAACTATTTTGTGACTTTACAAGATATAAATTTACAAAATATGTGACAACTTCTTTTCCTTTTTTTGGGGGAGGGGCAGACACAGTTATATCATATACGGGCATTCTGTGCTTTACCAGAAATCCAATCTGATAAGTTCCCCACTCAGGGTTGAATATAATTTATAATTCACCACCCCTACCCTTTAAATATACACAAGAACCTTAAAAATTTACAAATGGATGAAGAAAGTCAATAAATAGTTTTGATTAAAAAAATCAAAGATTCATAGTTGAATTGTGTTTTGATAATTCACAAAGAAAATTGTTTCTGGACCAGTTTGTCTAAGTCCAGGCTCTTATTGGCTCATAGAAAATGTTATCTTCACTTCGTATATTATGTATAAATTAGAGAATGAAATATGTGAATAACATTGTATGAAATAAGAAAAAACCCACCATGATGAGCAAGGAGAAAGGCTTTTAATTGTCTTAAGCCCAAGGGCTCCTAACTTTGTTCTATATCTCTGTGCAGTTTTCTAGTTGCAACTGGATGCACTGGAGCTTGGGAATTCCAGCTTTGGCTTCCCATATCCAAGGCTGCATTTCCCACCCGAACCCCCTCCTGAGTGGTGTTTTGGAGCCTTCCTAAAGCCCAGCACCCAATGGTGGTTGAGCAGGAAAATTGGGAGTATATCATTTTCTCAGAGTGGACCAGAGATTAAATACCTTTTGCAGAGAGGAGTGTCTGAGAAGGGATGCTTATTGGCTAAACCCTCAGGGACACGCTAGATACCTCGTTAGCATGGAGAACTCTCTTCTGGAGTATGTGAACTACATGGGGAGTGGGATCCCATGTTGCAGGCCAGGAGTCTAATAGGGAGCAGGAGATGTCTACCATCTCAGTCTAGCATCTCTGCATTTCCTCAATCTAGCATTGTTTCCTTCACCCCATGCAGGGATAAATGAGACTCACACTTAATTTCTTTAAGGGAATTAAAAGACTAGGTACTGGTGAAATAGAAAGAACTCACTGTGGGTGGCTGGAGGAGTCAGTCTGGGGCATGTTCTGAAGAATATTGTCATCAAGCCCCAAGGTCAAAAGTGAGACAGCCATCAGATGTTACTTGCCTGTCCACTAGTTCACTGGGAAAACAAGACAAGGTGGTTTTGTGTAGAGAGTACTTCTCATACTGAACATCATCTATCTTTACTCTGGGTTAAAGAGTGTGTTAAGAACCTTTAATATACAAAGATAGTTTTGTCCAAAGTAGGAGGTTTGGGGTGTTCAGGGAACAAAAGGAATTTCCTAGAAGCAGGAGGCTGGGGTTAGTGCAGGATAGACCTTTTGTGCCCAGGAAATCGTGTCAAAGTCTAGGATCCTCCTGAAGAGACAGTCTGTGGGTCCCAGGCTTTAACATAAGTATTGGTGGCCCTGTGGCCTGCGATAGTTCTAGATGCATGTTCTGTAAAAGAGAGTGTGTTGTGAAAATCCAACTTTCCTGCCCTCATTGGGTTGGTGTAGATTCCAGCAAAGGGAGTGTAGAATGTGACCCCATAAGCTGAAGAGTAAGGGTTCCTCAGTGTGGTCCCAGTGTGACCTCTGGGTGGTCACAGCTGTAGATTTCTCAGATTTCAGGAGAGGGGATAACCCATTCCAAAATAACTGAGGCATCCATGATACAAGAGGATCGTACTCCATTTAATGCAGATTAGAAAAAAAAAAAAATGTGGCTCTTGGCTGTTCCGATATGCTTGTTTTGTAATTTTACTCCATGCATAGCACTCTGTAAAATACATAGAATGTTTGAGTGTTTTCAGATTTTGTATAAATGCCATCATACGGTTAGAGGGATGGGTGAGTGAACAGAGCTGTGTGTGTTGTGATACTTACTTTTAAAAAGATCCGAAGCACATACAGTGAAATGTTAACATTTGTTAAATCTGGAGGCAGGATATACAGGTGTCTTGTGCATTCTTTTTCATGTACTTCTATGTGTGTTTGAACATTTGGTAATTAAAAAGAAAATAAAGGTGTAGGAAAAGGAGGGGAAGACAAAGATAAAAGCCAGTGGGAAGTTCCTGGACCCTGGGCATCAAGGAATGCTCGATATTGACTTCATTTGCAGTGCCTTCAAGTAGTTTGGGGGAAATTCTTGAGGTCATTTAACCATTTTTTGAAGCCTTGCCCATTTGAGGGTCTTGCCAAACAAGCATGCCCCAGAAGAACCCTCAACCTTTGACTGCCAGTCTGGTTTTTCATGTTTCAGTGATGTCACTACTATCCATCCAATTATTCGTCTCAGAAATCTCCATGTTCTAAGCCACTGATTGTATCCTCAAATGTAGACATTGGATGCAAACCTTTACTGCAGGACTGCTGTGACTCTACCCCTGACACTTCCACAGATACTTCTCTAGATAGTACCAAAGGGGTTTCATTAAAACAACAACAACAAAAAAAAAAACACCTGGATTTTAAACTGAATTTTTTTATTGATCTGCTCCAAACTTGCAATGGCTTCCCATTATGCTTGGAATAAAATACAAACCTCTAACTATAGCCTATGAGGCTGTCCCTATCTGCATATTCCTTCTGTGCCCTTCATAATGTTTTGGCTACCTTTAGTTTCTGCATATCTCATATTCTTTCCGACCTGGAAGACATATGCCTTTGTTCTTTCCTCTACCTGTGACCACCTTTGTGGAACTGGTTTCTTCTCTTCTTTAGTTTCACAGTTCATATTCCTTCCTTTTGCCAGTAGTTCTATCTTTTTCTTTTTTTATTGGCTATTTTGATTTATTTACATTTTAGATGCCATCCCCTTTCTCCATCCCCTCTGCCCAGAAACTCCCTATCCCATCTCCCCTCCTCCTTTTTGATTTTATATCATTTTAATTATATGCAAGTATTAAGGTCAGTTCTAGGCTGAGGAACTAGCAATGCAAATAGTCAAGGAACAAGCAAGACAATAAACACAAATAGTCAAAGAACAAGCAAGGCAATAAAAAAAGTTCCATGATCACTCCCATGATCACTGTTTCTAAAGGCTTATCAGAATGACCAAAATATTTGAGCCTACTTCCCTTGCCAGTGGTTTTTAACCTGTGGGTCATGACCCTTTTGGTTGTCAAACCACACTTCCACATGGCTCATGCATTAGATATCCTGTATACCAAATATTTACACTATGATTTATAACAATAACAAGCTTACAGTTATGAAGTAGCAGCAAAAGTAATTTTATGGTTTGGGGTCACCACAACATGAGGAACTATATTGAAGGGTTACAGCATTAGGAAGATTGAGAACCACTGCTTTAGACTGCAATTTAAAGTGGTTTCCTTCTTTTATTTTTGTAAAATTCTGTTTTTGCTTCTTTCAAATAATATACAGCAACTTACAGATATTTTACTGTACAGACTGATTACCCGGTTTTCATTTCTCAGTGGTTTGCAGCTGCTCAGGATCTAGAGTCCAGTGTATTTGGGGAATCTCCAACATAATGATGCAAAGCCAACTTTTGATATAAACATTCAAAATGGTCAACACTTTCTTCAAGTTCCCTGTTTTATGGACAGACGGCCTAGACTGTGCTGCTCATATTATGTGCCCTTGACCTAAACTAGCCAACATAATGATGAGTTGAATATGGTCAATGTGGCAGTAGCTGTGGATATGGGATCAAAACCATTTTCCAGAAATTCCAGAGTCGTCTTTATAGAAGAACCAATTTATCATACCCGTCTTATGCAAATGTGTCTCTAAAGAGGAAGCTGGGACTGGATGTTGTCTGTTTGCTCCTGTGACATTAAAATCTTATTCTTCATGGCCTGTACTCCAAGCCTGGTCCTTCGGCAGTCTGCAATTCTGGGAGTTACTCAATAGAATGTCTTAAATACCTGTTTGTTTCTACATGAACTTTAGTTTGTTTTTGTTTGACTGTCTACTCTGGGGACAATGAGGCCTATGAGGAATGTAAGTGACAACATTTAAGAAGAAAAGACCAGTTTTGCATTAGCATGGCCCTGGAAGCACATGCCTCCTTAAATTTTATACCTAAGACGTCTCATTTTCTTTACTCTGGGCTTAATAATAAAAAGAAAAGTCAGTGTTAGCAAAACATGTGATTTCGGTAGGTAGGTGATGAGCCACTCACATTTTAAGCTAAGCAGTGGAATATTTTGCAGGACTGTCTAACAGAGATGAACTTGCTTTTCACTTTTCTGGTCTGCATCAAAAGGAAATAATAAGACGGGAGTTAGAGGTGCTTGCAGGAAAAACTATGAAAATTGCCGATGTTTTACATGTTTCTCCTCCCAACTAATGAGAGAGGGAAGGTCATATTTTCCTCCTAAAATGTAGAGCTTCGAGAGAAAGATTCAAGATATTCAATTTATCTGCTGCATAGGCATGGCACTGGACTGGGACTTTCACTCCAGCCCAACAGAAAGAATCTGCGGTTGGCTTCTTGCTGTCAAATGATGTGATAGTCTAGGTACCAGTGGAAATAACCAGAACATTATGAGTTTGGCAAGACAATTGGCACTTGAAATATCAACAAACAGTAGAGCTTTTAAAGTGAGAGCTAGCCTGTAAACTCTGTTGTGTAATCCAAGCCAAGATATGGAATACTAGAAGAATGGGGCTGGAGGAGGGAACTGGGCCACATGGAGGGCTTTGACTCTATCGAGGGAAATGCAGGTATGTGATTATCAGCAGCAGGTCTCAGAAACTCCACAAAGGTGACCAAAGAGAATGAATCACTACAGGGCATGTTCCATAACCACATGGCATTTTTATGAGATGAGAATTTCTCTAATTCCATAAGACTTCATCATTTTGACTTCTCACTGCCAAGTAGCAATGGCCCCTTCTTCTTTCTACTGGTCTTTACTTGAAAATCAAGCAGTTCACCATTGATATTATCATTCTGGGCCAGGTGACCATTTCTTACCTAGATTTCTGCAGTCATTTTCTAACTGGTCTCATTCCTCCTGGCTTTGCCTTTTCACATGTCTTCAACACAACATTCAAGAAATCTTGATAAGCGCTGCACCAAACCTTGACCCCCTGTCTTTCTTCCAGTCTTGTGTCTTTCTGATCTCTGTTCTACACCTGAGCACACTGCAGATGTCTCTGCTGTTTTTCAATAATCCAGACCACACCCATTCCCTAGGGCTTTTGTTGTTCTCAATCATGGATCTGAAATACTTTCTCTGTTTATGCATGTGTTATTATTGTTTTTTATGTTTCTCTGCCCATTGTTTTAAGATCATTTCTCTGCTACCCTAACTAAGTAGTTTCTATACTTTACTACCCAGCTTAAATTCTTTGCTCTAGAAGGAATCACTATGATATCATGTTATCAACTAGCTTGATGAAGATTCACAATGTTGCTTATATTGCCCCATTAAAGTCATCTGACTAATGTCTGATAGAAATTTAATAATGCTTTGTTCTAATGGGAGAGTAGTGTGGCTAGTAAATCAGGAAATCTAATCTTCTCTATCCATATAAATACTTTAATGATCAAATTCCATATGAAACAAGCTGATATAGGTGAGATTTTAAATCAATGTGAGCTTTGAGTCACTGTATTAAATCATTAAATTTATAACAAAAATATACTGTTGTTACTTGATAATGGCCATAGAGTTATAAGAAACTTCACAGACTTGGGAGCAAATAAGATAATAGTTTGCTCACATTACCAGAAGTTGGGTCTCACATTCAGGTACAGAAAAGAGCTGTACATTATTCTCTTCTCAATGGATTGGCATTCCTATTCTTTAAGACTTCTTTCATTTTGTACTATATCACTGCAGTGTAGCAATGGCCCTTTTCTTTCTACTGGTCTTTACGTGAAAATAAGGAGTTCAACCATTGATATTATCATTCTGGGCAGGTGACCATTTCTTTACCAGATTTCTGCGTCATGGTCTAACTGCTCATTCATTATGCCAATGAAATGTGGGTGGAAGTGAACATCGTTACTGCCAGACAGAAGCTTGGAAGGCAAGTGCATAGTTTGCCACCTTCTCTTTCTATTACTGTGATTATTGTGAAAACTCACATTGAGAAAATACCTTAGCTGGAGTCTCTGAGTGACTGCAAGAAAGAAACACTAGAAGGTAGCTCACAATGGACCTGCAGTAGGAGGGAGGAGGACCTGCAACAAGAGGGAGGAGGACCTGCACAAGAGGAGGAGGACCTGCAGCATGAAGGAGGAAGACCTGCAGAAGGAAGAAGGAGGACCTACATCAGGAGGGAGAAGGGCTTGCAGCAGTAGGTCGGGACCTGCAACAGGAGGGAAGAAGGCGTGCAGGAGGAGAGAGGAGCAAACTATTGCTCTGACAAGTCGGTGAAATTTGGGGAGGGCACTGGGGAGATGGCTTAACAGTTAGGAACACTAGCTATTCTTTCAGAGGGTCCAAGTTCTATTAAATTCTCAGGATCCACATTAGGTGGTTACTCTAGCTCTGGAGACCCAATGCCTTTTTCAACTCCACAGGCACTTGGGACAAGCAGACAGACATTGGAGCTCCTCCCTCACTGTGTTTTGTTCCAAAAGAAGACATGCAAGAAAATAAAAAAGCAAATTAGTGAGGCCATGAATCTCTATTGTCAGGAACCCTACAGAAGTACTTGCCATGGATTCAAGAGCTAGCATATGAGCTTGTGAGACTAGTGTACAGGGTGTAGGTAAATGAAAGTAAGAGGTCTTTGCAAGGAGAGAAATGAGAGGAAAGACACTGAGCAGAACAGAGGGAGGTGGTAGAGTGGCCAGGATCAAGTGGGGGAAATGCTATGTTTTTTTTTTTTTTCTTTCTTTATTTTTCTTTTATTGGATATTTTATTTACATTTCAGATTTCAGATGTTCTCCCCTTACCCCATTTCCCCTCCCCCCTCCCAGAAACCCCCTATCCCATCCCCCTCCTCCTGCTTCTATGAGGATGTGCCCCCACTTATCCCCCCACACCTCACCTCCCCACCCTCGAGTTCCCCCACACACGGCATCCAGTCTTCATGGGACCAAGGATCTCTTCTCCCACCTATACCTCCCTTGCATATATAGCTGGAGCCATGGTCCCTCCGTAAGTGCTCCTAGGCTGGTGGTTTAGACCTTGGGGGCTCTGGTTGGTTGGTATTGTTGCTCTCCTCATGGGGTCGCGAAACCTTTCAACTCCTTCAGTCTTCACTCTAACTCTTCCATTGGGAACCCCATGATCCGTTCAATGGTTAGCTGTGAGCATCTGCCTCTGAATATGTCAGACTCTTGCAGACCTCTAAGGAGACAGCTATATCAGACTCCTGTCAGCATGCACCTCCTGACATCCACATCAGCATCTACCTTTGGTGACTGCACATGGAATGGATACCCAGGTGGAATGTTCTGCAGACAGCCCCTCCTTCAGTTTCTTCTTACTCAGTGCCCAACTCCTCAGTGGATGAAACATTCTAACTTTAAAGGGATGGAGAGGTTCTTCATGTTTTCCCACTTGATTATACTTTTACAAACCATCTGAAATAAAAGTAGTTTCAGTTTTGCATATGGCAAAGATGTTTTTCCAACCTTTTTGCCATGTTCGAGAAGATGACCCATTGAATAATGTCGTGCTCAGATAGATGATCAGAGAAGAAAACCTAATAAATAATCAAATAATTACTTGATGATAATTATTCAATATAGCATGCTGAATAATCATAGTCTTTTAATCCTAGAAACTGCTAAAACTTTTAAGAATTGAAACATGTGCTGGGTGTCTGTAAGATTTCTGAGATAGAGGTTGACATGGTGATTATAAGATCATAGGAAAAAAGAGGGGCAGGTGGGAAATAGCTGGTTCATATAATTACCTTTAAGTGTGCAAAGAAGAGAAATTTGAAAAAAAAAAAAAAAAACTCCAACATATTCTTAAAACGTGGTTTAGGAGTCCTTTGGAATGAACATTCTTTTTCAATAAAGTGAATCAGCACATGTTTGAAATAGACAGGGACATACCTCGAATGGGTTTTAAATAATGGGGACTTTTCTAAAGACAGATATAATACTGATCACTATGAAGTCATTAATGGAACAGGAGAATGTACAGAGAGATAAGAGACTCAAGATAGACAGACTCATGCATGAAGAATCGGCTGGGAAATAGCTTGTATAAGTACACAGACAACTGACACCAAATCATGCATGGGACACAGTCCTGCCCTACAGGCTAAAGACACTGTTCTCAATCAAGAGACTTAGACCAGGACTGGGAGGTAAAACAGGCAGCAAGAAGTAGGGTGTGTGGCCAGGATGATAGGAAATAGAGACAGGAGGCTTAGAGATATCTTGAGCTACTTACTGATTAGAAGATACAAATGAAAGGCTAATGTTTCCTTACCATAAAAGTGTCAGTGGGGTGTAAAAGAAGTAAACCATTCAGACGCCATTGAGACAGAATCAACGGGTTTCAGGAGTCTTGGCACCTTAGTTCTTGTAAAGGTTATGAGGGTAGAAACGATATAGATCACTGGTAGGCTTGTGACTCTCCATCATTTCTTTTGGAATCTAGTGGGAAAGGGTGCCACATGGGGAGTCACACAATAGAGGGAGCTGAACAAAGCTACCTCGCTTTCATTACACATGACTTGAGGTTCTGGCTCTTTCTTATTGAAGTGTAGCCTGGGCTCACTAATCCAGGCAGGTGTTTTGGGAGAAGTCCATGAACTCAGCAATGAGCTGTGGAGGCTGCATTCGGGTATTAGAAGTCTGTAGCAGGCAGATGAATAGGCATGTTTGGAGATCAAGAAGTTGCTAAAACTACAGTGGTCATTTCCCTATATATCCACAAACAAGTTCAAATTCCATATATGGACTAGCATATATAGCTTTGTAGGGCTTAGAAACTTTGTTTTTTTTACATTAACATAAAAAGTGGCAGCTAAAATTGGCTAAAAATTTCAAATTCTTTTAAAACATATTCTGAAAACCTTGAATGTTTGACACATACTTAGTAAAAAAATGTATATTTTAAAGTATAAAATGGTAATATTTTGATAAGGTTACATATTTTGAAATAATTTCCACTATCAAGCCACTTGACAAATCCAGTATTGTATTATTTCCACACCAAAAGTGTAGAAGAAAAAGCTACAGTATACTTCCAAATCTGGGGCTATAAGACACAAGCACAGGAGAAATTTATTTGTGCGATACAGAGGTCATCAAGGATAGCTGAATACTTTTAAAACCTTGCCATCAGAAGAGATTGAATTGGTATCTAAACACATGTTTATATGATTGGGCAAGCCACTCCTTTATGGATAAAAGTCCATTCAATCAGTGTCCGTGCCTCTGAGTAAGAGAGGAGCTTCTGAAGGGAGGTTAACAAAGGGAAACATGATCCGTAAAGATATTTATCTGGATGTCATGCAAATATGGCCTCTCTGCTTCTGCCCTAATAAGACAACCTTAAATGATTAGGTCCTAATGTCAGAGGCTATCTTAATGCAGTCAGGCTGCTTTGACAAAACAGAAGAAATAGACGGCATAGAAACAACAGAAGCTGATTTTTACAGATCTGAAGATCAGGGACGTTTTATGTCGGGTGATATCTGTATCATGCTTCACAGACAGTACATTGTCCTTGTGTCCTCACGTGGTGGATGAGTGAGACACTTGGATAGGGTTTCTTTTTAAAGGACATTAATCCTGCTCCTGGTGGGAACCTTCCCTCATGACCTAAGCAGCTCCCAAGCCCTCCAGAAAATGCCACCAAATGGGACATGAGGCTTCATCCAGTGAGAGTGGGGAAACCACATTTCTTCAGTTTGAAGTTCGGACAGTGTTGCAGCACCTTCAGCGGTGACAATAGCAGTATTTATGACAAGCTGACTACGCTGCAACCCTCTGCATGTGCACTCAATCTCTTATTTAGGTGCCATATAGTCTTTTGAAATGGATAGTAGTAATGGTACAATTTTGCAGCTGAAAAGAGCGTGTCTTAGTTAGGGTTTCTATTGCTGTGATATTAATACCATGACCAAAGAGCAAGTTGGGGAGGAAATTGTATATTTAATTTACACTTCCAGGTCATAGTCCATGATAGTGGAAATGTGTGTTACCAAGCCTGATGACTGAGCTAGATCCTCAGCACCTACATGGTGGTAGAAGGAAAAGACGAACCCTTAAGATTTTTAACCTCTAAACATGCACTGTGGCATCCTTGTAAATGCATTTATACAAACTCTCTCTCTCTCTCTCTCTCTCTCTCTCTCTCTCTCTCTCTCACACAACACACACACACACACCACACTAATAAAAATTTAAAAGTTCAAGTTCTTAAGTATTGCATTCTTTTGATTAAATGTTTTACTTCCTTCCATTTTTTTAATTTTAAATTTAAGATCTTTGAATTGATGGTCTGCCACATTTTCATTAGGAATGTTTTTCTCTTTGTGTAGTACATCAAATCATAGCACATCTTACAGTTCGTCGTGTCTTAGACTCTATGATATATTACAATGCTAGTTGACCTTTGTTGGCTGCTCAGACAGCAGATACATGTAATTATGTAGGATGAGGGGCCTGGCTGAGGAAGATGCTACACATTAAGGAAGAGGCTTTCCAACTTTCTCACAGAGCAGCGCACATTATGCAAACAAAAGCTGACATAGAACTCCAATATGTAAAGCAGAGAAAGTGGTATCTTATTAGTATAAAGTTCTTTATGGTAGAACACAGGAATGTTACATGGTTAGTCAGTGGTATTAATTTTTGTCAACTGGAGATTTCTAGTGTTTTAACTGCCGTTCAAATATGCTAACATTTCTTTTAAATTAGTGTTTTAAAAGTATTTGGGACATATCAAGGCTTTTATACAATTTCCAGATCAAGTATGTGAAAATTCAGGACACACCTTTGTGAATTCATAGCTTAAATTCATAGCTAATTAATAGCTATTTATTAATTTATAGCTATGAATAATTAATTCATAGCTACAAGTTGCTAAGTCACCACATGGCAATTACTTTCTTAGGGTCAACAGGTTGGTAGTGTTTGTTTGTTTTTGTAGGGAACACTATGGCTTTGGGAGGTATTTAGAATGATTTAAGTACTACAGAAATGCCCTGGCTGGGTCATAGAGCACGAGGGAACCAAAGAGAAACTCACTTCAAGTCTGTGGATTATCATCACTTTACCATTAGTTAATTCTCTGAGTAGTGGAATGCTATTTCTTGGGCCAATCTTCTGCCCCTGTCTGACTACCAGCTGCACAATATACTGACTATATAACCCTCTCAGCCTTGAATTTTTGTCAATAATTAGGAATAAAAAATATATATATTTTATAAATTGTCCAAAGAAGCAAATAAAATAATATGAACAAACCACCAACCATATTATCTGGACCAGTAAGCAGTTAATGGATTTTAGTATTTACAGTTATTTAGTATTACAGTTACAAATACTCTACAAAGAAAAAGATTGTTTTTCAAGAGACTGTAGACAGAGAGATCTTTGAGTGGTAATTTCTGATATCCAGAAGACCTTGAGATAAGTGAGTTAAAAAGTAAATATTAATGAAAGACCACACAAAGCCGGAGTTACAGGAATGCTAACAGTTGCTTAAGGAATTTCATGGTCAGATGAAAATATATGAGAGGCGGCTATAGATGAACACACAGCAGTTGTGACAGCAAGGACAAAACCTGTGTATGCCCAAGCCAAACCAAATCTCAGCACAGAGAGGGTGTGGGCATAAAGTCGCACCCCTAATGGCAACTGATAGATGCTAGAAGACAGAGAGTCGGTGTTCCTTGGGTAGACCCCTTGTAAGTTGACCACATTCTATTGTGAATCCACTTATCCAAGAATATTTGGGCAACAAACTGGGAAGAGAGGTGGAATCTGGAAAGAGTTCTGTGGGGATGAATATGATTGAAACACATTGTACGACATTCTCAAAGAACTAATAAAAATATTCTGGTAAAACATAATAATAAAAAAAAAGGGAAAGAAAATGTGACAAGTTCTAACTTAGAGTCTGGGGGATGTGTGTGAGCTGCTGGTGTTGGCCCACAAAGTCTAGGAAGTTTTTGAGCTGACAGATGAGTTTATTTCACAAAAGCACTCAGTGGTCCCAGTGTGTTTGACACTTTCCTTGTTGTTTTGGCCAAATACTTGAAAATGAAACTCAGGGAAGGGAAGGAGGGGTTTCTTTTGGCTTACAGCTCTCAGGGACAGTCCAGCATGGAAGTCAGGCAGAAGTGTGAGGCAGCTAGTCCCATGGTAATCTGAGTTAGAAAGCAAAGGGAGAAGAACGCTGGTGCTCAAACCACTTTCTCTTTTTTATGTAGTCCTACACCCAGTCCATGGAATGCTGCTGCCTACATTTGAGCTGGGTTTTCCTGCCTCTAACCTGGAAACTATAAAGATTATTATTATAAATGTCGTCTTGAGACAGATGTCTCTTCTTCCTGGTTTCCTTTCCTCAGTGTATCCCTCTGCCATCACCTTGCTGTTCTCAGCCGGGCCGTGGTGGCGCACGCCTTTAATCCCAGCACTTAGGAGGCAGAGGCAGGTGGATTTCTGAGTTCGAGGACAGCCTGGTCTGCAGAGTGAGTTCCAGGACAGCCAGGGCTAACAGAGAAACCCTCTGAAAAACAAAAAACAAAAAAACAAAAAACAAAAAACAAAACAAAACAACAAAAGAAAACAAAACAAAAAACAAAAAAGCTTTGCTGTTCTCTAGACTGAATGATCTATATACAAAGTAACACTTGAGGAATGCTCCATTCGAAGAAAAAGTACATCCAACTAAGTAATGAAGGTGTAAACTATTACAGGGATCAGAGGAGAGCTTGGTCTCAGCAAACAGTATCTCACGGGGAGGTAATTTTGAAACAGGCATGCATCCTCAGGTTAGAAGGATGATGTTTGGATAGTTGGAGCCTAAACCGTTCAAAACAAGTTATCTAGAGACCCCCTATATGTTTTGTTTGGTTCTTAAATGTAATTGAATCAAATCCAGCATAAGAACTTCCAGTAGGTTCTCGTTGTCTTTGAGGTAAGATCCAGGGCCTGGATAAAGTTCCATGTAGTATATGTACTTAGTATACTTGAGGCCTTCTTAATACGCTTGAACCTCACCCTCACAGTAGCCCTGTGAAGTGACGGAAGAAACTCTTTGTGCTGGGGTCCCTTACCTATCTTCTTAGCCTTGTTTTGGGCAAGACGGATTTTGATTTCCCACATTAGCTGTATTAGAAATAGCCCTGCTTGATGGTTTGTTCTTCCTTCAAAGTACCTAACAATCTTCTGAAAACATTGTTTCGATCTTCCACGGCCTCACTCCCACTTCCCTCCTTCTCTGATAGTGTCTTCTTCTAAGGTCTCCAGCCTCACGTAGCCCCTAGATCAGGGCAGGCAGCTACACTGACCAAGTTAATCTCTGGTGGGAAAACCTGATGGAGCACACCATGAGGATAACTCGAGTCTTTTCGTGACTCGAGAGCACAGAGCATGTTCTCTTTTCTTCAACTAAACTGACAGCAAAGAGCTTCTCTCTCAGACTAAGTCACCCACTATGGACATCTCTGATGTTCTGGGGCTCTCTCAGCATGTATGCTAGTTTCACACACATGGCTTCCTTCCTCACACCTGCACTCAACAACACCTACCCAGCTCTGATACTAGTTTGTTTCCATCTGACATTGTTCTGGAAGTACCTCTTGGCTCCCAGTTTTGATCAAAGATTTAGAAATCAGCCTTTTAATGGTCTACCTCTTATAGTGAACATTTGTATAACAAGAAGAGGGGTCAGTACATGTACAGTGATTTTCTGTGTATTTCCTGTTCTCTGTAACACTTGGATTTTCTAAGGTACTTTTAGTGTGTATCTTTAAGTAAAAATTGTTCCCTTCCTCAGATTTAATAGGGTGCCAAACTATTAATACATAATGACATTTTTATGTCATAAATATGTGCTGATTCTAAGTCTCTCTCTTTATATATTTCTATCCATCTGCTGTCACTCTGCCCTGTGAATGATCCAAATTGAGTTTATCTTATAGAAGAAAGATTTTCAAATCTATCATAGAATCTGATCATGTATAAGTAGCATGCCCCACACCCTCTCTACCAATGCTTAGAGACTCCGAGAAGCACAATAGCAGATTTAAGAGGTTTCTTTTATGTGAAAAGCATTCTTCAAGGTGACTCTAAATTAATCCTGTGAAATCTAGATTTTGTTACCTTCAGGTAGATGAACAGTTTGGAGACAAGCAAAATGGATTATTATACCTGACTTACTTACACAAAGTAGAAAACAGGTCACAACCTTTTTTATTTAAGCTGATCAACTTAATTATATGTTTATGGGTACAGAGTATTTGCAGGATTTTCTGTGGTTTGGGTACAACTTCCTGCTAGAGAGGGGTGTGGGGTGAATGGAAGGGGAGGAGCTATTGACTTTTGACATCAAACTCTTCAGTTTAGATACTACTCTATTGAGTCTGAACGATCTTACTCAATAGTACCCAAACTGGTCAAGGTTCCTATAAGAGAAGACCAAATTACAGGTATGTAATGTTCCAAGTTTTCTGCCAGGATCTTGAAATTGGTGGCACACTGATAAAAAACTGCCAGTGTGCAAGACTGCAGAAAAATAGACCACTCTTGGTCAAAATTCTAGGGACCTGACGAATTGTGCAATTTCAAATCTCTGAATATAAAAGCATCCTTCACTCAAGCCTCTTGTAGAATATTGAACCACGGAGCATATTTATTTGGAAAGCCCTGCTGAGGCATTGAAATGTGAGAGAATGCTCTCTGGCTCCGGGGAGCAAGGCGTCACAGAACACCAACTGATAATGAGGGAAGGTGCATGTCCGGGATAAGTGTCCCCAAACTGTAAATTTGGTTAGAGATTCTTCCATATAACTGTTAAATGTTGTCAGTTAAGAGACAGCCCCTTTATAGTTATATGTGTTTCTGGAAGGCAGTTTCCTAAAACAGTAATAAAATAGAGTAGTTTTGGTGTTTTGAGACAAGTTCTTGCTTCATAGTTTAGGCTGGTCTGGAACTTAAGGCTTTCAGCCTCCCCACTGCTGGGACTTTCGGGCAAGCATCACCGGTGTCCTGATCTTAACAGTAATAGAAATAACCAGCATTCATTGAGAAATTTTTCCTATGTGTTATGTTCAGTTCTAAACTCTAGAATCTACCCATCTGACTCTCATATCAACTTCCTGAGATAAAGCTGATCATTGTTCCCACCTTTCATGGAAAGACACTTGGGTGTTTCAAGGGCAATAGATTGTCTAAACTTATGTCTTCAGTGGATGGGAGGGGACCCACATCCAGTTCTCACACTCACCCAGCTGGTCATACAATAGTACAGTGTCATGTACAGCAGAAACTCCCCCATTTGGCTGCAGTAGTTGAGTTGATACATCTGAGTTATCCAAGGAGTCTTAAGTGGGGGGACTGAGATTAGATCGACCCATGGGACATTTTCTTGATTGCTAACTGATGTAGGAGAGCCCATTCTCACTGTAGGCAGGACCGTCTTTAGGCAGCAGGTCTCGGACTGTATACGAAGAAAAGCTGAGCTAGAGATGGTACTGCTATGGGATGCTACTTCCTGGCTTGATCCCCCTGTGGCTTCTGCTATACTTCCTGCTTGAGCTCCAGTCTTGATTTCTCTTAATAATACATTGCAACCTGGAACATTTGAGCCAGATAAGCCCTTCTCTTGCCAACTTATCCTTGGTCATGATGTTTACTACAGCAATAACAGAAAGCAACATAGTACAGGAGTATAGGTAGCATTGTTGGTGTACTTTTAACAAACTCTGAACCTTAAGTAGAAACAAGAGGGTGTGGTGATGGGTGTCGCCTTTAGCACACAGGCAGTGCTGGATCTGAGCTGGAAATGGGGAGGCGTGAACTTAAAAGGCATCATTTCCAGAACAGAAAAGGATGCCTTCCAAAAATGGTAACTAGTTGTTGAAGTGGGGTATTGACTATATGCTTGACGTGCTCTGTCTGTCTGTCTGTGCTCTACACCCATATGTAAATTCTTATTTTTTGTAATTTTTCTCTTTTGTTCTCATCTGTTTGTAAATGAGATGGAAGCACACACAGCCACCTGGCCTAAGCTTTACTTTTACTGTCACAATAAGGGACACAGACCCTGATGGCTGTTTATAAAGTTGGAGGCCTCACACCCAGACATGTCTTCTGAGCATATACCTGTGATCAGAAGCTAATAGAGACTTGCAGATGCTTTGTCTTCAAGTGTTCTTTGTTCTGTGTTCCTAACATTCACACAATGAAAGGCATGTTCTTACAGACGGAGGAAAAGGAAGTACATCTCTGGATGCATGGACCTGTGGCATCTAGTTTTGACTCTGGACTTTGCTGTCTGGGCAAGCTCCGTCAAACTGAGTAACATCCTGTTTTCTTAAATTCCAGCTACTAACTTCACTCCATCTTCTGTTTCTTCCTTTGCCTTTGACCCTCCATGCTTATGTATCTCTATAAAACTAATAAAAACTTGAACAGGAAATATAGAATCACTATGAAACCAAACCAAACCTGTAGCAAGACCTCTGAGGGCCCTGTGCAATCAGAGCTGTGTGAGACCATTTTCTTGGAACTGTAAACCTAATAGCATTGCTCTGTTTGAGGCACAGCTCAAAGGCTCATGGGACAGATATGCCTCTTGTTGTGAAACAGGAGAACTTGTGAAATTATTTTTGCAAAATTCTTTTCTTTAATATTTTCTCAGTTACCTCAGGCACCCCTCTGCCACTGTCCTACTTAGATAAATAACTGGAATCTAGGAGGATTAATGGTGATAAATTAAGTATTTTTCTCTATTAGTTATTGATTTATTGTTACTGATAAGTGGTAAGTTATTCTTATAGTTATCTTCTATTACTTTTGTCATAAGTCATTTCAAAAGAGTCTTTTTTAAAATTTAGGGATTTTCGTCCACCTAAAATGTTCCTTGACAAGTAACAATTTTATTTATGTGGGGAGGTAATTGTACAGCCTTAATTATGCCACAGGACTAGTCTGTTCCTTTGGAGACACTGTACACATGCTTATATCAAAGCTGCCTCTTAATATTGCATTGTACTGTTACCAGTTTTTACCTCTAAATTGGGTCTTTTGTCTTTCTTGGAATGGTGGAAGCAATAAAAACAAAACAAAACAAAACAAAACAAAACAAAACAAAACAAAACAAAACAAACAAAACAGAGTAAAAATTCAGTAGTGAAGTAGCCTGGCCAAATTATGGTAGAAGAGGAAGGTAACATGTAGATATATTCTACCCACAGAGTCTGGGAGCTATGGAATAGAGTAGAATAAAAGGAGCATGCTTCTATCTTTCCTGAAAATGGGTAGAGAGTTTCCAGGAATTCTTTTTTAGGTTTTATCTAGTTGTTATGGCTGTTGTCAACTGTCATGATTCCCAGGTGGTGTGCCATATAGAATGCAGGTGGTATTGCAATAGAGCCGGAAGTTGTCTATGGGTCACTCTCCAGCTACCATTGTGGACCCAATAGTGAACCCATTTGAAGACAAGTTTCTGGCTTTATCCATGAACAAGCTGAAGGCTGTAGTTAGAACCCTGGACCCAAGGTGACCTCTAGGGTCCTAATGTATAAACTCTAGGTCCTACAGTGACCATTGGGATCTTAGAAATTAGAATCTCAGTTCCATACTGGCATGTGAAACCATGGAGGAGGAAGCCCTGGTCTCTCAGGGAGCTCTGAGTCCAGTAGAACAGAAACCCTGTCCCTGCTCTGATCTCCGCCACTGGGGACAGGCCATGTATCTGGTCCTGCCGTACTCTCTAGTCTCACCTAGAGAATTAGGCCAGTGTAGAAGTTCAGCTCTAGTGTATTGTTTGGTCATATTCAGGGTAACAATGTTCCAGTGCCCATTCCTTCTCTGCAAACCAACAAGGCTTTTCTGCACTCTTTTTTTTGTCTGCATACAAACACACATTCAGCCCATGTTGTGGCATATATATTTTGGCCACTAGGATTGTTTTCTATGTGTGTTCTTAAGCTGTTGTCTTTCTAGGAGTGGATGCTCTTACCCTTGTCCCCTTGTTCCCAGTCCCTTAAGCTCTAATGACTGTGAGTCAGCCAGAACCATATCTTGCTCAATTGATTACTACAGATAGAAAGTATCTCTGAATGAATCATTTGATGTCTTTCATGTTCAGTCTAAATATTAAATATATTTAGCATTGCTTACCATTCTAATAAATATTTTCCACGTATTCAGTTTCATCCATGTATGAATTCATTTATTCACCATATAACTTCAAAATCCCATTTTGTCGATGAAGAGAAGATAAAGCAATATTTATGTCTAGGGCACATGCATGATAAGGGCATAGCCAGCAATTAGTCCTGCATGCCATGTGACTCAAGAGCCTCTCTATTTTATTATTTTATTTTATATGTGTATAAGTGTTGTGTCTGCATGTATGTCTGTATACCACATGCATGGTTCATGCCTGCAGAGTTTAAAAGAGTGTGGAATATCCTCTGGACCTGGCTTACTAACAGTTGTCAGTCATCATGTAGGTACTAGAAATTAAACCCTGGGTTCTGGAAGAGAAGCCAGTGCTCTTAACCACTGAACCATTCCTCCAGGCCCTAGAAGCTGACTTTTGAATATCTGTGAGGATGCCTTTCACAATATTGGAACACTGTGAAGAGTTAGCAAAAAAAGATGCTTACTATTGTCTGCGCTCTAGCTTAGAGCTGCTGTGTCTTTTACTTTCTGTACACTTAGGTCTTCTGCTCTTTGTTCATGCCAACTTTTAGACAGCACCTGTTGTCTCTGTGGAAAGCTCATTTATTTGTTAAAGTTATGTTTCCCAAATTAATAATCTTTAAAGTTCACATTAGCTATTAGTACAATATGTAGTTATGAACGAATGAATATGTGTGAGTCTGCTCTAAGATGAGATTAAAAGTTGTCACAAGTAGTTCATCTTCAAAAGATGGAGTGAGGACAGACAGACATGAATGGAGGTAAAGGCTGCGAGATGAAGTGCTGGATCTCATTAGAATTCACAGGGAGTCTCCCACTCACTGCTTGGCTTTCTCCATTGGCCCTGATCTTCCTGCATCTTCACCTTAGCATCCAAGAGATAGGAGGGAGGTAAGAATTCCATAAAAGTCTCACCCCAGGATTCAGTAAAAATGCATGGTTGACTTAGGCTTCAGTATGCTATTCGGTCTGCCTTAAATATGTAAATTATTTTTGCTAAATCAATGGTTCTCAAACTGCCACTCCTTGTTTGAACATTACAGTAACAATGGAGGGCCAGTAAGGGACATCTGTTTCCTTCTGGCCAAGAGAAGAGCCTCACTAACTTGGATGGAGACCTAACATTCTAAATGATTTGAAACAAAGGTTAATCCAGTTGGACAGACCAATTGACTAGCTAAGGAACCACCCCTCAGGAAGGTGGATTTACCTAATGCCATGATAAAGAGAGGGGATAAATAATTAAGCCTTTAATGAGATAATGTTCTTTTCCTTCCCTAAAACCTAGCCCCATGGCAGTCTCTTATGGAGCCACTGTCAAACTGACCTGCCTTCCCATGTCCTTATTCAGAAAGATAAAACTTTTCCTTTCTTTCTTTATATTTCTTTCCTAACCATACTTCACATTACACTTTGGGCTTCTTAATTTTTCTCTGAACCTCATACTCTCCTTCTTTTCCTACGTAGCTGCTTGCTGCCACACAGTGATGCACCACTGCTGAGTACTGTCACTTAATACAAATGGCCTGGGAATTACTAAGTCCTTTTGTTAGTAAGATTAGTAAGTTTTAGAGGAGACGTCAATTTTGGGCAACCCTCAAAATTTCCAGTAATGTCAACATCTGTATCCCGTAGGAACATGTGAAGATTTCAAGTAATGATTTATCCAAGATCTACCCAGAAGAAATTCTGTGTCTGTGTAAGGAGCACAGCAATGTGTTAACAAGTCCCCGAGGTGACTCTAATTCATGCTCACACTTGATAATCACGGATCAGTTAGCAAACTATAACTGCAAACCAAACCCAACCCACCGTCACTTTTATAAACATCTTAGTGAAACACTGTCATGCCCATCCATATTCCTCTGGCTGCTTGAGTCTGCTTTTGTGATAGAATCAAATTGCTGCAATGAAGACTTCGTGGCCTACAAAGCTAAACATATTTGCTAGCAGTCACTCTTTATGGAAAAATATTTCAACTTAGAGAAGTTGGGGACTTGGAAGTACACTTGTTCACCTGCATGCTTTGAATCTTAAAGTATTTATCTGGCCTTTAGTTTTTTCATTCAAAAGGATAAAGAGTAACTTGACCCACTGTCCAAGTTATTATGATGAGTTGGTATATGCAAAACTATGAGAATTCCTGCCATATTTCTCAAATGTAGAAATAATCATTGAAGCAATATTAGATAAAAATGCTAGTTTATACCTGATAGAAACCAATCCTTGATTCATTAGCTAAAGCTGCTAGTTTTGATACTGGGCTGTTGCCCTGGTCTCAAGTCAGTTCCTTGCATTGTGTGTTGAAATAATTCAGAAGGGATCCACAGAGCATAGTTGATTAGTGAAGGATCCTTAAGGGATCAAAGTAGAAAGACAGTCAAAGGGACTATTGTGAAGGAGAACATGATTCTCACAGTATGGAATAACCAGGATCAGAGGAAATATTGTGTTGACCTACAAGTTTAGGCAGGCTATATATTTTCTAAAGCCTCTGGGACAGACATCTTCCTGAGGGAAGTTTCCTGTCCACATGACTGACAGGCCATATGGATTAACAGTTACAGGAGGGGACAATGGTATGTCATTGTTCTCTACTGGAAAGTCATGTTTCTTCCCAAACCAGAGACAAAGCTTAAATTTCATTTGGTTGACCAAAAGTTATTTAAGAGGTGTAGATTATAAATGATTAAAAAATTAAAACTCAATACATTTATAAAAAGTCAGACTTTATTAAGAGGAAGTAGTTTTACCTTAATAGGCTTCAATAAAGGCCTGCTTCCTCTACTTTCTTCTTTTGGTATTTTACAGGATTTGAAAAATATGTATGGAAGTGTTCACTGAGGCAGTAAGAGAGCCTTGGCTCTCCTGGACCTGTAGGTACAGACGGTCATGACCACGTAATGTGGGTTCTGGGAGCTGAACTTGGATCTTCTATTAGATCAGCACATTTTCTTACCACTGAGCCATGCCTCCAGCTCAAAACTTCTAAATATTCAAATTCTCAATACTTTCAAATTCTCAATACTTCTACAGTTTAAAATCAGGGTTTTATTTATTTTAACTACAAGCCTATTTAGAAAAAGTCTTAAGGATAAAGATGTTAACTTACCCTGGTAAGTTGGGATATTAGAGCTTGACTCATTGTTAACAGAAACAATGACAATTTTCTTATCATGGTGTCTGTATATATTCTATTGCTTTTTGTGATGTAGGTATGTATACATTGCATGCATATTTATATATGATCTAAAATATGAAATTAAACATATGGTTACTTTGATTACTTTGAGTTTTCTGTTACTTTGGAAATTAAAAGAGTACTTTATTCTTAATGATTCTCATGTTAGCAGATGTATCTGGGATGTTTTCTATTCTGTATGGAATATCTGAGATCACTCATGCTATTGTATTTAGATGGGAAGTTTGTTAGGGCCCCGGCCTTTCAATATGATATTTCATTGTATCAGAACTCTTTCGCTCAGCTGTCAGATTAGACATGGCTTAAAATAACTGGCTTCTGAGATGGAGTGCTTGAGAGAGCAAGCCGTGTGAACAGGTCTTAAGCTCCTGTTTACAACAGAAGTATAGACAAAGCATTGACCAAAACAAATCACATGCTCAAACCTAGATTCATTGTGTAAGGAATGTGAATCTACAAGTCCAACAGTCTTGGGGGGCATGCTTGTTGAAGGCATCCAATGCCAGTCAATGCCACTTCTGCATAGTGGGAACTTAATGACTCTAAAGATACACAGACTGGATACATGGCTTCCACTAGCTGGGGTTTTGGAGTAATATTACTCACATTTATTTATCTTAGCATGTACTTGACACTGGTTATAGAAACTAATTCCTTGATGTTTAAGAAACTAGATTTTGAGTAACTAAGCACAGAAAGCAGATTTTCTTTTTACCTTATTTTATATCCTATTGTAGAACTTTAGAGCACAAAGTATAAGGCAGATATTTTGGATTAGTTTACATAAGGCAGCATAGTGTGAAGTGCAATCATATGATAAACAAATCATGCCAGATTTTCTGAGATAAGTAAAAATACCAGTTGAATAATGAGAAATCAAAACATTTGATTTCTGATTTTATTAAAAAGTTTTCAAAAAAAATCAAAATATTTATATGAAAGCACTTGCCAATAAATAGGATGACCACCAAATCAAATGTCACGTGACAGCAGGCTTTTAACCCACAGCCAAAGCCCCCGATTCCTTAACATTTATATTAAATATTTTTGAATTGTTTTGTTTTTCCTTATTAAGGAGTCCTATTAAGGTTACATTTTCTTTGAGTAATAAACCAATATGAAACTAAAAAGTAAATAAGATGCCATTATTTCATCAAAAGACCAACTTTTTTGAATGAGTTAGATAGAAAATAGAGCTTTCTAAAATATTAGTGGTTCATTTTGGGTTATTAAGAGAATCTGCTTATAAATTCATGAGTCAGAATCCATTTTTTTCCTAGGGAAATCTGTTCTCTTTATATTAATACAGAACCTCATGAGCAAGTACATGTCAGCCACAATAGATGGAGACATTAAGGTCGTCACAGTAGTGACTGATGGGTTTCTTCATTCCCCCCACTTCTAGGCAATCTTGATCTATTTGTCCAGAGTGCCTTAGAATTTACAACATTATACTATTTACAGATAACTCAAAAATAAATGCAGATGGGTTTTTAATGAATTATTGATGAAGATTACATGATTGAGTTTGGGAAGATGGAGCCTATTTAGATCATATAGCAGACTTAATTCATGTGCAAATATGAGGTTATTTTTTGGGGGGGGGGTTACTGTACACCTAGTCCAGGTATGGTGGATAATTTTCCATTGCTTACTGAATAAAAGGGTTTCTAGAGTGGGAGTAAGAATCCAAGTGAGGAGAATACATTGTCTGTGCATCCCCTCCATTCTTAAATTTCCAAAACACTAAAACACTATCATTTTATCCACAATGTTACCAGTTTCTCAAGGTAACCAAATAACACCCAAAATGTTACACACAGTAAAGTGTCAGGGACAAACATGACCATGTCTTTACCCAAAGGCTCATTTTCTCTCTTAACCACTTCAGTTTTCAAGGAGAAGAGCCAAGTCCAGAAAAATGACTCTACAAAAATCAATCAGCTGCTAACTGGTAGAGCTACACCTGAGTCATCTTCATGTCTCACTGATATGTGACACCATCCTGAGATAGAACGGAATTGAAGCTGCAGCTATACAGGGTTTTTACTCTAATGGGAAATGTGCTTTTCCCCACAGCTTCCCCAATCTATACCTTATCTCTCCCAGGCAAGAATAGAGGTTGTTGATGGACTTACTTCCCTGTCTAAAGGATGTGGAAGTGGCGAATAAGTGAGCTAACCTTGCAAGAATTTTGGAGCAAAACAGGACATTTTTCCATGGATCCAGAGGAAGTGGTAGCTGAGGCATGAGATGCCTGTGTCTTCTCATCTTTTGCTTCTCTTTCCTGATGTAGGGCATTCATTTTGTTGATTAGAAAATGATTCATAATAGCAATATACTTTGTAGTCAGTGAACTTGTTAAGTCAGACAATTAAGGAAGATTCTCAGGGCTTCAGAAGAAACTTACGAGATGCAGGGAAGGAAAAGGAACACTCACAGCATAGCAAAAGTAGGATGGGGTAAGCTGGGCTCAACAAAACGAATGAAAGGTTATGACCAAAATACCAGGGCCCACATAGTTATGGGTGTCTTTAATAGGAATGGTGTTGAATATACAGGGATGGGGGAAAGTCATATCTAAAATTAGTAAGTCCTGGCTATGGAGGGAATGGGGCACTAACTTTGGCGTGAGTTACATTTTGGAAAAGAGTTGTGAAATTTCCTGTGACTGAACTGTGTGATTGGCAGGGGAAGGTCTTCCCCATGCAAGAGGTTATGCTCATTCTGCAGGCATAGATACTATGTATCATTTTGTAGATGATGCATGTGACCTAGGTACCTATTAGGAATCAAGATTGTGACCATGTCACCTTGCCTTCTGCCTGGTGGTCGATGTAAAATGGAACACACCCATAGATTTCCATAGAGGTTCTCCTGTAGTTCATATTGTTGGCTGGCTTCATTAATTTCTGTGGATTCCCTAAATTCCTTTCCCATGGCTATGGCCATGTATGACAGAAAATTGAGCTGATACTGTAACTTAACTACCCTTGAGAGCATAAAGAGCAAAGTATTGAGCTATCTCTTTCAAAATATTCAACATCATTAGTGAGATGTCCAGCTCTGCCCAGTGTGGACACTCAAGATGGACAGAGACTTCTGTTATATGCTCTCTTCATGACTGGGAGGCCAAAGAAAGGTCAGTCTCTTTCTCTAGTGCTTTGTGTTTTACCACATGGAAGAAAGGGTTTTGAAAATGTATGTTAGTTAATGTTATGAAAGATCCTATTTACATATTGGTTTACAGAGACAAAATATTAAACGTGTCAGAATTGCTTGTTGATGCAGCAAGACTTCATAGGCTCTTAAAGACTTTTTTCCCTATGGAAAACAAAACAAGGACAAACTAACTAAATGTTCTACATCTACTGCTCATGATGATTGTAGGGGAAGATTCCTATAGAGGAGTCTCATTAGTTCCATGGTAGGGAAATGGCAGGAATATTGGGTCCTATTGGTAGTTGCTCTGTATTAGTATATTATATTTGTCTGACACATAGGAACTCCAGAAAGAGAAATACAGTGACCAAACTGAGCAAGCAAAATCCATTTCCCTAGAAGTGAAGAGCAGTCTTCCACACATGCTTTAAAGCACATGCATCACTCTGCATTCTCTTGCTCAGACTTCCCCAATGTATCTGATACATACTGCATCCATCCCACCTACCACAAAATACCCTAGATTTATTGACATGAAGTCCAAGTCTCTCTCCTTTCTTACTCTGATCTATTTTTCTAGCCTCTCCTTACCTCTCTGCAGCCTCTCTCTCTCTCTCTCTCTCTCTCTCTCCTCTCTCTCTCTCTCTCTCTCTCTCTTTGGTTATTTGAGATAGGGTTTCTCTGTATAGCCCTGGCTGTCCTGGAACTCACTCTGTAGACCAGGCTGGCCTCGAACTCAGAAATCCACCTGCCTCTGCCTCCCAAGTGCTGGGATTAAAGGCGTGCGCCACCACCGCCTGGCTTGCGGTCTCTTTTCTTTAGCCAAAGAGCACATGTCTCTGTGAACTCTCTGTCTACTTTCATACCCTACATTTGTCTGTTTATATCTGCCAAACACTGTAATCATAGAAGAGCCTTTCTTTAGCACTCTTCCTGGGCAAACTTTGCTCAAGTTAGAAACATTTGCTGTCATTTGAACATCCTTGATCCTTTTTCATAAGCCTCGGTGATGGTTTCTCTTAATCCTAGGGTTTGAGCTCTGTAGGGATCTGGCTTCTTCATGGGTGTTCCTAGTGGATGGCCTAGAGTCTACAACAGAGGGACTGCTTGGTACGAATAAGCTAGATGGATGGTTATAGTCATACCGTGGGTAGTATTTCTTGTCTGTGATGGTATTCAAATGTCTTACTCTTTTACAGCAGGGGAAAAATGAAGGTCAGATTTTGTTTTCTGTATTGAGATACACAAAGAATCTCTTAAATGTCATAACGATGATACTAGTGTTATTTTTATTCTATTGTGTCAATGTCTTCATAAAAAAGGAGGTTTGTGACACCCTGAGCATCTAAAACACACCACCAAATATGGAATAAATTCAAATGAATTCTTATAGGATAGTCAGGACTAGAAGGGACTTTTTCTGTGTGAAAGATAACAAAGTTTCATGAGTAGTATCTTTGCCTGAGCTGAATCTCAGCTTTCCACCTTCAGCAGGTAGCATATTTCTAGTCTGCTCTAATTTGCTTCATTTGAAAGACAAAGTTGGTGACTATCCTCACCACTGGTACTAAGAGACAAGAGATAAGTCTATTCATATTTAAATTGAAATGACAACCTGTCCTAATGCCAGCGATCCTTTGAAGAAATGCACCTTACACTTCAAGTCTGTGGTCCCCATTCCCTGGTGTGTTCCTTGATGAGTTGTTCCTAAGCTGGAAGCTGACTGTTCTGTAAGCTGAAGCTAATTATGCTACATGCTACTTTCTACCTACAGGAGATGAGACGCACTACTATAGGTGTTTCATGTAGTATATTTTGAGCAAATTCTCTCCCTTGTTATTCCTCAAGATTGGTACTCAGTAGATATTTGGGGCTAAATGCTTGGTTAATGATGAAATTGTCTTTGCCTTTAGTTCTTTAGTTCCACTCACAAATCCTCCCCACAAAACACTTGGTTACTTTTCTCTTTTTTATCTTAACTGGCATGAACTAAGAATTCTTTTTTAAAGTCCCTTATGAATTGGCTATGTATGGGGTTCATCAGGACCAAGAGGGACTGAGAGTAGGTTCTAGGAGGGTGACTGTGGTCAAAATATTTTATTATGCATGTGTTCAATTATAAAAGGTAAGTAAAATATATTCTAAAAGAGTATCTTAGATGATCTCACAAAATTTTAGAATAGAAAGCTATTATAGAGTTTTATTATTTTTATTTTACTGGCTGTAAGCTATAGGGTATTTTGCCTTTTCGGCTCCCTTGGGAAACATCTGGCTCTGTCTGGAGACTGTCAAAACTGGTAGAAAGCACTGGTGTCTGACAAGTAGAAGCCAGGAATGCTGCTAAGTGTAATGTACACTCTACCACAAGAAGCATCCATCCTCCTAAGCCAACCATGATAGGGTTAAGAAATTGTTTTAGACTGGAAGAAGATAGAACCCAATAGGCTGAGTGACTATGGCTGGAGAACTTTGTGGTCTCCCATGTCATAAATATGATGCTGTGGAGACTGATGTCATTTCATGGTTCTGTACCATGGGCACTTAGTTGATTCCAAGATGCAGTTTCATATCAACTCTCAGGCTTCCCCTTATTAGTTCCTTGGAAAAACAGAGGGGAAAAAATATCAATCTATTACTGCAAAAGGGTTCAGGAATTCCAGATTCCATAAAACAAATGCACATCCTGCTACTATTTGTATGCTCATTACAATCCTCCTCCTCTATTGAAATGTTAGTGAATGTGATTCTCAATTTTTTCTCCACACATCACTTCAGCTCATCCTCACCAGTTCGCCAAAACACAAATATGTATGTACAAACAAGTGCACTTGTGCATGCACACACACAAACACATATATACACACACAAATTTTATCACTATAAATGTAAAACAGAGGGATTCCACTGCAAACACAAAGGTAAGAGCTTTCTCCTGGACACCTATTTCAAACCAGCTAATTTCACTACCATTGTTAAACAGAGGTCTGTACACAGATGCTTCCCTGTGCAAGATTCTGTTGCTATAGGAGTGGACCTGGGTTGAAGTGTTCATATGTAAGAATTGTGTCGTTATGCTAAGTGGGGTTCAGAGCCAATTGCAGAAATCGTATATCTTACAGAATGAAGAATGAGACTAGCAGAGGGTGTCTTGGTGAGTAAGCCACACAAATTCACAGGAAACAGACTTCATCAGTTCTAGTATCTGTGGTTTTCTCAATTCTCTTCAGATCTTATTCTGGGAAAAAAAGTTACCAAGTCAATAGTATTAATGGACTTGGCTCTTTTTAAAAACAAAAAAACCTGAGGGGACTCATTGTCATAACGGGCTGGAAATGAAGAAGGAGATTAGTGCTGAGAAGGAATCTGGTGGGACAGAGGAAGGGTGACGGATGGGCAGCAGAGTGGAAGGAGATGCAGAGGTTTCTGACACTAAAAAAGCAACTGAAAATAGTGATCTCCTTTAAATATCATTAGTGAAACCACACAGTGATGTCACTTCTGATCACGCTGCGATGTGAGTTGCTGATCTGGAGATAACCAGCTTCCTTTTGCGCATTCACAGGCTGTCTACAGTGGAAAAGACCTTCAAGTTGACTGTGAGTGGGTGCGACTCATCAAGAAAAATAACCTCACCACCACAACAACACATGATGGAAGAGACCGAAACTTCTTTGGGAGAACATAAGGGAAAAAAAAAAAAAAGAAAAAGTGAAGTCTAAGTATTATTAAACACATGAAAGCAGAGTCATTTACTTAATAGGAAGGAGCTCATTCACACACATGCAGACTTGTGGTCCCTTAGAAGTACGTAAACACAACCCATCAGTCCACCACAGTCAACATCAGAATTTCTTGGGAAATGCCTCATTAGAGAGTTTTTAAAGAATAATATGACTATGTACCTGTCAAATAATTTTCCAAAAGTCATTAAAGATGAGTTGCTCTGTTATGCATTTCCTTCCCTTGCATCTTGCCAAATTTAGTATGAGATCTGAACAGAGAGAAAACATGAACTCTTTGAACTGAAGTTCAGCTTCCTGTTCTACAAGGCCTCTCACATTCTTGGCCATTCTGCAGTTCTTCCCAGGTATGCTTCCTGGACACTTGATAAAATCATTCTCACATCAAAGTTGACCAAAAGTGACTGATGAAAAGCATTTAAGGACTTATAAATGCCAGACTATGAGAAATGATTGTAAAAAAAATAAAATAAGTAAATAAACGTAAGCCCTCCAACCTGTTTCTATGTCCATTTGTTCTGCTGTTTATTGCAGTCTGCTGAGTTTATCCCTCTTCTGTTGAAGGCCTCTGTTGAAGACATGTACACAGGACTGGAGGGTTACACAAGGCTTTCAACAAAATATTGACATACAGATGTCATGTTGTGATGTATACGTCCAGGCAACATATTTTGAATTGTGGATTACTTCATCCCCTTTCTGTACCTCAGCATCTTTTTACACAACCTGGAGTAGATGACCCACTGAAGATTGAAAGTGGTGGGTTGACTGGAGATGGATCTTCCATACCTCGGCCACCCATCTCACAGACCTCCAGATGAGTCTGTTAAAGACCATATACTCTGGACCAGCAAGATGGCTCAGTGGGTACTAGAACTTACCAACAAAGCTGACAACATGAACTTGATCCCTGAGACCCACATGGTGGGAGAAGGGAACTGGTCTACTCTAGTTGTTCACAGTCCTCCATGTGCGTACTATGCTGTGAGTCCACACACACTAAATTAATGAATTTAGCAAAATGTTTTTAAAAATTAATTTATTCTGTGTCCAGTCTTAAGAGTTTTCAAAACTTACAAAATGGAACACGAAAAGCTATGTGTTAACCGGTTTTGTTTTGGTGACTCTAGTCTATTTAGGGCCAAGTGTAAAATATTAAAAGAAAAGAAAGACTAGTGCTCATTGTACAAATTAAATAACAAAAACTGAGTAAGTTGGCATAGGCACACATTTCAGATAATAGAAGTTCTTTTTGGAAGAAGAAAAGAATTATACTGCAAAGATGGTCTTGTACATACTTGCTGTTCCTACATTTTGTTCTTTATGTATTTGTCTAGTTTCTCCCTATTCCAACACTTCTTTTTCTGTGTCCACTTAGTGTGGTTTTAAACCTCTGGCAGAGAAAGATAAACAAAAGTGCAAAGCACAGACTTGGAATATGCTCTTCAAAGTTACTTAGCACCCTGGGAGCATAGAGTAGTAAGTTCTTGCTGTGCAAGTGTAAGGACAGGAGTTCGAATCCCCAGCACCTAAGTAAAAGCCAGGTGTGAAGGCAGTCCTCTGAAATTCCAGCCGCAGTAGGGGCCAAGACAGGTGCACCCCTGGGCTTGTTGACAGGACAGTCTAACTAAATAGGTTCACGGAGTGAGTCTACCAAAAAATAAGATGAATAGAAAACAGAAGAAGATGCCATATCTGAGGGCATGTGTGAGCACACCCCTCACATACTGTATACCCCTGCAAACACCACAAACACACAAACAAATGAAAAGTCAAAGAGAGAGAACTTTCAAAACATTCTAAAATGTGATCCACCTTGACTTTTTAATCCATCTAGTTTGTGTTTTCTATTTTGTTATGTTAGAAAGTTAAAACAAAAAAAAAGTAAGGGGAATTATATATTTTTTTAGATCTCAACACTCTTCTTCACCTCGATAACTTTTTTTATGTTATTAGTTACTTTTTTTTTTAAGGGAGAATCTTACATTGGTTGGAGAAGCATATACAAATCATAAGACTCACTTGAACACAAAAGGAGAAACATCTACAATCTCTTCACTGTCCTTCCTTGACCCGAGGATATGAATTATTATTTTCCATGCCACCATAAGAAAGCCAGGATATTTCTATTAACATTTCAATGGATTGAATATTCTACAAATTGCTTCTAACGAAAAATAAATAAAACTTTTACTGTCTGCAAATTCCAGTAACAATGCAATCTTGAATCTGCTCTCAACTTAATTTTTAACTCGAGAGAGAAATAATGGTTTAGAGGCTATTATGTAGACTAGGCATCAGTTCCCTTGACTTCTGGGCCCACATTTAATTTCCAGCCTGTTAGGATTAAAACCTGAAATTATGTTGTTATTTTAGTTTAGAATTCTTAGTATTCTCATAATCATCATTAGCAAGAATCTTGCTTTGTTCAGAGTTACTGTTACAATCAGCAGTAATGATAGCCATTATTATTAACAATGCAGGGCGGACAACACAGTTTGGACTGCATCTGTGGCAGTGTGAACATCATCGTGGTGTATATGCTTCTTATGTCTAAAACTGTGTGCACAGCCAGTGGGCTTAACACCATTCCATTCATCTCATAGCCTTGGCAAAAAGAATACTAGGCACCATCAGGACACAGAATTTTGGGGTCATTTTTGGGACTGAACTTACAGTCTCTTGCAGGCTGCTCCTGAGATCTACCACTGTGTAACATGCCCAGACCTTTTTTTAAAGTCTGAGACAGGATCTTTTGCTAAGTTGTTCACATGTCCTCAAACTCCTTTGGTAGTCTCTGAATTTATAGTTCTATTACCCCAGTCCCCAGTTACAGGGTATTCTGTGTCACCACGTCCAGCAAAGCAGGGAGGGCTAGGCCTGGCTTTCCAGTGACTTGGACTCATATCTTGAATGTGGATGTACTGGGAAATCAGGGTAGACTTAGAACAGTCCTTGGAAGGTCATTATGGATAGGTCAATGGCAGGCTCAGGTGAGGTTAAGAGGAATGAGAATCTCTAAAGAAAGTCAAAAAGTTGTCTGTTCCATTGGGCTCTGTGAGCTTCTCCTCAGCTTTGTAGCACTCCTTTGCGGTCTTTATGGAAGCAAACTCTACCTACTGGTGCCTTTGCTTTCCATTTCTATTTGTCCAGCAAAGAGCTGTGTTATCTGAAGTGTGGACCTCCCAGAGCTCGAGGATGGAACAGGCCAGGTTAGCTAGGACACTATGCAAAGTGAACCAAAGCCGAGCTGCTCTCAAGTAGAGTGAAGTCCTTGGAGACTGTGCTTGCCACTGACTGCCAGGCAGGTCTCAGACCCTACCTTCTTTTCAGCAGTTAAACTTTAAAATACTATTTTTTTCGCCTTTGACCTTTAACAAAAATGGAGACAGTGCTGTCTTTTTATTGCTGTTTAGCTCAATGTTAAAAACAATCCCAAAGTGCCCAGTTTTATTTGAAAACTTTTAAAATGTCAGCTATCCTTTTAGGTACTGAGTGCTGGCTTTCCTTCTTTCTTTATGAAAAACACACACACACACACACACACACACACACACACGCACACACTGATGGGCTTGATATTTATTCTATAATGTCTCACATGAATCTCTGTTAATTCTGCTGTGTTTTAGGAGGGGGTTTGGAGTGAGGTGAGGGAGTCGGACAGGAGACTGGCATAGGAAGCCAGGTTAGGAGAAGCCCATCATTGGGGCTGTGGGAAGAATAGGGTAGAAATGCTGTTTGTAACACGTAATCAACACCCCAAGTGCTGTTGACAGGCCATAAGTACCACATTTTGAAAGAAAACTAATGCATTTGTTTATTCTGAGATGCGTGTATATGTAACCATGTGGCTATGCATGTGGAGATCAGGGGGAAATTTACTTAGAGGCATCTGTCCTCTCCTTCATTTGATAGTTCCTGGAGAGAGAATTCAGCTCCTCAGGCTTGGCAGCATGTACCTTTACCCACTGAGCCATATTGGGAGAGTCACCCATGACAAGGAATATTAACGACCAATATCAAGACATCACACTTTGATCTCACTCATGGTGGCCTTCACTGTAGCTTTGGGCAGATCTCTGGATGACAGATATTTTCAATTCTCTCATGTAACCTGTGCTCATAATAGCCTGTTTTCCAGGAAAGTGATGGGGTGGGTTCGAGTCTGTGAGGCATGGGGAATCTGACAATAGAGGGAGCATCCTACCAAGTCATATTTATTTATCCTCTTATCTCCACTACATCAGGTTGTCTATGCTTCTATCAAATCTATCTTTTTACACAGTCCATATAAATGATTTCAGGTCATTTTCTTTAAGAAAAACTAATGCTTCTGGAAATTTTCAGAATCCTGACATAATCATAAAAGAGTAACAAAAACATAGAATGAAGGCTAAGCTTTTAAAATGTTATAAAAACAGACTTCATTTCTGGTTTCATAAGGGCTATCATAAGGAGCAGTATGTTTCAGTGACTATAAAAATGAAGAAGATACATTGGAGGTGGCATTTGAAGACAATGTGCTAAAAAAAAAAAACTTTTTAAAGATGCATTTTACACAGGGTGAATATCCAAAATGGGTTTTAGAGGATTTTATGGAGACTGTTTTTCTAGGCATTAAATGCTCAAGGAGTAAGCATGGAAAAAACGGAGAGTTGGCTCAAAGAATTCTGGAGAGAAATGGTCCATTGTCAGAGGGATATATAGGGAGGGTGGACAATGGCTTCCTTTCTAGCTTTTAGGAGTTTAAATATCTTTACTTGATGAGTACTTCCTTTTACATGTATTCAACCTCAAACAACTGTCTTTGACCTACCCTACCCCCACCCTACCTTAGTGTGGTCTGTACTTGTGGACTTCTGGTATCAGAAGAGACCTATGTTTAATAGTTAGTAGTTTGGTTGGTTTAAAAGGTCAGTTTCCCCTTTGTCAAACCCAGTGGCATCTGTGTGTCCCTCCCACAAGCCACCTCGAGCCAGTTCCTCCTCTGCTCTTCCGCATTTTGGTTAATGTCGCCGTTACTTGTCTAGTCACTGGATTTGAAATCACAGCCTTATCTGACCTCACTTTGTGATATCATACTGAATATCTGCTGAGATACTGAAGTGGGCAGGTATTCCTAAGAACTGAGCAAAGGTAAAGCAGCCAAGAATCACATTCTCATGCACAGTCTGGCTATGCAGGATGTAGGTGGGGCCCCAGACTGTATTCTCAATAAGCTCCAGTCATCTCCACATTTCTGTGACAATGCAATGGTCCCTTCATGGTGAGCAATGCCTGATGTGTCAGGCAGGAATGAGGTTGGCTTTATGTTCATATGACTCTTCCTTTCTGTGCCCTGTTTTGGAAAAGTCCTTGGACCCGCAGGTCTAGATGAATGACACTAAGTATATTATGTTGAAGGTAATTGTTTTTAAAGGAGTGAAATGAGAAATATTTGGAGAATTTCCCCAAACACACACACACACACACACACACACACACACACACACACACACACACACACAGAGAGAGAGAGAGAGCAAGTGACACTTGATTGTACTCTGTTCTGACAGCTGCTTGCATCTCGTTCCATTAATCCTTGTTACATGCTTTCTTCTGTCATAATTTATTCCTGCAACTATTTTTGAGGGTTTACTACATGTGAGATTCTAAGCTACACCCAGGAAGAAAACGATTTCTCCATACAGTCTTGTGTAGGAAACAGTCAAGTAAGTGAAAAGGTATAGTGATATGGCTACTTTTCTTCTCCTAGAACATTCTTTCACTGTTCTGAATGACCCAGAGCTTCATGGATGCACATATGTTATGATGCTGAATGGTTTTCTGTAATAGTCTGATTATGCAGTGATGCCTCCTTAAATGTGAGAACCCATCATGTCTAGATGGGTGTATCTTCTGTAGAAGTATTGAGGTCGTGTGAGCCACCCAGGGATTCTATATCCACGTATCTATGCTGGTTCTGTAGTGTGTCTCTGGTCATGTTGTAATTTCTATAAATTTCACTTTCAATGACCAAATATGTATTAGACCAACTCTCCAAAGGAAAAGACACCCATTATTAGTTATGATTGACTTATTAAATGCCTGTGTCCATATGGATGTGTATTTGTGTGTAAAAATGTAGGTGCACTCATGAATGGCAAACATGCTGATATCTGATGGCAACTTTTAGGAGTGATTTCTCCCCTTCTACCTTGGTGAGGGAGGTAGTATCTAAGAAAAGTGAAGTGTAGAATTTGCACAGAAGTGAATGGACTTAAAATGTATAATACTAAGCACTACCATAATACACTCTCAAAGAGAAATTAGCTGTAGTTCTCTATCATATGTATGATCTATCCAATTATTTATGTATATATATGAACAAATGTACATGAGGGTACAGGAGAATGTGAAGAAAAGAGAACACAAAAGACTAAATGTAAGGAGATAAGGAAGACTATAGACACAAAATACGAAAAAGAAGATAGCATTGATGGTTTTTCTAGCTCTAATTCTGTCATGAACTTTTGTTTGTTTTGTTTTTGATAGTGGATAATTGCATAGAATATATTCAATACATAAAGCATAAAATTTAATATGAAGCATCACAGCTTCTGTTTTGAATGCCAGCTTATTAATTTTGGTATATGAGGCTTTTATTTATTTGCAATTTTTTAAATAGTAAAGCTTGAAAAATAAAAATAATAAAAACAAATCTTAAAACAATTTGATAATGTTTTAAGTAGGTTTAAGTATATTTTGTTCTGGGCTGAATTCATAGGTCTCCCAGATCCTGTGGTAGTACACCGTGCTGGCATTTATTCATGTCTAGGTAGTCTTGGGATCCATTAACTGGCATACAGGCAGTGCATGATCAGAATCAATGCCTGAAAATGAGTACAGTAGTGAGTGGGGACAGCTCTGGCTTTCTCAGACAACTTTTCCTTCTGGAACTTGTTTCAATTATTCTTTGTGGTCGAGAGCTTAGGCTCCTGAGTCAAGCAAGTGTTAGGAAAAAACGACCTGTTAATGCTCACAGCAAACATTTTATTGAGTGGTACTGATGGCCTGTACATTCTATGTGGATACGGCTTTTAATCCTCATAAAATTCTCAAGGGAGATACTATCAGGCCCTCCTTTTCATATGCAAAACTGGGCTATCAAGTTGTTTAAAAAAAGAGGTGTCTAGATCTGAAAGCTATGTTGTTGACTTCAGAGACTGTCAACCACTGCCAGGTAATTGCGATGTCATGTAGACAACTGATCTGTTCAGACCTTTGCTAGTGACAAGGAATTGTAGTCTCTATTTCTTGTTTTTTTGTTTTGTTTTGGTTTTTTTGCTTTGTTTTTTTTTTGTTTTTTGTTTTTCGAGACAGGATTTCTCTGTGTAGCCCTGGCTGTCCTGGAACTCATTCTGTAGACTAGGCTGGCCTCGAACTCAGAAATCTGCCTGCCTCTGCCTCCCAAGTGCTGGGATTAAAGGTGTGCGCCACCACTGCCTGGTTAATGTCTCTATTTCTGCTTTCTTCATCTGAAAGGGAGACTGCCTATCACTTTTCTCATGGCAAAGTGATTGGAGTCGGGAGGGCATAAACAACAAACTAAAACCAACACCACACATTTAGCATTTAGAAAATCAAAAACTCAACTAAGAAGCAAAGGTTTTGTGAAAAACCTGGCTAGAACATGAGAACTTTCTGCCTCAGCCTACCAAGTACATGGTAGATAGGTGTGCTTTCTTTCTTCGCAAATGTCTACCTCAATCTCCTTTGTAGATGTAGTTCACGTTGTAAAGAGATGACCTTTCATTCAAATGTTGAGATAATTTATTCTCATGGTGTAGCATTGACAACTCAAAGACCCTATTCTTATGGAGCCCTGAAAAAAATCCTGAAGTTGCTATATTTTGCAAAATTTCAGTTGTCTTCCTTACACAGGAGAATCCCTCCAAATTATGCTAACTGCTTGGTGGTCTGTCTTCTTCATTCCTTTTTAGATTAATAGTCCACATAAATAAAAACCTCCATATTTCTGAGACATGATCTTATTTCAACAACTGTAAGGATTATTAACTGTTGTAAAACATCTGAAAACCTTCTCTGTGTGATGAGTGTTTGACATCAGCATGCTGATGCTCACACTGGTAGTCTGAACAGTGCTTAGTGATGTCCCTGCTGTTGGCCCCTGAAGCACAAGTGACCAAAGGCTTATTCATTTGTATTTTAAATAAGAGAGTTAAATAAATTGCTTGCAATAGAAGCTGACACCGACATAGTCAGGTGAAACACTCATGAACAGATTCCTGACTCCCACCTTCTCCGTTTTAAACAATGAACTCTAATAAAGGTGCTTTTAATCACTGCCATCATAATGACAGTCTCGACAATAGGGTTAATTGCCAAAACAACTTCCCTGTGTTTGCATATATCTGCTCATCCAAATGGCAAGATTTGTGTCTTACATGCGGCACTAAGTCTTTGTTCGGAAGCTTGATTCATTCATCTGCAGGGTAAAAGGTAGCATCTCTGAGGCCTTGGCTGGAAGGCCATGGAAAGAAGAGATGGCAAATCAGCTATCTCTCACACAGGGAAGCAAAGACCCACAATGACCAGTTGTCTGACACTCACGTGTGTGTGTGTGTGTGTGTGTGTGTGTGTGTGTGTATGTGTGTGTGTGTAGGTTTTCTGAAGGGCTCACAAAACCAAGACCTACTTATTTAGTGTTTCTTCTGATAACTTAGGGTGAAGGCAGCTGGAAGGTTTTCTTAACAGGAAAGAGACACAATCAGCCTTAGATTTTAAGAATTCAGTTCTGGCTGCTGTCAGCCATAGAGGGACACAAATTAAAACTTGAAAGTGGCTCCATAGTTAAGAATCAATTTTGAATGGGTTAGTCGGTAGCCATGGGGAAGAGAAAGAGCTGGGAGATGAGGGGTAGATACTGCAGGTTTGCAGATAGATGGGAAAAAAAAAATCAGGCATTCAGAACAAGTGTCAAAGCTCCAGTTGAGAAAGTGGATGGTATCTATTACCTTTGAATAAAATAGGGAATCTTAATGTGGGAAGCAGGTGGTGGGAGAGAAAACAAAAAATGAATACAAAGGAAGAAAATAGATTAAAGGACTACTCATATCATTATATACATCACACACACACACACACACACAAATGTGGGAGGGAAGGTCGCTGAAAAGAATATTCTGATCTCATTCTACAAGTAATATGCTTCTGTGTTTGTTTGTGCTACTCTGGGTGACATCACTACAGACTAGCTCACTTGAACAGTATCAGTTCCACATTCTCTTCTGATGCTGTCTTCACCTCATCAAGGGAGCATATAAAATCTAGTTCTATAGCCCTGGTTACAGGAGATTCAAGAAAGCCGGAAGATTTGACTCATGTGTATGTCTAGAGCTTCCTCTAGGAGGGGTTCGCAAGATCAGACCCACTGAAACCCAGAAGTGTGCTTTCCAGTGTATCCATCATTAATTTAATCCCTAGGACTTCCTCGAAAACCAACCCCCCAACTGAAGCAACAAAAACATAATGCTCTGAGAGTCTAGTGAAGGGCCCCAGGATAAGGGGGGATTGTCTGTTCACACTGTAACTTTGAGCACTATAGGTATGTTTGCATTGGGCAGTGGTAAGGTTTGATTAGGGAATTCCATACCTTCTTTCTGTCTCTAAATTTTTAATTTGCATTTTTACTTTAAAACACTCAAAGGAAAATGTACAAACTAAGAGGGAACAAGCGTGCAAAGGACCAAAATGACCAAATCCTACATTTCCTATGCCTGGGATTTATACTCGAGTTTATGACAATAAATAGGATCTTTATTTATTATTTATTTTTTTAAGAATAGAATTGCTATTTTGTACTATTTTGAATTATTTTGGCCACAACCAGATTGGATGCAGTTTCTATTATTATAGGCAATGCCTATTTTTTCAGAGATCAATGTGCTGTGTCTTTCTGAGACCTAAGGATGTTTCATCTCTACAGATAAAAATGTCTACTTTCCTACCTGCTTTAAGTGCCAGTGTCAAGCTGGGAACTAGCTTATACTGGGAAGACCATCGATGGCAAACAAAGAAGATAGAAACTGGTCCAGGACACCCACACCATCTCCAGCTGGGTACCCACTTCATATCTACTTTCAGCAAGAACACTGGATGCTAATATATGATAAATGTCACTCTTGAATATACCTCTGTGTCTGGGAATAGCTTATCATGGGAAACCCCAGATTAATTTAATAATTTATTGCATTAATGAGAAGTCTGGAAGATGGCATAATGGTACCTCCTCAGCCCTGGTGGACTTAAATCTATGTATGGCTTGTTCTGAATTTCAAATCTCACTGGCTGAGAGTCAGGATATGGTGGGCCTGAGCTCCCTTTGATCAAGAGTCAATGGGATAGAACTCCAATGTGATGCTGCAGGCTTCCTTCTGTCCTTTTACTACTAGCGCACTTAAGACCTAAAAGCAGGGTGTGTCAGATACCCAGTAATACACATGTAGTCGTACTAATATCACTTTATTTACAGTTGCCATTGATCCTAACAATGTCTTCCCAAGTCTACTATTTTAACTCATGCTCTTTCCTCTGAAGAAACTACTGAATCATATCATCTCTGTCAGGCCTGCCTTTTTATGTTTAAATCAATTGAAAAGAATATTTTGTAGGAGGCAGTTGTATTTGATCCTGGGCTAGTTTATGCTGGATATGTTACAGTAATTATTGTGACACGAAGTCTAATTAAATATTCTATAAACTTTGACATATGAATACAAAAAATAGAATTATTTCTGTGGCACAAATGTTATGGGCTTTAGAATGACACAGTGACATGAAGACACTAACAATGAAGATGTGGAAGTAGGCATGCAATGTATAAGAGGAGATGCCTAGGGAAAGAGGATTAGCTGCAAGGAAGACATGTTTTAGGTGCTTGGTAGGATGTAATTTTATCTATAGTTTTCTTCAAGTGACTTTTACAACTAGCCAACTAATGATTATAGTGTATAAAGACATATCTAGAGCAAAACCAACTTGAGAATGGGAGATATGTAAATTTAAAAGCATATAAATGAATACGAGTAATACATATACATTTATTTCAGTTTGGGCGTGTTACATTTGTAATGATGTAGTAAGTAAAGCATTTTGAGACATATGCTCACTCCCCTTGGGGCTTTCTTGTTGTAGTATTCTCTTCTTGCGGCAAGCACAATGGTTCTCTAGTATACAGATTCAAAACAGATCATGAGCTGCAATACCAGCCAGCCAAGCTTTGATACTGTTTTTAGCAACTTTCTATGGGAATGAAAGAAACCCAGATTTGGATTCATCTAGACACTGGCTTCACAGTTCACTTCAAGAAATAGCCTGTGGTCTTATACACATCATTTCAATTCTGGCTTTTGGAAGCCTAGGTTTCCTCACTTATAAAAAATGAACCTGATAGCTTATCCATCATAGAATGGAGATACGAAAGCCAGTGAGGTCTACACATGTGTGACATTAAAAGATGCTAGAAAAAGTCAACTTTCTCTTTCTTGCTTCTTCCAAATGGATAAATTAGCACTTAGGGTCTCTGTACAGCTATACAAATATGCAGGCTACCCCCATCTTGCTCTCTCTGATGCTGTGGTATTAGTGCCTACAGCTGATTGGCTTTGGGTATTCACATTCATTGAAGAAATGATTCAGCTACTGGCCTTTTGTAGTATAACAATATTTAGAGATTCCATATCCTTGAAGTGACACACACATATCTTTTGACAATTTTCCCTTTTGATTCATTCAGGAAATGTAAGGAGCTAGCGTATCATCTAGTTCATCAAATAAACAGAAAAGGCTCTGTGTGAATAAATATGGTAAATTGAGGCGGGGGTATCTTTCAGCAGCTCTGCTCAGCCCAAGTATCTGCATTGTTGAGCAAATAATCAACATCTTGATATGAGACTTTTGATTTTCATTTTTCCCATCACCTTCTTTAAAATGAATCTGGAATTACTCTTTACGTGGAAAAACAAGCTTTTGTGAAACCCATGGATGAGGCATGATGGGGCATGCTGTGTGGGGGCTGCTGTGGTGAATCTAGGCCAGTATACTACTCCCAGTAGTTGACAAATTCCACTGTTGCTTACTTACTTTTTTCTCCCATGAAGTTTAAAATAAACAATTAACCTATTTCCTACACAGTGTTTGGTATTGATTTAATTTAGCATGTGTTATTCATCTGCATGCCTCACAACGGTTGCTTAATTGTCTAAATCTTCCCGTGTAGAGTGCTGTCTATGGAATCTCTTTTCATAGAACACTCTGAGCAGAGTGTGGCTTACTATTTCCATAACATCTGTCTTTTCTACTAAAGAGCAGATTAACAATTATGCTTTCTTTAAAGGTGTGTGTGTGTGCGCGCGCACACGCACTAGCATGTGTGCACTGGAGAGAGGCTAGGCAACATAATAATTTTCATCCTTACATCCCAACTGCTAAGTCTGAAGATTTTACTTGTACCATAATGTGGCTGGCAAGATTGCCCTTTTCTTGCACTTTATTGTGATACAGAATGCCATTGTTTCCACTGTAATTGCTTCCAAGAGAGAAAACACATGGAACCCCTACTTCTGCTTGCACTTTCCCATACCCTCGTCTGGTGCACACGCATACACATACATGCACATACATACAAATGTATGCACACAAAGCTCCTTCCATTTGTGTGGAAGAGTAACGCAGACTTTTTTAACTCAGTGTTTGGTTTTGCCAATGGTTGCTGATATTCTCAGGTAATACAGTTTTAATCAAGTCCTCAAAGCTGAAGACCTTTCAGCACATCTTAGACTGCACTGTGCAGGGTTTATTCAAGTGAAAGTGGCCACCAGGGACATACAATTAGCTGTTCCCATGGAGAAGTTTGTTATAGTAATAAATAATAAGTAGCATAGGTAGAGATGGAATCAATTAAAGATATTTTTGACCATCTAATGGTTTATGGGAGTGCTAAATAATTGACAATGAGGTTTTTTTTAAACTGTATTTTCTGTCTGCATGTTTTCTTGTAACTAAACATTGGTCATGCACACAGGACATTGTGGGAAGTCACTATATTTTTAAAGCCACATTGTCAAGAGGACTGTTTGAAAGACAGTCACAGCCCTGACGTAACAGAGCTGATTTTCAGAGGGTTAAAACTCTGCTGTAAATATTTGCTGCAGGCAGAAATCTAACATATGAAGCAGGAGAACAAATTGTGTTATCAGTTTCAAAAACAATCTGTTTTGCCATTCATTCATTTTTTTCTTAAAGCAGTGTAAAACAGAACAATAGGAGTTGACTGGCTGGAAGGGTTTTGTTCTTTGTCTCTGGGTTCCAACAGGCTTGATGTTAAATGGAAATTTGGCCAGTGGGATCTTGGAAGAATGTTCTAAACACTTTTGGCATCTTAACAAAAGAAAAGATGAAAATGATCATGCTAACTAACGTTAAAATTGGTGAGTGTGTATTCAGGAGCTGGTTTCTAAATAAGAATTCAAAGGAAATAGGAGGGATTGCTTTATTATGTCATTGTTATCACTCCTATTGCAAAGGGATGGACAGATATCCACACACCATCTCCAGGATGTTGACGAGCCACGTGCTCATAAGAGTTACATAAAAAAGGCACAGCTCTTTCTTTAAAGTGTTTGGATAAGTGACATATAGTGCAACTTCATGTGTTGATGGGAGTTAGAGAGGCTAAATTTGGAGCTAGAGTTAATGTTGTAGTTATCATTATCTGGTAAGGAAATGTAGTTATGTCTGCTGATCTGACTTACAAGTCTTGTTCTCAGTGAGAACTCACTTGTGGCCTGGTTTCCCTTTATCCAGAATCATGCTTTGTACATGAGCCATAGAAAGTCTTTCTGTAGATGTTGGGGTACAGAATTTCCAAGCACATGTTAGTTACATCTCAAGTTGAATAATTTATTGTATTAATATCTTGCATTTGAGTCAATGTCAGTAAACTACAAAGTTGGTGGAAAAGCAGGCTTATAATATCAATATGTATGTGTTATATGTATACATATATACATATAACATATATATGCATATGTGTGTGTTTTTAATTTTTGTTGATTTTTTAAAAAAGAAATAGTGACATTCATTCATCTATTCACTCATCACCTATGGCTGGTTGGTGATCTACAACCAGAAAGGTTGCAAAAAAGATGTATGACCTATAAAGATGAACTTGTTTACCATCTAGCACTTTATAGAGATAAGTTTCCCACTCTTCAACTTATAGAATCTCACCTGAAGATTTTAAATGTAATGGTCATCCTTACCACATTCCTCTTTTTTTATCTCTCCCGACTCTACTTTTCTAGTCTGAGGACTATAGGGAAGGAATGTGAGGCAGATTTGATGAATGATTTATTCCATCTGACTGTAACTCTGGATCAGTCGTGTCAGGATTCACTTAACAGGGCGAGAAGATCAACAGATGTGTACCTGACTGGACAGATTTGACTGGTTCCCTTCCTTCCATCAGTGGCTGGTCACAGTTTATCAGGATGGTGGGCTCCACTCATTGTGGATGGGAAATAGAACAAATTGGAAATGGGACAATAGCTTTCAGAAGGAGGGAGAACGTATGGAGGAACCAAACAAAGGTCCTTGCAGGTAGATCCAATCCATACCCTGCCTGGTGTGTTCCAGCTTACCACATTATAACACTCTCAGTGAATTACTTTTGTAACTTGATTGTGTTGTTTTTGAGCATAAACTTTGCAGATGACAATGTGGTATCACAGTGTCAAAATGCTGAATGTCCTGCAAGTATTTATTAAGTGCAGAGGAAATAGCTGTGGCTCTGTCTTCTTATCATGTAATGCTTCCCTGATGGCCATGTAGCTGAGGGTGGACAATACCTTTCAATACATTTCAATAGTAGTTCTAGTCTGTCTGAAAATATGGGCTGCTTCCTGTCATGTCTGCCACATACAGAATGAACTATGGTGAGCTAGTGAAAGTAAGAATAGAAGAGCTAACTCAGTGGTCTTTGCTCTGAGCCAGGGAAGCCTGTAACTTCTATCTATATGAATTAGTAGTGTTTCCTTTAAGTGTCTGGACCTGGAGTTCAGGACAACGGGCATTCCAAATCTGATTCAATTGGCAACTGTTACATCTCTTCAAACCAGGTAGGAATTACAATGAGAGCTGGGGTTAGGAGCACTCCAAAGCAAAGAGAGAAACTATTCTCTTGGCCCTGCTATTAGTGTTGAAAATTAGGTGGAAAAGAAAAATACCACAACCAAGCAAAGAGAAGGAACTGAGTGATTGTATCCTTACTTTATCTGGGTGTGAGAGAACCCAGGACTCCAGTCTCTTTGCTCTCCTTTTGGTCATCCAAACTCATGGCCTCCATTTCCCCATCACCTCAAGACTGCCCCCAGCTTCTGTCCAAAGGAGCACCCCCTTTTCTATTTCTTGGCCTTTGTTCTCTTTTCTCCTTCTTTTCTTCACACTAAATTCCCCCTTCCTCTATTTTTTCGTTGGCAAACCCAAGACCATGAGATGCACCATATGCATCCTTTCTCCTGACTTTGGTCCTTGAAGTTCCTGTCCTTGCTTTACTTCCTGGAAATAGTGTGTCTGCTCCTCATTCCGATTCTACCTGTCAAGGCTGTGCATCTTCAGCTGCCTAAAATACTTACAAACTTATAATTAGGTTTTGTGCAAACATTTAGGGCTTTTATTTTCCTTTTGGAAAGTGCTGTAAATGAGATTTGGGTGGGGATTTTTGGCAGATCCAATCTTCATTTTTTTGCAAATTACTTATTAAAAAGCAACAGCCCACATTCATTTTATATAACACCACTAGGAATTTAGCTCTCCCAAACTTTTATTCCTATCCAATGTCTTATAAAATTAAAAGATTAAATGATTGAAGACACAACACACATTGTTCACAGGACATGGATAAATCATGTGGATACTGACTGGCAATCTTCCCTCCTACTGGCCAGGTCTCATAGTACTAGGAGGTGATATTCAGGCTATTAGGGAGAAAAAAGAAATCAACAGTCTTGTCCAGCTGTGAACTCTATGAAGTATAAAATAGTGATCAGTGTGGCAAGATATGTCCATGAGTGCAATAATGGCATAAATGTTATGACAGAACCAACTACTTTCAATTGGATTTAAGGCCTGTTCTGTAAGAGGAAACACCTTCTTGATACTATAAACCAAGAACCCATGGTTAAGGCCATTGCAGGCTACAAAGAAAAACCTACTACTATTATTCTGTGAAGTGGACATAGTCTCAAATTACCTTACAAATTCAGATGTCTATATCCATAGATTATGTGCTACTTCTTCAGAGAAGTCTCTGTGTATCATGGACACAGATACACATGGTTTCTGATGGTGCAGAAACTCACAATCAGTCAAAGTACAGAGGAAAATGTCCATGGAGGGCTCATCCAGAAATGGGACATGTCTATCAGCTCCCTCCCCACAAGGCTTAAGAATCATCACAAAACAGGAGAAAAAAAGATTGTGGTGGGCAGAGTTCAGAGACTACCAAAGCCAAACAGTGTATTCTTGATGTGAAAAGACCACTGTAGTCATGAAGTCACAGCAACTGTGGTTGTCTGCACAAGACCTATGTAAGATCAGTCCTATTAACCTTCTAGTATGGAGAAAGGGGTTCATCAGTGCTTATGCATAACTGAAGAGGTATGGACAGTTCATTGTGTCTTGGGGAGGGAGAGTCAGTTTTCCTTAAGGATGAAAGCCCCTAGCAGGTCAACCACACAACCAGAAGTATATGAGTGACATAAATTGGACTTGATGAGCTATTTAAACCCTCTCTCTTTTGCTCTCTCTCTCTCTCTCTCTCTGTCTCTCTCTCTCTGTCTCTCTCTCTCTGTTACACACACAACACACACACACACACACACACACACAGAGTTGGGATGAGTAGTGAGGTATGGGTGAATTTAAAATGAGTTGGTGGAAGAGTAGGACATAGATATGATCAAAATATATTGTATGAAATTCCCAAAGAATTACTGAAATGTTTATAAAATTAAATAAAATCATTACCTGAGAAAATCAAATGAGGAAAGGAAACTAGAGATTTGTTTGGAGTTATTTTGCCTTTGTAACTATGTGAAAGTCTCAGAGATTGCTTGTCAAGAAACTCTTTTGGAGAACTTTCCAGGGTGCAATATTTAATATTTAAAATTACAGCCCGAAGAAGAAAATATTATTGTTGAGTAGGAAAATAAATTTGAAGTTGAAATTATTCTTAAGTGAACCATTTACTTTTTGAGAACCCATGCCCCCTATAAATTTACAGCCCATACTTTTCTGTGAGTATGTTGGAGGTAACCTTCCTGAAAGAAGAGGTCAAACATTATGCCCACTGTGGTGCTCAGGACTTGGATTTGTTCCCATGGTCCTTCAGTTTTCTTTAGGATGCATCTCTCAGCTGGTGTGTCCAGTGAGGAGTCTGAAAAACTATCTTGACTTTGAACAGCACTTGCTTGACTAGAGCCAAGTTTTCTTGATTTACACTGAGTTTGTTCCATTCTTGGGCTGCTAGTCTCTACTCTGCCCAATCCACCCACTTTTGCATCTCTCATATGTGATTCCTCTTTGAAATTCAAACAAAGGAGACTCATTCCATTCTCTCATTCCCTGTATGCCTTTTCATGCTCGGTTCCACAATCTTAACTCTCAATCTTTTGGGTTAGTCTTTAAAGTCACATTTGGACATTATCCTCCTCTGTAAGCCTACTTCAGGAAAAATTAATTATTCCTCCATCTGAGGGACATTATCACCTCATTCGTATTTGTTGTGCTTTGTAAAGTTGACTGTCTAATGACTACTTGTTAAATACCCATTTGCCAACGTACAAGATACCTTGATATTCCTTTGTCTCTACTACTTAGTTTGGGAGGTGGTATGTGGTAGAGATCTTCGGCAGGCATGAAATTGAATGGCTGAGTAAATGAAATCGAAGTTATCTGGTTCTAGAGGGATCAAACAAGAAGCCTATATCCTCCAGCTGCCTTATTACCATAAACATTTAAAATACTCAATACACTTTGTTCTCATGTCTATAAAGAATTCTGTTTGTTATCTCCCTCGGAGTTGACTCTTAAGTACAATTACATGTGAAGATTTGTAGATAGAAAAAAATCAAATTTAATTGGTTGAATTCCATTTATATGTTTTATAACCATAGACTAAGTTTATTTATGTGTATGATACATAAATATGTATGAACACACATATATGCTATAATTTAGTATAGGTAAACCATCAAGCATACTCAAGTTCCTCCTTTGAAGGAGTCACTTGAAGAACACAAACTCAACTTTAACCAGGAAACCAAAAGCATTTAGAGGGCAGTGCTTAGTCAGCCTGGACCAACTGGTTCTACCTGTTAGGGACAAAGAGGTCTGATGAAGTCCCCATGTTTAGGGAGTTGTTTCTGGAGTAACAAGAAGCATGCTGTGTCTCCCCCTGCTGGTTGATGGAATGACTGAAGGGAACAACCCTTTAGGTGTCTTCATGGTCATGACCTTAGAGCCTTGTGCCATCTGGTCATTGGCTTCTGTGAACTTTTAATGAAGAAAGTTGATGTTGAGTTCACATCAGGTTATTTCCTCTCATCCCCAGCTTTCGAACTCTGCTTAATTAGCATTCTGCATTTCTTAACAATTCTAACTTCACATCCCACTGAAATAAACCATTAGGAAATCCTCTCCTTGCATATTTTAATTCCAGGCTATCACTACATTTTGATTAGATTAAAATTGTTTTTAAAAGCCTGTGTGTGAAAATAATCTTCAGGGTTACCGCAAAGGATATTGTTTCCTCTAGTCAACCAGTCACCAGGAGACACGAAGGAAGAAAAGTATAATACCAAGTAAGGTGATTCCACAAGATGTTTGGAAGAAGAAAAATTGTCTACAATTTGTTTGTATTATCTCATTAACTGTACTTGGTAATTATATATCAAAAGAATTTGAAAAAGCTTTTCCTTGTGAGTATTTGAGTTTACAAAGAAGACATTGCATAATAAATGGCTTACAAAGCAGAAAAGATTCTCACCAAATGGTGACAGTTAAAATTAGAAACCAAAGTGGTACCATTATCAGCTGTGAAGACCTAAAGCAGAGAGTAGGAAAAATGAGAGAGAGAGAGAGAGAGAGAGAGAGAGAGAGAGAGAGAGAGAGAATGAGACAGACAGACAGATTCAGACAGAGGAGAATCTCCATAAGCTAAATTGCTATGTATTAAATGTTGCTCAGTCCTATGTAGGAAACACTTCTATCAGAGGCTTTGGAGAAGGTGGACAGCTTAGACTCATTCTCTGCCATTCTAATTGCTGGACTGGGAAGATAACACATGAGACAAACACAGAGATTTAGGTCAGCTGGGAGATGACCAAAGTGGGAGAAAACTGGACTAGATTATTAACAGTAAAAGCACAAAAATATGATTGTATATATTTGAAAACATTGTGTACATTTGCTCACTGATCACATACATGGTAGAAAGAAGGAGAAGAACTAAGTCCATGTACAGGATATGTCACCTTAGCAAACACATGGGTAGAGATAGCTGGAAAAGGCAGATTTTTAAAAATTTAAATATAGTATTTTGACTAATTCTTTGAAAGTTTTAGGCATGCACACAATGTATTTCATTCAGATCCACCCCTGACTACTCCCCTTCCTAACTTCATTCTGATTTTTGTTGTTATTATTTGTTTTAAGCCTCTAAATCTAGTTTGTGCTGCCTGTATACACACAGATATGGGGACATCCACTGGAATGTGATTGACAGACCAGCAGCTATAGCCTTGAAGAAAACTGACTCTGGATTATCAGTATCCATCATCTGTCAATAGCTCCACAGCAGAGGCTGGGGACTCATATCCCCTGCCCCAACCCTACGCTGAGATGCTGCCCAGCTTGATTTTATGCAGATCTTGCTTAGGCGACCACAGCCACTGTGAACTCATGAGCACAATGGTCTTGTCATGTCCAGAAGACACTGTTTTGATCTAGTTTTCCCCAACCTCCGGATCTTATGATCTTTCTTACCTCTCTTTGAAAATGGTCCCTGAGCCTTGCTGGAGGGGTGTGATATAAATATCCAGTTTATACTGAGCACTTCATAGATGCTTACTCTCTGTACTGAGCAGTTGTGAGTTCTGAACTGACTGCTCCCCACTGTAGCAGAGTGGTAGGCTTTTGTAAGTGAGAGACAATTTTCCCAAAGCTCTGTTTTTCACCTTGAAGTTGAGATAGTTATTTCCAGCCAAGTGAAGTACTGCAAAGTCCTGTGCATAGTTATAGGTAACTTGGTTTGAATGGCCTAGATATTGTTGTCAGACTCTCCAGATGAAACCTTAGGGAGCAAGAGAGTGCAAGAGCCACACTGAGAGTTATTGTAGCTTTCCAAGGTTGGAGACCAAGAAGTTGAAGCACAAGGAAAATCCATCAGAGGAGACACAAAGCATATGATTAGTGAGAAAAGAAAAAGCAGGGAGAAGGTAAAGGAATTACACCTTTGAAGAAGGGGGAGAGAGCCGGGTAGAGTGACAAATACCTAAATTCCCATCACTGGAAGGCGGTAGCAAAATAGTCTCAAGCTTGAGGTCAGTCAGTGGTGACTACATAGCCAGGACAGATGTACAAAGGCCAGTTGATCAAGTAGACAAGGAGGAGATGTGGGCATTGGTTTTGGGGCATGGATGTCAATTGTACCTTTGATAAGGACTTTGTATCAGGTGCTAGAACAACCCCTGACTATGGCAAATTCAAAGAATACATGAGAAGAAGTGGTATTTAGAAAGGAGAGAATGTACAATGTTAGTCTCTGAAAGAAAGAGGGGAAAATAAGGAATTGCATGGCTTAAGAGAATTGACTTAAAGGTCTTTCTCTTTAGATGTTTGTACATTGATGAGGAAGATCCAGAGGTAAGAGATGTTGTTAGAGCAGACAGAAGAAACCTCTAGAAACCTTAAAATTCTAAGTGCAGGAAGGAAATAACTTCTACTCAGTTTAAAAAAAAAAAAAACGTAAAGCCACGTGACCTAATACAGATGAAGGGGGGAGGAATGTGGCGCTTCTAGAGTCTCTCATCTGATTGTCTCTATTCAGCAAAATGTTTGAGACAAAGATGGAACTTAAATATTTCAGGAAAGAGGAAAAGTTACAAGTAGTCACCTCAGAAAGCGGGACAGTGAGTGGACTGGGGAGCTGTGAGTTGATTGTCTGGCCACATGAAGGGCTCTCCTGTGGAGACTGAGCTGGACTTTAAAGTGAGGTCAGTCAGCAGTCCTGTGTTTATTTCCAGCCTCATTTAGTTTCACTGGTGCAGGTGAGGATACAAGGAGGGTTGGCTGTAGCCAGAGTTGCATTTTTTAAGTGAGTAGACCCAAGGGTAGAGCTGACAGGGCATGTGCAAAGAAGAGACTATAAAGAGTGGTAGCAGAACTTTCAGGAAGACAGCGGTGACCTGAAGATGTGAGGAGCCAAAGGCAGTTCAGAAGCTAGAATGACGGGGTATGGATGCCAGTGCTGAACTTTTGAGGAGTAAAAGGCCGAGGGTAGGAAAGAATGTCAGAAATAGTGTGGAGAGTTTAGAGAAATGAAAACTGAGAATTTTGAAATTCTTATCTGCATGGACATTGAAATCACTAGGAATGACAGAAGGAGCTTTGTAGGAAAAGACCACGTAGGGAAAGAAATGTTTTAAAGAATTAAACAAGAATAGCCATAGATGTGTAGGAGAAGAACGAAGAATGTGTAATCTGTTGTCTAGGGGAACAGAGATGGGCAACATGACAAGATTGAGGAGATATCTACTTGACACCCAACTTGGTGGTTTACAGGGTCAGGTAAGTAACAGCAGGAAGAGTGGTTCCCAGGAGAAAACCTGGTTTCAATTTCCAATATATGATATTAGTAAACAAGAAAAGATTGAACCATTGAAAATGTTGCCATTCAAGAGTGAGTGTCACGGGCTGGAAGACTTGGAAAGCAGTCAGGCATCTGGGCAACCCAGACTTGTGTTCAGAGAAGTTTGCACAAAGCTACACACAGGTTAGAGTATGGCTCACTGAGCTCCATTTGAACTTCAGATAACCCGCAGATACATCTATTGAACTAGTACCCTCCCCAGCCCACAACTTCCTGCTCCTCATCCATCCCTGTCTCTTGACATCCATTAATTTCTTCTTCATCTCTGTGTTAGTGTCATGTTGAGAATGTTACAGGAATGGAATCATACAATATGTAAGCTTTCATAACAGTCTACATTAAACATAATGTCCTGAAGTGTATCTTGCCTGGATTGTCAATCACACACACTACTGAAAGTCTGTTTACTCTGTCACATGAAAAGTCAGAGTTGGTCCAATTGTTTATTCATGTAACAATTCTGAATTCCGTTCTCCCTTTCCCCCCTTTCTATTAACCTCAAAATCTGTCACAAACGTTTCACACACCGAATAGAGTCTTTCAAAACTAATTATTGCAATCAGATACCTTAAAATCATAAGCGTGGCATTCTACTGTGCTCTTCTGTCTAACTACAGTTAACTAAAGTTTTTAAAAATGGTCATCCAAAGAAACAACTGTAGGACATTTTACCCATCTCTCGTGTTGGGCCTCTGTTGCTGGGATAAAACATTCTTATCAAAAGTAGCTTGGGGAGGAAAGGGTTATTTTGGCTGCTAGGTGACATCTATCAGTAAAGGAAGTTAAGGTGGGAGCTCACAGCAGGATCTCAGATGCAGAACTTAAGCAGAGACCACAGGGGAATGGCTTCCAGTACATGGTTTGCTCAGCTTTCTTCCTTATTCCACCCATGTGCTGAGGTGTACAGTGTACCCTTCTACGTCAATCATTAGTCAAGAACATGCCTACAGACTTGCCTATAGGCTAACTCGATATAGGCATTTTCTCAATTGAGCTTCCCTCTTCCCAGCTGACTCTATCTTGTGTCAAATTGCCAAAAACTAGTATGGCATTCTAATTTATTATTATTATTTTATTTAGCAATTACATGAATACAGATAATTTGCATTGATCATAATCCCCTAATTATCGTCTCTTGTCCTCTTTTCCCTTGTACCAAACTCCTTTGTTCCCAACAAATGTCCCCTGTACCTCCATGTCTTTTATCTGTTGCCCACTGCATTATTGCTTGGATAAGTGAAGATTAGGAGACATTATTTATCTAAATAGAGGCAACATACTAAGGAACATGACTCCCTCTCTCTCTCATCAACTGTTAAGTGTCCGCAAGTCTTCCAGAAGATATGGGGCCTTCCCTTCCAGATATGAACTCCTCCACCTGCAATGATCAAATAAATAGTCCCTCTACAGTCTTGCACTGAACCTATGAGAGTACATGCTCCTTCTTTGAGTTAATGTGTAAAATTACTAAGATAGGTTATAAAATGAAACACACATTCACATACACACACACACACACACACACACACACACAACACGGGGTGGGTGTGAGAGAACAGTATAACTAAATCTAGAAAACAGAATTCTTAGTGGATTGTGGATAGCCACAAAAGTGTTCAACTCTATTTAGTTGAAATGCAAGCAGCAAACTGAGTCAGTACTAATGGGACTGTAGCTGTGAGTGTCCTTCAGCCGTGGTGATGATGAGTTCTGGGATGCTGAAGACGTCCAGTTACTTGATCAGCATGATGGCCATTGGCTTGTTACAATGATGAAATGCAGAAAGCTGCACATGTGTTGCAGGAATGTTTTGTGAATGTATGTGTGCACCAATAAGACATTGAAACACAAGCTTTCTCATATGACCTGGGGACTTCTCGAATGTGTCCTCTTGTTTTGTTGCTCATAACAGGCTGGGACCCATGATTTTATTTATGTTTCAGTCATCGATATTGTTTTATTTGTAATGCTTTCAGGGGACAGGGAAGAGGCTCAGTTCAAGCTTGGTGGCTGAGCAAGTCTCACTACTTATTGACAGTGATCGCATTGATTTCATCGGCAGCCCTGTCTCCTGCTATTCATCCAACTGATCAAGCCTAACTTGAGAACAATGGAATGGACATGTAGAATTTTTATTTATTAAAGGAGCAACATCCTAGAATTGAAATTACAATTTAGTTGGGATAAATTGTCATAGAACTTTTAAAATGTACATTAAGGCTATAATTGAAGGGCATTATGTGCTGTTTATCATGGCAATGAAAACATAGTCGGAATGAACTTCTCCGGGCTGTTTAACTGCCTCCTATTAGCATTGAAACTATACTCACAGCCCATTATTTTTTTGGTATAAGGGAATTGCTATCAAAGTGTACTTAATCTAAAGGGAATTGGTTTATAATTGGAGTCTTCATGAAAGGGGAATTAAAATTATTTGGTGATGTTATTAGGTAGCACAGTGTAGTTGGAATGCCATGGTAATGGTTGGGTATATTGGTGAGCACCTTCTGGTGTCAGGTCATACTCTGCACTTTTATTTTTAATCACTTGAGTAGTGAGTGAGGACGTATTTATTACTTTGTTGGGTAGAACTAATTTTCTGATGAGTATCAGAGAGTTTTTACATCCAGCCAAGGGTTCACTTGGTATTCATTTTAAAAGTTATTTTTTAATATGTATATTTGTGATCCTGTGAGGTTTATATATACTATGTGCATGCAGGGGATCATGAATGCCAGAAGAAGGCATCAAATCCCCTAGAACTGGAATTAAAGATTGTTATGTAGTGTCATGTGACTGCTAGGAACATAGATCTTAGGTGCTGAGAAATTTCTCCAGTTCCATCACTTGGAATTTCCCACCAGGAGGTTTTGATTGATCCAAACAAAAAAAGACTACCATACATAAAGTATGGTAGACATATTGCGAGGGTCAGCTAAGTCCTCCTGCCAGTGGATATGAGTAAAGGAAGACAGAATATTCCTTCAAATGGATTACATAAACAGTTACAGAGTGGTGGATGTGGGATGGCTATTGCCAATAATGTACTGTTAAATTCTAATTGAATTCCTGTGAGACATGGGTGTTAATATACAGAACAAAGTATAAAACATTGTCACACAACATAGGTCAGAAGTTGACAGTTTTCTCTGTAAAGAATCAAGAAATGAGTGTTAGTTTTTCAGGGCATCTACTCCTTGTGACAACCGGAGCCTCCGGAGCCTGAAGCCACCCATAAGTGACATGCAAGTAAAGGTCTGTAAGCCCACTCCATTGTCATTACAAAGAACAGACAGTGGCTGAATTTAATCATGACCATAGACTGTAGAACTCCACTGACATGATGCCTTTTACCTTTGGGTTTATGTAGCTGTGCAGTGCAATGTCAGGCTATGAATGTAAGTTGGCTATCCAGACTTATGATGTGCTCTTATTTGTTGATGATAATGATTATATCATGTGTTTAAAATATGAGGTAATTTTAATATAACTATTTTAATTATGATATACTAATAACACTTATTGCTATCATTAAAAATAAATAGCACCTTATTCTTTCGTGTCTGGAGACACTGAAATACAGCATCTTCTGCTCTTTGAGTAGAAACAAAAGGCAGATCAATCTCATTTCTAAACAAAGGAGGATTTTTTCAGGACTATTTTAAAACTTGCCCCTTCTCCTGAGTCGATATAGTACACGGTGGCTGTGTGTACCACTCCCTTCCACCTCTCTTTGTGTGTGTGAGCATATGTGTGTGTGCACGTGCAAAGCTTTGATGGAGCTTCCTGGTTCTACCTGGAAGCATTCCTTGACTAACCTGCACTGTTTTCTGGCTGACTCCACTGCTTTAAAATTAGGGAGTGTCTTGGCTTCTCTCTATACTCATGAGCAATTTCACTCCTGATTGAAGCAGCAGTTACAACAGGATCCTGCCTACACTTTAAAACACTGGACAGAATCAGAAGTAGATAGGTGACTTTTTCCACCAAGGAGCCACTTGGAGACATTGCTGGCTTTTGAGTGAGAATTGAAACTCCACTCAGAAGTAACCATGGGCTTTAGTTCTGCTATTAATTGAATAGCAAGGTAAGAGTTCCATGTCCAATAATTTGACTTGTCCAAGACCTGATTTCCTTGTTCACAGAGTTGAGATAATATTGACATATTGAGGCTGACATGAGAATTAAATACCAAGGAATCAAAGTGCTCTTAGCTAAGAACCCTTCTGCTGCTCATGTGCCCTCCGAGTCCTTCAGGCACCTATTCGGACCCTGTTACTTATGGCTCTGGAAACATGCATTGCAGCAGAGAAAATAATCACTGACTTATCTTCCTATCTCCCAATCTGTATTCCTCCCAGAAATCTGACAGACTGATACCAGAATGCCAGCTCTGAGCTCAAAAGCAGTGACGTCTTCATACCCTTCAACAGCACAGACAATCTAGGGCAGAGTTGTAGCACACCTCCCAGTACTTTATATTTCCAGTTATTTTTTTGACATTTAACACCATCAGAACATACAGCAGAATCCAAGCACAATTTCTTTGAGGTAAAAGTGCGAGTGCTTTTTCATATCTTAGTGTGTTGAATAACCTTTAGATGCAAAGTTAGCACAGTAAACATTGACATGATGCAGGCAGCCCAGAGCACAGTGCCTAAAAATAAATACAAGAAGTTCATCTGCTGCAAAAGTTAAGCATTGAAATGGAAAAAAAAGGGAGCTTTGTGGTACAGAGATTCAAAAGACCTCATGGGTATGTGTTTTCTTGGGTGCAACTGATTAGAAGATGGTTATTATAGTGTTAATAATGACATACATGCATATTACATATCACATGGCTATACCTTGTATATTCAAAAGGCTTCAATAAATTTACTTTGAGGCCCATTACAAGTTTTCTAGCTGGTATGAAGTTTTGTTTTTCCAATTACGGTTATAATTGATTTAATGATTAGGCTGTGTAATTTGGAATTGGAAGTTCTGGGTCTGTGTTATAATTTTTTCCTTTTTGGGGTTACTTTAAAAGGCATTTGGCCTGTTGTTATTTTTTGTACAGTTGTTAGATCGTCCTTTAAACATGCTCTAAAGGTTATGTTCTTTAAACGTGGCAGTCCCATACTTCATTCTCTCCTGAGCATAGTCCTTGAGCTGAGTGTCTTTTGCCCTTAGGTTGTTTTCTTGAGGATGAATTCTTTCCCCAGGATACTTCCTTCTCTTCCAGACAGCATTCTCAACCAGAATGCACCCATTGCTTCATTGACAAGTAATAGTGTTTCTAGGGTCCATGAATACTCTCCTGTTTTCTTTTCTGTCTGGCAATGAGATAGACCTTAATGGTGAGTCCATATGGAAGTGTGACAATACATCCCACATTCTCCACACAGTAACTGACTAGAGATCACACAAATGCTCTAGGCTTGATTTGCTCTGGTATAGTTTGGCTCTTTTCCTGAGCCATCAGGGCATATGGAGACTTTCACCTTGGATGCTTAAATGAAAATTTCCCATTTCTTGCTGTACATGAAGAACAAAGTAGCCATAGCAATCACTGTCAAAGATAGTTTTGAAATAGTTGAGTTCTTGGTGACATTTCTGAGCCATTGGCAGAACAAGTAAAATTCATTTCAGTATTGAGGCACGTCTCACTAGTACTTCTGTTAGCCTCCCCCGCCAATCCCAAAGGGAAGTACAAGGCTTCCCCCTACCATACACCATCCATGGTTCAATACAAGGGTAAACATGGAATAAATGATAACAAGATTCAAGCCACATAATGAAGCTCAGTGTGAGATAGACTGTCTCTAAGTGACTAGTCCTACTCTTTCCCATCTGTCCAACTTTGTAAGCTTTCTTTTTCTTCTCTTTCAAGTGTTTGCTACACATGAAAAACACAAGTCATTCTTTCAAGCTATTATAGTTTCATTTCAACTGCATTGATAAAATGACTGGACCAAAAGCAACTTAGGGAGAGAGGGGTTAGTTTTAACGGGATTCTAAGTTATAGTACATTGTCGAGGTGACAGGAACTTGAAACATCTAGTCAAGATTCGGTCAAGACAGAGGATGCAGGCATGTGAGTTCTCTCTTTTCCATCCTTTTAGGGCCCACCCTATGAAATGGTGCCATCCATGTTCAGTCTGCACCTTCCCACTTCAATGAACCCAATTAAAGAAATCACTTACAGGTCAACCTAGTAGACATAATCCTTTACCCAGACTTTCTTTTCAGGTAATTCCACAAGTTGTCAAATTGACAGTTAAAACCAACCATGACACCAGTTATCCTCATTTTAATTATTGAACTATCATTTACTTAGCTTCTATTAAATTGTATATGACACGGTTTGATTTATAAGGAGATTCATAATCTCTAATAACTTTGTCTTAATTGTTTGTCATTATTATTATTACTAGCCTCAGATGTGAAACCCAGATAGGATGACCAAGTGTCATGTGTTAGGTTTCCCACTAGTTTTCCATTTCAAGTAGGTCATCAAGATCAAATACAGAATTCAGTCTTCACATTTAGATGACAATAGGAGTTAAATACCCAGGTATCTTGATTAGAATAATCTTCAGGAAAATCACTTTGTTCATTAGCAAAACGGGTTAGAGAAGGGTAAAACTGGGGCCTGGGAGACTAGGTAATGAGCTAAGCAATACGTGTGAATAGAGAGGAGAGAAGGAGGTTGACTTTTACTAAACAGAATTGGCCTGACTTGGTGGGAAATGTATCTTATCACCCAGGTAAAAAGCCTAGCATTCTCCATTATACAGATCTACTAGACAGCCTTTAAACCAACAACAAAATAAGAGCTGGATAGTTGCTGAAGGTATAAGAGAATATTGGGGGCACACTGTAGATGACATGTAGACATACCCATAGTGCACTTGGCGCAGGGTATCAGCCAACACTTATGTGTCAGTCATTTTCTTTGGCTTTTACGCAAATTACCAACAAGCTTTAAGAATCTTCCATTGGATAAACCTGTCGATGAGTCCAAATAATAAAGAAAAATACTGGATTTTTTGAAGCCAATTCCAGTTAGCCAGCAAAAATAAAATAAAGTGAAATAAAAAGCTCCCATCAGTCATCATTTTCATACACATGGTGTTCCTTCTTTTTTCCTCCATTGGCCTGTTAACTGTCTATCCTCTTCAGCACTCTAGATCTTACACAGGGATGGCAGAAGCAAATCTATATCAAGTTATGGACCAGTGATGAGTGGCATTTCTTGAGCTCTGGAATGATGGACAGACACTTCTTTTCTTGATTTCCCAATGTGTTTTCAACACATTCTTTGTAGTTCTCATTTTTTTTTATTAAATATATCCTAGATCATGGGAGGAATGGCCTACTGTCTCAGTCAGTTTGAGATCTATAACAAAATGCTTTAGACTGAGTTATCTCTACATAGTGTACAATTGCTCAGAGTGTACGAAACTGGGGATTCTCAAGTGAAGGTGCTTGCAGAGTCTGTGTCTGGTAAGGACTGCACTGATGCTTCACGATGTGTCTTTCTCACATAAGGGGAGAGACAAAATACGCCATTAGACATCTATAAGAATACACTATCCATGAAGACAGTGACCCACAACCTAATCATTTCTAAAAAATCAGATCCTTGATACCAGCACCGGGAGACTAGGTCTCAGCATAAGAACTTTGAGAGAAAGACAAACATCTGCAATTTGCTATCTGCTTTTCAGTGAGTCCAGAAGAAATTTTAGAATATTTCTCAATATCAGTAACCTGTTAGGTCACTGACATTCTCTAGTACAGTGTTTGAATCATAAGCACCAGTTCACAAACTTATATTTTCCTCTGCCTTGACTTTCAGATTGGCCATGTAACTTGCCTGGTCATTTAGGTGCTACTGGACTGTATAAACCAAGGTTTTAATGATACCTCTGCTTCATCCTAGTAGTCAAAGTAAGAACAGACTAGGAAGTTACAGAGAAGAGTTTAGATGTGGGGAGAAGTAATAACTAAAGTTAAGAATAAGCTCTGTGATGAGTTTAATTTAATCACTGTTTTGGTATTGCTAAGTATTAAATGATGGACTGAGCTAAAGTGTAACAGAAGTTTGTAGTTTTAGTTTGGAGGCAGGCTGGTTTCAATAAAGTGGTCAAGGAAGGCTTCTTAGAGGTATAAGATCTGAAAGCCAGAAGGTTACTATTTTGATTTAGGGCTGCTAAAAGAGCCTCTGCCAATATACACAGAATCTCTATATACATTGCAAGAAGACTGTCTCTGAAGAGTTTAATTTTAAGCTATGCTTTTCCATGGGCTATGTAGTGTGACAACCAAGGTTAGGTCTCTATATCCAACCTTATAGATTGAGTGGCCCTGGATGAGGACATAGGGACATCCTATAGGATGTTGTAAGAACTGTCAGAGGGCACCATTGCTTACAAACATGATAAACCTTAGAGATTATTCATATTATAATCTATAACATATTTATGTTGTCATTCATTATACAATGAAGATCAAGAGTTAGGGTACTTTGTGCTTGTAGTTTTGTTAGACTAGTATGGGTACTGCCTGAATGGAAGGCCTCTAAATTTAAAGAAGGAGGAATCATTGTTCATTCAGTAGTGAACAAGAAAACCAAAGAACATTTGCACTTTAAGGTTTATCTATCCAATCTATAAGATAAAATAAATCATAAGTCAAGTCCAGACAGGACAGACAACTATTTTGTGAATCCAGACCTTGAGAAAGAAAATGAGCTTTCTAATAGGCTCAGGATCTCTATCATGAGTTAGAAAAATGGGCTAGAAGTAGGGTGTGAAGTTGGATCTCAGCTCACTGTTCCATCATCTTCCTTTAAAGAAGGCTCATTTCCCCTAAGCCCTGGGGAGAGGCTGCTGTTTTTCCTTTCTATCCTACACACATTCCTTATGGTGTCATGTTAAAAGTAGAAGAGAGGGGCTAAAGGAAAAGCAAGAAGTCTCTAGTCTTTGCCGGAAGAGTCTCAAAAACCCTGTACTGATTTATGGATTCACAGTAGGTGCTGAGAGACAGTGTTAGCAATTTCTACTCTAGAGAAAGTCAGAGGTGGGAGAACAGGAGAGCAAGCATGAGGAAGGACCAGGGAAGCTGGGTTGACTTTCTGCAGCTACTAGGCAAGCAGCTGGTGTGTAGCTGGACAGCTTGAATTCTCTGCGGGTAGATGGATATTTGGATGGAAGGCCAAGCCTTGCTTGGCTCAGTCCTTCATTGCGAGCAGCAGGTGTTATAATGGGCAGCATGGATTTTTTTGTTTTTTTGTTTTTGAGGCTGGGGAAGAAACCAGGCTTTTTCTATTGTTAGTTCTATACCAAAACATTTTTTCTATTGTTACTCTTGCATCTATTTTGAATCTCATCTGATGAGATCAGATAGATTTGTAGCATTTAGCAAAATAAGGAATTTTAGGAGGTCGTGTTTGCACATATGACATTTGGATTCTATTTTATGGTTAAAGGCCTTAAAGTTTTAATGTTTAAAAACACTATTTTTAAAAACACTATCACGTTATGTGAAAGGTTTTTTGTTTTCTTTCTTCTTCCTTCTTTCTGATTTCACTTTCTGAGAGAGAATCGGTGGGAGATTGCTTGTGGTCTCCTCTATGCCTTTGATGAATTTTGAAGCAGGCTTCATTGCCACTGTGGAGTGTATGCTACTGAGGGCAGATGTTACTTCATTATATTTATCTCATTTTTGTTCATGGAAGGTTTCTTATAATACCTACACACTGATGGGACCTCTAATCTCTTTCCAACAGTTTCAAGGTGAAATGCAGAGTAGGAAAGAGAAACATCTTTTCCAGGCTCCCCCTTCCTAAGGCCAGTTGTCCACACAGTAACCTCCACTGGGGAACATATTAAACATTTCAGAGTTCATCTGGCTAGGAAGGGCTACACAATGAGGTTCTTGCACATTGCACACCAGTTCTCTGTGAGAGGTAGTTTGCTACACTGACATTTGTTCCTGGGGTCAGGAGGCAAAAGCTTTCTGAATGGGCCTGCTCTTTGTTGAACAGAATTCCCTATGCAGTTGCCCAGTCAGAGTCAGAGCCAGGCCAACCAGCAGAGCATTGCAGCAGGACAGAATGTTTCACTGATCGGGTAATGGTGACAATCTGGGAACAGGCAGTGACTTATGTTGATCATGGTCTCCCTTACCCAAACTGATGGCTGGGAAGCAAGCCCCTTGGCCTGCACAAAGAACAGTGTGTTCCTATTCTGGCTGGGAGCAGGGTGGGAAGTGCTGCTAATCTGAGCATAGTGAGCCTGTTAATCTTCAAGTTATCTAAGAGAAGGCAATTTCCTGGCACTTCCTCAGTACATGGAGCTGCATCTACTGCCATCAACAAGGTCTAATCAGACAGAAGTTTCAGAATAGCAGAATAGTGTACAGTCAAGAGCTGCCGGGCTGGCAAATGCCACTATCTGAGTTCGAGAGAATATGGAAACAGAGATGACGGAAGACTTGTGGGATGATTCAAAACTTATTCTTAAACAGTAGTTGGAAAGATTGATAAAACACATATTGGTGAAAATTTTGAAAGAACATGCTAGGATTAGGGCTCAACCTTTGAATTCCTATCATTTCCCTCTCCCCCAGGAAATGCTGATGTGGTCCTTGACCACAGACTCATGGTTCATCCTTCATAGGCTGCAGTTAAGTTTCTGGGATGAGTCTGCTTTGTCCCCGATATCTTGGGCTGCCTAAATTTCCCGATGGTGGCCTTAGAGCTCTGATTGGCTTTGAGCTTCATAAATAACCAATGAGTATCAGATACCAAGTTAAAGATCCATTAATTAGGCACTATTGTTGTTGTTTAATGAAAAAAAGTTTGTCTAGCATAGCAAAAGATGCCATTAGAAGGAGTAGGGAAAAGAGTGGGGATGGAAGCAAGAGAGAAAAGGGTCAGCAAGTGTGGTGTGTGTGTGTGTGTGTGTGTGTGTGTATGCGTGCATGCATGCATGTTTGTGCACACTGATCATGAAGGTGTGCTTCGATTTCTTCTGTGACCAGGATGCTGGGAACATTTGACTGATACAACATGAATCAACCTCGTAGTGACTTTTGTGAAATTGCCAGCTCCCCACTCTGTTCGTCTTCTCCAGTTAGCTTCATTCTTCATGTTATATAAACTGTTTATAAAAGAAACATTGTACTTCTAGACCAAATTACATATTAGCGGCTATGTTTACCTATATTTACAATTTAGGTAAAAAAAATTTATAAGTAGCTAAAATCAACTTTCCAAAAATATGTCATAAAGCCATTAGGTTAACAAATAATTTTGAATGTGCTTTTAAGTTATATCCATGGAGAAAATAAGCTTTGTATCTCCCTCAAATAAGCATTGACCAATATGTCTCTGTCTTTTCAAGTTGGAAGTGCATGTGAGTGCATTCTTTTCTCAGAAATATGACTATGTAGTCATGATGTAGAGAAAAATGGCTCTGTCTAAACTCTAAGAATCACCCTCCTTACAACACTGTTTGCTTCTTATAGGAACCAGTAGACCAGGCAGATCAGACCATATCAATTTCTTCCATCCCTCCTTATTCAAAAGGCAGGGGAGCTGGCCCAAATTTGACATATGCCACTTCTTGCCATCATCAGTTGAATGGCCTCTGAATGGCCTTTTTCATCTTCAGATAGAAAGAAAAACAACTGAGCATGGTGAACAGTGGGAGGTTCTGCTTTAGATAGAAGCTGCTAAATATTTTGAATATGGAGGAAGGGAGACAGGGATTATTTATTAGCCTATAAATTACAAATACATGTCAGTTTATGGCATGCATCCAGGCCTAACTAGAACCTTCTTAGAGAAGGTCAGATCTCTTTTTGGAAAATGGTGTAATTAACTGTTAGATCAATCACTTTAAGGTAAAAGATTTAGACCACCAGGTCAACCCCTTGTGCTATTAGTCTGTAAGTGAGAATAACATCGCATAGAAACAAGACCATGATTCTAGCCATCTATCTACCTCTCTGCAGCTTCAGACATTGTTTCTCTACCTTGCAGAAGTAGAAGCCTGGTGGAAAGAGCCCTTAGTTTCCTTTCAGTTCAAAGATTCAGTGATCCTGTGAATTACAATATTCACCTGGACTTTATTTAATATTGACTAGAATATAAGGTGCTAGAAAAAGAGATGTTTGGAAATTAATGATAATAGTACGATCTTAACATGACGTATACATAAGTCCTGTAATGCATTCCTTTAAAAAGTCACTTATTTTATTCTTGAGATTATAATATAATTGCATCATTTCCCCCTTCCCTTTCCACTTTCCATACATTCTTTTTTATACCACTCTGTATCTCTCTGTAATGGCAGACTTGAATTATAACTCCTAAACAATGTAAAATTCCAAGATTATAATTTAGATAAAAGTCTCATATGTGGTATGGGGAGGAGGCAGAACAGTAATGATTACTTGTAACGAACTGAGACTCTAGGTTTTCACCTGCCACGTCTCTGTATCTTTCAGGGTCTTGTCTATTTGAATCAATGGTTTGCTAATTACAAACTGTCTTTGGAAGGCTCAAGCACACTCTTGGGTGATTCATGCTTTTGCATTGATTTTCACATAAGCTAAGATACAGTTGCACCATTTAAGCACTTTGAAATTGGTCATCAATGAACTATTTTGGACTTAATAGATTTGATAACACTTGGCGACTCTTACATTTTGATTTTTGCATTATACTGCTAATATAGTGGGAACTGATGGTTATGGGCTATTCATCTGCTTTTGTTAAAAAAAAAAAAAACCCCAGCAAAAACAACAAAACCCTGTCTTATATGGATAGCCTCTGGTTTGTGGGTGGGCATATACAGTTGCCTGAGGTAGAACTAAGTCTAAAATCACTTCTGTTGGCTGCCAATGAATACTTTTCCTATTTTAGACTTGAAATCTTTCCTGCTAGGGAGGCAATTTTCATTTTAAGTGAGGAACAGTTTGTATTGTTAATTGGACCTCATTCACCAACTATAGGCTGAGAACTACACCAAGTCCTTTGCATCATAGGTCCAAATTTAATAGAAGTTTGAGACAATAGATTGTCTGGCAGAGCCATGGGTGAGCGACATTAGCAAATAGGTTACACAGCTTTGAGGAGTAGAAAACAATGTACATCATGAATTTGTAGCTGGAATCTGGATGTGCAGAGGCTTCGATGTAGGAATCCAACTGCACAACTCTCTTATGTCTCTGTAAGACAGCTCATTGACATTAGCAACATTGGTAAGAACCCTTTCAATGCCAGTGGCTTTATAGTTTGTGGATTGCCTCTTACCAAAAGCATGGAGGCTGAAGTGTCATCCTGAGATGTTTATTCACACTGGGGGAGTTGTGGCTTGTGGCTGGCATTATACTTATATCTTTCAAGCTTCCTTAGGTGTAAAGTCAAGATTCCTGATTTAATGTGCTGCCCTAAGGAGAACATGAGAAGAAGGCAATGAGTAAGCTGTGTTGGCAGAGAGTAAGCACATCGTAAGAATTAGCTATACTTCTTCCTCCTCTTCTCTTTCCTCCTCTATCAATCATGACTTGATTATAGCTTCAAAGTCTGATAAATTCATCGAAAAGTTGAATATGTTTTCTTTTTATCATTTTTCAATTCAGTAACATTTGTTTTTGTGTTGTTTTTAGTCAATTCAACGTAGCTAAGGGTTATCTGAGAAGGAAGTCTCAATGGGGTGAATTTCAAAATTCAGATTGGCATGTGGACATGTCTATGGGTATTATCTTGATTGTTAAGTGCTACAGGAACACTCAGCCCACCATTGGTAGCACCTACCCCTGGGTAGATAGTACTGGACTCTATATGAAAGCTAGCTAAGTATGAGCCTGAATTCATGCCAGCAAGCAGCATTCATTCCTCCACAGTTTCTGCTTCAAATTCTTACTTAATTTCCTCTCCTGACTTCCCTCAATGATGGACTGCGTGATCTGTAAGCTGAAATAATTTTTTTCCTCCTCTAAGTTGTTTTTGGTCAGTGTTTTACCGCAGTAAAAAAAATGGAATGAGAACACTATTTAAATTTAAGAATTAATTCACATGCAGAAATAAGATAATTAGTATGAAAGAATCAAATTTAACAGATGGGAGGAACATCATCTCTTTCAAGAAGTTCATATCTATGTAACTTGCTGTCACCTCCCTGGGTATTCCCTAATCTTCCAGTATTGTTGGGTCACTCTTTCTTGGATGCCTAAACAGAAATAAAAATGGTTTGCATTTCTATTAATATTAATGCCCCTAGAGATTCTCAGGTTCTGATTGTTTTTCTTAAATAATTCTTACTTTATTTCCTGCTTTTATCGAGTCTTCTTCGGCTATCATGCATTCTTTCTTGTGGGAGATCTCGTCTGGTTGCATAAATATAAGTCAAATATCCTCTTGTGGCTTTTCCTAAAACACCACTGTGCAAAGTGACTCTGTGGAAGTACAACCCCATAACGATTTAATACTGTGTGGAACAAGCTAGGCCACTCGATGGTTAATTTCTATTTGTCAACTGGGCAAGGTTAAAGTATCCAAAAATTCAGTGAGGAATTAGATACTCTGTTTACAGAGATAGTTACTATCTGCAATCTATGAACCTGTGTTATAGGATATTTCCCTATTGGATGTGGTAGCTCTCATGCGCTCTACTGAACACTAAGAGCAAAATTAGGTTTTGTTGAAAAGAATTTCTGTCTCAAATTTGTAGCATCAACCCTTGCTTTCATATTTTTGCAGCCTGCCTACCCTGTCTCACAATTTTGTAAGCTAATTATCTGATTATTCTCTCTCATCTATCTATCTATCATCTATCTATCCATCTATCTATCTATCTATCTATCTATCTATCTATCTATCTATCATCTATCTATCATCTATCTATCTATCTATCCTCACTATCTATCTCTATCTATCTATCTATCTAACTATCTTCTATCTTTCTGTTATCTATTTTTCCACTGATTTTTTTTCAGAGAGCCTTTGCTACTGATACAGGTTTATAGCAAGTCAGAGATTCATTTCAATTGATGGGATAAAATATCCTGACCTCTGCCAAAGAAAAGCTTAGAGAAAGAAAGGGTTTATTTTAGCTCACAATTCTGGGCTATAGTCCATTTTTTTTTTGCAGGGCAGTCACAGCAGCAGGAGTTTGAAGTAGCTAGTTACATCACAATTAAGAACAGAAATAAATTCATGAGAGTCTGTGAGTGCTCCGTTTGTTTTCTACTCTTATCTAGACCAAAATCTCCTGCCAAGAGAATGGCACCGGCCATAATGGGCCTAGTTTTCCCACAGCAATTAGTGTAATCAAAATAATTTCCATAGGACAGTTTGATCTAGATGAAACTCTCTTCCCAAGTGATTGTGTCAAGTTGACAATTAGAACTATCACCTAGACACTAGAAATTTGCCATCCGTATTAATTGTGCTTATGGAGCTTTGAAAGGGGAAAGTAATGGTGAGTGTGTGTTATCGTCATTGGGACAAATACTGCAGGCTACTATGTAATCAGCAGTAGTGTGTGACAGCAACCAGCATCATTCTGCTACTGTGGTACTATCGCTCTTCCCTGACCTCTATGAGGCTTGATAGTCTTTCAATGCCCTGCTGATTTTAACCAGGTGGTATAATTTATTTGGGCTCTTATCAGGATTCCCTTTCCCTGTATTTTCTAGTGGAGTGCTTCTTTATTAGAACTCTACTCATTTGGACTTTTTTTTTAAGTCCCTCCCCTGTAAAGAATCCTTTGAAAGAAATAGCCTGGGATGAGAGGGCAGTAATCACTTGGTTGCTCAGAAATCTAACACTGCATCAGTGTTTCCCTGACTGCTAGGCAGGCAATAAACAATAGCTATGCTTTTAATAAGTTCACTTGCAAGAATTCTCCCCAGGGGTAGAGACCTGGATACAATTCCTCGGGATCGGGGGAGCACCCAGGCACCTGCCGGAAGTGGAGGAATGAACGGGAGAAGAAAAGTGGGTGTCTGCCAAAGGAAGCATCAACTCCACTCTTGAACAGGCTCCAACCACACCTGCTCCCTTTAGGGGAAGCCTTTCCATCAAACAATGATTGTGACGACTTGGCAGGCATTCTGAGTTTGGATGCAGGTAAATTATTAAAAGGATTTTCTCCTAATAACTGTATTCTTTTCTGCACTGCAAACTGTGTTTTCTGCAAAAGACCTGTTTTCTATGGTCTCAGAAGAAGAAAGTAACTTCTTTAGTGTCTTCAGATCCCCCTATTGTCAGGTAAATCTCACCAGTTTCCTGCTGTCTCAAAAACCTTCTTCCATGGTCTTTCTTCTGTCCCTTTCTCTTTTTCATTTTTTCTAACTTATGTTTTCTTCCTTTGACTAAATCTTTCCCATATTGTGTGGCTATGTCAGTTAGTTTCCTATAAAAGACATCTCTACTTTCTGTCTTTAGCTTTTCCGCTGCCTTTAACTCAAATTGCACTGTTTCTGTGCATTTCACTTTACCAGAACCCTCCAAGAATCACTTGAAGCCACTGTGAAGAGCAGCAGCCTGCTACTGATCACGTTTCCAGGGTTCCTTTCAGTACTTGGCGCTGTCATGGCACTGGGGCATTGGTCTTTGACATGGTTCTTCCCATCTCAAGCAATACACATTTAGTTGGGAGCTCATTCACTCAGAACACATGAGAATGCAAGACTAGGGTTAGAGGGACTCAAAATTCAGTGAGTCCACTTCCAGGAGTTTAGGGAGGCTGTGGTTAGAGGTGCTGCTTTTCGAATGCAAGTCAGCCCTTCCTTGCTGATTCTTATGAGAGTGACATGACATTAAAGCAAAACCAAGAATAACAACAAAACTTTCAAGTCAAAGTGATCAGCGGGTTTTCATGGTAGAACAATGGATATGCCAATAGTCAAAGCCTTACCAGCTCAATAAACCTTTGAGTAAATTAACATTTGGGGGATGGAAAAAGAGAATGCAACCAAAACTGAAGATAATATTAAAAATATCAGTTTTCAGGAAGTCAAAGTGGGAAATAATGAGAACCCAAAGCGTTCCCCGGGTGAGGCTCCAAGGGATGGCAAAGGCTTTCTATCTCTACTCTCTATATGAATGATGACAATGTGTGTAGAAAATAGGCACCATAAATTTTCTACCCCTTAGATGTTTATGGTCTAAAGACTGTTCCCCACACTACTCTTATCAAGACTAGCTAAACTGGGATCCTTATTCATCTGTATGTAATAACCCTTCCTCCTTGTTTAGCCTATGAAAAAACTCCGCCTCCCTGTTCAAGTATATGTAATTCTGTGAGTCTGTGTGCTTGTGACTTCTTCATTCCTTCATCACCACAGTTACATGAATCCCTAAAGCTATGTAAGATAGTTGCTTTTACAGTGATGTTTTCAACACAGTCTTCTTTCCGAGTCTACTTCAACACTGCTGTCTACTATGGAACTATGTTGCAGACCTCTTCCAAATGGTCTCTCTTACGAAATGGGACCAGAGAAATTATACATTTAAAGCATTTTTTGATAGTCATTCTGTCTAGTCACCCAAAAGCAGTAGTGAGAGATTAGTGTTTAGTTTCCTTCTCCTGATTTTCAGGACCTCCTACTATTCACATTATAGCCTTAACCTCTTAGACCTTTAAGATAAGTCAGCTGTAATCTTCGGTGATGTCATTATCTTGCATTCTTTTTCCCCAAGTATACACACATTCCCCATCTCTCTGTCTCTGCCTCTCCTCTCTCTCTCTCTCTCTCTCTCTCTCTCTCTCTCTCTCTTTTCTCTCTCTCTCTTCTCTCTCTACTACTCACACCACACTCACACACACACACACACACACACACACACAGAGTTTCAGTACATTCCTTCACAGCTGATACTTCTTTGTCCCTTGTCAGTACCTCCCACTGTCTTTGAATTTAAGTGACATTTCAAGCACAAGTACATCTTCATATGTAATTGTACCAATGTCCTGCAGTGATGAGAAGACTTTAAATTCTCTGAAGCACAGCGGCAGTTTCAATGAGCTGTTTGTCCCCAATGCCTGCCCTGATGCTGAGTGTTCACTTATTTCATTTCTACATCACAAAGGAATTGGTATTTCATAGTATTTGCTGATGCTCAAGACAGACATAGGTATGGCCTTCAACTCTGCCATGTGTAGAGTGATCTTAGTCATGGTATCTCATTTTACTAACTCATCCCTGAAAAACGTAGATAATAATAATAATAGTACATCTCTCTTATGATTGCAAGAATGGGAGAAGGCCTGTCAACTGTTGAGCATATGCCTGGTGTATGTTAAGGAGACAATAAATGTTAGCTGCTAGTGGGCACTCAGTCTGTATAAGATGAAGGAATAAAGTAGTGCTATACTGCTGAATTGGAAAATTACACACCTTACAACTCAGCATGCTCTTCAAGTCCCATTTCTATACTAGTTCATCAAAATGGCTGATGATTGAATGGCTGAAATGGATTAAATGAATATTACGGAATTACTCTTTACTAGACTGGGGCTGGAATGAGTCAGTGATATTTATTAAGAGACTGCTGCATGCCCAGTGCTCTAGGCAGCTCACAGTACGTCTGGGTATAGATTAGACTGATTTCATATTTCCACAGAAAAGGCAGATTAGAAAAATTTTAACCTTGACTCCATTAATAATTAACTCTCTGGTTTAGAGTCAGTGGCTTTACTTCTGTGAGGTTTCTTTTTCTTTCTTTCTTTCTTTCTTTGATTGTTGGTTTGTTTTCATTTCTGAAATGAGAATTTATAATGGAAATTATGAAAAATATATTTTAAATATTTAAATATTATACTCTCTAAACAAAAATGCTACATGCTTCATTCCCTTACTTGAATATTTCACTTTTAAAATGCCTGTCTTGTAACTTTTAATAGGCTTTAAATTACTTTTATTATTTGAAAAATATGTTTCTTTGTGATTTTTTTTTGTTTATTGAGTTTCTGTTTTTTTAATTTATTTATTCATTTTTTTACTTATTAACTTTACATCCCACTGACTGCCCTACTCCCAGTCATCCCTCCCACAATCCTTCCTCCAGTCACCCTCCCCTTCTCCACTGAGCAGGTGGGGTCCTCCTGGGTGTCTCTCCCACCCTGGCACTTCAAGTCTCTTCAAGACTAGGTTCTTCCTCTCCCAGTGAGACCAGATAAGGCAGTCCAGCTAGTAAAACATACCCCACATACAGGCAACAGCTTTTGGGATAGCCTCCATTCCAGTTGTTCAGGACTCATATGAAGGTCAAGTTGTACATTTGCTACATATGAGTGGGGGAGGCCTAGGTCCAGCCCATGTATGTCATTGAGTTTCTATTTTAACTCATAATTATTAATCTATCCATTTGCTGTGTGCCAGATTCTTTGGTAGGTACACATACACACACACACACACACACACACACACACATATGCGCGTGCAGTTAACATGATAGCAGCTGATGAAGTACAGTAAGACATTAAGTGAACAAAGAAGAAAGAGTAATTAACTCTTATTTTAGAGAGTGGTGGCAAAGCTATGAATAAAGATTGAACCATTTCCTGGGATATGAAGAAGACATTTTCCATGCGGGATTCCTGGCAGGAGAAAGAACACTGGCAAAGGCAGGAAGGCTTAAAAGCACTATTCGAGTGTGAAATCATGGGCGTTATTGTAGTAACACCATGGATGTGTTTGCTTATACGTGTTAGAGAGTGGCCACTTGGTGACAGCTCTCACTGGCTCCTCCAGGAGAGCCAGAGCTCTTTGCACATTGCTTCTCTTTGCCTACCTTGGTATCTCCTGGATCACTTGAAATTGGCTAATGTGGGAATATTTACACCCAGAAAAATTTGCAACCACCATAACTCAGGGTTTTGTTGGTGGCAGGAATTCTCTTTCTTTCTTTTAGGGAGATGATTGTTAAACATTCATCAGTGTGCCTCTTGTAAGAAATGGCAGTTTTGACAAGGTTAGTCTCAAAAGTTAAATAAGGTGAGTTCGTGAGCAGCCTCATAAGATGAGCTAGGGGCTTTGCATTTAAAATAAACTCCATGTATGATTTATACTGACATGTGACACTTTGTGGGCAAAATCTCTATGGAAAAATGAAGCACTGTGAAGAGGTAACACATATTGAAACAGAAACTTGATTGTGAGGGCAAATGGTTATAAATTGTGTTCAGAGAACTGCACTGGCAATACTCAGAGTAAGCGTGATCACATTCAAAAAAGACTTGGTGGTCCTGTCAGCAAAAATAAAATGTTCTCTGCTTCATAAGAATTCTGAGCGTCACTTCTACGACATGAACATTTGTTGGTAATGTTAACATTTTCCCCTGACAACCCTTCATTTCTCAGGTAATAACAGCTGAACATTGAGTCTATTCAATTATTTTTTGAAATCCTTTCTTTTTATGTTCCTTTTAGAAAACAAATGACCTGTGAAGTCCTTAACATAATAAGGAAATGTACTAAAGGGTAGAAGTGGCAAATTGGGTAACTTCCTTACAAAGATGATCAATGACGATGATATGGGCTTGGTTGTTCTTAAAAAGCAATAGTCAATGAGGGCAAGGTAGGTGCTGAACTTAGCACTGTATGCATTTCAACCAAATAATGCAAGTGGGAGGAGAAACTAAAGAAGCAATGCTTTAGAACCTCATGGAGGGAGACAGTCTAAGATTGTACATGCATGTAAGATTTGCTAGTAGAGAATGCCCTTGGTCATGGCTTTATTTTTTGCCTGCCTCTTCTTCACTGACAACTGTCCTATAGGCTTCATGAGTGTCCCTTGGCTTCGTGTTCTCAACAAGTGCATAATTCAGCTTATTATTCTTAAGAAGTCCCGTTGGCAGATGTAGAAGTAGCAGCATAATATAAGCAGACTGGTGACAGTGGCAGGAACCAAATCTTGGTTGACACCATCCAGCAGCAGCAGCAGCAGCAGCAGCAGCAGCAGCAGCAGCAGCAGCAGCAGCAAAACAGTAGTCCTATCAGCTGTTAGCAATGTAGATTTTCAAGCCCCATACTCTCTCCTAGGCTCATTGAATCAGATAATATGGGTATTATGACACATAGCTGTATTTATACATACAGCATACATATAAATACACTATGTGATCCAGTTACAAGGTAAACATTGAAGGCCACTGGCATGTGCTATACTGTCTTTTCTTATCTATTCTTTCTAAAGGTTCCCACCATTACCATTATTATTACTTGGTGTCAGGGATTGAACTGAGTCTTCACACATGCTAAAAGTGTACTCTACTATCAAGTGCCATTTGTAGTCCCCACAGTACCTGCTATTTCAATGAAAATGACCTGTATTATTATCTAGCATGTAAATGCATGTTGCATGTAGCAAAGAGAAGTATTGGATTGGGTGGGAAAGAAAATTCATCCCAATTTTCTTACTAGGATTCATCCACTTAAGGGAAGTGTTCAGTCCAACAAAAGCTTTCCTCTTTCCCATAAATACAGACTCTAAGATCATTCCATCAACTTAGTCTGGTAGTACAGGCTGTAATCCTAGCTCCAGAAAGCCTAGGCAGGAGGATCAGAAATCTAGTGCCAATCTCAACTACAGTCTGAATTCAGAACCATCTGGGCAACTTATTCTTTCTCAAAATAAAATGTACAGAGGAATCTGAGAGATTTCAGAGAACTGGAAGAAGGCACTGTCTTCTGGATATGGTGGGACCACTACACTCATAAGCTCACAGCTGCTGTGGTTGCCTGCATGAGACCTGCACAGATCAAGCCACCTAACACACTAGCATAAACCATGGAATGGCTCATAAGCCACCATCTCTGACTGAGGCACTATAGATAGTTGATGGTTTTTGGCAAAAGAAGAGTGTTTTCTTTAGGTGTGGCCACTGATAGGTCAAGTATGTCCCAGTGTGTGGTCCTATTCCTGTACATACAAACTGGACTTTGTGGGTTAAAGTAGAAAAAGGACAGGAAGTTAAGAGGGAGTGGAGAAGTGGTGATGGATCTGGAGGGAGATAAGTGGAGGAGGGCAGAATAAATACAACCAAAATACACTGTATAATTGTAGTGGGATATATTTAAGTCTCCAACCCAAATATGACTGGTCAATGAAAACACAACACAGTAATTATGAATATATTCTTGAAGCCTAGATTGGGCAGATACCCCTACACTACTCTGTTTCCCCAGCTACGAGACCCTTATAACTTGAAGATTTACCAGACCCTGCGTCTGTCCTTCTACCTCCTGCTTCCTAGTCATCCTCTCCTTCATCGTCTTCCTCCTCCATTGTCTTCCTCCCGGCCTCCCCTCTGCTCTCTTCCTCCCCTCTGCTCTCTTCCATCAACCTTTATTTTTCCACCTCCCCTTCTTCTGCCCAATCACTGGCTCCAGCCTTTATTTTACAAGTTAAGATGGGCAGAAGGTTCACTAGAAATCACCTGTGTAATGACTCACACCTCCTCTGCAGCTCTTCACAGGAAAGAGGAATTAGTATCAAAATACAAGGCCAGGGCTATCCACAATATATAATAGTCTCAATTATTAAACTACCATTTTGTTAAAGAGGGAAGAGGTAGTGCACAAGGGTACTTTCCCCCAAACACTCGAGCACAGATAGGTCTTGGTAAAGGGTTTGGTTGGATCCCTCTGCTTGGTACATGCTACAGAGCAACCAACACCCTGGACCACACATGCTCTTTGAAGAGATGGCAAGTTGCTGAGCTATCCATACACTCAGGAACTACCTGGGCTGGTGCTTCCGTTTTTACTTATTTAAATGTTTTAACTGTCATTGATATTTGAAATCAAAAAAGTTAATCAGTGACTATTTGTTGATCCCTTCCCCGATCCCGATCCCATCAGATAGCAGAACTATTGCTAAGTTGAGGAGCTCAGTATGATCACCAGACCAATTAAGAACTAACCTTTAATGAATAGCAGAAAGACCTTCCTTATTATGTCCTGCTGGCATGCCTGTCCCAGGAAAGTCAGAACAAGAACTGTGAAGAACTGAGCACAAGCCTAATAACATCCACTGCTTCACAAAGACCAACCCAAAGACCAACCTAAGCTGGGAAATATGCTCTAGTTGGGCATGGCAAGGCACCCATATATTTAAGTACACAGGAGGTTGATTTAGGAAGATTGTGAGTTTGAGTCCAGTCTGAGAGAGGGAGGGAGAGAGATAGAAAGAGAGGGAGGGAGGGAGACAGAGAGGGAGGGAGACACACATACACACACACACACACACACACACACACACACACACACACAGAGAGAGAGAGAGACAGAGACAGAGACAGAGAGACAGAGACAGAGACAGGGACGGAGGGAGGGAGGGAAGGAGGGAGGGAGGGAGACACAGACACACACAGAGACAGACAGAGAGACAGACAGAGAGAGACAGACAGAGAGAGAGAGAGAGAGAGAGAGGAGAGAGAGAGAGAGAGAGAGAGAGATTGAAAGCAAGAAGTGCTCAGCCTAGTTTCTCTAGGGTAAGGAATTTAACATAAGGCTCCTCTAGCATTTTTATAAACATGTTTCTACAATAAATAATATCTACTCTCACAGAATCTACGTACTCTAAGAAATGGGGCCATGCACACTGTTGACCATAAGAGAAAACCTTTTTGATATTATTAAGCTGAGTTCAACTTCTGACAAGGAAATAAAATACTACTACCTCTGGTATTTATATATTCATATGAGTGGATTGAAAAATAGTTAGAATTCATTTACCTATGACTACCCTTTTGTGCCAGAGGTGGCTATTCACTCAATAGTGCCAGGCTTTCCTTGCACAATGCCACTGTGACTGAGAAGTGTCTCTACAGAGAAATACCACAAAGCCCTGAAGTTGGGTACCTGATCGTGGTACTGATGTACCCAATGGAATGTAAACAAAAGTGTCATGAGCCTCTTCTAAGCCCAGTGTCTTTATTCCTGGAGATAAGCTTTAGGGAGAGGTGGCAGCATTGTGGAGAAGCACCTACAGTCTGCGCACACATGTTGGACTGGTATGACTGAGAAAAGCAATTATGGATATTCTGCACATCAACTTAGGTGTGGGCAAGCTTGATCTGTAGCAAGTCTTGAAGAAGACTGGTATCAGATCTCTCTGCCAGTTGACAGTTGCGCTAAGTCTGCTGTATTAAGACCTCAGAATGGGCTTTTCAGATGGTGAGTGCATCGAGCGCACACTTCCTGAAGCAGGAAGAAATTCAGCACACCTGTGGACAACCACCTGATTAAATTATGCAAAACAAACAAGGTGGAAGACTGAGCTGAGAACAGAGAAGGGTCATAGAGACCCTGTGGTAAGGAGCTGGGCTGTCACTCCAGATAAGATGGGGAGCCACTGGTATTTTAAGATGGGTAGAGATGAAGAATGGAGATCCCTGTTTTAGAAAGAACACTGTTGTGTGGAAAAAAGCTTACCCTACGGCAGAACTGAAATCGAGTTTACTCCTCGAACAAAATCTTTTCGTGCCTCTATTTTCCTTGGCCCAGTCCTGAGCCCACTGTTCTGGCTCATACATGACTAGCCTTAGGCAATATTTTCTGCTTCTCCTTTTTTTTCCCTTTCAGAACTTGCATCTATTTTAGTTTGCCTAGAATGCACTTCCTCTAATGGTTTTTTTTTTAATTATTTTTATTTCCCCACTCTCTATCCTCCCTCCTCCCTTCTTTTTTTTTTTTTTTTTTTTTTACTCCCTTCATCCATTTAATTCCCCTCACCCACAGTATCTCTTACTCCCAGGCTTTTGCTCATAATATTTTACTCCATCTTGGTCTTGTATAGTCCCATTCATCACTCCAGTTTCAGCTTAGCTAGCAATACATGTTAAAAGCTTTCATCTCTTTCTTCAGAATGAGTAGGACATTCTATTCAATGTATCAAGAGGCTACAGAGCTCTGAGGTTTATTGTTGTATGATTTTCTATCTATTAGAATGTAAACTGCACATCAGCAATTCCTTCCTACAGAGTCCACCACATATGCAGGCATTTAATAAATAGTAGTTAGATGAAATACAGACCAATACTGAGTCAAAAGGACTTTCTTAAGGTTACAAAAGGATCCATCGCCTGGAGGGCAGGAAGAAATGCATTTGAAGTGGGATTAGGCCAAGGATGAATGGAGCAGCATGCTAAAATGGTCTCACCTGTGTGGTTCCACCTCATGGGTTGCTGGTATATGAAAGTATCTAAGTTATTTCACTGTAAAATGGGACTCACCATTGCCTCAAAGAGAAGCATGCTTCATAAACTGGAGAGAAGTACATAAGTATTAAGTGATCTTTTAATCATCCAGAAACATAATATTACTATTATTATAGACACTTGTGATGGACTCATTTTTCTGTCTGATAGGGGAAAACAGCTTGGGAATTTTCTTAAATATGCAGACATTTTTGTCTGGCAAATGTTTGGTGATAAAGGTCACTGTGAACTTATCGAGGAGCTCTGCGGGACAGAAGCAGCGTTTATTTATGTGTATTTATGTGCTTATTCACTGATGGCTTTGCTGAGGAAAGCTATATTGTCAAGTGCTCTAATTAAGAAATAATAATGTAATTGATTTTTTATGGATTATCTTCAATTGAGTCCCTTCACAACAGAAAACTCTCATTGACTACTCGGGATAATTGATGGCTTCTCAGCACAATGCCCTTGGCTGATTGCAGAGCAGTTGACACAATGCACAACAACAATCATGAGTGATCTTGGTGCTCACAGTGGTGACCCCTAGAAAAGCAGAAAGCTTAAGTGGGAAGGATGCTATCAATTCAATGAGTGACACAGGTCTAGTTTTTTTTCTTTTTCTTTTCAAAATGAGAGGGTTGAGCTAAACCAGGGGTTTAGGAAATAATGGCAAAAATCCAACAGAACCCCTTAATCACATGTGCATTTTATGTATGGTGAGACATGTATTTAAAATGAGCCCAAGTGGTAACTGTTGTTGAAGTGAGTTTGGGAAATGAAAACTTGGATTCAGATCTTTACCACTGGCCTCAGAATAGCTCACGGAGTCCCTGCATAGTGTGCTCTAAGGTACACCTTCAGGTTCCATCATGCAGAGCTCTGTGGTATGTTGACAAGGACCACCAATCTCAGCTTGGAGTCACATGTTCCAAAATATATCTTACCATGCTCAATTCTGAGTATCAAACTTGGCTGAAATTTGTGGCAGCTTCTGTCTAAGAATTTGCTTTTTGCAGTGTGTGTGTGTGTGTGTGTGTGTATGGCTTTGCATGTGTGTGTGTGCCTATTTAAACATATGTATGATTTGACTCACAATCTCATAGAACTCTTGAGTTTTCTTGTTTTAGCAGATGTTATGGAGTTTTTATTGGCCCGATTTATCCAGGGGGACTGGCCACTCACATTAATTCATGTGGGCATTAAAGTTAGAAATATCAACCGCGATCATACCATGTTTTCATGATGCTAGCACTCATACTTTTTTTTTTTTATCTCATGGTTAATTTATCCTCATGTCCAAAATAGAAAGACCCAGCTATATTGCTTATGAAACAAGATCATACATGCAGTCATTTAAAAAACAACTTGAGCTAAACAACTCTTCAAGGCTGAAGGAATGAAATAAGGGAAACAAGCTGTGTTTCTACAATAGAATTTATATATAATCTTTGTCTAGAATAGTAGATACTAAGGATAATTGTCACCACTCCAACCATACATCTGGAAATGTCTGGGGATATTTTTTCTTTGCCATCAAAAGGGGTGGGAGATGTTTGGCTACTGGCACACAGTGGATAGATGAAACTTAATCAACCTACAATCAACAGGGAAGCCTCTACGACAAAGAAGTATGTGCCCCAAGATGCCAACAGAGCCAAGAATGACAGATGTTGAAAGAGAGGTTCTCATAGCATGAAAATAGACATTCATCTTTCTTGGTTTCCTGTTACTGTGATGCAAAACTCTGATATAACATTAGAGAAGAAACAACTCCAGGTTACAGTCCATCATCAGAAGAAGTCAAGGCAGTGTGAACTTGAAGTGACTGGTCACATCCATAGGCTGGATCGAAAATGAATGCACATAGGCTTATAATCAACTTGCTTTCTTCACTGTCACACAGTACTAAATCTTAGCCAGTGATTGGCATTACTCACACAGGGATGCTCTTTCCACCTCTGTTATGTAATCAAGCTATGCTTCCTTCCCGACTTGTCCAATGGCCAACCTAATCTATATAAGCCTTCCTTGAGACTCCCAACTCCGGTGAATCTAGTTTGTATAAAATGGACAGTAAAAACCAATCATCATACCATTAAAATGTAAAACTGTTGAAAAGGCCAGTGTGGCAGCCTAGATATAAATTTTAACCTATTTGATTTCTGAGACTATTATTGCAACTCTGCTCCAAAGTTTCTCAGCTAGCTAATGGTGCCCTGATTAATAACTCTACTGGGAATGAATAGCAATTCCTGTTTAAAAACAGTGACATATACAAGACACATTTCCCTGAATCATCTGGAGCAGAAGTTACTATTATTAGAGCTCCAGAAACACCATTCTACAACCAACTTTTCATCTTGTGATGTTCATAAAAATCTTCCTGACCTCATAGTTCAAGGTGATGCTTTTGCCTGTAAGGTACTCAGGGATCAAATATTCTGTCACAGATGTCCCTTCTATGAAGATACAGAAGAAATGAAAACATGAATTTACTTTAGGTTGATTAAATAACATTTGGCATCTATAAGAGGCAGAATTGTCCCACCTTGCCTCCTCAAAGATGCCCATGTGCCAAGCTTGAGAACCTGTGGCAAAGGTGACTTAGCAAATGAGTCAAAGAGAAAGACCTCAGAGATAGGGTTATCCTGTGTGATATGTGGGATTCAAAAGCAATCAAAAGTACTTTAAAAGCAGAAGGGAAGAGCAGACAAAGAGAGGGACTTATCTCACCAATGATAACAGAGAAAGAGGCTATAAGTCACGGAGTGAAGAGAAGAACTGGAAGACATATGGGAACAGAGCCTTCACAGAGTCCAAAGAAAGGAATACAGCTCTGACAATGCTTTGATTTTAGCTTGGAGAAAACCAGTGACATCTTTAACCTTAAAGAACTACAAGTTAGTGAATTAAGTTTAGTAATTCATTATATGAGGCAGGGTTCTCTGGAGGAATAAACTGAAAGAATGTTCATGTACTACAAAAGGGACTTTTTAAGATTGATTTACAACAATAGGGGCTGGCAGCCCCGCAGTGACTGCATGCTGGAGAACCTGAAGACCTGGGAGTTGCTGCCATGAAGCCGAGCCTACATTTCCAAGCTAGTGCTGGGGTCTGGGGTTCACATAGAGTATTCAGTGCTTACTGGAAAGGACCATGAAGATCGTTAGCAGTCATCAGAGGGTGAAAGCAGCAGCTACAGTTGAGCAAGTTCAGTAAGAAAGAGGGTAGCCAGGAATACTTGCTGTTTTCCCAGTCTCTAGAGTAGTGGTACTCAGGTCTTGTATCTGATATTTAGATTATCATTCATAACAGTAGCAAAATTACAGTTATGAGGTAGCAACAAAGTAACTTTATGGTTGGGGCACCACAGCGTGTGGAACTGTACTAAAGGGCTGCACAAGTAGGAAGGTTGAAAACCGCTGCTCTAGAGGAATGCGTTCCCATGTTCTACACTGGTTCTGAACGATGATCTGCTTAAGGCTCCTCGGACACTGCAGGTATTAGTGACTGGTAAGGGAGCCACCTACATGAATAGTTTAATTTTTTTATATTCACCAGAAATGAGATTCATGCATGCAGTTGGATATGGTAGAGTGGATTTGGAATGTAATCACTGGGACAAAGCAGATGACAAACCATATCAGGAACATATTCAGCCATTCAGCTAACCTCTCTCAGATTCCTGGTCTGATGTTCTAAAGCAGTAGTGTCCAGCAGAATCTCACAGAAAAGCACACATGACATAGTAGTTTTTAAAATTAAAAAATAATTTTACATATATGCATGTATAATCTGTGTGCTGTATGTGTGTGTGTGTGTGTGGTATGCCTGAAGAGCCCACAGGATGGGTTAGATCTTCTGGAATGTAAAATACAGGTGATTATGAGCCATTGGGTGAGTGCTGGGAATTGAACCTAGGTCTCAAGTAGTCAGTACTCTTAACTGTGAGTCATCTCTCCAGCTCTACATATGCAACTTTTAATGTTTAGCAATCAATATAAAATACCAAGAAAGAGACAAAATTCACTTTAACAATTTACTTGCCCTAAATGTATCTACCACATTATGATTTGAACAGCCAATATAAAATCTCTAGAGTATGTCACGTAAGTTTTCCTACTGAGTCTTTGAAATCTGGTGAGCATCTGGTGCTTAAGGCACACCTCAGTATGAACTAGACATGGTCTACCTCGTATTAGCCCTGAGTGGCTGCCATGGTACACCGGATGGCACTAGGGTTGGGCTTAGAAAGTCTTGATCGAATTGGGGAAAGTTATTTTGAAGGAGAAAGTTGGAACATTTGCATCTTTTGAAGTATTGTTCTAGGAGCTAGGTGATAAAGGCATTCCAAGTGGGACAAAAGGCAGGTCTTCCCAGGTTCATTTGATCTCAGATGCAGAATCTGGCAGGGCTAGTGGACATGGGGTTTTGAGAAGATTACCATAGCTGCCACATACCCAGTGTCTGCCCTGAGATAGATAAATGCAGCATGCTTCACTAGAGATTCAGAGTGGGAAAATGGACTGAAGAACTTTGGTTCCGTGCATAGATATTTTGTTCCCCACTTTTACTAGTAGTTTTCATTATAGAAGAGCCTTACAGTGGCTTCTAAATCATTATTTTTTGAAAGAACTAATTTAAGTAGATGGAGACAGACAACCTGACTAAGAAGATTTAATCATTTTCTTATCACAAAGGGTAGCAGATAGCCAAAGGCATGTTTATTGGTTTTTCCACTTATCTGGTGTGTGTATACACATGTGTATCATAGGTCACCTTTGAAAGTTAGAGGACAACTTTGAGGCTTGTTTCACTCCTTCCATCATGTATGATTTGGGGACTGAACTTAGTTTCTTGGGCTTGTCAGCAAGTACTTTTATCTTCCAAACCATCTCCCCTTTCTTCCAGAAGAATGTTTTCAGAATTTTTCAATGTTTTGCATTATAACATAGTGCCAAGCACATAGTAGGTAAATTTTTGATCTGTAGAATGGCATATCTCATTTATTTTTTTAAAAAAGATTACTGTTAAAACCAGCTTTTATTTTGTCTGAATGATGAAATGTCAACAGGGGCATTGCCTGCCATGGGGAAACACACCAAAACAGCTACATAAAACCCAATTGACTCTACTGTATCTTTTCTATTCATAGCCACAGTGAGTGCTGACAAGCGTTTAGAGTTTACCACAGCACAAATCAAAATCCTCGAATGGTACAACCACAAAGGCTATGAACTCTCAAGCCAGTAAGCTAATGGACAAGATATATTTTTAATTACTGTTGGCATTTTGCTTGTGCTTAATCCATTACATAGGAGCCAGGACCAGGCCTCTTCCTCCTAGTTTCTGACTTCATCTGCTGCTGGAGCGCAATGTGGCCAGCAGCATTAGGTGCAAGGCCAACCACTAAAGGGGTGAGTGATTGGCCTGGGTGACTTATCTGTACCACAAAAGAAACCAAACAAGTCCAAAGAAGCATGCAGGCAACATCCTCAGATGCTCATTGCTAATGTTTTCTGCCTATGAGGGTTCTTAGGCAAGATGCTGTCTTGAGTCCCAAGTGAAATAAAGCCTTCATCTTTACTTTTCCCTTTTAAAAACCCCCCCCCTTTTTTTTCCCACCCCCCCCAAAACCCCCCCCCCTTTTTTTCCCCCCCCCCCCCCCCTCCACTTGGGCCCCCCCCCCCCCCACCCCCCCCCCCCACAATCCGCCCCCCCCCCCCCCCCCCCCCCCCCCAAAACCCCCCCACCCCAAACCCCCCCCCCCCCCGCCCCCCCCCACCCCCCCCCCCCCCCTTTTTTTTTTTCCCCCCCCCCCCCCCCCCCCCCTTTGGGCCCCCCCCCCCCCCTTTCCCCGGGCCAACAACCCCAAGAATGACAGATGTTGAAAGAGGTTCTCATAGCATGAAAATAGCTTTCACTTTTTTGGGTTTCCCGGGTTACTTTTTATGAAAAAACTCGATTAAATTAGAAAGAAAAACCCCCGGTTCGGGGTCCATCCCCAGAAAAAGTCAAGGGCGTGGAACTTAATTTTGACTGGTCACTCCATGGCGGATCAAAAAAGAATGCACATAGGCTTATAATCAATTGCTTTCTTACTGCCACAGTACAAAATCTTAGCCGTGTTGGCATTACCCAAAAGGGGATGTCTTTTCCACCTCTGTTAGTAATCAAGCTATGTTTTTCCCCCGACTTTCCAAGGCCAAACCTAATCTATAAAACCCCTTCCCTGGACCCCAACTCCGGTTTGAATCTATTTGTATAAAAGGGACAGTAAAAACCAATACATCCTTTTAAAAGTAAAAGTTGAAAAGGCCAGTGGGGCACCCAATTTAAATTTTAAAAACCTTTTGATTTTGAGACTATTTTTCCCAACTTGCTCCAAAGTTTTCGCTAATGGCCCCCGATTAAAACTCTACGGGAATAAAATGCAATTCCTGTTTAAAACAGTGACTATCAAGAACATTTCCCTGAATTTTGGAGCAGAATTTACATTATTAGAGCCCGAAAAACCATTCAAAACCAACTTTTATCTTGTGATGTCATAAAAAATTTTCCCCCTGCCTCATTTCAAAGGTGATGCTTTTGCCTGTAAGGTACTCAGGGATCAAAATTCTGTCCGTGCCCCTTCATGAAAATACAGAAAAATGAAAACATGAATTTATTTTTGGGTTTTATTAAAAAACATTTGGCATTATAAGAGGCAAAATTTGTCCCCCCTTGCCTCCTCAAAGCCCCCATGTGCCAAGCTTGGAACTGTGGCAAAGGTGCTTGCAAAGGGGTCAAAGAGAAAGACCTCAGAGTAGGGTTTCCTGTGGGGTATGTGGGTTTAAAAAGCAATCAAAAGTATTTAAAAGAAAAGAAGGGAAGACCCCGACAAAGGAGGGACTTACTCCCCAAATTGATAACAAGAAAAAGGGTAAAGTCAGGGGAGTGAAGAGAAGAACTGGAAGCTATGGGAACAGAGCCTTCCAAGTCCAAAAAAGGAATAAGCTCTGACAACTTTGATTTTAGCTTGGAGAAACCATGACATCTTAACCTTAAAGAACTCAATTTAAGGAAATTAATTTTTAATTAATTATTTATGAGCAGGGTTCTCTGGAGGAAAAAATGAAAAATGTTCATGTATTTACAAAAGGGTTTTTTAAGATTGTTTACAAAAATGGGGGTGGCAGCCCCGCAGTGACTGCGCTGGAGAACTGGACCGGGAGTTGCTCCATGAAGCCGAGCCTACTTTTTCCAAAGTGTGCGGGGTCTGGGGCCTGAATTGGGTTTTAAAAACCGGCACCCCAAAAAAAGGGGGTTTGGGGGCCTCATTTGGGTTTAGAAAAAAGAAGGGGAATACTGGCTTTTTTTCCCGTCTCTAGAGTAGTGGTACCAATCTTTTTCTGATATTTAGATTATCTTTTCATAAAAAAGTAAAAAATTAGGGGTTTGGGGGGCCTAACGGGGGGCCCAAACTTAACTGTACAAAAGGGCTGAAAAAGTGGGAAGGTTTGGGGAAAAACCGGCTCTAGGGAATGCGTTCCCTGTTTAACTGGTTAAACGAGATCTGTTTAAAAAGGGCCGGACAGCAGGTAAGTGATGGAAGGGGAGCCCACCACTTTGGTTTAATTTTTTTAATTACCAAAATGAGTTAGATGCATTGGAAATGGTAAAAGTGGATTTTGGAAGTAATACGGGGGACAAAGCAATGACAAACCAAATTCAAAAAATTTTTCCAGCCATTACTAACCCTCTCGATTCTGGTCTGATGTTCAAAAAGCAGTATGCCCGCAGAATTCACAGAAAACACAATAAAATAGTTTTTTTTTTTTAAAAATTAAAAAATTAATTTTACATTAGCATTTATTCGTGTGCTGTAGTGTGTGTGTTGGTGGTACCCCTGAAGGCCCACAGGATGGGTTGATCTTCTGAATGTAAATACGGGGTGATTATGAGCATGGGTGAGTGGGGAATTGAACCTGGCTAAAGTGTCAGTACTCTTAAAACTGTGGTCATCTTCCACTTCATATAAAATTTTTTAATTTTTACAAAAATATAAAAAATCCAAAAAAAGACAAAATTCACTTTAACAATTTCTTGCCCAAATGATTACCACTTTTGGATTTGAACACCCAAATATAAAATCTCTAGATATGCCGTAATTTTTTCCATGAGTCTTTGAAATTGGTGAGCATTGGTGCTTAAGGCACCCCTCATATGAAATGCATGGTCTACCTCGTTTTACCCCTGAGGGCTGCCTGGAAACCCCGGAGGCACTGGGGTTGGGTTTTAGAAAGTCTGACCGAATTGGGGGAAAAAGGTATTTTTGAAAAAAAAGTTGGAACATTGCATTTTTTAAAGTATTGTTCTAGGGCTGTGAAAAAGGCATTCCAAAGGGGGCAAAAGGGCAGGTCCCCCCAGGTTCATTTGATCTCGACAGTTCTGGCAGGCTGGGGAAGGGGGGGTTTTTGAGAAGATCCCAAGCTCCACAACCCGTTTTGCCCTGAGATGATAATGCAGCATCTTCACTAGAGATTCGAGGGGGGGAAAATGGATGAAGAATTTTTGGTTTCCTTTATAGTATTTGTTCCCCATTTTTCAGAGTTTTCTTTTTATAAAGAGCCTTACAGTGGCTTCTAAATCATTTTTTTTTGAAAAAACAAATTTAAAAGTAGAGGAGACAGACACCTGACTAAAATTTTTTAATCTTTTTTTCTTATCAAAAGGGGAAATAGAAAAAGGGGCAGTTTTTTGGGTTTTTTTTTTCCACTTTTCTGGTGTGTTATAACATGTGTATATGGTCACCTTTGAAAGTTAGGGGAAACTTTGAGGTTTGTTACCCCTTCCATCTTTTGTTTTGGGGGCTAAACTTATTTTCTTGGGGCTTGTCAGCAATACTTTTTCCCCAAACCACCCCCTTTTTTCCAGAAAATGTTTTCAGAATTTTTTCAATGTTTTGCTTATAACATGTGCCAAGCACAAAGTAGGAAATTTTTTTGATCTGTAGAATGGCATATCTCATTTTTTTTTAAAAAAAGTTTTACTTTTAAAAAAACCAGCTTTTTTTTTGTCTGAATGAGAATGTCAAAGGGGCTTTGCCTGCCAGGGGGAAAAACCACCAAAAACCGCACAAAAACCCAATTGTCTCTGTTCTTTTTCTTTCATCCAAGGGGGTGCTGACAAGTTTTTTAGTTTCCACAGCCAAATCAAAATCCTCAAAGGGTAAAAACACAAAGGCTTGAACCTCCCCGGGAAAGCTAGGGACAAGATTTTTTTAATTACTTGGGGGCTTTTTTTCTTGTGCTTAACCCATTAATGGACCAGGACCGGCCTTTCCCCTCCTAGTTTCTGTTTCCTCTGCTGCTGGAGCGCAATTGGCCACAGCTTTTGGGTGCAAGGCCAACCATAAAGGGGTAGTGATTGGCCTGGGTGACTTATCTGTCCCAAAAAAAGAAACCAAACAAGCCCAAAAGAAGCATGCAGGCAACATCCTCAATGCCCATGCAAAATTTTTCTCCTATGGGGTTTTAGGCAAATGCTGTTTGGCCCCAAGTAAAAATTTAAACCCTTCATCTTTCTTTTCTTTTGGATAAAGAGACTTGCTGTCCCATGGTTTCCCCCTGGTGACAAAGATGAGAGTAAAACCTTTCTTTAATAAAATTTGAGTTTTTTTAATTTTTTTCTAGTTTCGAAATTTAAATTTTATGGAATAGTGATTTAAAAAAGTGCCATTTTTTTTTTCCATTTTCATTCTGTGAACTGAAGGGAAAACTACTATGTAGGGAAATATATCTCCCACGGTACTTGAAATGTTTAAAATGACTTTTAGGGGTTGACCTTGAAAAACAGCAACAAGTAGGACTCAAAAGGGGGACAAAGTCTCTTTGCCCATAGCCATTTTTCTTTTAAATTTAAATTCCATGATACCTTTGGGAAGTCAGGGGACAAACTTGCAGGTCCCCTGCCATCAAACTCAGATAATCAGGCTTTGTGGAGAGCCTTTGCCTGCTGAAGCCTTCTTGCTGGTCCTGGTTTTTTGTTGAACAGACTTACCAATCCTGACACTAGCCTACGAGACTGCTTTTTCCTTTAACTGTATACATCCTTTCTCTCACCTCGTGCTTGCTTTCTTCAGGGGACAGTTTCTTACTTTTTGTGTTTCATTTTCACTTTGTTCCCATTTCCCCAGCCCATGTCACTGGTTTTTAAAGTGAAGTTAGAAATGTAATCTCTTTTTAAAAAATCTTTTACTTTGGTAACTTCTCTTTAAAGTACAAATTTTGTCTACACAGATACCCTCACTGGTCTGTGAACATATAAAACCACTAAAAGGTACAGTGCTTCAAAAGCTGTTTTAAATAATTGTCATTTTTGGGTGGGTTAGGCCCTTTGCAGGGCGTGCAAAAGATCTAGGGTCTCTTTCAGTGTATGTGGTTATGAATTATCGATGTATTTCCCAACGGGGATGGGAAGGGATCTAAAATAGATTCTCTTTTCCAGGCTCAAAACACTCCTCTATTGCTTTCCCTCCGGGGGATTGGCTTCTTGCAACAGGTAACGCCGTGGATTTTACCTTTTTTTTGCCTTCCACAGTATTCCAAGATTTAAAGGGCAAACTTAAAAGGTAACCTCTTCCCTGGAAATCAAGGGGGTCCCACCCCAAAAACAAACCAATATGAGATTTCCTCTTTTTAAAAATTTCCTTCCCCTCAAATCGCTTACCTCGGGACTGTTGGAGCTAGATTTCAGGCTTAGATAGGAAACTGGAGTCACCCCTGCCACACCCCCAAAGGAACAGCTGTCGGGAGTTAGCCCAAAGGGGAAGGGTCCCTTTAAATAGGATGAGTTCTAAAAAACCGAAATCATGTTTAATCATGACAATATCTTTTATTTTTCAATTTTTTAAAAAGAACACATATAGAAAAAGGAAATAAAAGGACGGATAGTACCCCAGGCCCAACTCAGTTCCACTTTCTCAAAACACCAGCAGGATCCTGAGAAATTTGAAGTAAGGAGCTTGTTTTTATCAAAAAATCTTTTCTACTTCTTAAAAAAATAAACTAGTTTTTATAAGAGCTGGATTCTTTTAATATTTTTTTATAACATGTTTTTTTTTTTTTTTTTAAATTTTCCCCTAAAAGGATCGCTAATCATACATACTTTTCTGCTAATTATGGACGGGCTATTTTCTTATGTGTGTTTACATATACATTAAACCCCCTCTCCTTTTGTCTTGATGCATCAATTCCATAAAATTGTGAAAAAAACCTGTATCCATCACCCGTTCTTTGTGAAGTTTCGTTATGTGAATCACCCCCGAACCATAGCGTGGGTAGGGTTTAAAAAAGAAAATTTAAAACTGACATTTTTAAAAAGTAGTCTTTAGCTTGGGTAACTCCACCACCTTTAGGGGTTTTTTTGCAAAATTATAGAAGATCTCAAGGGGGAAACACTAACCCAGGCAAAACTGTTTGCAGGGGGTTTTGGATTTGGGAATTTTTGTTTTTTGTGTTGGGGGACAATTCGTCGCCAACAGGACTTTATTTTAAGCCTTCCCTTACCCTTAAAGTTTTCACCCTCACCCCTCTTTTCCCTTTTTTAGACGTAAAATCAAGTTTCCAAATTTTTTGGAGTTTTTGGTATAGAAAAAGGAATTTTTTTGGGAAAATGATTTTAAGAAAATCTTTTTTTTCGGTTCATGTTCTCCACACATTTGCGAGTCTGAAACACAAATGTTACCTCTGCCTACGCCTTTTTATTTTTCTTCCCCCCCAAATTTTACACTCATTTCCCGCGATGGGAAAAAAATTTTCAAATTGCAAGAATTTAGTCCGTTTAACCACACTATGTTCACTGATTCAATCTTTAAAAAAAAAAAATCTCCTTGGGTTCGATTCATGCAACAAACATAACACACACCCAACGGGGTTCGCTATTTTAAAACTTGTGTTTTTTTGGTTTATTTATCTTGTTTTTTTTAGTGGGTGAAGGGCCAAACAGAAGTTACTTTTTAAAAGAACAGTGACACCATAAAAAGACGACTTTTGCATTTGGGGGAAGGAAATAATTAAAATTTGGGTTTGGTCCAACAACAAAACCCAAAATTTTTGTATTTTTTTTTTTATGCAAAGAGTCCCGGGCACTCTATCTAGATATGAGGGAAGAATATTGAAAAGATGAAAATAGCCCTAAAAAACGCTGAAAGAACTTTTAAACATTAAAAAAAAAAAAGACAGTGCTGTGCAGCGTGGTTTTACTTGAAAAATGTGTTTCCCAATCTACCACTCCTTTTTGGCACGGGGGGGTTACGGTATGTACAAACACATGTCTTTGGGTTTTTTTAAATGTTCTTTCTTTTTTTCCTCCAGAATCCTTTAAACACAGGAATCCTAAACATGCCAGGAATGATAAGTGAAAGCTAACCCTTCCATGCCAAAATTTTGACATTGGAAGAAGGGGGCTGTTTTTATGCAAAAATTTTGGGACCCCCATGGGGGGACCGATAAATCGAGAAATGATGTTCGGGCCAAGGTCTTTTTTGGGGATAAACATTAGCACATTTTATTTTTTAAAAACCCCAACCCCTTTATAAAAAGACCACAAACTGAAATTCATAAAATAAATCTCCTTCAGAACTCTGTTTGTTTAAAAAAAACCCCATACCCCCAAAGGCTCCCGGGTTGCCCCCCACCCTGAAATTTCCTTGCTTTTTTTTGTTGTTTTATACTTTAAAAGGAAATCCCCCCAAACAATTTCAGATTTTGAAATTTTTTTTAAAAAAATGCTTGGTTTTTAGTCTATAGATTCACTTTTTGTCTAGTTCCCTGATAGGCAAGAAATTTTTGTTACCGATGTATCAAATTTAAGAGAATGCCCTTCTGGGGCCCTTGGGTTCGTGGTTTTTCCCAACCGGTTTTGTTTTTAACAAAAGGGGGGTGGGGTGTTGTGTGGGGTGTGGTGTTTGCTGATTTTACTGTAAAAGCAAATTTTTTAATTTCTATTTTTTAAAATAGTCCATTTTTGAAAGTAAAAATTTTTTAGCCACTTAGTGTTGAAAAGAATTTGTTTTCGTTTTCTTTAAAAAAATTTTATGCCTTTAACGGGCGGGTTCTAATGACGCCCCCCCCCCACCCCAAACCCCAATCCAAACCCATGCTCCAAAATAAAATACTATGGTGGTAATGAATTTCAATTGGGCAAGTGGGGATTTTTATCAAGTTTTTCCAAAAAGCCTCATGGGAAATTTTAAGTTGGGAAAAAATTTAAGCTTGATTTCTGGAAAGAATTTTTGAATAGACACTTTGGTGCCATTTTTGAAAGGTTTGGAGAAAAAATGAAAATGCAAAACTAAAAAAAAAAAAAAAATAAAAAAATAGAAAAAAAAAAAAGAAAGAAAAAAAAAAAGAAAGAAAAAAAAAGAAAGAAAAAAAGAAAGAAGAAAGGAAAAAGGAAAGAAAGAAAAGAGCAGAATTGGAGGGGAATTTTTTAAGCAGCCGATTCATTGTGTTGTTTGTTTTAAATTTTTTTAAATTTTGTAGCAAATTTTTGTGGGGTTTTAGTGAATTTAAACACGCTTCTTTTGAAAAGAAATTTCTTCCCAGATAAAAAAACTTTTTACCCATAGCAAAGCTTAATTTTAGAAGGTAAACAATCTTTGTTTTAGGAAATCCCCGAAACTGAGGAGATTTTTTCAGGCCCCTTTTTTCCCGGATATGAACAATAGGCCAGATCAGAAAATCTTTCGAGAACGTACTACGAAGAGACTTTCCAAATTCTTAGCTGTCTATAGGCTGTGCAGTGTGTTTTAGGTCCCCCTTTCCGAGTTGGTCCGTGGGGATGGGCTTTTAAATGCAGCTATTTTCGATCATTTCTATTCCCAAAAAATGCATTTACCTACCAAACTGGACTTGGTTGGCCTTATTTAGTTTGATCATTATTTCTATTTGGGGTGTATAGATATTTTTTTCTTTCAAAAAAATAGTGTTTCATAACAGCACCCGTTGCATTGAAAACAACAATTCTGTAAAGCAGTTAGCTGTGCTGTCAACTTGACTGTAAACCATGCAATTTTAAAATTGGGATTTTTAAATTGAAAAAATGGTACTAATTCTTAGATAAACTTAATGGTTTTAAAAAAAACATCTCTGTGACTCATTTCTTTTTTAGTAAAAACATATAGCTTGAACAAAAGGATCTCCAAATTTTCCCCTGTAAAACAGAAATATTTTACCAAGGAACGATACAAAAAAACCCGCAGCGATTATTTGAAAATTAGTTTTGGGAAAAATAGTAGGGATCCTAAGAATATTTTCTAAAATCTTTTAAAACAAATATTTTAGGACACCTGTACTTAGTAAATGGGGGTTTTTCATTAGAATGCTTCCTGGATACAGAAATCACTCACTAAATTTTTGCCAAATGGAATATCAATGTAACTATATTGGAATATTTTTTTCCCCTTTCTAAAGCGTTTAAGCACACATTTTTAAAAGTGTCAGTTTTCATTTGATGTTCGAGAAACCCTAGGCTTTTCAAAAGCCAAAGCAAACTTTAAACATCAGTTCTGTTCTGGGTTCTCTGAGTGGGAAGGGGTTAAGGAGTGTCGATGCCGCCAATAGATTTTTGCAAAGCAAAAAGAAAGTGCCAACACAAATCCCCCGAAGAGTAAACAAAATCGGAACTGGTTTTAGACAAAAAATTGTCAAACCTTTTAGAAAAAGGATAAGGGAAAAATTATCATCCATATTTAGTTTCCCCTTTAAAAAAATTTACAGAGCCATGAAATTTAAATTTTTGTCAAGTTTCTTAAATTTTTCTTAAAAAACAATACCCATAAAAGGGGCATTCAGTGACCAAATGTTCAAGACGCAAAATTTGGGGGGCCCAGCCTTAGGATGAAAATAAAGGCAGTCCCCGGGGAGTCTGCAAAAATGGTTTTAAGTGACAACTGATGGTTTAGGAAAGATAATTAACTTTGCAAATTTCAAACTGCAGCTTTTACAGCGCTGTTTTCCCCCAGCATAACTTTTTAAAAATTGGATTATTACTTTAAATGAAATGTTTTGTTGGAAAAGGGGAAAAAACCCCCCCAAAAAATACCTACCCAGGTTTCTGAGTTTTACAGGAATTTGTCTTTTGATAATTTAATGGGTATTGTTTTTTTTTTTTAATGTTGATAATATCCATTTAATTGCAAAAGACCCCGCAGTTTTCAACACTAAAATTTCGTATAAAATTTTTAAAAAAAAAAACAATGCGCTCTCTTCCACAAAAACCCAAAAAAAAAAATATTTTATTTCTTTAACGCTAAGTCAACGTGAATGCTTGTCCCAAAAAATTAAAGGGTACAACTTTTAAGAACTCTTTTTTTTTTTTGATGTAGTAACTTTATGCCATTTTTTCTGCTTAAGTGATTCTCGAAAATCACTTACTTTATTTATTAGGATTTTTAAAATTCCCCCCGTACCGGAATAATCTGGTTTGCTTTTCCCCTCCAAAAAAATTCCCTTTTCCCAAATCACCTGATCAAAACTTTTTAATGTCACGACCTGCCATTAGGAAAAGTTTAAAGGCAAGGAAGAATTCTTTAAAAGATCTGATTGTGGGATGGGTTTCATTGCAGTTCAAAGACAAAGCAAAAAGCGATAAAAATGCCCTGGATTCATTGAGCCCCAAATTCCCCATCTTCTCCTCAGTACTAAAAAAACCCTCAGTGACACTCCTTTTTTACTTTGCCTCATGTTTTGATTATTTTCCCTTCCAATGAGTCCTTTGCATGGAGTCTTATTTTCGCCGCAAAGAAAGTTGGGGTAGTCATGCAAATTCAAAATTTCCTTTTTTAAACAGTTTTTGATGGAAGAGTAAAGAATGCTTTTAGATTTAGGGGGTTTTCGGTTGGATGGAAAAAATTTTTTAAAAAAAGGATTTTATCAAGCGTTGTTAGAATTTTTTTTTTTTTTGAAAATTGGGGGGGTCCCCCCAAATTTTTCCTTTTTTGGAATACAAATTTTTGGGAAACCACACACTCGTTTTTTGAATTTGCGTTGGCCCCGACGGTAAAATTAGAAAAAAAAAGGAGGGGTTTTTCCAAGGAGGTCCGGCTACCTTTGAAGGGGGCACCCTACAAAAACTTACAGGGCAGGGGGGGCCCAAGTCCAATTTGAGGGGGGGGAGTGTCAACCTATGCCGGGGGGCACGGGGGCCCCCCTGCGGTTTCCCCGGCCACCCCCGGGCCCCCGGTCGTCTTTTCCCCCCGCCCCGGCCATTGCGGACGCCCCCCTAGTTTTTTTCCCCCGGTTTTTGGTTGTGTGTGTTGCAGCCCACATAGCAAAATTTCGGCGAGTTTTCCCTCCGGGGTACCCCGGGTTTTTGGCTTTTTGGCCCCCCAAAATATAAAAAAAAGGCAGAACACAAAAGTGGGGGAAATTTTTTTTCGGAGGTCAAAGGCCCCCACTTTTTTCCCTTCCCCTTTTTTCCCGGCTTTGGGCACAATTTCCCTTTTTTTAAGGCTTTTTTCCCCACCCTTGAAAAACCCCCTTTCCGTTTACATTTTTTTTGTGTTTTTTCCCTTTGTTTGATCTGCCCTTTTTTTTCCTTTCCTAAGTTAAAATATTTTTTTTTTTCCCTTTACAGGAGAAATTTGGTTAAAAAAAAAAAAACTTATTTGTTTTTGTTTTTTGGTTCCAATTTTTAAAAAGGTTTCTTTGAAGGGCTTTTTTTCCCTTGAGAAAAGATGACCCCGCTTGAACCCTCAACCCCTTGGTTTTTCAACAGTTGGTCTGGAATTTTGGTTTCTCTTTTTTGGGTTTAAAAATTTCTCAGATGCCCCCCGGGGTCTTCTTTTAAAAATTTTGGAAAAGATCCCCCATTACGGAGCCCTAAAATTAAGTTTATTTGGGAAAATTTTGGGGGCAAGTAAAAGGGTTATATCGTTTTTAGTTTTTTTAATATAAATGGTGGATTTAGAGGAACAAATAAACCTTCTTGACTTATTTTTTCCGATCGAACTATATTAAAAATTTCCCAACCATTTCGGGCCATAATTACCTTTCCTTTTGAAGAATTGGTTTTTTTTATTTTTTTTTTGGAAGACTTCATAAAGGGAAAATAGAGGGTTGGCAAATTTATTAAAAAACCCCAATGTTTTTAAGGGTTTCTTGAAAAGGAGTTCCCCCAAATTTAGAAATAACCCCGATTACAGAAAAAAAAAAATAGTTTTTTTCTGGGGCTTACCCGGGTTTAAAATTTATGTGTATAACTTTCCCTTTTTGGAATGGTAAATGGTATTACTGAATTAGGTTTTTTCTTTAGGGCCATTTAGAAAACTCTGTTGCCCTCCTCCTTTTATTTCTAAATGTTAAAATAAGGGGCCCAAAAAAAGAAGTAATGTACCCCTGGGGTTTTGTCCCCTTATTCCCTTTCCCGCTTAGCTGTTCTTTTTTTCCGAGGGGTCTTTTTCTTCTGGGCAAACAGACTTTTTTGATTTTTTCTGGGGAAAACCCAAACATATCCACCCCTAGAAAAGGGTTCTTTCCCAATTTAAGAATGCCCCAATGAGACTTTTTTAAATTGGGAAAAGAATTGGGGGGAGCATTTTAAAAAGCAGCGTTTTTGGGAAGCCCGAAAGTTAATCCGAGGCTTCCTAACTTAATTCCCCGTGGGCTTGAGGACAACCTAGGAATTTCTTTTTTTCTGTTTGACTTTTTAAAAACCCCCAGGGCCCTTTCCCCAAAAAAATTTTCCCTTTTCCTCTTTTTCCCCCAAAATTGGGTTGGGGGTTTCCTTTAAAACAATTTGGGGTTTAAAGGGGGTTTTTTTTTGGGGAATCTTAAAGCTTTATTTTTTTCACCCAATGTTTGTATTATGAGCCATTGGTGAGTGCTGGAATTACCTAGGTCCAGTACATACCTAACTGTGAGTCTCTCTCCAGCTCTCTATGCAACTTTTAATGTTTAGCAATCAATATAAAATATCAAGAAAGAGACAAAATTCACTTTAACAATTTACTTGCCCTAAATGTATCTACCACATTATGATTTGAACAGCCAATATAAAATCTCTAGAGTATGTCATGTAAGTTTTCCTACTGAGTCTTTGAAATCTGGTGAGCATCTGGTGCTTAAGGCACACCTCAGTATGAACTAGACATGTTCTACCTCGTATTAGCCCTGAGTGGCTGCCATGGTATACCGGATGGCACTAGGGTTGGGCTTAGAAAGACTTGATCGAATTGGGGAAAGTTATTTTGAAGGAGAAAGTTGGAACATTTGCATCTTTTGAAGTATTACTCTAGGAGCTAGGTAATAAAGGCATTCCAAGTGGGACAAAAGGCAGGTCTTCCCAGGTTCATTTGATCTCAGATGCAGAATCTGCAAGGGCTAGTGGACATGGGGGTTTTTGAGAAGATTACCATAGCTGCCACATACCCAGTGTCTGCCCTGAGATAGATAAATGCAGCATGCTTCACTAGAGGTTCAGAGTGGGAAAATGGACTGAAGAACTTTGGTTCCGTGCATAGATATTTTGTTCCCCGCTTTTACTAGTAGTTTTCATTATAGAAGAGCCTTACAGTGGCTTCTAAATCATTATTTTTTGAAAGAACTAATTTAAGTAGATGGAGACAGACAACCTCAGAAGATTTAATCATTTTCTTATCACAAAGGGTAGGAGATAGCCAAAGGCATGTTTATTGGTTTTTCCACTTATCTGGTGTGTGTATACACATGTGTATCATAGGTCACCTTTGAAAGTTAGAGGACAACTTTTGAGGCTTGTTTCACTCCTTCCATCATGTATGATTTGGGGACTGAACTTAGTTTCTTGGGCTTGTCAGCAAGTACTTTTATCTTCCAAACCATCTCCCCTTTCTTCCAGAAGAATGTTTTCAGAATTTTTCAATGTTTTACATTATAACATAGTGCCAAGCACATAGTAGGTAAATTTTTGATCTGTAGAATGGCATATCTCATTTATTTTTTTAAAAAAGATTACTGTTAAAACCAGCTTTTATTTTGTCTGAATGATGAAATGTCAACAGGGCCATTGCCTGCCATGGGGAAACACACCAAAACAGCTACATAAAACCCAATTGACTCTACTGCATCTTTTCTATTCATAGCCACAGTGAGTGCTGACAAGGGTTTAGAGTTTACCACAGCACAAATCAAAATCCTCGAATGGTACAACCACAAAGGCTATGAACTCTCAAGCCAGTAAGCTAATGGACAAGATATATTTTTAATTACTGTTGGCATTTTGCTTGTGCTTAATCCATTACATAGGAGCCAGGACCAGGCCTCTTCCTCCTAGTTTCTGACTTCATCTGCTGCTGGAGCTCAATGTGGCCAGTAGCATTAGGTGCAAGGCCAACCACTAAAGGGGTGAGTGATTGGCCTGGGTGACTTATCTGTACCACAAAAGAAACCAAACGAGCCCAAAGAAGCATGCAGGCAACATCCTCAGATGCTCATTGCTAATGTTTTCTGCCTATGAGGGTTCTTAGGCAAGATGCTGTCTTGAGTCCCAAGTGAAAATAAAGCCTTCATCTTTACTTTTCTCTTGATAACAGTGATGAAGAGACTTGCTGTCCCATGAGCTCATCCTAGGTGACAGAAGACTGAGAGTCAAACCTTTGCATTAGATAATATTTGAGCTATTTAACCTTTCTAAATTCTCAGTAAATTAATTTATGGAATAGTGATTTAAAAGTGCCATCTTGTTTTCTCCAGTTTCATTCTGTGAACTGACAGGGAAGAACTACTATGTAGGAGAAATATATCTCCACACGGTACTTGAAATGTTTAAATGACTTCTTATGGTTGACCTTGAACATAACAGCAACAAGTAGGAGCTCTAAAGGGGGACTATATCTCTTTGCCCATAGTGATTTTCTGTTAAAATTTAAAATTCCATGATACCTTTGTGGAAGTCAGGGACAACTTGCAGAGTCCCTGCCATCAAACTCAGATAATCAGGCTTTGTGGAGAGCCTTTGCCTGCTGAGCCTTCTTGCTGGTACCTGGTTTTTTCTGTTGAACAGACTTACCAACTCCTGACACTAGCCTACGAGACATGCTTTTCCTATTAACTGTATACATCCTTTCTCTCACCTCTGCTTGCTTGCTTTCTCTTCAGAGTGACAAGTTTCTCTACTGTTTGTGTTTCATATTCACTTTGTTCCCATTTCCCACTAGCCCATGTCACTGGTTTTTAAAGTGAAGTTAGAAATGTAATCTCTTACTTAAAAATCTCTTACTTTGTGTAACTTCTCTTTAAGTCACAAATATGTGTCTACCACAGATATCCTACACATGGTCTGTGAACATTATAAACCATCTCAAGGTACAGTGTCTTCAATAAGCTGGTTTATAATTGTCATTCCTTGGTGGGTTAGGACCATTGCAGGGCTGTGCAGAATGTCATCTAGGGTCATTCATTCAGCTGTATGTGGTTACTGACATTAGCTCGATGTAGTTACCAACAGGGATGAGGAAGGAGATCTAAAACAGATTCTCATATGTTCCAGGCATCAAAACAACTCCTCATATTGCTTCTGCCTCTCCAAGTGACTTGGGCTTCTTTGCAACATGGTAACAGCACGTGAGATCTTCTACACTGTGTTTGCCTTCCACAGTATTCCAAGATGTAAAGGCAAGACCTTAGAATGGTAACCTCTTACTCCATGGTAATCAGAGGGGTCCACAGCCACCAACAAACCATATATGAGATTTCCTACTTTTCTAAAATTTCCTTTCCTCTAATCAGCTTACCTCAGGACTGCTTGGAGCTACTGATTTCAGGCTTAGATATGGAAACTGGAGTCACTCCTGCCATATCCCAGAGGACACAGCTAGTCAGGAGTTAGCCCAGAAGGAAAGGGTCTGCCTCTTAATAGGATGAGTATCTAAGAACCTGAAATCATGTTTAATTCATGACAATATCTGTTTCATTTTTCTACATGTTTTAAAAAGAACACATACTAGCAAACAGGCAATAGAGGGACGGGTAGTACACCATGGACAACTCAGTTCCACTTCTCAAAACACCAGCAGGATCCTGAGAAATACTGAAGTAAGGAACAGTGCTTTTTATCAAGAGAACTCATTTTCTACTTCTTAAAAATAAACTAGTTGTTATAAGAGCATGGGAGTCTTTTAAACTTATTTTTATAACATGATGTTTGTTTGTTTTTTTAAAATGTCCCCGCAAAGGATCGCTCATCACTTGGACATATCTTTTCTGCTAATCTATGGACGGGCTATTTTCTTCATGTGTGTTTTGACATATACATTAAACCTCCTCTCCTTATTGTCTTGATGCATCTAATTCCCATCAAACTTGTGACATAACCTGTATCCATCACCAGCTTCTTTGTGAAAGTTTACGATCTATGTGATATACACCCACTGAACCATACGTCTGTGGGCTTATGGTAAAATTAATAAAACTGAAATTAAAACTGACAGCTTTAAAATGATATGCTGCTCTTAGCATATGGAATAACTACCACACACACTTATGGGGTTTCTTGCAAGATTATAGACAGTTACTCAATGGGGGATAACATCTGAACCACATTGCTAAATCTTGTTTGACAGGTTTTGGATTTGGTGTAATTTCTCTATAGTATTTTTGTGTTGGGTGAGCAATTCGTCAGCCATGATTCAGATAGACGTTTCATTTCTAAGCCCTTCCTTCGGTCTCTCCTTCCAAGTTCTTCACTTCTCTGTCACACCCTCCTCTTTTCTTCCTTTTCCACTGTCTGTATACACTCAAGTTACCTAAATATTTTAGCAGTTAGGTCATAGCTAAGGAATTCTTTGTGAAATATTATTACAAGAAAATCTTTTTGTCTGGCTTCATGTCTCAACACACATTTGCGAGTCTGAGGACACACAAAAGCTTTACCTCTGCCTATCTGCTCATTTATTATGCTTTTCTTCCCCACACCCAAATGTTTACACTCATTTCTCCCGCGATGGAAGAAATGCAAATTGCAAGAATTTAGTCCTGTTTAGACCTACACTATGTTCACTGATTCAATCTTAAAAAATAAAAATCTCTCTTGGCTTCGATTCATGCATTCACAAGCATACACACACACCCATACGTGCTCTCTGCTATTATTAACTTGTGTTTTTATGGTTCTATTTATCTCTGTTTTTTCTAGTGGGTGAAGGTCTGCCAAACAGAAGTTGACTTTGTAAAGAACAGCGACATCCATACAAAAGACAGACTTTTGCAGTTTGGGTAAGGAAATAATTAATTGGTTGGTACAACAACAAACCAAGATTTGTGTGTATTGTAATTATGCAAAGATGTCAGGGCACTCTAGTCTAGATAGAGGTAAGACTATTGAAAAGATGAAAATAGCCATAAAATAACACTGAAATGAACTTGAGATCATTAAAAAAAAAAAAAAAAAAAGACAGTCGCTGTGCAGCCCTGGTTGATCTTGAACATGTGTTCCATCTACCTCATCCTTTCAGTCACTGGGATTACAGGTATGTAGCACTACACATGTCTTGGTTGCTTTTAAATAGTTCTTTCTTTGTTCTTCCAGAAGTGCCTTGAAACACAGGAACTCCTAAACATGCTCCAGGAATGATAAGTGAAAGCTAACCATTCCATGCCAAAGTTAGTACATTGGAAGAAGGGTCTGATTATTATGCAAAATTGTGGGACCCACATGGTGGAGGACCGATAACTCTGGGAAATGGCTGTTCACGGGCCAAGGAGATCTTTCTTTGGTTATAAACATTAGCACATTTTATTTTATAAACCACAACCCCTTTATAAAAAGGCCACAAACTGAATTCCATAAAGTAAATACTCCTTCTAGTAACTCTGTTTAGTTTAAGAAAACATCACCATACCACCAAAGGCTCCCAGAGGTAGCCCCAACCTCTTAGTAACATTTCCCTTGCTTTTATTTGTAGTTTTACTACTTAAATGTGAAATCCCAACCAACAATTTCAGATTTTGAAATTTTTATAAAAACAATGCTATTGGTTGTTAGTCATATAGATATCACATGTAGTCTATGTAGCCCTGATAGGCAAGAAATTCTCTATGTATACCAGACTGTCATCAAATTCATAGAGACATGCCTCTCTCTGCCCCTCTGAGATTAACTGTGTATGTTACCACACCTGGTATTTGTGACTCTTTTAATTCAAAAGTGTGTGTGTGCGTGTGTGTGTGTGCGTGATTTTACATGTAAATGCAATTATATAATTTCTATTATTTTAAAGTAGTCCATTATATGAAAGAATAATAATTTGCTTAGCCACATTAGTGTTGAAAAGAATTTGTTTTCAGTTTTACTAAAAATATTTAGATGCCTTTAACAAGGGCAGGCAGATTCATAAATGACAGCCCCCCCCCCCACACACAATACACACACTCTATGCTCACAAAATAACATACTGAATGCTGGTCATAGAATTAATCACATTCTGTTCTAGAGGTGTTTTCTATTTGTTACCTCAAGTTTTTCCAAAGAATGCCTTCATGAGAATTTGAAGTTGGGATAAAAATGTTAAGTCCTTGACTTTCTGGAAAGTAATTTATGAATAGATGCACTATTGGTAGCCATTTTATGAAGGTATTGGAGAAAAAATGAAATGCAAATACATAAGAAAGAAAGAAAGAAAGAAAGAAAGAAAGAGAGAGAGAGAGAGAAGAGAGAGAGAGAGAGAGAGAGAGAGAGAGAAAGAAAGAAGGAAAGAAAGAAAGAAAGAAAGAAAAGAAGCAGATACTGGAGGTGTATTATTTCAAGACTAAGCCAGATTCTCATTGCTGTTAGTTTGTTCTAAAGTTTTTGAATTCTGATAGCAAATTTTATGTGGGCTTCAGTGAATTTAAACACAGCTTCTTTTGCACAGAAATTTCTTCCCAGATAAAAATCTTTCATCCCATAGCAAAGCTTAAGTTTAGAAGGTAAACAACTCAATAGTTTGAGGAAGTCCCTGAAACTGAGGAGATTCTTCAGGCCCTTCTTTCCTGAAGCATATGAACACAATATGGCCAGATCAGAGTCATTATCAGAGAAGCTGTACTATCTGAAAGAGACATTCTCCAACTTCTTCAGCTGTCTATAGGCTGTGCAGTGTGTTTTAGGTCCCAACTTTCCTGAGTTAGTACCTGTGCTGGGATGGGCTTTGATAATGCAGCTATTTCTGAGTCATTTCTATTCCAATAAATGCATTGACCTACCAAACTGGACATTGGTTGGCCTTATTTAGTTTGATCATTATTCTCTATTTGGGGTGTATAGATATTTTTCATGTCTTCTCAAGAATAGTGTTACATAACAGCACCTGTTGCATTGAAATACAACAATTCTGTAAAGCAGCTAGCTGTGACTGTCAACTTGACTGTAAACCATAGCAATTTAACATTGAGGATTTAAATATTGAATAAATGGTACTAACTTCTTAGATAAACTTAAATGGTTAAAAATAACATCTCTGTGACTCAGTTTCTTTTCTAGTAACACATATGAGCTTGAACAAAAGGATCTCCAAGTTTCCCTCTGTACGTAGCACAGAAATATTCTACCAAGATATCGATACTAAACCTTGTAGCTGATTATTTGAACTTAGTTTCTGGAATGATAGTAGGTATCCTGAAGAATATTTATTCTAAAATTCTTTTAAAACAAATATTTTAGGACACCTGTACTTAGTAAATGGGGCGTTCTTCATTAGGATGCTTCCTGGTATACAGAAATCTCTCACTAAATATTTGCCAAATGGAACTATCAATAGTAACTATGATATGGAATATTTTTATCCCATCTTCTAAAGTGTTTAAGCACACATTTTAATGATGTCAGTTTTCGTTTGATGCTTCGAAGAAATCCCTAGTCTTTACAAAAGCCAAATGCAATCTTTAAACATCAGCTTCTGCTTCTGGGTTCTTCTGAGTGGAAGGGGTTAATGGAGTGTCAGATGCCGCCAATAGGATTTCTGCAAAGCAGAAAAGTAAAGTGCCAACACAAATCCCCCGAAGAGTAAACAAAACTCGGAACTGTTGCAGACAATAAATTGTCAATACCTTATAGAAGAAACGGATAATGAAAACTTATCATGCCTATAGTTAGTATCCTCTTTAAAAGAATTTACAGAGCCTATGAAATTAAATTCTGTGCACAGTTCTCTTAATTTGTCCTTAATTAAACAATACTCCATAAATGGTGCATTCAGTGACCAAATGTTCAGAGACAGCAAAATGGTGGGTCCCAAGCCATTAGGAATGAAATAAAGGCAGTCCCTGGAGAGTCTGCAAGAATCTGGTCTCTCTAAGTGACAACTGATGGTTTAGGAAAGATAATTAACTTTGCAATTACAAACTGCAGCTTTCACCAGCGCTGTTTTTCCCCAGCATAATCTTTTAAATGTTGGATTATTTACTATAACATGAAATAGTTTGCTTGGAAAGGGAAAAACCCGCAAACAAATACTCTACCTTAGGTTGCTGAGTTCATCAGGAATTAAGTCTTTATTGATTAATTTAATGGGTATTGTTTTTTATTTCTAATGTTAGATCAATATCCATTTAATGTGCAATGACCCTGCAGATTTTCAACACTAAAATTTCAGTCATAAATTTATACAAATATAAAACAATGCGCTCTCTTCCACAAAACCAGAAAAAATAAATATTTCATTTCTTAATCGCTAAGTCAACGTGAAATGCTTGTCCAATAAATTAAGAGCTACAACTTTTAAGGAACTCTTATTTTTCTGTAGATGTAGTAACTTTATGCCATTTTTTTCTGCTTAAGTGATTCTCTGAAAATCACATTACTTTATTTATTATGGATTTTTAAATTACCCAGTACCGGAATAATCTGGTTTTGCTTTTCCTCCTCCAAAGAATTCAGTCTACCCAAGTCTACCTGATCAACTTTTCTTAATGTCAACTGACACTGCATTAGGCAAATGTTAATGGCAAGGAAGAATTGCTTTTAAAAGATCTGATTGTGGGATGGATGTTTCATTGCAGTTACAAAGACAAAAGCATGAGCGATAAAAATGCCCTGGATTCATTTGAGACCCCAAATTCCTATCTTCTCCTCAGTACTAAAAGCTCATCAGATGACCACTCCCTTCTCTACTTTGCCTCATGTTTTGATTATTTCTCCTTCCACATGATGTGCCTGTGTGCATGTGAGTCTTCATTTACAGCCAGCACAGAAAAGTTGGCTCAGTCATGCAAATTCCAATTTTCCTTTATCTACACAATGCAGTTAAGATGGAGAGCTAAAAGACATCAGCGTTCTTGTATGTAAGGAGGGTTTGTCTGGTTGTGTACTGTGTATTCAGACTTTCCTATCATGCATTTAGGATTTTATCAGAGACCTCCCTTCCCGTTAAGCAATCTTTTTTTTTCTGAACTTGGGAAGGGTCATCACTCACATTTTCCTTCTTTTAGTTACATATCAAATATTTATTGCACTCTTACTACACATTCTTTTAGATTGTTTGCTTATTTGTTTTCTTTTGCTATGGTAAAACTCCCTGACAGAAAGTAACTTAGAAGAAAAAAAGGCTTATTTTGTTGTTGTTGTTCACAATTGTAGGTCACAGGCTATCACTTTGAAGACATCCCAGTGACAAGAAGAGCTTGAGGCAGGGTCAGGGGCTGGTCATATGTCCATAGTTCAGAGTGGAGGGAGGATGAATGTACACATACTCTATGCCCGGCTACTTTTTACGGATGTAAAAAGTACTCCTACTCCTAGACAAAGGAGTAGTCCTACTTATGACCATCACACCTGGCTTTCTCGAGTCAAGTAAAGCAATTAATACAATCTCCCACAAACATGCCAACAGGCCAATCTGACCTGGACGATACCTCATCAAGACTTTTTCCCCCCTGATGATTTTAGGTTGTGTCAAGATGACATTGCATGCAGCAACACTGAGACAGAATTTACAGGTACAGAGTATATGCAATACTCTCAAGGAGTCACCACTATGTGAAATTTAAGGTCTTTGCAGGCAGTTCTCATACATATATAGTGAATAAAGATTTATCAGAACATCAAGAAGTGGGATATTTTTGTTTCTGGGAGCTTGTCAAAGAAAACCCAGGCTACATTTCCTATTCATATCCATTTCCACATGTGCTTAGCACAATTTTCCTCTTTTTTTGAAGTGTAAACAATTGTTTACTTGACCCGTTGATAAAACCCATGTTCCTGTTTACATTTGTGTGTGTTTCCACCTTAATCAGCTTCTAGATAAGGCTGCCTCATTTTCAATATCCTTTAACCTAAGTTAAAGGATATTGCCCATTTGTGTCTTTACATGGAGTCAACTTTGGTGACTGCACTAGTCTGTAGTCCGCATGTCACTTGCAACCTCCTGGACTTCCAAGGCTTTCTCCAACATGTTTCTTCCAGAGAGGGTTTCTCTTTTGACTCTCTTGCAGGCACACCATGACTATGACTCTCTCAGCTTGAACCATCAACCACCTTAGGTCTCAACAGTTGTCTAGAGAATATGGTTTCCCTCTTCTTGCAAGTTTCAAAAGATTTCTCAGATGACTCCGGACTCTTCTTAAAAATTGTGGGAAAGAGATCCCCTAGTGTATCCAGTTGTGAGCCACTAAAGTAAAGTTTCATTGCCTGAATTTTGGGCAAGTACAGAGAGTTCATATCTGTTCTTTATGCCTTCTTTTCTCCAATACTCAATCCATGGTGCGCCACTTCAGGAAGAACACAACCCACCCTTGCTTTGACTGTATTATTTTCCTGACTCTGAATCATATAATAAACTGTGCACTTTAATCCATTTCAGGGCACAGTACCATTACCTTCCTTTAGGTGAAGAATATGTAATACTTATTATTACATTTTCCCTGGAAGACATCACAGGCTACAAAAATAGAGGGCTTGGCAAAATTTATCTGATAGATGCTAATGTTGTGTTAAGTGGATGTGAATCTTGAATGGAGAACCTTCCTCCACAACTTGAGAATCACCAGATGTACAAGGAAAAAAAAAGTAGTTTGCTTTACTCTGGGGCTTACCCTGGCCTTAGATTTATGTGTATACTTGGCCTGTTTTAGGATGAGTGAGGATATGGTACTTATCATGAATATGGTTCTATTCCTCTAGAGCCATTTGAGAAGCTGCTGCTGCTGCCTCCGTGGGAGTATATATTCAGTGAAATGCTGCTCAACAAATCAACGGGCCAAGAACATAGACAGTAGGTACAGTACAAACATCCATGGTTTGTCCCTTATATCCCTTCCTAGCTTAGCTGATGTGGCTTCTCAGATTTTTGGGGAACTAACTTCACATTCTGGGCAATGTCATGTACGTTGTGTGATAGAATTTTTTCTGGGAAGACACAATACATATCCATCCATCCTAGAATAGGAGCTTATCATAGACCAAAGTAAGAACTGAACCAATGAGTACTTTTTACATTGGGGTTACTAACAGGAGATTGGGTGAGGAGTCATTTACAAAAGCAGCTGCATTATTTGGAAGCCCATGCCAAAATGGATGAGGACTCCAGAGAGCTGTGACCTGAACTTGAAGCCTTCTGTGAAGCTTGCAGACAGTATATCTTCCCTTTTCTGTAGTGTGACTGGTTGGAGGCATTTCCTCCAGGATCCCTCTCCTCTATTCCTCTCAGAAATTGTTCGCTCCTGTAACATTGTTGGTAGGGACCCTTAAGAATCTTTCAAGCTTATTTTCTTTGCAGTCATGTGTTCTTTGTGTCCCTGCTGTACTATCTGAAACATCTGAGCCTCTTTTCTTCCTGTGGCAAATGCTTCAATTTGCAAGGAAAGTCACAATTTGGGGGCACATGCTATTCAACAAAGTGTTGTTCTCTAGTTTTAATTTTCATTTTTGCATTCTTTGAAAGTTTTGTGCATGTATTTAACAAATTTTAGTTCACATCCTCCCTTCTTCCCTCACATCCTCCTTCCTTCTCCATGGAACCTCATTTCTTTCCAACAAGTCAGCTTTATATTTTTTTAAAATATATTTTTATAATTTTATTCATTTTATGTGAGTGTTCTGTCTTTACACACACCAGAAAAGGGAATCAGATCCAAGTACAGATGGTTGTGAGCGACCATGTAGGTGCTGGGAATTGAACTCAGAACCCTTGGAAGAGAAGTCAGTGATCTTAACCACTGAGCCATCTCTCCAGTTCCCCACTTTGTACTTTTATGTCTACATTTTGTGGGTGACTCATTGTGTTTAATTAGAGTTGCTTTCATGAATGAGGATGGAAGGATTATTATTAAAGCATGAGCAACCTATCAATGGTACACCACTGAAGAAAACGGTGCTCCTTCTCCTGTAATCATTAGCCTCATAGATCCCTCTTCAATCTGAGATGAAATGTTGATGGGCCATGTTAAACTGTTACTCATAATTTAAGATCTACGAGGAATGTCTTCTCATCCTTGGAACCTTGACTTATTACTTAATTACGGGCATAATTCTTGCATTCTCAAATGCTACACATTGCTTTGACATGTATCACAATCTGTTTGAAACTGGGACTAACAGTGGCCACATTTCCTTACTCAATTTACTTAATTATTTGGGGCCACTGGAAATTAAATTCAAGGCTTTGTACACATGAATACATACTTCACCAGCAAGCTACATTCTCAGTTTCTACATTTTTTAGAATATTATTGCATATTCTTTCCATTAATGACCTATTCTTCTAGGATTTTTTTTCATTTATTAACTCAAATATCTATCCATGTTGGAATAGCTTTGACTATTCAAGCTTGAATGGCTGCAATCCAGTCATCCATCATATTTAGTGAGCATCAAAAGCCTGTTCTAGGGCTACAAACTGGTGATACAGTAGTAAAAATGACAAAATATCTTTCCTCATAGGATTTACAACTCAGTGGAGGAAAACAGAATAAATACATCAACAAAGGAATAAATAATATTTGTAGAGTGATGGGTAATGTGAAGAAAATGGAACGAGTACAGAGAACAGAGAGGATAGAGTGGTTACATCATATTGGAGTGACCATGGCAATTTGTGCTAGCCAACTGAAGGTTTCACATCCGACATGAAACTAAGTGATCTTCTGTAGTTATATCAAGGTTATGTAGCTTATAAGTGTTAGAATAAGCCCTGTACATGAGTGCACAATGGTGTATTGAAAGAATCCCAGCAGCAGTAGTATTGTGTGTTTGTGTGCCTGTTTCAGTCTACTTTTGTAAAGCAACAGAACTTGTAAGAATGATGTAGAATAAGCAACACAGAATAGGGATTTGTCATAAATAATTACAAAAGCTGATTGTGGGTCCAGTGGAAACTCTGCCTATTTGCAATTTGATGGATTTCACTGTGGGTGACACTAGCTACTAAGGAAAGATCATCTAAAATGCAAACAGCAACAGCATGACAGAAATAATATATTATAATTATATATAATACATAATACATAAATATATTATATATAATAATAATATACCCAATAGTAAAACTGACTTCACAAGGACAAATTGGAACCAAAATCTATATCTAAGCGCCTCCAATCCAAATAAAGTAAGCAATGCGTGGAAGGATCTGATACTTTTTACTACATATGAGAACAACTGAAAGATCCAGTGGGGACTTGAGTAGCTGGAGCCATCTGGTTGTCTGTGACTGAAAGCTGAACCACAAGATCAGTCAATGTGTAAAAGCTGCCATAGCTCATGCTGATGAACAGTGAACTTAGTATCTAATGGCTAGGGCTTCCAGATGAGCACCCAGCCATATCCAGAATCATGCAGGAAATAGAAATCTTGAAAATATAACTGTTGGTAAGCTGAAAAGACACAATGGCCCTGGTTCATATAGTGTGACCTCGAATGACTATACAGGATATCTCTGACACACAGCTGGGCTTTAGAACTTTTGGAGCTGCATGTGCTTTTGACAATACAGAATTGTCTTTTTCATGGAAGCCTAGTTCCACATAAGTAAATTGTCAATATTTACTACATAAAGCAAGTGCCTATTAAATATTTTCTGAATAAGTGGTTCACCTTCTTGAATATTCTTGACCTGGTAGTGATTGTATCTAATATAATTCTTAACTTTTGCAAGTGACTACCTTGTATCAATGTACATGAGAAGAAAATAGGTAATCTGAGAACAGGTAAATACAGCAAACTCTTTATTATTAAGAGGCTTTGGCATTAAGAAAGAATAGGCATACCCCACCCCTCAATCACTTGACCTACATGCCTAGACAAAGATGTACTGTCATTACTCAGGAATTGTTAGAAGGGACATTCTTAAGCTCTTTTGAATCAGAGGTCCTTGAGGTAGGGTTCAGATCTTTACATTTGAATAACCCTTCTGATTAACTCTGACAGATGTGGAATTTAACAATCACTCATAAAGTTGATGGATTCTTGAACATGTAAATGAAGGGGAGTGGTTGTAGATACCAACTGGCAAATCTGCATGTTTGGCCAGTAAGAATAATATGAGGAACCATAGTTATGTTGATCACTTCAGGATAGCTGGCATAGGAGGAACTGGCAACATTTAGGAACCAGAAACAAGTCCTCTTAGAATCAGGTGCATGTGAGGTTGTGAATAAGAGTCACCGAGCACCCTGTAGAGTAGACATAGAAGCACACTTGCTAATAGTGCACTGGTTTGCTGACTGCTTGTAAAGTGGGCAGGCTTGTGTGCAGTATATGCCTCATTAGCACCTTTTTGTCTAGTGAAAGGAGAGCCACTTTCTCCCTGTAGGATCTACCACTGAAAAGGCCGAGACAGCTCATTTTCTTGTTAGAGCCAACACTCTCAGCCACCTTTCTTCCGTCTTCCCACAGCTACTTCTTAATCCAGCTTCACACTCACTAGCTCCTGACTTTTGGATTGTTTCTTCTCCACAGACAACTACTTGTTTCTCCAATTCAATGTGAGACATCACAGTAGGATAATCTTTTGAACTGCTAGTGAGCCAGGAAGTTCAGTTTCCAGTTTATTCCTCTGTTCATCGACTCAAAGCTGAAGTTCTGTTTCTCTGTGATCTTCTTAGTCCATTGTCTTAAAACAATAGTGAATTATAGTCCACTAATATATAGTCTACTATATAGTTAGCAGATAGTACAACCAGATGAAGGAGGAGACAGCTATTGACAAGATGTTTTATAAGCAAACAAATGCATACAATGAGGTAGATAAGAGATTCCAAAGGAAAGACAAACGAAGCACAGAGGTAAGGTTCTCATCTCACCTTGATGAAGAAGGACTTCAGTGGGAAAGGGGCTTATATATATGGAGGCCTATGGGAGCAAGCAGAGCTTCATAGAAAATATCATCACCCCATCATCTGTAGTAGAAAGAGCAGAGGTGTCTGTGATAGGTGAGGCCTCTAAAGGAACCCATAGGACAAATGATTCATGACTATTTGTGCAACACTTGATTCAAAACCATGCCATTGTGTAGAACTATAGAAGCAAAGCATAAAATTTAGCTATAGACAGGGACAATAGCTCAATAATAGACTGTTTATAGCATGCACACTGCTGTAGATTCAATTCCAACACACACACACACATAGAAAGAGACAGAGAGGCAGAGACAGAGAGACAGAGATACAGAGACAAGGAGAGAAACAGAGACAGAGACAGAGAAGAATGCTGGTTGTCTTTAAACCTGAGAAATGATTTTAAGGAAGGGATGGAGTTATGTGCAGGTCTAACTTATGGACTAAAATTAATACTTCCTGAATTATACTGTTTTCTTACTAACTGAATATTGGTCAGTCTCTTGATTTTGATAAACAATGTTCAGTATAAGAAAGACTCATTATTCTTAAATTAGCTTAAACATTCCTTGATTGGATGCTTTTAATGTTCAATTGCCAGAAACAGGAAAAGAGAAGAAAGAGAGGCAAATTTAATCAGATTCAAATTTGGAGGGGCTGGAGATCCCAAAGTCCAACTAGATGGTCTGCTCCTGTTGGCCTAGTATGAGAGTCAGACTGGTAAATACCATTATATAGACATGATGTAATTAGTCTGTGGGTTTGATATTAAGCTCAGTGCACTGGAAGGATAGAAGAAGGAGTGATTAAATTTGGGAATTGGGGGAATCTATGAGTCAGGGTCCCAATACAAACAGATGGGACAGATAAAACGGAACCATTCAAGAAGAAACTTTGCTTTCCAGATGTGGGGAGAAAAGAAACACTGGAAACAACCCTGATCCAGGGTATGGGAGAATAAGAGCTGCCACTGATTGATTTTTCTAAAGGAGAAAGATTCGAGGGGAGGGAATGGGATCTTCATTTGAGATGTACAGCTAGAAATGAGGTTAGATGGATGGGGGGCTTATGTCTGCCGATTACCCACCATCTTACTTTACAATATATTCTCAGGAGTCCTCACAGGCTGAGCCTAACCTGAACCCTTGGACTTAGGAGCCAAGGTAATAGAGTCTCATGAAACCAGTCCTTTCAGGGAGAGTTTAGGATAAGAAAAGAGATGGAGTAGATTTGTAGAGACAGGCGTGTTCAATGGACTAGAAATCTAGTCCAGAAAGTGATGCCCAGACACTACAAAGACTTTACAGGTGTTTTCCAAATGTACAATGGAAAGAATTAACATGAACTCACTTTCCTTTTTAAAATAATATTCTTTATTCTTCTATACATGTATAAAATGTATATTCTTTATTCTTCTATACATGTCTACAATGTATATTGATCATATCTACCCACCCTTTCCTGGTTCCCACCAGTGTCCTCAAGCATTTCCTTCCAGGTTTATTTTCCCCTCATATTTTCTTTGTTATCAACCCCCCTGGGCCCAATTAGAACTGCCCATTTGTGCATGCATATGTGGCTATCCACCTAGACTGAGCAACTTACCAGCATCCGCATGCCTAAAGGAGAGTGACTCTCCCTCCTTCAAGAGCCATCAACTACCAATAGCTCCTGATAAGGTTGGGGCCTCAGGGACCCCTTCCTCAGCAATGTTGACATTTCGAATGGCTGTATCTTGAGCATGTCTTGTGCAGATAACTATAGCAGCTGTGAATCCACGCATGCAGCAGCCAAATGTCAGCATTTCATAGCTTTTCTGTCTTTCTGCTGATGTTTGCAGTTTTTATCCCTTCTTCTCCACTCTTGCATGGTGGGAGGTTGATATGGATGAGTACACAGCTGAGTTATTTCCACTCAGCACCTTGATCAACTGTGAGTCTCCTCATTAGCCACTACCCACTGCAAACAGAAGTGTCTTCAACCAAAGTTAAGAGCAGCACAATGTCTGGGTAGAAACATCAATATTTAGAGCATGGTTTGAGAATGTAACTGTTTAGTAAAACAACCACAGGTTACTCATGACCCTTGCCCATGGACTTTAGACTAGGTGTATATTACTAAACATGAAACTCTTATTGTGAAGCAGGCCTTGTCCAATCAAAAGGTAGTGAACCCCATAACTTTCATGCCACTTTTGCAACCAACGGGCACTTCTTGCTAGCCTTCTAAGTTGGCTTAATATTGACAAAATTGACAATTTTGCTTTTATAGTGACATTCTGATCAAATTTTCACATGTTAGAATAGAATATAAATGATATATTAGGATGTCTTACCATGGGCATTAGATTTCTATAGTTTATATATCAATATCTTGCTACCTGGTGTTATGATTTGAAATGCATTTCTAAAAATGTTGAAGACCAATCCCCAGTACCTGCAAATGTGACATCATTCAGAGATAAGGTTGTTGTTGATAAATGAGATCAAATAAAATGACCATAAGTGTGTTAATATGTGACTAATGTTCTTAATTTGTGTCAAGAGACAGGTACATAGGTGGAGGAAGGATACCAGGTACAGTTAAAAGCAGATCCTAGGCTGATATATTGAAAAGCAATAGCAAGCCAAAGATGGGAAGCTAGGCCAGAAGTTTTCTGCAGCAGCCAAACTATTATGACCTGACTTTGACTCTGGCTTCCATAGTTGTGAGATCAGTACTATCTATAGCTAAGCTACCCACTTTCAGTACTTCCTTATGGTAGTGCCAGTGATCTCTCATCTGTCCTAGCATATCCTCTAATCTACTACAATTGTTTTCTCTGCCACAATGTACCTATATCAATGATGGGACAAGTCTTACTAATCTTTAATGAACTATAAATAAATTATTAAGTCACATGTTATATCTAATAAGTTTACATTGTCATGGAATTAGAAAAATCTTTTTCTGTGATTCATAAAGTATATTAGGTATTGATAAGTCTCAGTACATACTTTTATATTTATAAATTTATGTTTGTCTAAATAAAAGTACCTTATTCTCTTTATCCATGATTTGGACTCCAAAAGGACTAGATCTATCATTTAACCTAACTTTACTTGTAATATTTAATCTACAACAGCAATTCAATGCAGTTCTATATCCCCTTTCTTCCTAACATGCTTTCAAGTTCATTGTTCTTATAAGCTACAATCATAAAAAACTCAAAGTACAAAAATCACAACCTCAAAGTAAGGAATAGCAAACAAAAAGAACAACTCTGAATACAGAATGTTCTAGGCCAGTGGGATTCCAAAATGAGGACAAGAAGACTTTTCTAGGAGGCACCAAGTGGTGGTTTTAATTTCTGTTTATTCACCTCTTCTTTGCCTGCAGATTTCTGCTTCAGGTGAATTACCCCAGGGAGAAAGCCCATTTGTGACGCTCCTAGGCTTCCACCATTTTTTTCTAGGTGGTAAAATGCAATTGCTTTGGAGAAAGAAGGATTAAAATTAAAGCCATATTCATTAGTATATCTAAATGGAAGCAACCTGTCTTATTGTCTGTACTCATTAGGAACAAACATCGACAGTGATCCAGAATTTGCCTTATCAATTAGGTAATGGAGTCATGCACATCACCAGTCCTCCAGTGTAGACTGGGACAAACCATAGCATTCTAACCTGACCTAGCAGTGGCTCTGGGGACTTTCTGAGTCTAAAAATCATATGCTTTGCCCCGATATGTAGCCCTCCTTGCATTTGTCATTGAAGTAAGACATCTTCAGGTTTCAGAAGTATGTATTTAAACTTAAATCTTGTTTATGAAGAAGAGCAAAGATGGCAAATAATTCTGTATGGAGTTGGAGACAGTTAATGCCACCTTAGAAAATGAGAGCAGGTGTATTTATTTATCTATTCTTCTTTGTTCTGGGTAGGAACATCCTTGTATTTTCTCAAGCTCTAGTGAGGAACAGGAAGTGCATGCACCTCCTGATGGTTTGTTTGTGAACAGTACGTGGCTTCTGCCTTGTGCTATGTAGCCAGTGATGTTTCCTTAATATGTCCATGAGGAATACTAGCTTAGAGTCTCCTGTATTCCTTTTTTCATTCATATCAGGGCTGGAGACATTCCCAGGACTGGAAGTTCAGGAATCCCTCCCTCTCTGTAATCTGATTATCTGTAAATAGAAACTGCTCTTTTTACTCTCTACCTTGAGGTTAGTAGTTGGGTCATGCAGAATGAAGTTCAGCTTTATCTGTGACTGGGTATATAGGACTGTTTTGGGTCTTTTTCTTCACTGGGCTGCCACAATTCTTTCATTTCTCTTATGTGCTTTCCATATCTCCATAATAAATGAACTCTATTTTACTATCATTAGATATTAATCTGTATTATTTGTTTATACCAGTTAAGGGCACTGGTGATAATGTTATACAAGTCACAAGTATAGTTCTTGAAAGACCTAGAAGATTCCATTTTCTCATTCTTGGAGTCTAGTTGTCATGTTGTACTTAAGTTCAGACTGTTTCAATGTGAAGGTGACACACCCCACACACACACACCGGGAGGGACTTAATGGAAATGGAGTAAGGTCCATACAGAGGATAGTCGGAGTACCAAAGATGAGAACATGACTATAGACATGTGGGATGCTGTATGGGAGGGTTATCCAATACAGGCCCCCTGCCACAGTGCATATATAACAGGTGAAATTAAAAAATTCCTCATGTTCAACAGATATACAGAGCCTTAGCACATTATAACCAGTTCACAGGACCATCAAAACTCTGTGACAAACCCACATCACTATGAGCACTGTTCAGCTAATCCACTAAAACTATCAAAAATGTCTGACAAACTTATAGAACCACATAACTGTCCAGTAAACCTATACCTATAACTCAATAATCTATCAAAAGAACCAACAGAACTATCCAGCTGACTATCAGAACTGTGTGATGAACCCACAAAAGCATCATAACTGTTTAGTAAACCTATAGAACTATGAGGCCTGTTTGTTCAACCCAAAGAACTATCAGAACTATTCAGCTGACACACAGAAGAACTGTCTAACCACTCTATGAATCTATTAGAACTTTGGGTAGAGTCCTGGAACCACAAGAACCATCAAGTTGAACATGGGTGAGCCACAGAGCCTTCAGAACTGTCTAGTTAACACACAGAACTATTGTAATTGATATAGCATTGTTTTGATACTCAAGGTTTATGGGTTTGCTACATAGAAACAGATAGTATACTTTCTCTTACTGGTAATTATTGATAATTTTAGAGGTAAAGAAACAGCAAGCCTACTTGGACACCAATTCAAATTACATTCTCCAGATACCTTTATTTGTAACAATGACAGTATATAAATCACCACCATCCATTCTTAAGTTAAGTTATCCATTGAATCAAAACACTGGTAAAGAAGAAAACAACATTCATAATATGCATTGTCTGACTACAACTCTCCAACTGGAAAATACTTTTTAAATATGCACATACACAGATATATGTGACGTGTGCATATAGAGGCCAAAGAACAACCTCAAGTGTTATTCTCAGGAAGTTCATCTATTTCCTTTGAGACATGTTCTTTTATCAGCCTGGAATTTACTTGTATGCCAGACTGGAAGACCAGAGAGTCCCAGGGATCCTGCTTCCTCTGTGTCTCTTGTGCTGGAATTACATGCATTGCTACCATGTCCAGTATTAACATCAATGGACAAACAAAAAACCCAAACAATAATTATGCTAACATGAATAGAGGAAAGCCCACAAGGCCTCAACCCTACACAAAGAACTACAGATAACTAAAGCTGTTGAGAGCAGAAGAAATAGTCTTCCCCAGGGAAGAGCATACCAATTAGTTATCCACTATCAAATGGCCCCTGAAAAGATACATGTAAGTAATGTTATTTGATTGAGCATGTTATATTTGTATGTTTAGGACAACATATGTATATAGATATCTATGCATAACTATAACTAATGAGAAAGAGGCCATGTATTTGAAATCAAAAATGGGTATATAGAAGGGGAAGGAAGAAAGAGAAGGGAATGTAGTATAATTATATTATAATTTCAAAAAAATAAATAATAATTATTTATATTAATTCATTTTATATACATGTATAAATAAAATGTACCTTTATCATATTTACCTCCATTCATATTTTTAAGAAGAGACTATCTTGAAGCAGGTGTGTGGTACTCTGGCTTTTACTATCTTTTCTACCCTGTCTTTTCTGATGTTCTCTGAGCCTTATATGTAGGTGTTGTGTTGTAAATGTATTGACTGGGGACAGAGACCCCACAGAGAGTTGTTCTCTGTCTTTTGAACCATTGTGACTTTCTGCAGTGATCTGTATCTGTTGCAAAAAGAAGCTTCTTTTTTTTTTTTTTTGTTTTTTTCGAGACAGGGTTTCTCTGTATAGCTCGGTGTCCTGGAACTCACTCTGTAGACCAGCTGGCCTCAAACTCAGAAATCTGCCTGCCTCTGCCTCCCAAGTGCTGGGATTAAAGGCATGTACCCCACCGCCCTGTAAAAGAAGCTTCTTTGATGGGGCACAAGAGATACACTTCTCTGTGGATATAAAGGTAAGTATTTAGATGCAAATTTAGAGTATACTGGTTTAGGAAAGTAGAAGTAGTAAGGTTCTCTTTTAAAGGCATAAGTTGTTGTGTGTAGCTTATGCTACCCTGCCTAAGCTCCAGGAATAGACTACACTAGTAGCCCCCACCCAGCTTCCTTTGAATCCATGGATAAAACACCACACACACACACACACACACACACACACAACACACACATGTTGTTCATTTTCTACTTGCCTTTGATACAATTGCTGGGCTCTACTATCACCCTCCTGGAAAAATGCCCTTATCAATATTCTCTCTGCCCCTCTCCACGTGCTCTAAACTTTAGTTGTTCAGCTAAATCTAGTCCCTGCTAAACATCCCCCAAGTGCCTGCCAGTAGGAGCACCACAGATGATGGCTCCTCCCAAGATCTCACATGGATGTTTGACTATTCTCTCTTAAAGCATGGTGAACTCACTTCTCCTCTCCTTGCATCTGTCTGCTTGCCCTCAGAGTCCCAGAAGTTCAACCTATCCATTCTGCCCAGCAATTGTCCCATGGCTTCTTACTGACAGATCAAGAACCAATTGGGGAACAGGACCTTAGCACCAGAACTATTCCTACAATAAGTAGTTCAATAATTTATACTGACAGGCATAAAGTCCCTTCTATTAAAAGAGTCTTAAATCCAATTAAGTTCTTGTTGGTTACCCTGTGGATGTTGGAGCCACTATTGCACCTTTGGAAATATCTTGCTATGCTACTTATTGTTGGTGTTCACTGGTATTTGGTGTTAATGTGATTATGACACAGGAATAAGTATTAATAGATGTTTAGGAAGTGATTCTCAAACAGTTTTAATGAAATATAATTCATATACCATTAATTTACTTCTGTAAAGGATACTTAAAAGTATAGTCACTGTAGTTTAATTTGGTAATGTTGCCATTAATCTTGAAACCACTAACAATTGCTTCTTGTTTTCTTCTTATTCTAAATGTTGAACAATCATCACTCCTACTTTCTGTCTTTACGCAGTTGTCTGAATAAGTATTCCATATAAGTTCCATATAAATTACATATACCCTTTCAAATTATACTTTTATTAATTCTTTGACAATGCATTTTGAGTTCACCTTTTTTATCCTTCCCAAACTCCTCCTGAGCCCATTGCTTCACAATATCTCTCAACTTTATGTCCCATTTTAAAAAATTACTTTTATTTTTTATAGTCCAGTCATTGCCCCCTCCTGGTCCACCCTCCCAAGTTCTTCACCCATTACTCTTCCCTCTGGTCTCCAAGAGTGTCCTTTTCCCTGTACTAGGCCTCCCTAATCCTGGAGCTTCAAGTCTTTTGAGGGTTAGGCATGTCTTTTCCCACTGAGGCCAGACAAGGCAGTCCACTGAAGTATATGTGACAAGGGTCTCTGTCCAGGTAGTGTATGCTGCGTATTTTAGTGGCTCAGTGTCTGAAAGATCTCAGAAGTCAGGTTAGTTGAGACGGCTGGTCTTCCTCTGGGGGCGTCCTCCTTCTCAGCTTCTTCTAGCCTTTCCTTAATTCAACCACAGGGGTCCTCAACTTCAGTCCAACAGTTGGGTGTAAGTTTCTGCATCTCTCTCAGTCAGCTGCTTGTTGGGCCTCTCAGAGGACAGCCATGCTAGTGTTCTGTCTATAAGCAGCCATAGCATCAGTAATACTGTCAGGCCTTGGAGCTTTCCCTTGAGATGATCCCAATTTGGGCCAGTCGCTAGATCACCTTTACCTCAGTCTCTAGCCCAATTTTGTCCCTGCAGTTCTTTTAGACAGGAACAAGTTAGTCAGCGTTTTTGACTATAGGATTTCAACCCAATCCCTTCACTTGATGTCCTCCCTGTCTTTTACTGGGGTGGACTCTACAAGTTCCCTCTCCCCAATATTGGGCATTTCATCTAAGGACCTTCCTTTTGAGTCCTGAGAGTCTCTTCACCTCCCAGGTCCCTGGTACTTTTTAGAGGATCCCCCAACCTCTCACCACCCTAGGTTGCATATTCCTATTCATTCTGCTGGCCTCCAGGGCTTCTTTTCTGTCTCCTCCCACCATACTTGATGTGTTTCCCTTTTCTCCTCAACCTCCCATCTCCCACCCAGATTCCCCCTCCCTCTGCCTATTGTGATTGTTTTCTTAAGAAAATCCAGTGTCAAACTTGCAGTACACATACAGGCATGGGTGTGGGGACTTTTACTAGAGAATAGTCAACTTATCAAGTGCTACATCCTAAAAGTCGTCAACTATCAATAGCTTCTCACCTTGGGTAAAGGTTCATGAGTCCCTCCCCCTTCTGTGCTGGGATATTGATTGACAGATCTTATATCATTCTTGTGTGTAGTCACAGCTGCCACAAGTTCACGAGCAAGTACTTTAACAACTGAGGTATCATATTTCTTGAATTGTATGGCTTTAGCTTTTACAATGGCCCCGACTTCACTTAGAGTTGTAAGAGTGAGTATCCAGGAGTCTCAGCATTGTTTGTTGTAAATATTTTATTTTCCTTTTTGAATTCTCAGTATTCCCTCAGTTACTGATGGCCTTGCTTAGGGGACAGGGGGCTATATAGATGATTTATTGATATATTGAGATGTCATCATTTCATCAGAAACTGATGGATATGCATAAGGAGGGTCACATAGTTGTTTGTGTATGATTATTCATGGAGAAATATGAACAAATATCTACTTAGTTCAGATAGGAAACTGACAATAAATCAATGTATGGATACCAACAAAGTTCAACTTGGTGAACCAATGTGTGTCATTGTTGTCATGGAGTTGTGGAGTATCCATGAGCAAAGACCATTTGGACTCGGGTTCAAGCCAATAGGAAATCTTTATTAGCCAGCAGTAACTATCCAAGTGCAGTCCCAAGCCTTTCTCAGGGTGAGCTTTTAAGTACAGAAACCATATCCTGGGTTGTAGTTACATGTAGTCAGTAACACCTCAGTAAGCTAGGAAAGTGAGCCAGAAGTGAAACTCCAGAAATCAGAAAGCAAGGTTAGTACATTTAGGACATACTCAGAACCATAGACTTTGATGAATTAGGTCTTTGTTCTTGGTTTGGCAGGTGTTACTGACTACATGCTGGGTTCCAAGGACTGAATAGTACTTCCATCAGGGAGTCAGTTTTGCTAGGGTCTGGGGGCCTGATACAATAGAAATATGGGTGAAGGGTTACTTATAGAAGCACAAAGATTTACAGACAACTGTATCTCTGAAAACCTATACCAGCATGAGTGACAGCTCATGAAAGCTAGAAAGTTATAGTGGACTATACAACCTGCAGACAGCTTAGCGGGTTGAAATGTGTCCTTTGTATGTGGCTCAGTTGATCTGGGTCTCCTCCAAGCTGATCCCCTGATCTTTGTTTATTCTAGGCAGTTCTGTTGGTCTTTGTCTTTTCAAGCTGCTCCTCTGCTATCTTGAGCCTCTTCTGGGCAGTTCCTCTTGTCTTGGAGTGTCTCTCAGCAGGTTTTATATAGTCTTGGAAGCAGAGAGGGCCTAGTAAGCACTGTCAGTTTCAAGGATTTCCTGAAGCTAGTTTGTGTTGTTTACTTCTGAGTTTAAGGCTCCCCTTGAAGACTGGAATGGTTCACCTCCCCATCACAGTTCATCTCCCTATTAACTTCTTGCTTTAAAATATCCTGCTGTTTCAATGAGCCTTCCTCTAAGGTAGAAAACAATAGTGTTGGTGGAAACTAATACACAGACAAAGGCCACCAAAGGATTGCCTAGGAAGACTGCATAAAAGGCTTGCCTTCAATCATTACTTAGGAGGGTTACAGAGGTGGGTTGGATAGGAGGGTTGCATAGGAGGATTTGTTTCTGGATTTTAGTTCTGTTTCATTATTTGGCTCTCTTTAGATTTCTACTTGACATGGTTTCAGTGAAATGTAGAAACTTTATTCTTGTACAGCAACATTCCTTTTCTCGTTTCTGTCTTCATTGCTGTGCATACTATATCACCATACACTGCAAGCCAAAGCATTTTTTATAATTATGTTTTTGGAAAGCTTAGAAGAAGAAAGGAGAACAAGTCTATAACTGAAAAATATTACATAAAGCTTCTCATTTAGCTCTTTTTGTCAGTTCATTTTTGTCTGCAGTTACGGACAGTATGTACTCATCTCTACTGATACTCTTCGTTGTTTGAAATGTGTAGGACTGAGGTTACTGGTCTTCATCCTGTAGAGCTTTTTTGTTTCTCTCCTTTTACTCATTACTTTTGTGTGTGTGTATGTGTGTGAATGTATGTGGGTCTGCCTGCAATGGTATCATGTTGGCCCTGGTGATTGACCTCAGTTATCAGGTTTTTCTTGAGAGAAAGTCTTACTACATATCTCAAGCTTCCCTGGAACTAACTATATAGGTCAGACTCCTTTAAACTAAAGATCTTCTTGCCTCTGCTTTCCAAGTTCTAGGATCCTAAAGGCATACACTCTTCACTATTTCATGTTAAAGGCTTGATAGAACTTTTTTTTTTTCATTTAGGATTTGTTCACCATAGGAAGGCAGCCATGTTCACAGCTGTGTTTGAAAGGCCATTTTTCAGTGTTGGTTTTACGATCAACAGTTTCAATTGTTTTTTGGCATCCACTGATTCGGATGGGAGGTCAGCAGTCTATCTTTGGGTTTCAATTTCATGTGTTGGTTTTCTCCAACTCTGCTCAAGAGAGTTTTTTTATTTTTGTCTTTATAGTTTTAAATATGGTGTGTATAGAGAGATGTGGAGTCTTTTGTTGTGTCTGTCGGTTTGGGGTTTCTTTAACTTTGTGAGTGTACAGATTAACTCCTTTTAAATGGAGTTTGGGATGCTTTCAGTCTTTAAGTTTCAGTTTCATTTTTACTCCCTCCTATCCTAGTAGCACCTGCTGTGTTAGTACATGTTGTAGTGATCATATTCTCATAAGAGGTACCCATTGTTTAGGCTCTTCATCCTCTGTGTTCCTCAGATTGAGTAATTCTGTTGATCTGGTTTGAGGATCTCTAATGTCTTTTTCTGCCAACTCCGCTCTACAACTGAGCTGCTGTGTGACTTATTATTAAGATTATTTCTTACTATTATTTTAACTCTTACCACTACATTCTATCATTTTCTATTAGGAAATTATTTCTATCTCTTTATTGGTTGACATTTATATGTTGACATTTCATTAAAGTATTATCAGACAAATCTGTCGTTTGTTCTCTTAGCATAGTTTCCTTTAGTTTTTTGAGTATGATTATCATGGATATTTTGGTGGTTTTGTATATTAAATATAACACACAAGCCATTTGTATTAACTTCATATATATATATGAAAAGAAATATAACATACACATATATGAGTCTTGCTGTATCTTTTTGTATTCATCTTTTCAATGGAAAGTAGGCATTGTAGATATCATAGATATTCTGGCTCCTAATTCTCCTGATTTAGACATTATGATTATGTTTGCCTGACCTTTAGTTGTATTGTTAAGAAACAGAGGAACTGAATCTATGTGGTCTATCCCAGCCACAGAATGTAGCCTATGAATTGCTTCTCTCAAGGTTACCCCAATTCTATCATTCTGTCCCCTCAGAGACGACAATGCTCTAACCCAAGTTCTCCCGCACCATCTCTTCCTGATTTCTCTGCTAAGCTTCTTATTTGTCTATTTGCATCTATACCACCGTTTTCTGCTACTGCCCACTGATTCTTAGCCTTGGCACTATTGTTTTCAATAAGGTCCTTGGTCATACCTTATCCCTTTGTCTTGTTGATTAAGTTGTGTCTCCTTTGAAAGATTGTTTTCTGTGATCTGTCTGAGACGGTTGCTGAGACCCTTATGGAACTTCTGCCATGGTGCTCCCTAGGAACTTCTCTGTGGCTTAATGTTTTACTTGCTTTTAGCATGCATGCATGCATGCATGCATGTGTGTGAATGTATGTATCCATATTCCAAAAAAGGCCATCAGACCTAAAGCAGGAGTTACAAGCAGTTATGACCTACCCAATGTTGGTCTGAGGATCAAACCTGATCTTCTATAAAAGCAGTACACACTCTTATCTGCTGAGCCATCTCTCTAGCTCCATTCTTTGCTGCTTTAAAAACTAAACATCTTAGCAGACACCTCAAAGATAGCTAATAATGAAAATTAAATTAGATACTTAATGAAAATTACTTCTTTAGTAGCTACTCAATAAACATTTCATTTCTTTCTATTTCCTCCCTACTCTTGAGCCATAGACCCATGTGACCAACATCAAGAACACATCAGACTCCTTATTCCTTTAGTGAATCCTGACATTGGTTTTCAGGAATTCAGTAGTTATAGAGGATCTTTCTGATGGTGGTAAGCGGTTACTTCCTGGCATATTTGCTGAGCAGAGGCACATTGATAGATCTGAAGTAAGAAGTAGAGCAGCACTCTACATTTGCATAATTAACAAAACACTGGCAAGTGGCCCTGTGCATAGTTTTAAAAATGTTAATTCACTATTGTTTACATTGACCCTGGAAAACATAAAATGGAAATATTTTCTTACAAAAGTCACTTTTCTTCTGCTTTATGAACATTGTGTTTTGTTATTCCATATTTCCTCCTGCTTTCAATCTCATAAGGATAAAAATTACAGAAAAAATGTCAGATAGATAAATTTACAGATGAACTTTTTTTGATATTCTGAAGTATTGGATTCATTGAAAATAGTGGAGTAGAAAAATAAGCATATCTACACTTCAAAATGTTCATTCCTTAAATATACATAGAATAGCATCTCTCAAGAAACCCTGACAAACTCTAACAGACTCCAGTCCTCTCAACATGTCCCACTCCCTGCAGCTCTGTGGTGCTGAACCATCATGACTCATACTCATTGTTTATACTATCATCCCAACATGACCATAAGTACAAGGTCTGGTTTTCCCACATGGAGATATTTCTGAGAAGGAAGTCTTTCTGAAAAATATATAGTCTGTCTCTATCTCAGCTAGACATCATAAAATTCATCTGTTTAAATCTGATCAATGGAAGCATTCAGTGCATGTGCCATGCCTGAAGGGCCCTGCTTGGCTTTGAGGTCTGGCACATCCCCACTTCAACAAAATACAATGTATCATAGAATTTTTTTTCATGTATTTATCTCAAAATGCATGGAATGAGATTTCTTTCATGTCAAATTAATTATTCTGTGCAGCTAGAATGAGGTGGGAAGAGAGAAAAGATCAATTCCAAATGAGAGGAATGGAATAGGGTTGCGAGTCTTCAGCAAAGCTTGGAAAGGGACAGGAAAGAGTCATACAAATGGAGCAGAAGTGCACAGAGCAGGAGGACCTGACAGTAAGAATATCTTCCACTTAGAGACACATCACCATCAAGAGCCTCATGATCCCAGAGCAGCAAGACTTCAGGTGTAAGTGACTATGGATCAAAAATTCACATGGAGCTCTTTTGTGTGGGCGATTTTCATACAGGATTACATATAGGCAGCACTAATGGTGCTGAACATAAGTAGTTGTTTCAATAAAGAAATGAAATCATTCCATAAGTCAGCAAAACTCCTAACAAATGTAATTCTCTGTAGATCTTCTCAGGGCCTTGTTACTTAATCTCAAAAAAGGGAAAGAGGAAACAACAGGGCACCAGGAGTCTTTGACCTGGAAAATTGTTGACAGATCCTTTAAGTACAAAAAGCACCATTCAAGCAGAGAAGAGAAGTTCTCATTCAAACCACTACATATAGTATACACAGAGATATTACATTTCTCTGAATTTGGTAAGATTTTCTTTGTGCCCCAGTTTGTGGCTTATTTTAGAGAAGCTCCCATGATCTGCTGAATAGAATTGTACATGGTGTTTTGATGGTAGAGTCTATAGATGTACATTAAATCTATTTATGTAGAATATAATTTAGATATGATATTTCTCTTTTTTTTCTAGATGATCTGTCTATTGGAGAAAGTGGAGTATTGTAATCACCTACTTTCATTGGGTTGATGTTAATACATCTCTTTAATTCCAGTAATGTGCTTTTAATAAAATTAGGTGTGCTAGAGTTGTGTGTTTGTGTGTGTGTGTGTGTGTGTCTGTGTGTGTGGTATAGACAGACAGACAGATGGATAGATAAATTTCTGATTTTAGGATACTGATACCAGATTATTTCGTGGTCCCAACTGCTTGAAATATAGTATTCCTTCTTTTTATTTTAAGGTAGGGTAGATTTTTATCTTTTATGGTCATATGAGTTTCTGTAGATAACAGAAAGATGCATTTTGTTTTTTAATTCATTCTTTGATTTGAGAGATGAAGACATGACATTAATATTTAGAAGTTGTCATTATTGAAAGTTCTATGTTGATTGCCATTTTAATAATAGTTGTTTATATTTTTAGTCCTGTTTTGTGTTTCCCTATCAATACTTTGTTTATTTTCTTTCAGTAGACTTTTGGCTATGTTCATTTCTTTCTTCAGTGTGAAGTATTGATCCTAGTGTTTGCTAAAGTGCTGTTTTGGAGAACATGAATTATTTTAGTTTATTTTGAAATCATGGAAGTGGTTTTTTTCTCCTCCTTCAGCTATGGCATGTAGTTTTTCTGGGTATAGTAATCTAGGTTAGCATCTGCATTTTTTTTTTTTTTTTTTTTTTTTTGGAACTTAAAATATCTTCTGACTTCCAAAGTTTTCATTGAGAAGACCAAGTATGCAATTTAACAGGCATAATTGAAAGGGAAAAATCCCAGATTAATAGAATATATCATAGTTTCAATAAGATCATAGAAGATAACTTTCCCCAAATAAAGAAAGACACACCCATACAGATACAAGAAGCAGACAGAACACTAAATAGATAGAACCAGAAAAGAAACTGGAGAAAGTGTATTATAAATGACATACTAAATATTCAGAATAAAGAGAGAGAGCATTGAAAACTTCAAGAGAAAACCCACAAGTCACATGTAAAAGCCAGCCCATCAGAGTAACATCTGACTTCTCAGAACAATGTAGGCAGAATTTTTCTGCACGGAGTCCTGATGACTGAACCTTGGGATGTTCTTTATAGGAACTCCTTCCCTTTATTCTTTCTTCCCTTCATACTTGATTCTTTTTTTTCTTTTTTCTCCCTTTTCTGTATCACTTTTTCAGCTCCTTCACACTCCTTCCTGAAATCACCTCCAAAATATATAATTTGCATCCTAGTGTTTCTTTCAGGTGCTTTTGGATGCATCACAAGAATCAGGTGTCATTCTGTTCTTGAGGATTCTTGCAATGGCCCTATTTATAAATGTGGTAACATGCTGAGATAAATTGATTAGGAGATCAGCTGGTATTCTGAGTAACTGTTAAAATCAGAGGCCATTTGCTCAAATATGGGAAAAATGGCAAATATTTTAAAGTGTCTGGAGTGTTACTGAAGAATAGTTTGGCCTACCCTTACTATTGCAAACTCTTTACATTGCACTATGAAACAAGCACTTCATTAAGTCAACAAACTTTTATTTTGAGTTCCTGCTTTGGTTGAGGAGCTATTTTAGCACTGGTGCTATGAAGATGGAAGGCATTATTTCTGTTCCCAAGAACTCATGCACGTGGAGAGGGAGAGAAAAGAGAAATACACAAATGCAACCCAGTGTACTTTATGCTGTGATAAAGACAAACAAATTGCAGAACAGTGACATAAGTCAGGGGTGGAAATAAATTGGCAACAGATGGAAAGGAAATGATGGGTAGCCATTTAATACTTCTGGTGCTAGTTAAAGATGAATTAGCTAGATGGGATGAATAATTACCACAAAGAGTTAAAATAGTATCAAGGAAGATAGCAAGTGTCTGAGGAAAGATGGAGGAAGAGGATGTGAAGAGCCAGAGGTAGCAGATGAGACTAAGGCCAAAATATGCAGGTCCATGTGTTTAGAACTTATAAAGCCAGGGGAAATTGAACAAAATTCTCAGTTGAATCAGGATATAATGACACCACTTTAAATCGCTTACGGTGGTTATCGATTTGGTTGGGTGTCCTGTTCCACACTGCCTCTGCCTGTCTGAGCTTTGTGCAGACATTCTGAGCATTCTTGTCAATGTGAGACCTCAGCTACATGCAACAGTATTTTTTAACCTTAGTATTTCTTCAACTTCCGCCCCATACTCTTTTCTGTTAATAATAGCATAGAAGATACAACTAGGAATTACAAAGAGTTACCACACCAAAGGTAACCCTCAACCAATAAGAAGATAGAACTTGGCAGAGAAATAGCCTTGCCTTATATCTTCCGTGTGAGCAATTTTGAGGTGTGAATTCTATAATAACTCTTTAGAGAGGCCCCAGAGGAACTGAGCTCCAGTGCTCAGGGTAATCAGGTCTGTAAGCACTAGTGGTTTCCCTCTCATCTTCCAGTATCATTAATACACACCTCTAGGGCCTCTTGGTGCTGTAGTTCAGAGCTGTAATGATCCTCAGAAGCCTGTGTGTTAAACATTTGGCCAACAACATAATGTTGTTGGAAGGAAATGGAATTTTAAGAGGTGGGACTAGATGGAGGTTTTAGGTTATTGGACCCTGATTCTTCTTTTCTCTTCTTCCTTCCTGTCTACCACTAGCTGAGGGGTTCCTTCTACCACATGAACTTGCCAAGATGGCCAATCTCCTATCTTCCCCCAAGCAATGGGGCTAACCCATCATTGGCCAAACTCTGTGAAATTCTAAACAAAATAATCCTTTTCTTTTATAAATTCATTATCTTAGGTATTTGTTATAGTAATGGAAATCCTCTTACACACCTCCTTCCTCCACAGTGAAATATTCACAACCAAATTTTCACTTTTGTCTCTGCTTTTTTGGAAATCCAAATTAAGATAAATCATAAAGTCAAGAATAGACATATTGAAGATTTTTAATATAGAATCACAATTCTCATAGAGATACAAACACACTTTTATGAAAACATGTCAGACATTTATATAATTTATTAATTAATAAGAGAGTCTGTAAGTTGTTCAAAGAAGAATTTGCAGCAATATACAAAACAACTGTCGTGAATACAAAAATAAATTTACAACTGATATGAAACTGCCCCATACCCATACACACTGGAGAAAAACTGTTCATTTCTCATGCAGACTATGACAGAATAATGACAGACTATACAAGAATAGATCTGCTTGTGTTGCTACTAGTGACCTATAATTTATGGAGTTGCCAAATGGTCAACAGTGAGAGTCAGAAACAATGTTGGGGACTACTAATCAGGTTGCCAAAGTAACTTTTTGTACTTAGGTATTTTTCAAAACCTTTCCCAATGTTTCACAGATAAAGTGGAGAAAATGGGTAGAGAAAAGTCAGTATGAATGAATTGAGCCCTATATAGCAAATGCTAATGCCCTAACCTGATAGGGAAGAGGTAGAAGGGCATTAGACAACTGATAGTTTTGAGGAATGGATGTGTAGACTTGAAGGATGGTGCCACATTTGTGAAGGCAACTGGATCACTGACTGAGCCACTGCTAGTGAAAGGTCATGGGGTAGGAACTCTGAAAACACTCTTGGTGGGGGAAGGGGAGACAAGTCTACCAACCCCACAACACTTTTAAATAAGAGCAGAGGTTATGAAGTTTGGGGCTGATGGATGTAGTTGTTATGAACACAAGCCTTAACTAGTGTAGAACTGTTACTTACAACTTCAGGGCTATTTGATGTTGAGAAGCAGCACAGTCATTTTGAAGAAAACCACTTCTACAAAGCCGTTGTGGGAACTATCAGGTGTGCTGTTTGTGAACATCTGATTGTGTGGGTGAACACCTAGTTATTGCTCAGAACATGGGCGCTGTTCCTATGCAATCAGAACTGGGGATGTATTTTGGGCTCTGCCTCCAGGCACTTAAGATCTGGAATCATGCAGCTGTAGGAATAATGACAGCAAGCCCATTTCTTGGGAGGAATTCTCTACCCATTAAACGGGCCACCTTACACCTGCACTTCCTTTACCTTCGAGTGTGTTTTCCTTCTCATTAGTTAAATGGAATTTATATAAAGTTAGCATTTACCTGGGAATAAGAGAAGGAGCTATCAGTGAGATGTTGCTTTAATGTGCGTTATTTGCTGCCACCAGCTCTAACTTTCTGAAAGTCAGCAAAGAGCTGACATGTGTAGTCAGTATGAAGAGGATCCCATCTTCCTCCATGTATCAAGGAAGTTTATGGTTTTGCATTAGTAAGCTATTAGAATTGCTAAAGAATTGCATAAAGAGAAGAGGCATCTTGGTCTGGGTCAAGATGAGAGCTTCTGGAGCTTAGAAGTTAGCATCATGGATCTCTTGTGCGCTCTTATGTCTCCAGTGTGATAACAAAATCTTCCAAACTATTGCAAATCTGATTCATCTTCAATTTCTTGCATTAATTCCAAAGTATTATTACTTTTGGAAGAGTCCTAATATTGGTGGCAAGAGAGATGATGATGGTGACAGTGACATATATTGCAGATAATGTTAATGGTAGATTATTACAATGTGTATATGCATACATAGTTCATTCACCCTGACTAGGTGTTGTTCTCCTTTCAATAAAAGGTTAAATATATTCTTCTAGCATCTTACAAAGTTTTGAGTATTCTGAGATTGGATGATAGGATTATGATAAACTTGAAGGGAGGGAGAAGAGGGAAAGGAAGGAAATGCAAATTGAGAGAAGGGGAGTGGGAGTAGGGGGAGAGATAGGAGGGGAACAGAAAAAGAAGTGGGGGAGAAGACCAGTGAAACTTTCCTCAGTGAGGTAAGAGGCCACAGAAAATAAGACTAAGAAAAGTATGATTGTTTTTTCCTCAGGGTGGACATTGTGGTCGCAGAGCATATGGCAGTGCCAGAATAGATAGACAGGGTCTCTCACTTCTATAAAAGTCTCATAACCTGTGTATGACCTAGATACAAAAAGATTATCAGAGAAAAAAGCTGTCAAAGAAGATGATATAACTAGGAACCACTAACCAGAGATAACAGAAGATATTTCCCCAGTGTACAGGAAAGGATCAGGGACCTTCATTAAAACTGTGTGTGTGTGTGTGTGTGTGTGTGTGTGTGTGTGTGTGTGTGTGTGCATTGTGAGTATGTTTGGTTTGGTGTGAGTGTGAGATATGTGTATGTGGTTTTTGTGAGTGTGTGTGTTATGTGTATGTGTGTATGGTGTATGAGAATGTATGTGTGATATAAGTATGGTGTATATGTACATTTGAAGCAATAATAATAACTAAAATATAGTGTAAGTTTATTGAAGTGAAATAAAGAAGCATGAGGGTACTTAGAGCCTTGAGGTTTATATTGAGTTGAATGACAAGTTGATAGTAGAGGTGATGATGGTAGAGGTAATGATGTGGTATTAAGAGGTGTGATTGGTTCTGCAGCCGTTTATTCCCCAAACCATCATAGCCCTACAACAGCATCAAGATAATTACCAGACACTAGAGAAGTTAGTATATGCTGTAAGACAGAGAAGTCAAGGAGTCAGGACTGAAAAGCTCATCTTTGATGAGTATGGCAGAGATAACACAGCTGACTGTGTGTATATTAGTAGCTGGTGTGACTGTAGGAGTCTGAAAGCTGAGAGATAAACTTGATGCAAAATATTTCCCCCTAATACTTTTGGCCCTGAGTAATATAAAGATATTTCAATACAGATTGGCAGTATGAAATACCTTTTCCCCCACATGAGCCACATGCTATTGGGATGGACATCACCAGGGAAAAGAGTTAGCTTTTCTATCTTAACAAAGAGATGGACTGTGAAAGCACAAGAATGGGCTGCAGCAAGATGAGGACCTTTATTAATTATTCTTTAGTGTTGTGAACACAATGTCTGACAGAAAAGAGGAGATATAGTTTATTTTTAGTTCATTGTTTCCTGAGGATTTCATGCCATTGTGGTCAGGAAGAGTTGGAAACAACGGCGGTAGTGTAGGCTACTTGCTTCCGGGTAGAGCAGGCAGCAGGACCAGGAATAACCTTTAAAGTTTCACTCCCAAGTGACCTTTTTCCAAAGCTAAGTACCACCTCCTAATAGTCTTACAATTTCCTGAGTGATATACCTACCTAGGGAAAACATATTCAAAACAAGGGTCTGTGGTAAACATTTCAATTCAGATCATAACAGAGCCATGGTAGGAAGGTAGGAAAAACTCCGAATCCAAGTAGGCTGTGGGAATGAGACTGATACACACAAGCAGGGCTATTGGTACATAATAAATGGAGATCCAGAATTAAGTGTAGAATTCATAGTTTTAAAAAAGCTTTATGTTGTCCAAGAACTCTCTTGACATGCTTCCAGTGCTTAGGTAGTCTGACAGTTTGCCAGAACTAAAGTTCGGGGGAAAAAAAATAACAATGTCCCAGCAGAATGTGAGCACTGAAAGGAATAGGAACCATGTAGAGTGCTGCACCATGTTGTTCTAGAAGAGGAAGCCTTTCTTGGCAACTAAATGTTGTTGGGAACCAGGCTTGCAGAGCTGCCCTCCCCCTCTTTTGCTTTTCCTTTCTTTTACTTCTTGACCTGAAAGTATACATAGTGCTGGAACTCAAGGGTTTTAAACAAACATAAATAAAGAATCTACGCCTACTTAATGCTCAAAAGACAAAATAGTCAAACGAAAGCTCTCATGCACTATCATCTCAGTAGCAACTGAAGGTCCCAATGCCCTCCTTCCCACCACCAACTGAATGGTCTGATGCCCTGCTTGCCACCACCTACTAAAGGTATAGATACCCACCTTCCCACCACTAACTGAAGGCTTCGATGTTCTCCTTCCCAACACCAAGTCAGTATGTTTAGTTACCTTTTACCACTTTTATTTTCTGTGCATGAAGATATCATGAGACCCTCAGAAATGATGGGTTAGGTGGATGTTACTAATTCTATGACAATAGTAATTTGTTTAGTTCTTTATGGTATTGGGTATGGCTAAAATTTTTTTATCACATTCATTATAAACTAATAACCAAGTAAAGAACAAATTTTATTTTCATTAATTGGTGGAGAATCTAGAGTTGGGATTAATTGATGAGCTGGTGATTGCAGAAGTTGGTTCAAGGCTTGATATTTGAATACCATCTGATTACAGGTTTCTACTCTGGTTCTGTCAGATCTTCATGGAGAAGACCTTTATGTTTTCCTGGCTTCATGTTTACAAATTCTGAATAAATATTATCCTAAGGTTCTGAAAGTCAGTCCATATTTAAAGATGCACAACCATCTACAGCACATTAGCCTTGTCACTGTAGGCCTGTAAATCCTGCACACCCATAAAAGCATAATTCTGTCTGTCTGTCCATGAATGGTCAGCAAACAGAGCCTGGTAGAAGGCCAAGGACAGGGTTGGGGGGAAGAAAGGGAGGACATTGCCTCTGGAAACATTGCAGTTCTGAGCCTCAGGCTTACTCCACAGGGGTGCCAAGCAAGATGAGAAACTGACCCTATATGTTCAGTGGGAAAATCAAAAAGTAGGCCAAGTGCACATTAGTTAATATTAAAGTGAGAGTCTCTGGAAGTGTTTCTGCAAATCCCTCACTCACTGGTCTAATTAGGGAAAACAGAGGATCCCAACATATCAGTAATTTCACACCAGTGCCAAGCAGTGGAGTTACATAAATGTTTACCAATCCAGGCACAGGATTATGCCTGCCTCTAAACAGTCAGGGAAAGAGGAGGGGACATCAGGGACTGCCCAAAGGCTAGAGAAGTTGCTCCCCAAGTAAGCAAATGAAATCTGGCTACTGCTCACTGGCCACTCACAGTATGAAGTCATATGACTCTCACATATTTTGTTTTCTGGTGACTTCTCTCCCACCAGAGAAGGGTACTTCTCTCCAGCATAGAGCACATGGGTACTGTGGACAGAGTCTGGAACACAGAACAATGGTCATCTGTCATTTCTGTTTACACAGTTCTAGGTGGAAGAAGTGAATTGTCCTTTCTATCAGCATGTTTCCTTGTTTATATTGCCTGCTATAAAATGCCATGGAGACATAGTGACGGATGACAACAGGAAATAGCAATGCTCATTTCTCCATTTGCTACAGCTTTGTACAATAGTAATTCATTAATAGTAATCCACCTGGCTCCTTGCAGTTCATTTACCTCACTGGCCAACCACTTACAAATTACATTCTCATGTGAATATTACTGCAGTGACCAAGACTTTGTAACTGGAAATGAAGAGATCAATTTTCTAACAAGTTCAACAACTTTCTTGTGTTCACACTGCAAATAAGTTATGCCACTTGAACTGCAAATCCAGGTCTTTTGACTTGAAACCCAGCTGCTTCTTTGTCAGTCTGTCATCTTGATTTTTCAGTCTTACTGTCATCTTCAGTCTCTCTCTTCCATCCAATAATAACCTGTACCTTTCTTCAGTTCTCACTAAGTGATTTTCCAATGAGCTTAAGATATTCATCAGTAAAACATTTCCACAAGGTTATTAAGTCCTTCACAAACCTGCTAGAGGGCCACTTTACCAGCAGCCAAAAAATGCATTAATACATTCTTATGTGTGAAGTAGGTTAAAAATAATATACGCACTGAAGATAATGGAAACATGTTGACATTATTGAGGTTATAACACTCTCGGAGTTACCTAATTGTAATATTGAGCAAATTAAATATTATCAAGTACAGTGTCCCTGAACATCCTGAAGCAGCATCTTTCCCCATTTGACTAATTGCTGCGACACTTGAGAACTCTGTGTGATGTTTAGCTCCACACAAGTGCACAAGTGGAGGCCACTGCACCTCTTTAAATAAACAGGCAGATGTGCTTAAATAATAAATTAATTTACGAGAAGTCAGAGTTGCAGCTTTGGTCCTTGGGCTCTGCCACAAATGTCTATCACAAAAGGAAAGTAGTGGCTATGCATGCTCCATGATCATAGATGAGAAGGAGGGCTGGCTCTCTGTTTTATCTGTGAATGAGTTCAGAAGAATCACTGCCTTCTGTCACTAGAAAGAAGTGCAGGTCAACTTTGACCCTCTCTGAGAATAAAAGTTTCAGGCTATGAGAAATGGTAGTCTCTGTTGCAATTCCTCTACTCTACTGAGAAGAGAGGAAGCAGGCAAAGCTAGAGGCAAGGGTCATGCCTGCATCCAATCGATGTTATTTCTAAAGGCAGATGTGCTGGATTTGGCAGAGGGACATACTGCAGATTATCTGTTTCCAAGTTGTGCATGGAATGACTTGTGGTCAGGAGAGAGACATTCAATAGTCGTTGAAGCAATTATGCCAGGTGACTTCAGACAGTTTATGTCCTTAAGCATCCCTTGCCTGGATTGGACTGTCTAGGTCTCGAAGATGAGGCTTTAACTCTTTTAGAGCAGCTACAATCCAGAAGTCAGTTGAAACTCAAAAGGATGGATTTGAGAGGTCATGGATCGTGTCTTCATTTTAGTTTTCTCTAAACAGATACAAACACAGGGGCTTAGGTAGCAGCCTCTTATTTTGGACATGGTCCCAGGAGCACATAGATGGAGTGGAGAAGTGAGCAGGCAGCTGATAAAACTTGAGAAGATGATTGCTAGGCACTAGAGTCAGTATTGCTGGAGACCTTCTAAGAGATTGAATGGAAACACTGACATCTCCCTGAGGTGTCAAAGAGTCAGTGTACCCCATCCAGAAGCTCTTCTGTTTCACTGGGTGGTGGAGAAGGTGGTAGAGCTGCTCTTTATGCTGGTCTGGTCCACTCAGGTACCATGCAAAATACATTGGGAAAATAACAGCCTAATAGTGAAAGCTACAGGAAGCCACTGGTCTGTTCTATACAAGAAACAGCAATCAGTGAAACTTGTCAGTCAAAAACTCAACAAGAATCCAGCAAGGAGCAAGTAAAGGAATCAAGGAAATATTTTTAAAAGGAGTACAACTGGCCAATAAGTATACACACAAGAAAAGATCTTGGAAATGCCATCATGGAAATGCAAACCAAAACTATATTGAAACATTGAAATTAAATCTTACTTCAACTAGAACATCAATTACTGAGAGGTTTTAAATACACACACATGCATACTCACACACACACACACACAAATTCTGGTGAGGATGGAGGATGTAGGGAAAAAAAAACAATAACATTGCTGGTAGGAATATAAATTATGCCGCCACAAGAGAAGTCAGTATGGATGTACCTCAAAACTCAACCTTGAACCATCAGGTAATACAGGTAATGCTATGCTTGGGCTTTTATCAGAAAGAGTCAAAGTCATTATATGATAGAGATGAACACACACTCATCCTTCCTGTGGCATTATGTACTATAGCCTGGTTTAGAACACAATCCAAATACCTCCTGACAGATGAATGAATGAAGACAAATGGGATATTTGATGGTATATTATTTACTCAAAAAGAAAAGTGAAAATGTGATGTTTGTGAGAAAATGGGTGGGGCTAGAGCTCATCAAATTACTTAGTAAAATAATACAGACCAGAAAGAAAAATATAATTTCTCTCATATGCAAATATATGTTATAAATGTGAAAGTACAAGAGTGATTGTTTGGTAAGAGGGAGGGGCCAGTGAGAGAAGTGAGACAGACAAGAAGTAGCAATGGGGAAGACGATGATTAAAATACATTATTCACATACATTAAAATGTCATAATGAAACCCAATATTCTATATTTAATATGCACCAATAAAAAAGAAATACAACAACCGTGGGAGTATGTCAAATTCAAGAGTGCGTCTAACCTAAGGGAATGATAGATTTGGCAGAAGGTTCCAGCAGATGTTTCGGTGTTTTCCGAACCAATCTGAAATCCAGAACATTATATGAAGCATTTCTCATGTGTTCTTAAATTTTATTTATTTTTTTGTGTGCAAAAGAGTCAGGGTAGGGGTGATTTGGATGTGTGCTGGGTCCACCCATGTGAAGGTCAGAAGACAAATTGCTGCAGAAATGTTCTCCTTCCCAGATGTGGGTCCCAGGGATCAAATTTATGTCATCTGGCTTGGTGGCAAGCACTTTAAGCCATCTCTATGGTCCTAACTTCCTCACATGTAAATATCAGCATATATTAGGATATTGAGGAAATGAAAGATGCCAGAGTCAACAGGACCATCAAGAACAAGTGGCTGTCTCCCATTCATGTTATAGAAAGGGACTGAGTCTCCATGGGTAGGCATGGGTAGACCACTTCAAGGATACTCCTTTGTTCTGTGGGAGTACCCACAGCCTTCTTGTCTCTTATTTAATTGGGCTTTTAGCTCTGACTCTAAGCCAAAGCCAGAAGAGAACTTTGAAAATTAATTGTCCTAAACCTTCCTATATCACTAAGTACTTTTAGTTCACTTTTCAAGGGGCCTGAGATTCTTTTTTCTTTTTATTCTTTGCATTCAAAAAGCTTCTATTACCTTAATTCAAAACCTTGTCCCATGCTCTAATTTGTAACTGTATGGCTGTCACCGCTGGTAGAAGTGGGGAGCAGGTGGCCTTGCTGCTGATATTTTTGATCCAACTAGTGTTTCCAACTGCAAGTAGGTAACTGTGCAGCACCTGATCTGATCTTACAACATCCCAGTTTTAAAACTCAAGGGAGAGAATTTGATTTCTAGTCATTATTATACACATGCTTGGTGAGGCATGTAGTCTGTGTGTTTCCATATTTCTCTCCAATTGTAGAGTACTATTCTATTTTTACCTATTTTTCTAACATAGTCCTACTCTGTAACCTAAGATGACCTCAAAATTGAGATTTCTGTGTCTCCCCACGATCTTTTGCATACGTATCTGCAATCTGGCCCTAGCATCCTCTTCCATCCTTACTACACACAACTACATGCACACAGTTCATCTTGTAGGAAACCTGGGATTTCTTTACTCCAGAGAAGAGAAAGATGAGTCTGCTATATATATATAATATAATATGAAGAAAAAAATTCATGGTTTAAGAAATACAATGCCTCAAGCCAGGCTCCAAAGCATTGTAAGGTTCTCCTTTCTCTGCTTCTTCTCCTTTCTTCCTTCTTCCTCCTTCCTTCCTCTTCCTTTTTCCTTCTTTCCTTCCCTTTTTTTCCTTCTCTTCCTTCTTTCTTCTCTTTTCTTCTTTTTCCTTCCTTCCTTCTTCTTCCTTCTTTCTTTCTTTCTTTTTTCTTTTTGTAGACATAGATCAGGCACCTTGTCTACAGTCCACTATCTGTCTCTGTACCCTTCAATTTAGGCCACTTTACAATCTATTTATCATACTGAGAAATGCCTATGACTGTTTCTCTTTAAGGCTGTTCTAAGGGCAGAGGTGGTTATTCTCGAAGCTTAGGATGGCCTTGTATTACAGTGCACTTACACCTGACAATTAACTCTGTAACAGTTCCCAGATGATCCAGGTGCTCAGACACGGAGGCACCAAGTCTATCACTGGTATCTGCATTTATGCTTCCCATGCCTGGCATCTACACATCAAATTAAGCATTACAGTTACATAAATAGGGCATAATAAATGTGGACAGAGACAGATCACTTTACCCGACAATTTTTTAATCATAAAGGAGGCTACTGAACCAAACTAAGCCTAAAGGAGATGCAAAATACTACCAGATATTCTGATACTAATGTTAAGTTCTTGTAAAGTTGTCATAAAATTTGATCCATGGTAAAGGTCTTAAATGGGGAGCCCAAAGTTTATAACCTAAAATGTTGAGTTACCTTTTGAGCATCTATGTCCCTAGAAATATATAAAATATAAGAATGAAGGAAAAGGGCCAAACCTAAAAACCAAGTGACAATTGGGAAGCAGAGGTGAGTGGCCTATAATCCTTTACCCTGCATCATGGTATTTCATGGGACCCACCTAGTTCCACCTGGATATCCTTTTCCTTAGAAGACCTGATGCTGTACATCTCATCTGACACGCCTTCATCCATGGGTTGGTTTTTAAACTTCCTGAATTTCCATCTGAAAGATGAAAGAGAACATTCAAGGAAAAAAAAAAAAGCCTTCTTAAATTTTGTACCATTCTGAGTGCTCTGGTGAAGTCTTGTGTCATCCCACTCTGTCCCACAGAAGATACTAGATAACCTGCTGTTATCCACACTGTTTATATTGTCTAACCATCAGCCTCTGCAATTAAACCATTTGTGAAGGTTCTGCTGTGCTGTGCTTAGAAAGTTTACTGTACTGAGTAAGTAAGACCCCAAAGGGCAAAAAAATAGAAGCTCTGGGAAAGCAAAATATGAAAAGTGAAAGTGTAAAGTAACTTTTTAGCAACAGAGGAACAGAGAGATATTATGTTCACAGAACTTTTGCTATTGAAAATTGATGTAACTGCTTTATTTTGTTTATTATAGCAGTTGTTTATACATTATTATACTTAATTTATAAATTAAACTCTTATCATAGGTTTATATGCATAGGAAAATAATTGTATGTAATTGTGTATGTAGGGGATAGTGCGAGTCATCTATTGGATAAAATCTTGTAGTATGTTCTTGAGGAAGTCTTAGGGTTTTCTATCCCAATATCATGGTCATTATTTATCATTATTATTTTTTAATTTACTGGAAGCTGTTTTGCCAAAAAGTGCAGGTTGGTCTCCTAGTCTTCCTGATTCTGCCTCTTTATTGCTATGCTTACAAGATCTACTTCCATGAGGGGCCATAAAAGTAACTATTGAACAGCTATCTCTGGCGTGGTTTCTCAGAAGGCCGCTCTGATGTTTCCAGGATTTGCTTCATCCTTTGAGACTTGTTGAACACACAATACTTCCATACCACCCTCCTATTACATTTGTCTCTTCACTTATTGTTGAACCCCTCAAGAGGAGGAAGGACTTGACCTTTATTTATTTATGGTTTATTTCTTAGTCTCAAAACCTAATCTCACCTACAGTAAGAGAGAGTCTTTAGGGTAAATTAAAAAAGAAGAAGAAGAAGAAGGAGGAGGAGGAGGAGGAGGAGGAGGAGGAGGAGGAGGAGGAGGAGGAGGAGGAGAAGGAGAAGAGAGAAGGAGAAGGAGAAGGAGAAGGAGAAGGAGAAGGAGAAAAGAAGAAGAAGAAGAAGAGAAAAGCTAGCAGTGTACCAAGATGAGATAACTCAGTGGGAGAAAAAACAACCTGAATTTAAGAACATGGGAAGAAGATCACATAAGAAATATATTCTTGATGATTTCTGTTATGATCTTATTTTTAAAGTAGCATAGAGAAAACATGAAACTATTGGGGTTTTGAGATTTGTCTCTATGGGTCAGATGGCCTGTGCATTATTTTCAATTGTACAGGTATGTCCATCATCTTTCCTAAAAGTCTAAACTTATTTCTGAATCACCCTTTACTTTTATACATCAACAGTTTGACTCATTCAAAGTGTTAGACAATTACTGTTGCCCAGACTTTATGTTAAACAATGAAATTTGAAAAAAAGTTATTGTTTAACACTATACTGTCTATGGGTTTCAGTATAAAAGTTCACTTTGTTACATGTACTTTTCCTGGTTACTGTAGGTATTCCACGAGGGACAGACTTCAGAAACAATGCCACTCAGCTGTAGCTTGCCAAACCATTGAGTTTCATTGGGGCTGGTTACAGGAACATTGCTGAGAAGGGAAGACAGTTAACTGTTTCCTGAACTGTTAACTGTTTGACTCCAGCAAGGAAAGGAGCCTCACTGTTGAGATCTCATGGAGTGTCCAGTGTGCTTAGCAGGGCTTCCTCCTCTTCATGACCCAACTTTAAACTGTCTTCTTGAGCATCTCGACTGCTCTGACTCCAAGATAGCAATGGTTATATCAAGCCTAGAGTACAGAGCTACTCAAATAAGCTTGTGTGTGGTGTGTGTGTGTGTGTGTGTGTGTGTGTGTGTTAGCCACTTTCAATGACTGTGAGCAAAATATCTGACAATAATAACTCAAAAGAGGAATAATTTATTTTAGCTCAATCTCCTCTTCCCTCCATTCCTGCAGTTTCCATCCATAGTGACTTGGCTCTATGTCCTTTAATGGAACATCATGGCACTGACACCTGTAATAATAGCTGTTCACACTGAGGTAAACTAGGAACCACAGAGACGAGGACTGGAACCTGTGTTTTACTCCTAGTGACTTACTTCACAGCAAGACCCTACTCCTGGAGATCTCACTGCCTCTTGATATGGTAGGACGAGCACTTAAAATGAGCATTTCAGATTCAAACCAAAACTGGTCCCAGCCCTTGAAGAATGGGCTCCAAATCCTACACATGCAGGTGCCATTTTTTTTTTTATTCGCTTCTTGAAAAATTCAATCTCTCCATAGATTTGGGAATATATCTGTTTAATAGAAGTTCTCAGTAACTTAGTTAGACTGTCTGGTGATACTTATACAGACCCAAACTTGTCCAAACTTTTGTTTTTAATTGTGCTTCGAAGAAGCACAATCATGGACCATTGTTGTTAAGGAGCAAAGCTGTGCTGCACAGATATCGTGGAAGGGGCTTGTTTCTTTTTGTGCCTCCAGCAATGAGAGGAAGAGGGAGATAGCGATCTATGACCACGGTGTTCTTCAGCTAGCATGTGAAGAATGTTAACACTTTTGTCAATGTCAGTTGATTAATGGACCAACCCCCTTTGGTTGATATACTTAAAAATGTGCAGGTGTTGTGGTATGGGAACATGCTTTGTTTTGGTTTGGAAGAGAAGCAGCTCAGAGGAAGGTTTATTTTTTTTTCCAACAGCATACCTGAAGGTACATAAAAAAAAAAAAAAAAGAAAAAAAAGAAAGAAAAAGAAAAGAAAAAGAAACCAAACTATGTCATACTATGTTCCTTTTCCTTAGCAGACAGGACTGGGGATGGTAAGGCTGTGGCAGTAGTCACAGTGACCAGTGGACTGACCACAGTCTGAATGTCCCACTTTGTGATGAGGTCAGTTTCATCAGAGTCTTTTATAAGTCTTAAAGACCAGGGAACAGAGGGTGGCCATCCTCAGGTTGTCAGGACTGGGAACAGTAAGGCCTAAACAACAACTAAACACCTCTTTAAAATGAAGCCCTCTCCCTCCAGTACTCAGGATAACGCATGCACACCAAGTGGACAAGCAATGAAAAGAATGCAACCTTTTATCATTTTCTTTCTGCTAAAAACTGGTAGTTGGGCTGGTGAAATGGCTCTGTGGATAAAGGCATTTATTGTCCAGTTTGATGACTACCCTAGTCATTGAAGTTGTTGATCTCAAGGCACTGTAAAATGACAATTCCAATCCAAGGATATCCCTATATGGTTTCCTTGGATATCCCATACTGTTCCCTGTACTCAAGCCAAATAGAGAATGGTGGTCAGGAATAAACTGAGAAACATGGCCCACTGAGCTGAGGTCTTACATATTGATTCATTTCTCCTTCTTTCTCTTCCTTTGTGCTTTCCTCTTGACTTTTCATGTTTGCCGTATACATTCCTGTTAAATAATTGCCAACAATATGGTGAAAATCACTCAAAGGAAAGACTGTCTTCCAGACACAAAAGAGTGTCATGTTGTATGACACACGAATTCATAGAGACTGTGGCAGCCTGCACAGGTTCCAGCCAGCTGGAGTACCACTGCTGAGTGGAGAAGTGGATACTGACTCTCATTCCTAACCTAGGAGATATCTCCAAATGACATCTATTTGCAAGGAAAAACTTACATTTTTTTTCCAATAGTGTCTCACTGTAGATATTAACCACACTTAAGTGTGAGTCCCATGTCTAGCAGCTGATGAACAATGCAAAAGAAACTCAATGGTAGGGGTTTTTTTTTTGTCTCATATTTTTTGGTTTGGACAAGTCTTACTAATCTTTTTTTATGTTATGGTTTCTAGTTTTGTGTATCTATGTTTTGTTTCGTGTGTTTCTTGTGTGGGTTTCATTTTTAATATTCTGGTTTGTTTACTTTTTGTTTGTCTTTCTGTTTTTTTAAAGAGTAAGGGAAAGAAAGGGCATCGAGTTGGTGGGTGGGAAGATTGGAAGGATCTGAGATGTTGGGGGAGGGAAAACTGTGACCAGAATATATTGTCTGGCTAGCTCCTTTGGTGAATTGATGTCGTAGCTGTCTTGTCCAGAGTCATTAGGTCAAAGCCATGCAGTTAGGACAAGTTACATACTTTTTTTTAGTAAAGGAAGAAGAATCATAGCTGCAGTACATAGTAGGTGTGAGATGTATGTGTGTTTACTTGTGTGTGTGTGTGTATATGTGTGTGTACACATGCATGTGTGAGTACTTGGGCATTTGTTGTATATGTGTGCCTGCATGTGCATGTAAGTGTGTGGTGCCTAAAATCATATAGATATTTTCCTTCTAGGAGGATACGACCCATCAACAACTCATTTCTAGAATGATGTTGACACTTTATTCTATCTTCCCCAGAAAATTAAGATTTTTCATCCTGATACATTTGGCAGGATGGGGAACTCTCCATGCCAATAATAACTGTGAGGTGTTCAAGGTGATGTAGCTAGTGAGTGCAAAGCCAAAACCTCTAATAGAAGTCTGCCTTTCTTGAAAGAATCTCTCATAATACCCACACTCTGCTGACCCTGAGTTAGGCAGCAACACCTTGTAACACATCAAGTACACACTCACACTTGGGCAATATACTTTTCCCTCTGAAAAACATCGAAGAGTTGTTTCTGGGGACATCTCCAAACCTATGATGTCCCATAAGTAACTAAGTCCCATACAGCTATGTAAACTAATTTATCAAAACTAAGTAGCATTGAAAGTCACGTGTCCAGTGGCTGCACTGATGAGTAGTTACTTGTATTAGACAACTCAGATATAGAACATTTCTATTATTGCAGAATGTTCTGTGGGGATATGCAGTGCTTTAGCTTCCAGATGATATTCTATACAAGGCTGGTGAGAGCTCAAACAGTATGCTCGCTCGGGTCAGATTCCACTGTTTAAATATAGCACCCTCTTCCTTAAGCCACACCTGCTTTAGCTCAGATACAGTTGGAACTAACCCCACATATTTTCATTTACTTAACATTTTATGGTGTATCTATTATTTGATTGGCATTCTGCAGAATCAACAGTATATTAAACTTAGGGCCTTCCACATGAGTATATCATAGACAAATGCTAGAGCTAGAGAAAGAGATAACATCTTTAGCATGTGAAAGGGTAGCAACACAAGCCATTGCTGTGGGAACAAGACTGTCCGGAAATAGTGGCCAGTGCTACTGTTGTCTCACCAGAGTTAGTACACAACTCTGAATAATCCAGCTGGACCTATCTGTAAGAAATCACCCCATGGGAGTTGTGTAACTGTTCCCCCAACAGTTGGCAATTTAGTTACTGTCTTTGGACTTAACTCTTCTCTTTTCCCCATCCCCATTTTACAGTATAAGATACCTTCTTGTAATTAGCCCCAGAGACACGGGAAGCCAAAACACAAACACACTTAAATTGGACCAGCCTCCCACTTGTCCCCAATAAATCATTTGAAATTAAGAGCACTTCCATTTGGAGTGGAGCACTGTGGGAATGCTGGAGGGCAAATGCCAGGCTACATGGGAGAATGGAAGTCCTGGCCCACAGGCAAGGATGGAGTGTCACACTGCTCTGCATTAAGATGCCACTTTTGTTAGAAGGAGATTAAGCAATCTTTAGCCAGAGTCTACGTGTGTTGGCTTGTGGCTTTAAATAAATAATTTCTAGCTCAACATTTTCAGTCTCTCTTGTCTAGTTAGAGTTGCAAAGGGGAAAATCAAATGGCAGTGTTGTACCATCGAATTACCCCAAGGAATGATCTTAATATTTGACTTGCAAACTCTGATTAATACTGCATAGGTAATGCTTTTTATAGAAGGCGGGGGTAGTGATCCACATGTTGTTTGGGGAAAGTGGAAGACAATTACACAGACAAGGAATCTGGAGTTCATTCTAGGGAATCGAAGAGTTGCACAGTGGATACCTGAGCATTCTCAAAACCTTCTCATAGGAGGAGGGAGCCACCAGCAACATGGAAAAGAAGAATGATACCATTGTTTGTGGAAGGCTGTCAGGTGGGAGTATTTCTTCCAACATATCATGGTGTCTGCTTAGACTCAGCCACCAACTCTGAGGCTCATTTGCATATAAAGCATCTGGAATAAGCAAAACTAATTTGAATCTTCTTTTATAAAATGTTAGCTGGATTAAAGGATCAGGTAGCTGGTTCCTTTACAAGATTCACTGGAGGGAAGTCAGATAGAGAATGAGATAAAATCATTAGGCTGGTCCCACACTGGAAACAGTTCCCATGTAAATCCAGTCTCTAAAAAGAGTATGGGTGGGGGAGCTGCAGCTCTGTTTCCTTCCCTCCCAACTCGGTGAGTTTCCCAGCCCTGCACCCTTTAACTGCAAGCACACCTGCTACGCTCTTATCTTACCCAAATTTCTTTGTTCTTCTGTTCTTTGGCATTACCACAAGATGTGGGAAACCCTATAAGATGTCCTACTTTAAACACCTGTCTCTGTCATTGCCACAGTTTCTACTGGAGACCCAGAGGTAGCTTCTTATACATCCGTAGCATGATGTTGAAAAGAACTTCTGGCCGTGATAACCATGACATTGTTCTTGTATGCAAGAGACAAGTCATTTCCAAGTTAGTCTTCAAAAATTCATAACAAACTACAAATGCACAGCTGGGAGAAATCGTAAGACTCTGTAATGAATTCCAATTCCTTCATTTAAAAGGAAAGGACATTAAAAGCGAAGGAGGTGGAGACTTCTGCAGGCATGAAATTAAAGACTGAGCCCGGCCAAGAATACAAACCTTTTGTCTGGCTCATACTCTGCACTTTAGAACGGAATCTCAGTCCACTTATTTAACTTATTGACTTATTCAACGAGTCAATGATGAGAAGCCACAAGAAGCTCTGCATCCAAGCTCCAAGGGAAGACAAAGATGATGAGCTCACAGTTCATTTTCCAAAGAGTTTATAGCCAAATAAAAGAAATCACAATATAAACAGAAAAAGAAAAGAAATAAAAATACGATTAGTGAGGCTTCTGTGATGGCCCAGAAGTGCCAGCACCCATGCTGGACTGTCGATAAGCCCAGTTCCAAGGGATCTGACACTCTCTTCTGGCCTCTTGGTACCTGTACTCACATGTGCATTCTCTGACACACACCACTACTCATAATGGAAAATAAATCTTTAAAAATAATGTTAGTAGCCAGAAGGAAAAGGTGGACAGAGCTCCAGGGCTTATAGAAAATTTTATAAAAATGAAGTAAGCTATTAATTAGGTTATTCAGTGATTTTTAAGTATTGTTTATGCTCAGCAGACCACGCCTTTCACATCTATCCACATGAATCCACTGGCCTTTGGTGGCAGGTGATGGTGTGTTTTCGCCTTACTCTGCTGTCTGTAATGTTGAAGGATAATGCATAGAGGTTTGGTGATCTCTCCATTTCTTTCCACCCCTGTCTTTGGTTAAGTTTCAAGATCTTCATGACCATTTTGCTAATACCACCCAAGAAGCGGAGTGTCTGAATAAGATTTACTCAATTTTTTTTTTCCTGACCATTTTTGTCCTGAGTGGGTATTGGAGTTGGTTGAGTGGTTTTCCTGCTTCTGTTGAGATAATGTGATCAAATGGTTTCATTTTTTTAATTTGTTAATATGATAAACTGGTGTCGACTATTTTTTTAATGTAAACTCAGTAGTAAAGAGTAAGTTCGCCACAGCGTTTTTGCTCATCATTTTCTTTTTCTCATGTCTCTCCTTTCCTTCTTCCTTCCTTCATTTCTTGTTTTCATTTTCCTCTTGTGTTCTCCCAAACTCTCCCATCTAGTGTATGGCTGCTTTGTTACATGAGTGGCATCTTTTTGGAATTTTTTTTCTTCATTTTTCTTTTCTTCAGACATTTGGATGAGATTTCTTTGATATGTCATTTTTTTCTGAAATCTGTTTCCATCCTTCCTTCTTTCTTTCCCTTTTTCCTTCTTTCTTTTCTTTCTTCCCTTCTTCTTGAACTCATAACCCTCTTTCCCAACTCTCTGGAATATAAGTATTACAGCATAAACTACCATATGTATCTCAGAAGTTTGGTTTTCTTACCCTCTAAGAGGGTTTGAGTTGTTTCCCTATCTTTGTGTCTGTCCCTTAGTAAAAACATATTTGTCCATACATGCATATACATGTGTATGTGTATACGTCTGAGTGAATGTTTATATGAATGTTCAGGCATGTATATTCAGTATGGTTGGCGGCAACAATTGTCCAACTGGGCTGTCATCCAGATACCACTGTTCTCTTCCTTCCTGCTGTTAGGATTCATGTTAGTATTTGGAAATGGAGATCCCATTTGACTTTCCTCTCAGGTCTGCCTGAAGGGTTTAAAAGTGGTGAACACAGAGTTCCTTTGATATTAGAGTGACAGTCAGTCAGAGCTTCTGTTCCCAAGAGTTTTCTCTTCCTGGCCTCCTGAGTTACTTCGCTTTAAACTGGGTGAAGTTGTATTAGGAGGGGAAACATTCAGGGAAATATTTAGAATTTCTTAAAGATTTTCATCTTTATATAGTATTTTGGGGACTGTGAGCATGAGGGTTAGGAGGCAGAATAGAGAGCTCATTAAACTCCACCAATAAATAGTCTCCTTGTTTTTTGATTAATAATTTATTTACATATTTGAGGTACCAGGGATTAAGCCTAGGGTTCTGTACATAATAAGCAATTGTAGACCACTGAGTTTTGTTACCTCATCTAGTCTATTTGGTTGATACTCAAGACTATGGTTTTGCCCTTCTTTTCTTTGATGGATTTGGTCATTTGTTGCTTATTGTCAACTTTAAGTGGTTCAATGGTTTAAGTGGTTCTTTACATGCCATAAAGTATCATATTGTATTTAAAGAGAGAAACGTGCACATTCAGACAGGCCCTTCTCCTTCCACCATCCAAAGCTGTGCACAGAATATCAACAGACACAAAAGGTGCTACAGGGAAAAGTGGGTTATTTCAAGCCTCAATCTAAACGCTACAGTTTTGCTGAAGTCAATTTCTGTGTTTATTTGTAGGTTCCTTTCCTTATGCTGAATTCTGATGCTGGTGCTTTGATTCCCTGAGTTTAGATATCTCTTGACTCTCTACTGACAAGCTACAGAAAGAGAATGGTCCTAATGTCAGTCTCTGACATTCTGTCTTAGGCTGGGCTCCCGGGAAATTATTCCTAGAAAGAACTCTGTGCTCTGGTCTGTATTCTCAGGAGTATCATGCACTGTGAGGGTGCCAGGCAAGCAGATGTGGGAGAGCCTTAACTCTGAGGCTAGAGTGGCCGTTGGCAGTTGTCCTTGATTAAAACAAGGGCACTGTGCATTTGAACACCTGTCTGATTTGGGCAGGCTCTAAGTTGCCTTTGAAGATGAGGTCTAATCTGGACTGAAGCTGTTCCATTTGACAGATGGAATGTCTCAAAGAGCACTCACTTGTGAGTCATCAGCAGACAGCTTTCCTGCTTTCTGGGATAAGGAGCTAGTCCCCTGTTCCTGCAGTGGCTGCTCCGCCACAGTAGTTACTGGATTTGACTGAAACTTCACATTTAGATACTTTATTTTCTTACACATATTTGAACATTACAGTAGTTTCTGACTGGCTTCATTTTCCCACTGACAGAACAAGAATACATGCTCAGTTCATCACAGTGACATGTAGTCTGGTCATACATAAGGAAGGTCATTGACAAACTATTCCTCATGAAAAGGAAACTCTGGCCTTTAATATCATTTCCTTCATTTTTCTTGGGGGGAAAAACCCCACTAATAATTCTGTTTGAGAACAAATGTGATTAGCTCCAAACTGACTCTTTCTATTGATAACCCAAGGAAAACACACCCAGTTTGTGATGCTGCTCATGGTTCATCCCTTCAGTTTTTGAAATGTAGATTGGCTTGTTTAGATATGATTTGCATGCCACTTTTTTGGATGGAAGGAAATTATCTCAAAGTGCAGACAAAGAACATGAGGACCCTGATGGTGATGGAGTAGAGATATGGCAAATTAACCATCAGTTCCACTTTTTATGTATGTTTAAATCACGGTGGTGGTTGGTACTTTTGAGAGAATTGGGACTAAACATTTTACCATAGACTAAAATGGTGACAGCAAATCTCCCTGCTCAAAATTTTGTGCAGCTTCATCTATACTACTCTTTCCCACACACCTTAGTGCTTTACCTGACTTCCCGTGAGCACTCAATATCTCTAGCTCCATCTGTGTGTTTTCTTGCTTAAGAACATATTGGAAACACACACACACAGTACCCCCAAATCACAAAGGCTCACACACTTACAAGTAAATAAATCAGCCTTAAAAGAAAAGAATACATTAGGAGTCTGAACACAAGAAAAAACTCAAGACATTCTACTGGCAAAAATAACTGGGAGGTTCTGTTTGTATAGTTTTATTGGAGGTAACTGACAAAGATCAAGATATTCTAACTAGGAGTATTACTGGCTTCCTAAATGGTTTACATAATTAGCAAAATGGCTAAATTCAAGAAGTTTTGTATATATATATATATATATATATATATATATATATATATATGTATAATATATATATATTAGTGTGTGTGTGTGTGTGTGTGTGTATTCTATTTGCCTAAAATAGTCTCCTGATTTAATCTGTGTCTTTTTAGCTTTTGAAAAATATTATCTGCTTGTTCATTTATATGTTTTATCAGAAAAAATATAAAAGTATATGACAGCCTTCCTTAGCTTTATGTCTCTTTGTAGAAAGATACCTGGCAGAGTATACAGAGTATACATGTGGTGGGCTCCATTATCTGTTTTTTTCCCCTTGGCTAATAGGAAATTTTCTCTTTTGCTTCTGTACTTGTAACTCTTATATGATTGTTGGGGGCATTCTAATTGGTTGCCTTTATATAGTGAATGAAAATGATTAGGTGAGAAGGTTAACTTTTTTTTTTTTGCTATTTACCACTGTTCAATAAATGAAATGAAATATAAAAATTATTTTTGTCATCTTTCACTGAGTGTTCAAAATTATTTTTCCAACAGCCTAAGGCTATTACAGGGATCTACAACTGGTCAAAGTGCAGAGAATGGCTGACTATGGAGTTTCCAGCTCAATATGGAGTAGAGAGATTATTAGATCCCAAGGACCAGGATGTCTGCTCTGAGATGACGTCTTTTAGACATTATAGGGATGCTGCCAAGAATGTGGTTGACTAAACAAGACCTATACAATGACCACACCAAGTGCCATACTAACACAGATAGAGGAAAATTTCAAAGGGTCCCACCCAACTGTAGGCAGTATCTCCTGAGAAAGGGAGGACCAGGAAACATTTTCAACAAAATCTTAGAAGAAAATTTCCCTAACCTAAAGAAAGAAATGGTCATAAATATTCAAGAAGCCTACAGAACACCAAATAGATTGGACCAGAAAAGAAATTCCTCCATCGTATAATAATCAAAACACTAAATACATAGAACAAAGAAAGAATATTAAAAGCAGAGAACACTGTTCCATTGCTCGTGGGATTTCAAGCTGGTACAAACAAGCATTATCTAAATCAATCTTGCAGTACCTCAGAAAATTGGAAAAAATTCTACCTGAAGACCCAGTTATACCACTACTAGGCATAAGCCCAAAAGGTGCTCCAACAGATAATAAGGACACATGCTCCACTATGTTCATAGCAGCCTTGTATATAATAGGTGGAAACAACAGAAATGTCTTTCAATGAAAGAATGGATACAGAAAATATGGTACATTTACACAATAAAATACTTCTCAGCTATGAAAAATGATAACTTCATGAAATTTGTAGGCAAATGGATGGAACTCAAAAATATCATCCTGAGTGTGGTCACCCAGACCCAAAAGGACATACATGGTATGTACTCACCAGTAAGTGGGTATTAGCTCAAAATCTCAGAATACCCACAATACAACTCACAGATCATATGAAGCTTAACAAGAAGGAAGGCCAGAGTGTGAATGCTTCAAACCCACTTAAAAGAGAAAAAAATAATTACAAGAGGCAAAGAGAGTGAGGGACCTGGGTGGGAGAGGAGAGGGGGAGGAAAGAAAGTAGGATTAGGACCAGGTATGGGAAGAGAAAAGTCCTGAGGGCCAGGAGAATGAACAGAAATAAGTAGCAGTGGCAGATGGAGAACTTGAGGAACCATTTCAAAGTCTCATATGTTAGGGATGCTAGAGGCTCCCATGACCCAGTGGGGATGACATTAGCCAAAATGCCCAAGAACAGTGAGAATCTGAAGAAACCACCTCTAGTAGATAGACATGACTCCCAGTGGATGGATGGGGCCACTCACCCATGTCAAAATTTTTAACCTAGAGTTTTCCCTGTCTAAAGGAAATGCATGGACAAAATGGAGCATAGACTGAGGGAAGGGCCATTAAGAGACCACTCCACCATGAGATCCATTCCATCCACAGACACCAAACCCCAACACTATTGCTGATGCCAAGATGTGCTTGCAGACAGGAGCCTGGTATGGTATGGCTCTCCTCTGAGCAGCTCTGCCAGCACCTGACTAAGACAAATGCAGATACAGCCATTTCAGTGAGCCTGGGGACCCTAATGGAAGAGTTTGGGGAGGACTGAAGAGCTGGAGGGCATTGCAACCCCATAGGAAGAACTATAAAATCAACTAACCAGACCCCTCAGAGCTCCCAGGGACTAAAGCACCAACCAAAGAGCATACATGGGCAGGTTCATGACTCTGGCTAGATATATAGCAGAGGACTGCCTTATCTGGCATCAGTGGTGGGGAGAAGGCACTTGGTCCTTTGGAGACTTGATGCCCCAGAGAAAGGGATGCTGGAGGGATGAGGTAGGGGTGGGTTGGGAACACCCTCTTAGAAGTAAAGTGGAGGGAGATGGAATGGAGGGTTTGAGGAGGGGAGACGGGAAGGGGAAACATTTGAAATGTAAACAAATAAAATGATTAATAAGAAAATTTTAAAATGTTAGAAAACACTAAAGACCATGCTAAATTTTAACTGGACCTGGGCATCATTCCGGAATACAGTGGTCTTTTGTGTTAATTTATACTACCCTTAATTAATTAAAAAAATTAATAATATTTTAATTGCAGATACATTTTGTACATGGTAGCAGGTTTTTAGAAAGATATTCTTATACAAACATATGAGAAACTTGGTGCATATCCACTGTGTGTGTGTGTGTGTGTGTGTGTGTGTGTGTGTACATATATCTTCTAATCACAAGCTGGTGAGATTAGGCTAAAGTAGACAAAGGCCCGAAACATAAAGAATGCAACTTCAGACATTTTACTTTAAGAAATTTCATGCCCATGGACCTCTTTAAGGAAAATCAATAGCATCTACAGTTGAAGCCTGCCATTCTTAACTAAGTATTACAGTCATGGCATAACATGTCAGTAGACAAGCTGTGGCATGTGGGTTTGCCAACTCACAGGTCAAGTAAGAAAAGGATTCTCCTAAGCCTGTTAAGAATCTTTCAGCCCCAGTAGTCCTTTAGGGTCTGGAAGTTTCTCTGAGTTGCTAGTATAATCCACTAGATCTCATGTCTAAGATTTCCAGCTTGTATCAGTACTTTTCAAAACAACTTATCTGTTCAGCAACAGGATTAAAACATTTCCCCAAACACACAGTTTTCCAAGAAGATTTTGATGATTTAAGAAGAAATCTGTAGGAGATTTTTAAATATTTAATCACAGGACTTCATTCTCTTTTCTTTTTTTCTATAACAAGAAGTTTATTGATAATGTTTTCAGGAAAGGAGGAAACCTTTCATATCACTCTCCATAATAGTAAGTAGCATAGGTGTTGTGTCCTTTAAAAAAATAAAGCAAAAGAGAATCATTATTTTATAATAACTATAATTATTATTTTTAAGAGAGCTCCCAGGGGTCCAGGTTAGTTAACTCTTTGGTCATTTTGTGGAGTTCCTTTCCAGTTCAGGGTTCCCAATCTTTGTCCCCCAACTCTTCCGTAAGAGTCCCTGACCTCTATCCAGTGTTTGGCTGTGGATGTCTGTATATGTTTCAGTCTGCTCCTGGCTAGAGCCTCTCAGAGGATAGTTATGCTAGGCTCCTGTCTGAAAGTATAGCAGAGCATCATTAATAGTGTCAGGGATTGGTGCTTATCTATAAAATGGGTATCAAATTGGGCTGGTTATTGATTGCTCAATCCTCCATCTCTGCTCCAACTTTGTCCTTGCATTTCTTGTAGACAGAACAAGTTTTGGGTTGAAAGATTTGTGGGTGGGTTGGTATCCTTTTCCCTTCACTGATGGACAGGACTGAATTCTAAGGTGCTTTTTATAAAAAGTGAACTTGGTCCAAGAGCATAACAAATGCACCTTCATCTAACGGGAAGAAGGAGGCACAGACTGACCAGATGACCTGTCTTCTATCCTGTAATACTATGGGTAAAATTCATACCCACAAGTAAAGATTTATGGAGTCCTTGTCACTTGACAAAATAACTCAGCATAGGATATTTTATTAAACAACTGTACTCTGTGAGTGCATTTATAATGTGATTTAATTCATGATAGTATTTAAATTCAACTTTTTAGTAATATAAATATTACATAAAATTAAATATACATAATTAAATGGTAATTTTCTTTAGAGCTAGTTACATACGGATATACATATGTACAGAAAAGTGGAAATGGCAATATTTATGTTATTATTCATCAATAAAGTAGTCTATGAAATCCTTAATTTATGTGAGTGTAAATATATTACTTATTGCTGTAGAACAAATAGCTGCTATTTTTCTTTGTAAAAAATTAATAATTTTTTATTTACAACAGTATAATTTGCATTGATCTTAAAATATTGAATAGTGAAAATAGAGTTATCTGTTACTCTTAATGATAATCTTTGATCTTCTCTATCCACTAAAGATAAAATGATTTTTGTTGTTGTTCTTTGAATTGGTTAGTTGTAGATATTTTATTTTTATGCTTACATTGGTTATGTATAGCAAAATAGTGTTTTATTTTGTGCAAGGTTTTTATCTTTCATGTGTGTGGTGTGCACATGTCTGTGTCCATGTTCACAGGTCTATGGGAATCTGTGTGTGTGTGTGTGTGTGTGTGTGTGTGTGTGTGTGTGTGTGTGTGTGTAAGCTCTAAGTTGACTTAAGAAGCCTTTGTCCATCACTCTTCATGCTATTCCCTGAGTCATGGTCTTTCAGTTGAACCCAGCACTCACCAGTAGGCTAACCACCTATCACAGGGAGTTCCTTTTCTGCTTTGTAAGCACTGGTATTATAGGCTGCCTTGCAATGCCTATCTGGCATTTAAGTGGACTCCGGGAAAGCAGAGAGTGAATCCCAAACCCATATGAAAATTTGGATACTTTCAAAATTAAAATGCATTTATTTATGGTGGCTGTGGGGTGCAAACATTCCACTTGTAGAGTCAGTTCTCTTGTCTGCTCCTTGGGTTTCAAGGATCAAACTCAAGTGCTCTGATTTGGCAATCACCTTTACCTGCTGAGCCATCTCACTGGCCCACTTATTCTAATAGTAGAATACCGATCTGTTTAGGTTTCTGTTGCTGAGATCAACATAAGGACCAGAAACAAGTTGGGGAGAAAAGGGCTTATTTCATCTTAAAACTCCCAGGTCAGCCTCCATCACTGAGGGGAATCAGCGCAAGAACTCAAGACAGGAACAGGGAATCAGTAATTAGAGAAAACTGTAGAGAAACAGTGCTTACTTGCTTGCTTTCTATAGGTTGCTCAGTCACTTTTCTTATTCAGCCCTGGCCAACCTGTCTTGCAGGTCCCTACCACAGTGGGCTTGGCCCTCTGACATCAATTACTAAGGAAGAAAAACCCCACACATGAACCCATGGGACAATCTTAAGGAGGCAGTTCTTAAATTCAGGTCGCCTTTCCCCATGACTCTTATATGTTAAGTTGACAAAAGCTAACCAGCACAAATACCAAATATATTTCTTATAAGCTAATTTTTGGCATCGAACACTGTATTCTGATAATTTGTTCATGCCACTTACACAAATAGGTCACACCTGAATCTATCATTTGCATTATTTTTCTCTGCACTCTGATGAATGAGTCTTGCTAGGACACAACTGGCACAGATCTCGTTGTTCACATATGTGCCATCCCATTTTAAGTAAAAGGAGCTTCACTCCTAAGTCCAAGGGAATCCTATGCTATAGGTTAGCAGGACTAAAACACCTTCCTTGTCAAAAAACTGTGTTTTCAATGTTATCATTCTGAGTTTCCTGTACTGTGAATGATCTGTCCAGTCCTCAGTGGGGTCAGGGACTCTTTTGCATGAATTTTAAAGCACTTTCAACTAAATTTGATTTTTAGCTCCTTTCAGCTATAAGTAATAAAATGAACCCTACTTGCAACTTCCTGTGAAACTTGGTTTTAGTTGGGAGATTTTTTTCATATTTTGTGTTTTGCTAACATTCTCTTTCATTAAAATTTTTTCATGTAATTTTTACTAACTTTTTGAAAGTTTTTATTGATTCTTTGTGATTTTTATATCATACTCCCCAGTCCCACTCATCTTCATGTCCCCTTGTATCTGCCCTCTACCCAAGCAACCTCCCAAGAAAGAAAATAAACACACATACACACACACCACCACCACCACCACCAACAACAACAACAGCAACAAACAAAAAACTGAAGCATAGAAAACACCTCATCATCCAAGCTGTACTGTATCAGTGTGTCCCACAGTATACCCCTCTGTCCACACATCTTCACTTGCAAATGTTCACTGCAAATGAAGTTATTACAAAGGAGAGCTTGGTCTTCCTCACTTAGTAGGTAGAGCAGTCTCTGGCTTCTGTGACACCATCAATCTTAGATCTTCACCAGGACTCCTAGTTATCTTGTTGTTGCCCTGTGTCGTGGGAGACCCTGCAACTTTGGATCACACACTCTTAAACAATTCATAGATGCAGATTTTAGGGTGGGCTGACTCAAAACCCTGGATCTGGGCCTGAGTGATAGCTGAGCTGGTTAGCCTGCAGCTCTCCCCAATCCACATCATGAGGGTGAGCTTAAGGTCAGTTAACCTGCATCCACACCCCCAGAGCCATCTCTATCTTGCCCTAGTTGAGGCACTGGCCACAGCCTGAAAGGAGCTGGGACAGCTCTTCACTCTCATTGTCCTCAGAGCTGGCTCACTGGTGCCTTTGCCACCAAAGCCAGTTCCACTGTGTTGCTCCATCAAGATGCAGGGCCTGCTCTATGTACCAAGTGAGGGGAAGACCCAGCTCTCCTGTTGTCATAATCTCAGGGCCAGCTCTCCTAACTGCCTCCGGTGGCAAGGGACAAGGGGGAAGAAGGCATCATCCCCATTCCTGTGATACCTCAGAGCAGACAAATGGGAAGCCCAGCTCTCCCTCCTTCTACCCCTTGGAGTTGGCTCACTCTCACTCTTACCCTCCATTCCCACTCCCAGCTACAACCAGACTTGGCTCTACTGTGCTTCCCAGTGAGGTGCAGGATCTGCTCTACCAAGAGCTACAACTGTCAGGGCCAGCTCACTTGCTCTCATGACCTCAGGGCCAGTTTTCCTGACTGCTTTGGCTGGATCACTCATACACCCTCTACCAGGGACAGCTCTACTGTGCAGCTCAGGCAACATGTAGAGGTTCAAGAGCTGTGGCTGGTGAGGGACAGGGCCAATTCTGTACTGACCTTGAACATGTAAATGGTCCCAGGCCTCTGCCCAGATCAGGGAAGTCCACACGGTCTCTAATGGTGATATGAACCATGGACATGGACAAAGAACTCTGCCACTTCATAACCCTCAGTGACAGCACAAGGTGGGACTTCACTATGGCCTCAGGTGACAGGCCACCCACTCACAAGAGACTATTCCTCTCTACCTTCATGTCTCCAGTTCATCTCTCTTCACAATGCTCAAACTGTCCCACTTCTTTCTCTCCTCTTTTGGGCCTTGCAGTGGCTTCTTATGTAAGTGGGCCATGATATGGCAGGCCTCTAGCAGACCTCATCTGCCAGCACTGCATAGCATGGCAGAAAGAGGGCCTTTAGGTGTCTATGCGCCCTACCCCCTTGTGACATGACAGTGGGCTGGTTTCTGGGCCACTTCCCTTCCCACACTGAAGCATTGCATGGCTCCAAGCAGGGTCCTGTGTATCTAAGGCCTAGCCATGCCCTGTAGTGGCTGGCAGGTCTCTGGCATCCTTCCCACCAGTGCTGCCTTTCAAGTAGTACTTTCAATCTAGGTTATGTGTAAACAGATCTATCTTATCTCAAGACTCCAAAAACATTTTTCCCAAGTGCTCTGAATAAGAATACAATTTTTAAAGAGGTTTTAGAGATTATTTCTATTTGGGATTTTGTTTTAGTTGTGTAAATCTTAAGAGGTAGATGGTTAAATTTGTCTTTCCTAAGAGAACGTCAATGGGGATGGAAAGACAGCCCATCAGTTCAGAACATATACTGCCCTTGCAGAGGACCCACATCTGGCAGCTCACAATTAACTCCACCTCCAAGGGATCTTATACCTATTTTTGGATTCCGTAACATCTGTATTCACAGGCACGTAACTGCATGCAGACTTATATACATGCATATGATGTAAAAATTAAGAAAATAAATAAAAAAAGAAATCAACTGTCATAACACCATCTTGTACAGTATACATGAAACACACAGCACTTCTATGGCCATTGATCCATGTCTGAAATCCCCATCACTCTCCACAGATGAGTGCTATGATGCATTCATATCCTTTGCGGAATTGCCACTTTATATATAGTATTTGGATAGACATGGTACCTCATTATTTCCTGTTTTCCAAGAGATCTTTGCTGTATTTGTCAACATTTCTTTCATTTAAACTTAGAATTAGATTTGTAGTACATGTGAAAGACTATAATGGAATTTTGATTGAGAGGAGATTAAATTTATAATTCTGTTGAGGGTAACTGACATTTTTCAGTGTTGAATTTTTCCCAATAACCTAATGTTTCTCTTCCTCACTAGAAGTGGTACCACCACAGTATTGAGATATATTTGGAGAATATGTATCTAGAACATTCAGATATTCTTCATTTTCTTAATTGAACTTCTATTTTCCTATTATATCATCAACCTCAGCTGAATGTTCAAGTATGTTGGTATTGTATGTCTGTAGCCATGGTGATGCCCCTCACCTTGTGTCCTGTAAGTCACTATTTCTTTTGAATCAAGCATTTCACAATTGTGTTTATTTTATTCAGAGAACATGTTTGCAGTGATTCACATACATTTTAGCTCCTATTTTCCTAATTATCTAATTGTTGCCTTTATCTTATTCCTATCTTCTCTTTTGAAGCAATTGTTTATTTAATTAATTTTTATTATTTTTAAAGCTTTTTATTATTGTTATTATTATTTTTATTCTTATTAAGCTCATTTATGGAATTCTTTTTCTCTTTTAAATGCATGTCCCTACACTAGCAAATCAGCCTTCTTAAACCCTTCCCCACTGTTAATGCAAAGGAACATTCCTTAGTGTTTGTTTTTTTGTTTATTTTTCTCTGTCTTCGTTTTTATTTTAATCAAACTTTCAGACAAATTACAGTATAGCACAACCGGTTGAGCCAAAGATATTAGCTAAATTGAGCCATATAATATGTATCACTCCAATTATTCAAATATTTTCTACTGCAAGGTGAGTGCCAAGATCATTTATTTTATTTATTTTGTTTCTTTTTATTAAATTTTATTTAGTTAATTTATTGTGGAAGGGCAGGTCACTAGGTTTGGTAGCAAGTACTTTATGTATACTGAGCCATCTTGCTGACCCTGTAATGTTTTTTTAAGACTTTAATATAGACTATTTTCTTTGTCTTTTATGGTTTTGATAGTTTTGAAGAGCAAGACTCTGGAGCAATTTTAAACTGCAGTTTCAGAGAGATAGATTAAAGTCTAAAGCTCCTTCTTAACCTTGAAGTGAGTAATTATTAAGTATCATAAAACTTCACTATTCCTTGATAATATAGGAGGAAAGTTATAAATATGGAAAATCAGAAGACAAGAATAAATGTCCTCTTCAAAAGAACCTGCGAGCAATGACCATTATAGGGTCACTGTATACCTCAGCTTGGCATCTAAAAATGATTCTTCCTGAGAAGGATATAGGAGTCGGAAGGAATATAAACTTTCAGGGCTGTATGGTGCAGAAAATACATGAAATGAGTTGACATTACCTCAAGCTAGAAAATAGTATCTAATAAATGACTGTTCATGGCAGAATGACACAGAGGGCAGCATGAAGGGCCTCTTGCTGACATATTTGAAACAAATTTGAGAACAAAATAAAGAATAATTGTAACAGATTACATTCTATTGGAAAAATTACAATTTAGCAAGTTGTATTGAAAGAGATAATGATGGCTGGAGAGAGATAGGATGCTTACTGAAGATGCCATTTGTCACTAATTTGTACATAATTCACTTATCTTCTTTTTTTTAATTCAGGAGTTCTTGGGAATTCTAACTTTAAAAAGTCTAGTTGAGTATATTTGGACATTGAGGTGTTATGGGTAGAGAATTTGTACTTATTCCATTTAATCTCTGGTTGTATTAGATGAGTTCTTGAATCTATCGACATACCTTGTGGAAAATACATAATCAACATTGTGAAAATTCTATTCATTTTCTATGTAATGCTCCCATTGAAATATACATTTTTCTAATTTGAAGTATAAAATTAAGTGTAGCCATACAGTTTTTCTCTTTCTTCATGCTCACCTAAAAGTAACATGAAAAATTATTTTTCCTATAATATAAGAAGCCTAGGATAAGTGCTCGGTTTATGCTATAATTTAACAACTTTATTAAAGTTTAAGGCTCCACCTATCATTCTGTTTTTCCAGTTTTCATCACAGAGTCTTCCTCCTGACCACCTCTTGTTCATATGAGACATTTCATCTGGTTTCATCAGAGCAGCTGCACCTACTTACAAGTCTCTATCATGATGGTGTTTCCTGACTATTGACCTTTCCTCACAAAAGAAGGGCATAGAGAATTATTGGACACTCAGCTGAGTAGCCACCTGCTCCACCCAGTCATTTGTATATGATTCTGACCTAATTACAGGTGCCAGAGTATATAGGCTGGGGGAGGTTAACTGAGAAGGACTCCATTTATGTGGCTACAGAGAAGCCATCATGCATGCTCTCCATGCTGGATGAAGACCTTTCAGTACATCTGCTTTGTGGCCAGTCTTACCAGCAGTAAATTTTTGCCTATGCATCCTAAGACTAAGAAACTCATTGGTTTCCCAGAAAGAAACTTTGATGAACTTGTAATTTTGTCCATGGTTGTAACCCTAGGAGGAAGAGATAGATATTATTTACCATGAATTTTCACAACAACCCTGTCTGAAAGACATTAAGGACCCCTAATTGCCACACGAACATGTGTCACAAACCAATGCCATGGGAAATGACTACCACGAGTATGAGTGTGGAACACAGGACAGGGATGATATGCAGAGAGATTACTTGGACAGATACCAACACATGGATGTTGCTTAGAGCTTTGTCGGGGTTGACATGAGGTGGATCTCTCAAGAACTGTGCAGACAGTAAATCACCTTGGGTCAAGCAAGGATCAACATAAGTTGTAAAGGTTAGCCAAGAAGAGGGAGCATGCCAAAGAACAAGAGACAAGAAACAGTCAAGGAGATGAGAAAGAAAATGGTTCTGTGAGTCAGAGGAAGAATCAGGGGTCGAACATTTTAAGAATTTCAGAATGATAAAACTGAAATCCCCAGTGATTCACTGAGTTTTTCCTCCTTTTCTCCCCTGTGGTGACGAATTATGAAATGAAGGGTCACCTTATACAGGCCTCCCTAAGCATCTTCTACCATGATGGGTCCTCAGTTAAACTGTTGTCAGCTCTCAGTCTGTTCTCTTTCATAATTCCCAGGAAACATATGAAAATGTCATAATGTGGCTTAAGGAAGTCAAAGTCCACTCCCAGAGCATGAAAGTTACATTTTTTCCCCCGAGACTGACCATGTCAACTGGACAGGTATAAACCACACTGCTTTGCGGCTAGGCAGAGGTCGTAATTATTTTGCTATATTCTGTTTTCTTCATATCATATTCAGTTCAACAAAAACAACAGAAAAAATAAGAAGAAAGGGAAAAAGGAACGGGGGCGGGGGGGGGAGGAGCCCTTATCCACACAGTTGCAATGAATAGACTTGATTGGGTTCTCACACAGCAGGCAGGTGATGGTCGTTGACTGTCTATTTCAGGATTAAACTTTTCGACTGGCCACAGGTGTTTTTCCTTTTTTGGCTCTGCGGCCCTGCCATCATTAAGTTTGCCTGAGGCAGCAGACAGCTTCTGGAGACCAAAAGCTGGGGGGAGGCAGGGTGCTGAGACAATCCAGCTGACATTTTAAGCAGGAAACGCAACCATCTGAATGTAAAGGAGATAAACCCCGTCTTTATACAGACTGTTCACTCTGGGGAAATTGAGGTAAAGTCGGAACAGGATTTGGAGCTGGGAAATGACTGGAGCAAGCATCTTTGAGATCACCCTGGCTCTCCCCTCTTTGTTGTTGATGATCCCTTCTCAGATCTAGAAACTGTGGAAAAGTAAAGGTACCACTCATAACAGATGCTTTTTTTTCTTTATCAAATTTAACACTTATTTAAAAATATTGACTTTGCCAAATAACATAAATAGAAAAGAAGAATTAGCATACAATGACCTTACAAGGTTCAGTCTTCTATCCACTAATACATTTCTAGGATGCTGGAGAGGAGGAGAAAACACTTTCTCTTCTCCAGATCTGAGCCTCCAGGAGTTGCTCATCTAATACTTGTTGCTCTGAATTTCTTCCGTGAGGGGACAAAGCTTAAAATAAAAATATAAGTTTGATTTACAGAGTCTCTAGGAAAATAAATGTGTGATTTTAAATTTACTTTAAAATATAAATGAACAGGGTCAGGTTTTCACAGTAAAGCTGTCACTGGGGCGGAGAGAAGCAAATGGACTAGGGATATCCTAAGTGTGTACACAGCATTCTTAGGATATTTATGAGCATATCAGCTCTACCCTGTGGTAACTGAAGACTGGATGCAGATTTTATTTCTGCATATGAAAGATCATAACTAGAGGAGGCAAATTATGTAAAATAAAATGAATACCATTGCTTATATAATTTCTAAACATAGCTTAAAAGTACAGATTTCATAGACTTTTTTTTTTAAAAAAAAATGAGGATCTTGCAAAAATTAATCATTTCATTTGTTTGTCTTTCTTTTAGAATGCAGTACATGTACAATTTCCTAGTTATTAAAAACTGATTTGTAGGGCATAGGGGAGGGAGGGTGGGGATAACTCTAAAGAGTCACGAGATCATATAATTTAAGGTGGTCTTAAAACCTAAGGAGAGCCCAGACATTTATTTTGTCATCAAAGTGTATTTTTAAGAAAAATCAGAAAAACATTATGCACTGTGACAAATCCATAGTTAAAGCGAGGGAAACAGTGTCTTAGAATAGAACACTTCTTTTCAAAGAACAGCCCAGCAAACACAGCATTGCCAAAGTTAGAGCAGAGAGATTTGTCTTCCGGGTCCCTGTTATAGTCTGCTGGAAGGTCCTGTCTTAGTTATCACACAAAACTATCCATGTAGCCACGGAGAAAGAACAATTTATTTTTCATTAAGTGAGCCACAGATGTTCTGGCAGCCATTTAAAGATTACTACTGTCTGCTGTTGCTTTGGCTTCAACCTCCATCACAGCCCCAGTAGGGAAGCCATTTCTAAACATTCTTACTACTCTAAGAGAAGGAGGTAGTATCTATATAACAACCTGTTTATGTGTGTCAGGGAGATCCTCCCAGGGGTCCTTAGAAATATAAATTGAGTGTTGTCTGCACAGACAATTCTATAGCTACATTGAAATCTGGTGGATCTCAAGTTAGAGTTACTTGAGGCTGCCCTAAGGGAAGCCTGCCTGTTGATGGGTTGGAGATGTTTCTAGACAGGCCTAGACTTGCATCTGAATCACTGCTCGGAGGAGCTAAGATGACTGTTGTTCACTCTGAGTTTCATCCCAGAATGTGTGTGCTTAGAGACTGGATAGTGGAGAAGGATCAGACTGGTTCAAGTTGTCTTTTGAGTTGGCATCTGAACAGGCTTTAGCCTACTGGGAGGTGAGCTCTTTTCTTGATGTTTATCTTTATGATTCTGTCAAGGATGAAATCAGACAGGTACTTTTCTTTTTAATTCCCAAAATCAAGTGTTTTTACAAGTCATAGACTTATAATACCCAATCCTCTAAGGGTGAGTTAGTAATAGAATTAAAGTGAGAGAAGCCATGGTTACAAATCAGCTGACCTGTGTTGTTACTAATACAGTACTAGGAATTCCAAAGATGTATTTCTAGTCCTCTGTCCATTAGCAGTTTGACAGAAGGATGATCTTCAAAATAGTGAGTTGCCAAGACTCAGAGAATAAAGCTTGCATGAAATGGACTCATCTGACCATGTTCATTCAATAAGCCAGACTGAAGCCTATGCTATTCAAAGAAGAATGTGACCCTGGGGATGGGGGGGACAGGAAATGGGGGACCCAATAACACTACTTACATCTGAGGACTCAACCTTTCCCAGAGAAGACAGGAGTCATGCTGATGGGTAGTTATCACTACTTCTCTTAGGAGAAGGTCAGAACAGAATTGAGGAGGTAGAAACGGGAGCCATCAATGCCACTGGCAGTTAGGGAATAACTATAAGAAGTGAGATAAAATTTGGGCTTCAAAGATGGAGGAATTTGAGTATGTAGAGACTTGAGAACCCAAGAATGATGACACCAAAGATTTACAGAGCTGAATGGGAAGATGACCACACAACAGAGAAAACAGAGAAGTTAATTTAGATTGTATTTTTATTCAGTTTATAACTTGAGTTGCTTAGATAATGTGTCTGTTTGCAGAAATGTTTTCCAGCACTTCACACGCAAGGTTAATTAGTGCTTGGCAGGAGAGTTATGGAAACCCAATCAATGATGCTAAAGTCAGTTCAGCCATAAACTTTTTTTGAGAAGTTAAGTTTGTTGGTTAGGTGTAACACTGCATTGTCTGGCTTTTTTTTTTTTTTTTTTTTTTAATGTCTTTGGGCTTTTGGATTGTATCACCAACATACATTCATACATTGCAGGAATTTTGCTTGTTGCTCTTTCATGTCCAATGGATTTGGTTAAGAATAACTTGTCAGACATAATAGAATATTTTCTAAAAATTACATGTGCTTATTTATCCTGTTGTGAAGGCATGCAGGCCTCAGCATGAGTTTGGTAGTCAGAGGACGACTTGTGGAAGTAGGCTCCCTCCTTCCATTTCTTGGTTCCCACGGATCAAACTTGGGGCATTAGGCTTACAGACAAGTGCCTTTATCTGCTAAGCCACCTTGCTGGCCTATAACAGAGGCATCTTTAACCTATTTGCTCTACCCGCTTTATCCCACACCCTGCTCAAAAGGGTGCTCTCAAATAACAGTGTTGGCTGGCAGAGAAAGTGAGAAATGATAAACAATTACAGAAATATATTTTTAAATTGCTGTTTTGCTGTGAGCCATATGTGAATGCGTTAGTTCTAGCTTCCCTCCCAGTGACTCACAGTTGGTCTCAGAGCCTGCCTCTTCGTAAGAAGCTAGATGCTTATGTGCTTGCCCAGCTTAGCTTTCATGGTGAGTGGAAAGCGGCAGGCAGATAATGCCCTAGAAGTGCTGCTACAAGAGCGGCAGCATAACCACTGTGCTTCCTAACCACATCTCAGATCAACACATACAATTCTTGTGTTCTGTTGTTGTTGCAGGCTCTACTTCATCCCACTTTTCCCCATTTTGTGTCTGTGGCTACTGTGATTCTTGGCGTTGTCTTAAACTCTAATAATGCTGACACCCTACAATTTTTTCTTTCATTTTTTTTCAGTATCATTTTTATAGTATCCTATAAACTACCTCATTAATCAGATAGTGTAAAATCCAATTAGAGACATTAGAATCCAGAAATACAAGTGTTAAGGAATGTATTTCTTGATTGACAAGGAAGCCAAATAGACCCATCTATTTAGAATCTTAGCAACAATTAGCTGCCTTAGTTTCATTTATTGTGACATAAAAAATCTGGTTTATTGAGAGCTCTATTGAAGAAGATTTCTATGATATGCACCATGAGAAAATATCTTCAAACTAAAATGATTGTTTCGCTGTAATAAATTGAACCATATGTACACTGTGTTATTCAATCTTTTTTTCTTCAAGGCATAAATTGATATTAAAGAACGTTTAAGTCATAACACATGGTTATCCAGGCATGAACGAGGCAATAACCCATATAAGTTGCCAAGGTGAAGCCAAAGCATTTATTAGAGGTTTGTGTTGTTTTTGAAAAGTGCATGGTTGGATAAACACGGATTAGTGCTATTATGCTGCTACGATGACTCAAGTGTGTTTTCCCAGTGTCAGTAATTTTTATGTTTAAAAATCACTGGTGCAGTATATTAGCTATAATTTATGTTTATCATCTTGTGTACTCTAATAGGTTTCAACAAACCATTTAACACTTCAGCTTGTGCATATACATTACTTAATAGGTATTTATCTTAAAAAAAGAGATACTTAACGGACTTTCAAAGCTTTCAACTGCGTGCTAGGAGAGAATACTGCAGTGTGTCACATTAACTTTCTTTCTCCTGTTTGCAGTTAACTTTGAACAGCCTGGCTAACTTGTGTCTTTGTCTGATGCACCTCAGAAGAGCTCAAGAAGAGGAGAGTGTGCTAACGTCCTTGCCAGCCTCACCGAGTGTCCGCCCGTCACACTTCCTAATAGTGAGGCTGGAGCATATAGCCAGCACAGCTGAAAACAGGACAGAGACTCACTGATCGGTTGCCACATTGGGGTGCCCTTTCAGAAAGGGCTGGTGGACTTCCTAGCATAGCTGTGTGACTGTAGCTGTTCATGGCTGGTATGAGCTGGATTCTGCCTTAGGAGAGCATCTGAGAGGACTCTAGGGGTGAAAGTATGAGGGGAGGGACGCTTGGAGGGGAGTTGCTTCAGCTTCCCAGCCACAAGAGGTTTCCTGCAGCCACACAAGAGTGGGACTTCATTTATCACAGCATTATTGATTCTTCCACATAGTGCTATGCTTATTGTTTTTGCTGCAATGATGACCTATTTCTCTTTTGGATATTGTAGGTAGATGAATTACCAGAGTTTAATCTCCCCATAAAGGAGATTGATCCATATTTAAAATGTACCAAGAGTTGGCAATATGATAGAGTTTTGTCTTTTCTGTTTTCTCCCACCAGTTACCTATGTTTTGGCTCTGACAGGCATGATAGATATGGATTTGGAGCAGAAATATGTGTGAATCTCTACTTACTATTCAAACAAATGATGCCACTTTTTTCATTTGTGAGGAGGCTGCATGAGAGTTTGTTTGAATCTTGAAATTATTAATGTACTGATCTACTCAGTGGTAAATTTTTAGAATTTTCTAGAGTCAATCAAGCACACCAATTGGCTGAGTTAGCACAGAAAGGATTATTATTCTCCAGAGACAAGCTGGCCAGCATGGCTTATGTAGTGCTAGGCTCTGCCGTTTCTCTGATTAAACATTTGTCCTTATACACATAGATAAGTGTAATATTCACCCACCCTCAAGGAAATTTCTCTTTGCAATAGAAAATACCACTACTGAAAGCCAGAACCAATAAAAGTGCAGAATTGTGGAAGCCAGCCCCAGTGCATGCCTCTACAAAACATGCCCACACCCAAGGCTCAGAGAACTTTGCAGAAAAGGAGCCATAAAGACCATAAGATCAAGGAGTTTACTGGGAAATTGTGTCTTCTAGGAATCTCAGAGGCTACATCCACAAAACCTCACCAATGAGGTTTTATTACTATCTAAATGTGGTCTGAATAAGAATCAGAAACTGAATGGAGAAAAGTCTGAACTCTACACAAAGAACTATAGGCAAGTGAGGAGATAGTCTTACCCGGGAAAGAACACACCAATTGGTTGTCCAGTGCCCACTGGTCAGCATCTCCGAAAACATACATACAGATAGCAGTATACAACTGAACCTTTTATATATAGGAACAAATCTATCTATCTGTATGCATATGATAATATATGCCAATTTAACTTTATGGTCTTTTTGGTATTAGCCACCTTTGTCAACTGGACCAAAAATGTTTATTAAACATTTCAAACTTTCCTACTTTTAGGATACTCTTTAAACTGCATGTAAAAATATCATAGCTGATTCATATGAAAATGAATATGATTGTGCTCTCGTGAAAAGAATTAGAAAGAAAAGCTCATTAGCATTATGCACAAACATCACAGCTTCAAAAGAATCAAGAAGGATAACCATGTATGCTCACACTTCCAATGGATCTTTTTAGGATAATTAAGGATGAACCTATGTCTGAGCTGTCTTATAGAGTAGTCAATAACCACACATACTAATCAGTACTTCATTATTTGATTAGCAAAACTGAAGAAATACTTTATTTTCTTGATTTTCAGTTTTTCCTGCGACAGGATCTCATATAGTCCAGGCTGGCCTTGAATGTTCTATGCAACCAAGGATGGCCTTGGTTTCTGATCTTCCCCATTCACCTCCAAAATGCTGGGATTATAGATGTGCATCATGATTTATAGATTAAAAGGTTTAATATATTTGATTTTAATGGTAATAGTTACACGTGGCTAGTGACTACTTTGTTGGATATTTAAGAGCTGTTTACCTGTGGGAGACCAAAGAACAGAGCTGGTTGAAACAGGGAGGTGTCATAACTGCCCTCTTTCAGTAATCATTTTGGGGAAGATCAGAAAGTGTGAGAATAAAGCCATGGGAGCCATAGAGATTTTGAAATCTGAAAAGTAAACATGTTCTGAAAGTATAAAGTTATTTATAAATGAAAATTAATGCCAACATAGCAGTGATGGGGCTATATTATACACAACAGAAAACAAGATCTATTTTGAAAGCTTATATTTAAAGAATGGTGAATATAGCTACTAATGAAGTATTTAAGTGCTTAGATATCACCAAGGAAATTTTTAAAGAAAAAAATTTAATTAAAAAACTTTATATATGTGTGTATCTGTGTATAGAGGTGTGTGTGCGTGCACATGCATGTCTGCATAGCAAGTGCTCTTAATCGCTGATCCACGTCTAGGTTCAAGGATTTTCCTCCTTACTTTTTTTCTTTAAGACATATTAAAATATGTCTTTGTATGAAGACAAATTACATGGGAGAATGATGATGGGATGCCTCTACTGCTCTCAGCTTAGGAATTGGTACTCATCCTTGTTTATACAGTAAGAATTCTGCTTGCTATTATTATTTTCATTACCAATGTGCCCCATCATCTCAGTCACAGCCTCACCTGGACTCAGATGTGTGGCCTGGTGTTTCATAGCTGACAGTGCCTGCTTCTTCCTTCCTGAAGTCAACCCTATTCATAGTACCAAGTCATGTTGCTCCTCACCTGAAGAATGTTTAATTTAGTGTCTGTGGAGTGAATGTATATGATAACCTACAGTCTTATTTTGAAATTGTAACCATCAATATGAAGGTTTTAGAGATAAAACCATAGGAATTAAATTAATCACCAAAGTGGAGTCCTCGAAATTGAAGTTTTGCCTTTTAAAGTATACAGGATATCTGCATCTCCTCTCTTCCTTTTTTTTTCTTTGTCTCTCTTTCCTCTATCCTCTCTCCTTTAGGTGCCAATATCTGCCATGAAAAAATATTTGTTTATACAGTGGGAGAAGGAGGATCCTCAGCAGATATTAGGTCTGTCAGAACTTTGACCTTGAACTTTGAGCTTCTGGTCTATAAAAAAATGAATATTCTGTTTTACCCACCGTATAGATCAGATCCTATTCTAGCAGAGCAAACTGGTTAAGACAAAGGGCCTCTTGACATAAATATTGCTCATCTGCAGCACAAAATACATGCATCTTTGCATGTACCAGTTCTTGTCTGTCAAATATCAAAAGACACTATCTTCCATCTTCACTTTTAGCCCTAACAAAGCTGCGGCACCTTCTTTGCTGGCTCTTCATCTTTGTACACATTGTTCTGATGACTTCCGCCTCATTTGATTCATCCTCAGCATGCACCTTGAAGTCACTTCCTCTGCAAATCTCTCCCCACAACAGCTCTCTGAAAAAGATGCAGAGGATCTTTATTCACCAGCCCCCCCGACCCTATCATCAGTGTAATACTGAATTCTTATTTTTCTATTTACTTTTTTCCAAAGTGTAAGGAAGATTCACTTTTACTCTTTATATCCCAACTACCCACAGTAACTGGTACCCAGGAGGCACTGACTTCCTTCAAGTCTGTTGACAGAGTGCTCACACACTTATTTCTCTCTCCTGGCTCTGTCTGAGATAGTCTAAGTGGCCATGGTTCTGCTTTGACATGTAAATACCTGTCAAAAATATCCAATAGTGATGTCTTCATTCTGGGTGAAATTACTCATTTAACTATTAACTAAAATATATATTAATTAAATAATTTTAGTGTATTATTAGAGAAGATTCTTTTGCTATCACTAACTCAATAATCTCAAAATAATAGACAGGATTGAGGAACATTAATTTAAACAGATATTATTGCTATTTAGTATTTTGAATATTTGCTCTGCTTTTCAGCATTTTAAAATATTGTAGACTATATTCTTGTTCTATGTATGTATTTATTCAATTTTGTGTGTATGATTTTCTTTTTCTTATTAAGCACTTCCCACCTTGTGTTGTCCTTGACTATTAAAGAAAGAATGTCAAGATATTAACTTGATTTAAATGCAAAACTCTATCCTAAGTGAGAGAGTCAGTATCCTATAGACCTAATTTTAATGTCGGCATACTTTTGGTCACTGCAGTTTACCTCCCTATATCTCCATATCTTTAAGCCAAAGTGAATAGACACAATTATGCTGTTTTAAGGCCTTTTTAGCTCAAAATTCGGGACTTCCTTACATTTGACAAAATAAAAAATATGTATAATTAAGTAGCCTTTCATATTCATGTATTCACAGGGTTTTGTGGGAATCCTCTCATGGTAACAGTAGCCAACTACCTTCATATGATCTTATGAGGTCCTAAGAAAGGGAGGCGCAGGAGGCAACAAGGCAGAACATTCGGTGATGACTGGCGGGATGTTGTATTAACAATTTTATTTTAAGAATATTACACTAGAATTTATATTCAGCAAAGTTTAACTCAACTCCCTCTTTATTTCATTCCTTTATTTATTTATTTATTTATTTTATTCTCTTATACAATTCAGGAAAAAATAATGCAACAATTAATAAAACCCAATGTTTGCCCCACCCTTCCCTAGTAATGCAAAGCAATGATTAAGATAAATGAACAAGCCCAGAATATCTCATCTGGAAATGATAATGAGAGGAAGTAAGGATTGAAGATGGGATGGCTCTAGCAAGATGGAGGGCCTCACAGAGGTTAGTGGTCCTGTGGTGGGGGAGAGGGTATGTGCAGAAGCAATGTTTTAGCCAAGTCTACAGGACAAACGGAGGTTTGGGGATGTGACAGAGTATGTGGTTTATTAGAATCTAAGAGGAAACATGACCTCAGAGGATGTTATTTTATTGTATTATTTCTGTGACTCAGTAGACCTAGATCCAATAGTCAGGTTAGCCCAGCTTTGCAAATAATATCTGCAAATTCTGATGGCTGACTGACTGGCTGTAAATTCTGGCCCTCTTACATTTCATGACCTTGGTCCTAGGTATATTTCTATTGATCACTTTCCTCAATGATAAAAGGGGTGAAAATATTGCAAATCTCACAGAGTGGTTCAGAGAAGAGCTTTCTAACGCATTTAGAGAACTTGGCTTATAAGAAATGCTAGTGCATGTTTACCTATGTGATTGATGGATCCAATGCCAACTGTAATCAACAGCCCTTCTTTACAGTGGGAGGATCTCTCTACCCTCACTCAAGTAATGTGACTATTATGTCATATTTGTGTGTCATATTGTTTAAAAATACAGTTCTGGTGTTTAACATGCAAATAGAATAATTAATTCTCCTTCACTGTCAGAGATGCAAGTGTCAACATCTCCCTTGTTTATATATTGGATGAATTATAAAACAAGGATAACATCATAATGACCAGAAGGCCTGTGATCCCTTTATTGATATATGTGGAGAAACTTGGAAACTTGGCTTGCAGTCTTCTCTTCTAAAAATGGAGGGTGCTTTTTATGCAATAGTATGTTTAAGATACAAATAAAATTTCTACCTTGGAGGACAAGAAACGTGAGGTTCAAGTTCCCAAGAGAAGCATCTTGCCAAACCTTATAAGTAGCACAGGCTCTGAATTCCTTAAAAGCCAAAGAAACCAGTTAGCTGAAGAAAATGTGGAAGGGGTTGACACAAAAGATTTCAGAATATTGCTAATATGAAGCAATCTCTTGAGCACTGCCATAAATGGCCATGACCTCTTATATCATCTAGGAGAACATTTCAACCAGATAACAAAACATTATAAATATATAAACTTATAATTAATATTTTATTATAATAACAAAAATTTATAGTAAAAATTCAAATGAATCCTAAATATCATATTTATAGGCTTGAAAACATTTTGGTAGTCATAGTCCCATATTGTTTTCATGGTCTAACTGTTGTTGTACTCATAGTAAAGTACAGAATATACTACCAACCTATACTGTCATTTGAGGTTTGAAAGTCTCTCAAACCGTGAGTCCCCTGAGCAAACAGATATCATCTTTACTTTATTTTTACTTTCTTCCTGTCTTTATTTCTATTGGTTTATTTATTTTTGGTTAAAACTTCACAGTCAGTTTGCCTGGCACTTCATCTTGGGGAGTGGAGGATCAGGTGAGACTGTCTTAGATCAGATAAGAAAAACTATCCTCTAGGATTCACGTCCTACAGGGGCCATGATTGAAACTGCATGATCAGGACCTATAGACTGACATAGTTCCCCTCGTGGCGATGACGGTGCTTAAAACTAAGTTACAAAGGAAACCTGAGTCTAAGAGATTCGGGAAAGGGAGCAGGTGTAGAATGGAAGAATTGGAATTGTAGCATGGGCATAGATGATGATGTCAGGCTGGGTGTTGTTTAGAGACAAACACTGTTAGCCAACTGCAGCCAGGGAGGGCACTCTCAGTAGTGCAAAGACCAGCTCCCTAAAAGAATGTAGAGAAACTTCACCCATAAAAGACCTGGCATAAAATGGAGTCAGTGTTGTCTGAAAACATTTCCCACTAATATCTGAGAGCCAGTTCTGAAAAGATATCACAGTTACAGGGAAACTGGCTTGAATGTTTCATGTTCTATAAGTCAGATGAAAATCAAGGAGTCAGACATAAATTCAGAACCTGTTCTGTATCTCCAAGAAAAACAGGGAGGGGCCCGAGACTTGGGGATATTTTTGGTATGTAGCATATTCTTGACTAGAGGCAGAATAAGAGGTTTTATGTGAACTTAAAGATGGGTTTTAGGACACTGATTTGTAAATATATAGATTAAGTTTCTCGGTAAAGTTAGGTTAGGCACCAAGGATGAAAGCCTCAAATGAGATTGCTGATGCAAAACTGTCTTGCAAAAGAGAAGAGTGTAATTTACTACCATGAATGTACTTCCTGCTCCAACTCTTCCTATTATTATAGGTAATTTCTGAAGGCATTATAACAGGTAATCAAGAATCTTCAGGTCAATAGCTTTCATGAGCTGTCTCTGAGTTTGGGGTTTGACTCCCCTGATGTCATCTGCTATGTGTCTCAGCTGTGACTTCTGCAGCAATGGTCAGCACATGGGAATCTTGAGCCTCATAAGGAGGTCTACATATGTTTTCAGATAACGTTCAGTGATGAGATACTGTCTATGTGATATTGGAGGAACTTTCAGTAAGACCACCAAGTATTAGTTTCCTCATTTATAAAATACAGAGATTAATGTGTACTCCTGATGCAATGTGCCAAATATCACCAGGATGGGAAATTTGTGTTTCTCTGGATTGATGCCTAAACCTAGGATAACAAACACTCTGTAAAAATCTGTTGAATGAATACATGTTCCATAAAGAACCTAAACAGTAAAGAAAAATCACTAATCTATTTTCTTGCACTTAGAAGCCTCTGCCCCACATAGAAGCCATCCTTATATGAAATATTGTTGAAAACCTATGCATCACGGTATTCCAACTGACTGTCAAATGCTGTCGATGGGAACCACCTGCGGGACATAGGGGTGGTGTGGGTGATATCATACACAAGCCAGAGAGGGTAAGGAAGACTGCCTTGAGCAGGTTTTCTTCATTCTCAGGCTTTCGAGAGTCTTCTCATTATTTACTGGGAATTGTGATTTTCTAAAATACATGGCTCAAGCTATGTGATCAGAGGATCCTTTTGTCATAGACTGTTACATCGTACTAGGATACCTTCTTGGGAAATATGGACCTAACATGAGTAGTGGAGCAGACATAGCAAAAGATTTATTTTTATAGGGCAGTAAAATGCTTTTTTTCAGGTCAGGGAAGGCTTATTTAGGGATGAGATGTGGAGTTCTCATAACCCAAGACAGCCATTGGGGAGATTTCATTCCAATGAAGCTGTTAGATGAGTGAAAACAAATGAACATAAAATAAGTATATAATAACACCTTGGGAGAATTAAAACATCTCTCCACTTAACAGCTGTCACAGAGATAATCGTAGCAACTAGATTGATTGTGGAAGACGAAACTGTAAGTTTAAAAGGGAAGCAGCTGAGTTTGCTTATATCACCTGCAAAGGGACTACTTTTCTTTGGCAGATTAATATTGCACAAAGGTTTGAAGTTTCATTAAAGACGTATGGCTGAATGGCGACGTGGTGTGTTGCAGAACTTGTGTGTATAATCAGTCAATACATTGCATCACACTATCAGGAAATGCAATGGTATTAATGCATCCTGCATCATGCTCTCTGTTTGAACAGTATCTTTACACAAAGAAGCAGTTTGACATTGTGTTATGTCTGCAACAATGAAAATATCATCAGCACATTTGTTATAAAATGACAGGTGGATGAATGTCCAGTGGGATTTTCTTTTCCAATCTTATAATTTTATAACACTTTAGTGTCTGTTGTAACTTTGAAAAGTAGCTGCTTTCACATCCTAATAAAGTCCTTGTATGTATATCTTCGTATGTATAATGAAAGAATTAGAAAAATTAAAAAAATGAAAGATGAACAGCCAAACAAAAAAAAAAAAAAAAGTTGAAGTTACCCATGACAGGGGGCACTCACATCTGCAGACAGTGCATTGTTCTTCCTCTCTGGTAAACTTCCTGCCGAAAACAGGTCACAGTTAACAGCTGGAGCGACTTGGAGAGGTTTTAAATTTTTTTTTAAACAATTAGTTTTATGTTCTTTTAAATAATTGCTTCATTATATTTGGTACATCTGTGCAGGGGTCTGATGATGACATTTGGTAAATTTCCAAATAGCTGGAAAACTGGGGAATACCAGTTAAGCAATCGCAAAAGCCACCTGTCAGTTTCGAAGAGGTTTTCTCAGTGTGAAAGAGAAATTCTTTCAACAAAAGAACTGATCCTGTTCTCTGAAGAAATGGCTTGTGTTTCAGATGAGGCTATCAGAGCTTGTGATTCCTTTAAGAAGGTAGGCTGTAGGTAGTTCAGAGGAGGCTAACAAAAAATAAGAAAGGTTTAGAAGAGAAAACCTGTGAGGAAAGGCATACGACCTGGGAATATTCATTCAAGGTAAAAGAGACAGAAGGGAGACATAACTGTCTACCAGAGGCTGGAATGATGTTCCAGGCAGGAGAGGCATGTATATTAGCCACAGTAGAAGAGGACAGTTTGAAGAAAAGAGCTAAGCCCACTTTACTTAATATTAAGAACAGTATTTTAAAAACACAACAACTATTTAAAGAATGCAGTTGTCTGCCATTGGAGTCTAGGGCTTATCATTAGGGAAAAGGAGAGCAGATTTTTAGAAATGGCTGAAAATAACCTTTTAACCAATCTCGTGCCTAGATTATAGGTGGTAAGATGTCTTTCTGGTTGTAAGTGACTGTGTGATTCTGTTTGCTCTTAATAACATGTTTTGATTCAGAAGCAAATGTACGTCAAGAGATTCACATACCCTGATGCTGCATAGGAAACATTTTCTAGTAATAAATGAGAAAGCAAACAGAAGATAAAAGAAAGAAACAAGAGCATTCTCATGACATATGTGAGATCCTGGGTGCACCATCTCAACAAGTGACTATTCTTGACTTTATATGAACCAATAAAGTCCTTCTTTGTGCTCCTATTTTCCTGGGACTTTAACACAGGGTTACATGTATATTAAGTATGTAATCTACCATTGAACATGACACATGGCATGAACTCTAAGAAATTCCATCTGCACATTAGATATCTTTGTTGTTGTTTATTAGTTTGTTTGAAACAACTATCTTTATACCCCATAATCATCCTTACTTTCTAGAGTGACTTTTTATTTATTTTCTTTTTTAAAGTTTTAAGTTTAATTATTTTGTATGTGTGAGTGTTTTGCTTGCATGTTTATCTGTACACCATATATGTATGGTGTGCAAGAGGGTCAGGAAAGGGTGTTGGATCCATTAGAACTATAGTTACAGATGGCTGTAACTTACCAAATGGGTGCTGAGAATCAAACTTGGATGCTGAGAATTAAACACAGGGCCCCTAGAATAGCAGCCCATGGCTTTAACCACTGAGCCATCTCACGAGACCTAAGTAACTTTTTACATAAAATTAAATGTTTTGATTTTGTGGAATATAGGTGCTGGAGGACAAAAGTTAGCATAGTGTATAAATATGAATGACCGGGGAATACAACTTTAAATGGAAATTCAGTATTGAACCTTCTGAGAAAGTGACATCTGAGCAGGCAAGGACCTATGGATGTGAAGCACACTTTCAGGAAGTGATCCAGGGAAGGCAAAGACCTAAGGGTATGAAGGATACCTTCAGAAATATATCCAGAATGTCCAGTTTCTAAGATAGGAGATTTTACTTAGACATCTAACTCCTACAGGTATATCCTGCCCTATATTCTTTTCAACATAAAATCATATCCATTTCTTTGCAAGTATTACATTCCAATTTGCTTTCATTAATAAGAAGTGCAATTTAGGCTTTTAATCTCTGGACTTGGGAGGTATAGGTAGGCATATTCCCATGAGTTCAATGGCACTTTGGTCTACATCATGAATTCCAGGCTATTCAGGGCTACATAGAAAGACTCTTTCTGAAGAAAATGGTGTAGAAGTAAGAGGAATAGAAGAAGGAGGAAGATGAGGAGGAGGAAGAGGAGGAGAAATAAAACAAGGAGGAAGATAATTTAACATTTTTTTAAAAAAATATGTTTTAAAAGCTGAAATATAAAGCAAAACTTGTCTAAGGACATGTATCTACATATAAATTCTTATACATGAATATGTGTGCAGACGTTTAGGTACATACTTTATTTTTCAAGATTCCATATATTAGTAAATGTTTTATTGACAACCTGTTTATCTCTTGCTTTACTTCTGAAATTGCATTTTAAAAAGTTAAATTTAAACAAATGTACATTGATTCTACAACCAGAGTTTAGATTGTTTTCTAAGCAACCACTTAGAACAGACTACCCTACGTAAGGTACTATCAGCCTAACAGAAACAATTCTGGTAGACAATTATTTTCATTGTAGCCTTGACAATTACTTTAATGTATCAGCAACAGCAATGAGCACCTAACTATGACACCTAATTATGCACATATATATATATATATATATATATATATATATATATATATATGAACAACATTTTAAAGAGATGTCATCGTCATATAACTGCCTCATCTTTTCAGTCTGAGCAGATGCGGGTAATTTGAGCCTGAGAATCTGGGATGCATGATATCCTTTAGAGTTTGGTCTGGACCTGAACTTTTTCAGATTTCAGGTAAGTATGTTTGGGCGTGGCTGGGTCTGAAGATGGAAGATATTAGTTTTCTCTTCCTAGCAGGACCAACTTGGCTTATTTTACTTAAACAAATCAATCAACCAACCAACCAACCAATTAACCAATCAACAAATAAATAAAAACATCCTTAATTTGTTCTGCTGATCATGAGCAAATTATTCTTCCCCAAACAAGAGGTAACTAAAGAAATACACATTATGCAGGACATGAGGCTGTTCCCTTCCATTTCCATGTGTTCCTTTTTGTCTACCCCCTGCTTGCTGACTTCCTCCATTATTTGTTCCCCTCTATCTGATCTGTGCTTTCTTCTTTCTGTTTTTCCTTCTTTCCTTTGGAAGTAGAGAAATTTATGAAGAGTACAAAGTACTTCTTGATTTTGATGAAATAGTCATGATATAAGCCCTGTTAGTTCAGTTCCCTAGGAGTGGATCCTGAAACGAGGATTGCTACACTAGGCAATGTATCAGGAAGCTTCTCCCTGGAGGAAAAGGAAAGAAACAGGTAGTAAGTACCAGTGTAAGAACAAGCAAGGAGGTGACCAGTCCCAAGGGCTGTTCATAGGCTTCTGTGTGACATCCCAGAGTGGCTTAGTCATTAGTTCTGGTGCCAGCAGACATTAAGGGGTTGGTAATCTGCCAGGCCAAGAGATTAAAACTAAAACTTTCTTAGTTGGTACAAAAACAGGGAACAGGAGTTACAAGGACCTTGGGTGAGGCGTAAACCTCTCCACTGTGTAGTCCATAAATGGAAGAGGGTGTGCTGCATGGTTGGTTTTTAGTTAATATTTTCTATTTTAAAACAAGAATAGATTTCTGTTTGAGACATGTGAAATGAAATGTTTAATATACTTTCCTGTCCACTCTGAAGATGGAGCCGTTGCTGACTGAGGCTGAAATCATGGACAACCCCAGGCCTCTGTGGCTAAATTAACAAAGCATAGTGGTTATAAGACATAGTGCTTACAAATTTAAGCTTTTCAAAATTTCTAAGTAATTTTCATAATGATTTTGAAAGATTTTTTTTCCAGAATGTCTGCATTACTGAACATCTAAATTTGACCTGTGTATCACAGTTGAGGAACCCTGAGTATCAAAATGGTCAACCCAGGTTTGGGAGCTGTAATTGGATACTTGGATAATCCAAATGCAGTCTTCAAAAACATCACCTGGGGCTAGTTAGACGGGCAGGCCTGCATTTGAATCTATGAACAAACTCTGCCATTTAACAGCAGGTTTGCGTATACCTTAGTTTTGGAGAACCGTGACGGCATAAGATCTTGCCGGAATACACTGAGAGTAGCCTAAAGAAGTCAGCCAGTTTTGGGTCATTCAACAAGAAACAAGGAGTAGTAATTAAGAACTGTGGTTGGTCACAATTTCAAGAACAAATAACAGATGTAAAGCATTTTTTTTTTTTTTGAGCAGGAGGAAAGAAACTAGAGTTACCAGAGTGTGCTCAAGTTAATCACCCATTTAGTTACAAATAAATAAATAAACATAAAAATTGCACCTTGAGCTAGCTCAACAAGTAGAGGCACTTGTGTGGACGGCCTGTGACCTGAGTCTTGTGCCCGTATTAGGACAACTCTGGAGAGTCTTCTGCTCTCCACACACTCCCCATGCCACGAGTGCCAGCCTGCAGAGGCACAAAACAAATAAATAAATTTAAATAAAAAAATTAAAATCAATAATAGATGTGCTCTCAACTATAGAAACAACTGGTTGGCTGAAGGCTCACACCATGAGAGGGAGCCCACATCTCACATTGACAAGGTAGCCAGAACCAGAGGCTGGATAGTCCAGAGATTTAGGCTAGAACCAAACAGTCTAAAAAACATGTGTGGGGATCAAAGAAGTGATTCTTAATGATATTCTGCTATACTCATACTCACAGACCAGAGCCTAGCCAAATTGACACCTGAGAGATTTCATCCAGCAACTGATGGGAGCAGATACAGAGACTCACAACCAAATATTAAATAGAGCTAGGGAGAGAGAACGATTATATGATCCAAAGTAGTGGAAGATACCAGGAGAACACAGTCCACAGCATCAACCAAGCATGGCTCATAGGTACTTACAGACATTGAAGTGACAATCAGGGAATCTGAAGGGTCTGAGCTAGCACCTTTACATTCATTATGGTTTGTGTAGCTTGAGGTTTTTGTGGGATTCCTAACAGTGGGAGTAGGGGTTATCTCTGAGTCCTTTGCCTGCTCTGGGACCCTTTCCTTCCTACTGGGTTGCCTCATCCAGTCTTGATATGAGGGTTTATATCTAGTCTTGTAACTTGTAATGACATGTTTGGTTGATATCCCTGGGAAGCCTGCTCTTTTCTGAAGAGAAATGGAGGAGCAGTGAATGGGAAGATTGGATGAAGGGAAACTTAGGTTTAGATGTAATATATGGAAGGATAATAATAATAATAATACAAAACAACATAATAAAGTAATAATACTAACAGTAACAAACCTGAGTGTCTAAACAGCCTCACTGCTGTTGCCTGCATCTTCTGGGCCCTCTTCTGACCAGTCAGCTGAGGAATACTTAAAGAAGCCATTCCACGCCTTCTACTGAAACCTTCTAAATATCACTTTTATGGGTTATAGAGAGGAGGAAACCAAACTGAGCTTTGATTGCCAAGAAAAGGAGTAAACCATTTTCATTTGATGATGATCGAGGATCTTCCTAAATTAATTTGAATTCCCTCGAACACTTGGAGAGTACCAATACACACTTGAGAAAAATATCCCATGGAAAGTATAGCCTGTAGAAGCCACCATCTCTACTGTAAAAGCCACCTCCTCAAGAAGGTGCACACCTTTTGAACCAGCTTAGGGCTGCCAATCAAGTTGTAGTTCTTCAGTGTATAATTGTTGGCAAGATTCACTAGAACTCTGAAGGCCTGAGGGCACCCACAGATTCCATGTGATTCTTTGTAAAATGCCAACTTTTTTTTTTTAAAGATTCAAATATGTGTGAGAGCTATAAATTCTTCTGTGGTAAGTGTCATGCTGTCCCTTTGGGAGATTCTCCTGGGCATAGATAATTACTTCTATCTGGAGCATAATGATTCAGAACATTCTTGATTCATATCTCCATTCTTCTGGCAGACCTCTCGCATGAGTCACATGCAAATGAATGGAATGTTTCCCAAAACTTACTAAACACCTATATTCTACTGAGACTCCAAAATATATGGAAGATCGGTGAGATAGGATATTTCTACTTCATCCCTTCTTGTAAGGATAATATAGAAAACACTGAATGTACCATTTTTGGTCATCCAAGGTAATTTTTATTCACTCAACAATCATTGCTTGTCCTTCTGTGAGTTAATCAATGCCAGTTAGGGCTGGAGAGATGTCTCAGTGGTTAAACATACTTTTTGTTTGTTTGTAGAGGACCAAGGTTTGGTTCTCAGCACCCACATCAGGTGTCTCTTAACAGCCTGCAACTCCAGTTCCAGGGGATCTGACACTTTCTGCTACCCCTACAGGCACCTACACAAGTGTACCCATACAGACACATATAGATGTAATTTTTAAAAATCTTATAAAAGTTCTTAATTAGTAGCCCTTGACCAGCTTTGGAGGGTGCAAAACAAATATAATCTTAAAGATGAATGAGAGAAATAAGCATTCAAACAGTTCTTTAAGTCATGTAAAGTGCTACAAGATTTAGGACCAAAAGTCTTTTTGAATACAGAGAGGACTAAAGTGTTAGCCAAGTCACACTTTTTTTTGTTTTGTTTTGTTTTGTTTCCTTGAAGCAGAAGAGGCGGATGCATAGGAAAGAGGTCTTACTGCATGAGCCTGTGGATCCTAACTCAGATCCAGCACCCATGTAAGGAAGCCAGGGTGTGGCTACCACATAATCTCTGGGCTTTGTAGCTGCCATCCTAGCATCATCTTCACTGAGAAAGAGTAAGACAACAAATGATAGAGCAAGGTGCCAGGCATCCTACTTGGGCCTCTGCATGCCCAGGTCCACACCGTCCCCAAATACTGCATATACCATACTCACAACACAAATGAATACATACATGTAAGTGATAAATAATTATATAAACAGTCTAACTTATCTAGGAAGATAAGAAGAGTAATAAGAAGAGATTCCTGGGCTAACACATTTGAACCATTTTAACAGTAATAATGACCATTTATCACAATGTACTAGAGCCTCGTCTGAACACCCTGTGTGCTAGTTCTCAAGGAGTGAAAGCTCAAGAAGATCTTGGCTAAAACAAGTTCCACAGTCTATTGACTCAAGAGAACATGAAAAGAACACTCAGGAGATCTTGTTGAAAGGAGGCTAGTTCCTGCTGAGGTGATAAGAGCAGACTATTGCCTTCAGGTAAAGATTCTTGAAGTGAGTGTGCTATGGGCCACCTTAGCTTTATCTTTTTAAAAGTTCTTTCTTCTCAGAGTCTATATAGAGAGGGTTTTCTGTTTAGACTTCCAGCTCAAGGAAAGAGCAGATATTAGTATCTCGCAGCTAAATGCGTGCAAAGACATACAATTCTGTTACTTTGATATTTGTCATTTTGCCTTGCACCACCTGACACTCCAGTCTAATTTTCTTAGCAAGGAAGTCAGGAAATAAAGACCATGAGGTTTTTAATACATTAATGAGCAAATAGAAGGTAAATACCCAGAACCTGGTCCAATTTGTCTCTTGAGTTCAGTTTAGAAATTATTATTTGCAAGCATTCATCGGCTTCTCACACTTCTTTTGAGCACATAATCTGAGAAGCTGACCTGGGGAATCTTCCTTCCAGCAGTTTACAGCAGCTCCTGCTGGAGATAACATATAAGGGCATCTGGATAGCACAGTTACTGTGTGGGAAGCCTGCCCCTTGTGCCTGCTTTATCTTGTTTTGTATGGGGCGGGTGGGAGTCGTCCATAGCATACCTTTTGCTCTGGGAATTGACAGAGGTACAATGCACGAAATCATCTGAAAATTAATAGCTCTGTTTAAAACGTTGGCCTTGTGTTGTTTCCAATGGCTTTTGAGTAAGGCCACGCTGTTTATGAGCAGTGTGTATTGTTTAAACGGGGGTCAGATGTCTGAACCCTATTTGACTTGAACTAGTGAAAGTTCCATTATCATTTTCATTGATCCGGAGAGGCAAGCAGAAATGGAACCCAAACGACTATCTCCAGCAACAAGGAATCTTTAAATGTGCATCATTTGGCAGTGGCATTATCTTAAGACGATTATCCAGTGTATAAATGTTTATTGCCTTGCTATAAGATGCACACTGTAAGATTAACAATCAGAGTGGTTTTTGTATAAATGCAATATTTCTGCTATTGTGTTTGTGGAATTCAGCTAGATAATAATTGATTCCATGACAGGGATTGGCTAATTTGCCAACAGTATAGTATAAAACACATTTATACAGTCAATTACACCCAAGTGCATGGCCTATTTGCTTTATAATTTCATAAACTTGCCAGCAATTTAAATAAAAAAGTTCCATTAAATTATCATATCATGTGATAGAATGATATTGCCAAGTATATTAAACCATGTGTGTTCAGCCAGAATTAATTAAATATTATTACTTTTTTCTTATTAACACATTGAACTTACCCTTCCTACTCTCTACTCGAAATAGAAGCCTATTAGTGAACAAAGTAAACTTAAGGGCAAAGTTTAAACATTTTCCTGAGGGTGTTTCATTAAGAACCCTGGTTCTTTTGTTTAAACATTTGCTCTTGGTAAATGTACTTGTATTGTGAAAATATTTTATGTTCTTAGATATGAATCCTGGAAAGTTGAAAAAAAATCCCTTTACTTGAATTATTTGGGTATCCAAAGGGGAGCATTATGTCTTCAGCTAAGGAAAAGTCATGATTGAAATTATGGCTGCATTATCCACGTTATTCTTTGATGATTTTGTTATTTGTGACTGCGAATCTGTCAGTTCATAGTAAAGGAAATATACAAGGCCGGATAACTCAGAATTTCAAAAATGAGTCAAATGCAATACTTTCCACCAGAGGAAGTACCTGCTTCATATGAAATAGATTAACTGGCCTCCCCAAGGGAGTCATGGTTCAATAAACCTACTGTGAACAATAAGACTGAAACTCTTAATAAATATGACCCTTGTTTTACTTTATTAAAAGCAAAATATAGAGGTGAACCTTCCCAAGGCTCAAAGTAATTATTCTAACTAGATGCATTTATGTGTGTACATGCACATGCGTGCACACACAAAGCATGTACACACTTAGACACATACTTACATGCACATGCATTCACTCTGACCTTTCTTTATTTTTACTCTTGTACTCTTTATGCCCTGTCATCATTTACTAGCTTTTTCATGCTTCTCCAATTCAGAATCATCAGGGGTTTTTGTGCTCTTGTTGTTGTTTTTGTTTCATTTTGCTTTTTGATTCTTGCCTAACAGTGATGTTTATCTAAATATTATATGATATTTCCCTCATTTTATAATTACAAAGTTTTTCATAGAGAGACTTTTACTGAAACTAAAAAGCCTACCTATCTGTAATGAGAAGACTATGATTATCAATAACGAAAAGGAACTTAGTTATAGTCATACAGATGGCTCTTGAGATGGGCAGGTGTCTGGAAGATGTTTAACAGAAAATGAGAAGGGCTTATCATGAGAGTTACCCATTCCATGAATACCTGGCCTCTATCTCTCCAATAAAGCATTTCAAGTCTTATATTTAGTCAGCACATGGGAATTCATGCTACCTCTGCCCTGAGCAATTTTACAGCAGATCCCCTACTATGCAGTTGAATCGTTCTTGCTATTGGGATCAGAATATCATGTGGTTTCTGGAAGCCCTTAGAAATCCCCATAACTTTCTATGAGAGAGATAGAGCTAATTCCCAGACAAGCTTGGCACAGGTGGGGATTTACCTTACAGACTAAGGTAAAGGAAGAAAAGCAAGTGCTGTAACATATCAAACAAGGAATTACCACACAAAGAATTAGCATTTGCCAATGTTTGCAAAATTGCTGAGAGTAACAGAGATCTTAAACCATAGAGAAGTTTACAAAATCCATGAAAAATCCATGTAACTGATGACCTAAGATTAGCGATGATAGGGAATTGGCTTATTCTTTTCATTTATATTTCATTATAAAATATTTTCCTATATTAATTCACCATTTTTTATACAATTGCATTTATTTAGTACTAAATCACTGGCCTTTTTATTCATTTAAATATTAATGTAAATATGAATACTTATGTTGTGTGTGTGTGTGTTATATCTTTATGGCTTTCTAGTATTCCATTGTATAGTTTTAAAGTCTTTGACCAATTTTATTTCTAGTAGGAAGTAGGAAGAATCCTTTTTGTTTCCCAGCATTCTCAACATCTTTCTGCAATAGTTTTTCCTTCTCCTCCAATTATTTTCTTAGGAGTAACTCTCACATGTGGAGCTTGTAGGCGAAAGGTTATTCGCATTTATGAGTTAATACCAAATTGCCCTCTGGATAGATCATGACAATTCACACCCCCACAAGCAGCACATGAAATCCAGTTATCAACATCATCAATTTCTTCATCATTTTCCCGTCTTAATCACCAGAAAGGTGTGAAAAAAAAACCTACACTTAAACGCAAACATTTATAATTACCAGCACTTCCCTTAATAAGACGGTGCTTTGAGTTGGATAAGCACAACTTTAACAACTTTAACAGCAGTGAGTCCACATTCAGGAGAAAAAATGGAGATATTTAATTATTATAGTCAGGAGAACTTACTCTGAATAACATTATACACAGGAGATTTTAAGAGACAGACTATTCTAACTTGCTTTCTGGTCCTTCATTAAACATAGTGTAACTTATTCTATGTAGGTAACTGGGATTTATGTAATTTTTTTGCCTCAAGTCTATGAGTTAACTAGAAATCTCCGTGTCTGTAGTGAGATAAAAAGGATAAGGAGACTAATCTAAGAGAATTCAAGTTGGAGAGGCATCATTTACCCTTTAAATAGTCACAGAGAACTCACTGTACTTCGGTATTGATGAAAAACTTCTCATACCTCTGGAGTTCTATTGACAATGGTCTGGAAACATCCAGTATCTCTAAAGCATGTCAGACTTGAGGGAAACTGTCTCACTCTGAGAAGATGACATTAATGCCAAATTTGAAAATGTGACGATTTTCCTTATTCGAGTGAGTGGTGTTTTTGAATAAGGCAAAATCTATAATCTTAGTAAATATTACACACTATTATTAAAGAAGCAAAAAAGAATTGTGCTAGAGTTAATTAAGGCTTTAAGAAATGCCTGCTTTTATTGGCAAAAAATTTTTTTGTTGCAACAAGAAAACTAAAAATTAAGAGGATGGTTGGCAGCAATATTGATATGCTAATGGATAAACATGCTAATTTAGAAAAACTAATCAGCAAAGACATTACTAATGGAAATGTACAGGAAAATGGCTAATGCTGTATGCAAACCTGGTATCCACAAAATTAAGAGGAAACTGGTTTTGTTTTCATAAACGTAACATGCAAGTCACATCTTTTCCAGGTTTTGCTATAGGAGATATTGACAAACTCACTAGGCACTTTGGGAGTGAATCCATACAAACATACATCCACATATATAAATATGACTGTTTAAGGTAGTAATTCAGATCAACATTTACCCAAATGTAGGCAAAGGTTCCCATTCCCTCAGTTTCATTTGCTCTAAATCTATCTTCTGAGTAAAGAGGAATGATTTTCAGGTAAATGAACATTTGAGTTATCAAGTTCGTGAGGTTGTAACGTCATTGACTAAAATGCCTGAAAAAAGTGTGATCTCCCTACTACAGAATGTCATTCCTCAACACACATAAACACACACAAACACACAAACACACACACACACACTGTTGATAGACATGCATATTTTGAAGTAATTAGCTTTACTTGCTTTGTACTTTCAATATGAAGATATATTTAGATGTTGGTATTTACAGGTTCTAAGAGAATTTAAATTAGTGAAGATGAGGAGTAGTAAGGATTGCAGCAAAGTAGATACCCCCTGTGTGTTCAGGCTATACTAAGTTCTGGTCAGGATGAGTTCTGATGTTGTAAGACCTTTTGATTTTTCATCAAAGCTGGAAACTCAGGATTATGAAAATTCATGCATTAAGACCAAGAGGTAATAAACTTTTGAAACTCAAAAGTTTGTGTACATCAAAGGACACCATTGTTCTAGAAAAGAAGCAGCAAGATTGGAAAAAAGCCATCCCAGCTATACATCTGACAGAGGGTTAGTATTTAGACTATGTAAAGGGCTTAAAAAGCCAAAGCAAAAACAAACAAGAAACACAGACTCACTAAAGTTCTGAAAAACAATACAGTTAAAGATGTAGCATAAAACTAAATGGAGAGTTCTCAAAAGATGAAACACAAATGTCTGAGAAACAGTTAAAAATCACTACCAGTTATAAACTATGCAGACTACATTGATGCCTGGCCTGACAAGACATACCCACTGGTGAAATGGAAGCATGAGTATTATGGGAATAACTCTCTGATTGGATTTAAATTTCACTCCACAAGAGGAAACACATACTTTGCATCATTATTAGGCTAAGGACCCATGGCTAGACAGTAATAGGCCATAAGAGGAATCTCTCACTATTATTGTACTAAATGTATATAGTGTTAAACTGACTGCCAATGACTTATCATTATACCCCCAGATCAATGCATTTCTCATCCGAGAAGCTTCCATTCGCAGTAGATAGTAACTAATGCATAGACCCATAACTGGTCAGCAAAAACAAAACTTACTTAAGAATAAATGTTCAGCATTATAGGGAATGCATATACCAATCCAAGAGCTCAAGGATTATTGTGGAAGAGATGATGAACAGATTAGAAAAGTCAAAAGGAGTGGAAGCATTATTTACTGGACAAAACAGGGTACCTAAACATATGAATCCATAGTGCTTGGGATAGCATATAAAAAACCAGTACAAGTCCAAGGCAGATCAAAACCCAGGGAGAAGAGGAGTTGGCTACAGACCCCAACCTTAGCTGTGGAACTATTGACAATTGTTAGCTGTTGGGGGAGGGAGATATAGCTTCCCCTTAGAGTGTATCCCCTGATAAGCTGTCAACTTCACAGTGGAAAGCCACGCATCTAAGAATATTTGGGCAGCAAAATTACTTTTAATTGATTAAAAACAATAGGACATTGAGCTGGGTGGGCAGGGAAGGCTGAGTGGACCTGGCAAGAGATAGGAATTGGGGAATTAATATGATCAATACATGTTATATGACACTCTCAAAGAATAATATTAATTTTAAAAACTTTTGAAATGAAATTCCTTTACGATGTGGAACCAATCAATTGACCTTGTCACTAAGATTTCTTCTTTCATCACTTTCAACTTGGTTAACACAAGTGCCAAGTCCACATAGGTATTTGTAGAAACAGATAGTTTTCATGTAGCCTTCCGGGATAATCAACTCCCAATATTGTCATCTGAGATGTTACAATGAAAACAAATGCAAGACCATTTATCAATAAAGTCTTTAAGCACTGCATTCATCTTACTTCACCTCAGACATTTTCTCTGAACCACCTGTAGAGCTCCTGTCTAATCTGGGACTAACTAACTGGGACTGACTGGTCTTCCATGTTTTGAGTTTCAAGTCTGAGTCAGAGTCCTAGAACATAATGTCTAAGCCTCTGGTGCTGGTACTAAAAAGAACACTGAACCTTCCTCAAGCTGTTCCCATTTCATCATTTTAGAATGTCATGACCTTGTCATTAAGTTTTCTTTTTGTTTTTGAAGTAACCAGCCACTCAACAAGGACATGGTTGATGGATGTGTTAGAAGCTATTTGTAGATGCAAGAAAATACTTCTCCAATTTATTAACTATCATTATTTCAATATTAGCTCACCTGAGAATTTTCAGCATCTTATTGATAACTGACAGTTATATGTGCACCTGATAGAAGGCCAAATCAGTTCAAATATATACTACTGCAGCTGAGAACAAAAATAAGAATGCAATTACTAAATATAAATTTCTCTCTCCTAAATTCCTGTGAATTAATAGTTTTGAGGGAGGAATGGAGTGAGTGAAGAAAAAGAAAGAAAACATGAAGTTGAGTGGGCAGGGAGGTAGGGAAGATCAGGGAGAAGTTGGGGAGGGGAAAGAATATTATTAAAATATACTATATGAAACAATTTAACATTATTTTTCCATTGAGGAGAAAAGGCTTTATTTGGCTTCTGCTTCTGCTGTCAGTGTTTATCATCAACGGAAGTCAGGACAGGATCTCAAGCAGAGCAGGAACCTGGAGGCAAGAGATGATGCAGAGGCCGGGGAGGGGGTGCTGCTTACTGCCTTGCTCCACATGGATTGCTCAGTCTGCTTTTTTAAAATTTTTATTGGTTATTTTATTTACATTTCAAATGATAGCTCCTTTCCTGGTCTCCCCTCCACAAATCCTCTATCCCATCCCTCTTTCCCCTGCTTCTGCGAGGGTGCTCCCCCACCCACCCACTCATTGTTGGCTCACTGCCCTAGCATTACCCTACACTGGGACATTGAGCCTTCACAGGACCAAGGGTCTCCCTCCCATTAATGCCAGATAAGGCCATCCTTTGCTATATATGCAGCTGGAGCCATGGGTCCCTAGATGTGTATTCTTTGGTTGGTGGTTTGGTTAGTGGAGGGAGCTCTGGGGGTTCTGGTTGGTTGACATTGTTGTTCTTCATATGGGGTTGCAAACTCCTTCAGCTCCTTCAGTCCTTACCCTAACTCCTCCATTGGGGTCCCCCTGCTCAGTCTGATGGTTGACTGCAAGCATCCACATCTGTATCAGTAAGGCTCTGGCAGAGCCTCTCAGGAGACAGTTATATTAGCCTTCTGTCAGTAAGTACTTTTTGGCATCAGCAATAGTGACTGGGTTTGGTGTCTGCAGATTGGATGGATCCCAAGGTGGGGCAGTCTCTGGATGGCCTTCCCTTCAGTCTCTGATTCTTTGTTTCTGTATTTCTTTTAAACAGGAACAATTCTGGGTTAAAAATTTTGAGATTGGTGGGTGGTTCCATGCCTAACCTCTGTATATGGTCTCTACAGGTTCTCTCTCCTCTTTGTTGGGTATTTCAGCTAATGTCATCCCTGTTGGGTCCTGGGAGCCTCTTGTTTTCCTGACATCTGGGACTTTCTAGTGGCTACCCTCAGTTCTTCACCCCCAATTGCTACACACCTCTGTTCAACTTCCTGACCCTCTGTACATCTCCCCTGTCTCAACCCATACCCGATCCTGCCTCCCTTTTTCCTCTCCCTCTCCTCTCTTCCTCCCAAGTCCCTCTCACCCTCTACCTCCCATGATTATTTTGTTCCCCCATCTAAGTAGGACTGAAGCATCCATACTTTGGTCTTCCTCTTCCTTCTTCTTGAGCTTCATATGGTCTGTGAGTTGTATCCTGGGTGTTCAGAACTTTTTGCCTAATATCCGTTTATTATCAGTTAGTATATACCATGTGTGGGTTTTTTTGTGTTTTGTTTTTTTTTTTTTTTTTTTTTTTTTGTAACTGGTTTACCTCACTCAGGATGATATTTTCTAGTTCCATCCATTTGCTTGGGAATTTCATGAAGTCATTGATTTTAATAACTGAGTAGTTCTCCATTGTGTAAAGGTGCCACATTTTCTGTATCCATTCCTCTGTTGAGGGATATCTGAGTTGTTTCCAGCTTCTGGCTATTATAAATAAGGCTGCTATGAACATAGTTCTTATTATGTGTTGGCGCATTTGAAATAACAATAAAAATAAATTAAGTTGCTTATACCTTCAATAAAATTATCTGTAGTTTAGGACATTCCATAGGTAAAGCAAGCATTCCTATGAAATGTGAAGTCATTTAGAGCTATATTCCAATACTTTTTCTTTTGAAGTGAAAAATATCTCCATTTTAATGACAATTGAAGAGTTAGTGTTGAGTTATAACCAGCTGTTTAAGGAATAGTATTTCTGAACTCTTTCTTTCTTTTTCTTCTTCTTCTTCTTTCTTTCTTTCTTTCTTTCTTTCTTTCTTTCTTTCTTTCTTTCTAATTTTGAGGGAATTATTCCATTCAACACCCACCTACACACACAGTGTGCACACACAAACACACACACAGAGACAGAGAGAGACAGAAGGGGACAGTGACACAGAGACACAGAGAGAGTCAGAGAGAGAGAGAGAGAGAGAGAGAGAGAGGGATGGGTGTGAGGTGAGGACAACTAACCTGGCCTAGAGTACTAGAGTACTGAGAACTGCATTTGAGTCCAGGTTAAATATTCAGGACATAATGTTCTATTTCAGCCACTCAGTCATTTTCTCATTTCTTTACTCATTTGTAAAATCATTAAACCAAAACAAATAGATGGTCCTGTGGTAGGAAAGGGCTCTGCCCTCATCTAATTGGAACACTATAATATACCACTCTAGACTGAGTAATCTACGAAGACTAAAATGTGTTGCTCACAGTCCCGGAGGCTGCCAAGCACAAAACAAAGGCATAAACAGGTGTTGTGTCTGGGTCAGGCTTCACCTCTGTTCTCACGCTGTACATCTTTAAGAGAGGATGAATGTAATGTTCTATACAACAGAAGGAAAGAAGGATGGATGAGACATGGAGTCTTACTATCTCCTGTCTTAACATAAGGTACCCATCCTATCTCTGAGGGAAGAGCTTTCAGGACTGTTTCTGTTACAAGTAGTAATGGAACATATTTATTTGTTATTTTGACAGCCTGAAAGGTTATGGTAAGATTCAGAGTTGAATATTCGCCGGCGGTGGTGGCGCACGCCTTTAATCCACACTTGGAGGCAGAGGCAGGCGATTCTGAGTTCGAGGCAGCCTGGTCTACAGAGTGAGATCAGACAGCCGGCTACACAGAGAAACCCTGTCTCGAAAAACCAAAAAAAAAAAAAAAAAGAATATTCATTTGTATTATTTTTTAGGTCAGAATTCTTGCTGTCCATTCTCAAAAACAGACACAACTTTAGAGGTGGTAGAACAAAAACAGAATTCAGGATTCAGAAACCAAGAAGCAGGGCATAGAGTAATATATAACCATATATACTTGTAAAAAGAAATTGAAGCCTAATTACCAGGGAGGAAACAGTAAGAAATTTGAATGACCATTGCTTTAATGAAATCAAGAGTACCCAAGCCAGTTGCCAGGCAAAGGTAAGAAACAGTATCTTAAGTAAACAGAGGACAATTAGAAAGAGGAAGGTAAGAGATATCAGAAGGGCCTTGAGCTCCATCTTAGTTTGGGTCCCCTAGGGTCAGAGGCCAAAGAAGATAGACATGCGTCCTTCACTTGAGTTGATCTCAAAAGTGCAGAGGAAGGAAGGGCAAATGTGAATAATTAGCAAAAGCAATAACTGTGCATTACTGAACTGAGTATTGCTGCAAGCTCAATTCAGCTGGGAAGGATGAGGAAATCTGTTCCTTTGAGGACCAGAGGACTGGGGAAATGTCCACCATCACGCTCTGTCATTGGCTGAGAGATTTCCCAGTGAGAAGTAATTTTTTCCTATTTTCAGAGGGGATGCTTTCTGAGAACAATTTTCAGCTTCAGGTAAAACCCCAACGTAGAAAATCAAAGAGCTGAATTGGGATGATATTGGCATGAACACAACTGCCCATACCACTCTAAAGGCTGAGCCAGACTGAGGAGCTTCAAACACAAGGCACAAAGAGTAGGGCTCTGGCTTCAGAGATGGGAAAATCACAGTATGTGTCTAGAACTTGTGCTAGATAAGGAGTGAAATGTAGAGAAAGCCTCTTGATCCAGCAGCCCACTACATCTTTGTAACTGTCAATGTCGTGACTTCTTGGCTTCACAACAGATGGGAAATTCAGTTCGATATTTCCTATTGCTTCCTCACAGGACTTGATGAAAGTCTTCTGTAATTTTCCAGTTCGAAGATGGCATCTCAGACTCCTGCCACTTTATAAGCCTTAAGCCGGTCACCCTTTCCTTATTCTATGCAGCTGCAACACTAGTCATAGCTGGATGTCTGTGACCACATATCCACCTTATCATGGCTCAGATCTTGGCTCTCCAGCACTCCAGAGTGTCTTATTAGGGAGCACAGAGCCTGTCCCAAAGAGACATCCACTGGATCAATGACAAGTGTTTGTTTCTGCCTCTTCTCTTCTATTGTCCATAGGGTACCTCACATCTCCATCTTTGTCAAAGTCCAGATGCCTCTAAATTTGTTCAACTCTGTCATTTTTTTTCAGTCCATCTAGGAAGGCTTGCTCAAGCCTTCTCAGAGGAATGCCCCAAACAATCCCATGCTGTTCCAGCATCTTCACTGTAGAGCCCTTTCACTCCTGGACCATGTCCACTGAGGCCATCATTCTTCTTGCTGTTGCATTTTATAAATTTAGTCAAGGAGTTGAAGTACCAGCAGATCTTCCAAATCAGAACTTCTTTACTCCATCAACTGACTAACAAACTTGTCACAGATGGATTTATTTTTTTCAATATTGGTATTCTTGTATTTACCTATATTTTTTTAGATTGTGTGTAAGAGAGAGGGGAAAGGGAAAGGAAGGAGTAAAGGAAGGGGAAGGAGAAGGAGAGAGAGACAGAGAGATAGATGAGACAGAGAAAAAGAGAGACACAGAGACAGATGAGAGACAGAGAGAGAGAGAGAGAGAGAGAGAGATCATGTGTCATAGTAGGTATGTAAAGATCATCCCTTTCTACTACATGGGTCCTGGAGATTGAAGTCATCAAGGCAAAGCTTGGTAGTGACTGCTTTTACCTATTGAATCATTTCAATGGTTCTTTATTTCCTTTGACACAAAAGACAATATAGCATGAATTTTGGGTTATTAATTAAAACATAGCAAAAGTAATTTTTCCTTTAGAAGACATATCATCCCACTTCCTAAATACACAATTATTGTAGTCATACAATTATTATGTACATGTAGTGTGTGCAACTATATATCTTAACCAGCGACTCTTCTCAAGATTTTCGGCAGAACAAAGAATGTATATCCAGAGAGAGGCACAAAAGCAAAGGGAATTTGTCTTGAGGAAGATGAGAGAAATGATTGAACTGGTATAAAAATGAATACAGGGCTTGGATCCAGAGGGCTCATTGAGCATGGTCGAGACCCTACATTTGACATGAACACCACACATTCACACACATCTACACATACACACATGTGCACACATAAACACACATGCATGTGTACACACAGGCACACATGTACATACCTAGACCAACAATTCATAGCATTCTGGTAGAGAAGCACTTCTGGATGTTTTCTTTGGCTTCTGTTCACACAGAAGATGATGCCTTACCTAGTTTATGTAATATGGGAAAAGGTACACCCATTATTGACGGAAGTTTTCCTATGGTATTGAGTTATGAGAAAGGTGTAGAAACTAACACAGCTCAGAGAATGGCAAGACTGACCTGAGTATGGCAAGAATATCTGAGGGCTAATGCAGAAATCATAGAGCCTTCCTCCAGATTTCTTTCTTGAGATCATTGACAGAAACTGAGGACCAAGTACCAAGTCTGCCGAGAGACCATGAGTACAGACTAGGAAGTTCCAGAGAAGAATGTTCCCTTGATAAAATTTAATCATATTTAAGTTTAGAAAAAACAATACCAAAACATGGTGTAGCAAATGTAACATGGTGTACTATTTATTATCTTTTACTTTTGATATTATAAGACAATTACAATATCTACACATCACTCTCCTCCCTCGAAACTCTCTCACATACCCCTCTTCCTCTCTCTTTTAGTCTATGGCCTCTTTTTTCAATAATTGTTGTTATGTGCATATATAAATATAAATTTAACTATAACCCATTGGGTCCATATAATATTTCTTGTGTGCATTTTTTCAGGGCTAAACATTTTTTTAAGTTTTTCCACTCCACCTTTGTGGTGTATGTGTGTGTGTGTGTGTGTGTGAGAGAGAGAGAGAGAGAGAGAGAGAGAGAGAGAGACAGAGAGAGAGAGACAGAGACAGAGAGACAGAGACAGAGAGACAGAGAGAGACAGAGACAGAGAGAGACAGAGAGACAGAGACAGAGAGACAGAGACTGAGAGACAGAGAGACAGACATAGATAAAGAGGGACTGAGAGGGGAGTGGGGAAAGAATGGCAGGCTGAGTGATGTTGAGAGCATCCTTTTCTGAAACACGTTGCACCTTACTTCTCAGGCAGAGTTTCACAGCTAAATCAGAACTCCTTGCAACAGCTAGTGCAACCATCCAGTTTAATCATGGCATCTCTTGTCTTTCCATTCAGTTCTGGAATTGCATGTGGATTGACATTCAGACTCTATTTTTGAATGTCCTGAGGTTCTGAACTAAGGCCCCTGCGGGTGCTTTACTTTAACAACCATTTCCTTAGCCCTAGTTCTATTATTTTGATTTTTAAAGCAAAATAGTACATGTCTACTGATAAACTAATAACTAAATTTTAAGTTTTATTGTGACTGATTCATCTTCTTAATTTGATTTGCATGTATCCTATCAGACTGCCTTTAAATTGTTATTCTCTCTGCTTACTCCCTGATACTATCTTAAAAATAAAGGGCATGGAATAGTCCATTCGCTACCAACAGTACTGCAACAATGTAAGGTAAGATCAGTTCCCAAGACAATGAAACCAGAAAGTTTTGTCTGAGCAGTTGTTGTAAAAGGATACATTTACTGGAGGCTGAGAGTCCTCACTGCAATTTCTTGCCACAGGATTTGGGGAACTTGGGAAAGCCAATACTGGGACAGGACAAGAAATCAGTACACACATAACCTTTAATTTGCTTTATTCTCCCAATATATTATTTCTTTCTATATTCTATTATATAAACATTTTTTTTCTAGCAGTGGTTTTGGTGATATGTGGAGGAGGGCCAGTAAAGATGAATTCTACTGTGTTTATTGGGAAACCCAACTAACCAACCAACCAACCAACCAACCAACCAACCAACCAACCAGCTAACTAACAAACAGACGTGGAATTTGGACATCAATTGCTATCCCAGCCTCTAGGGCCAATGATTATAATCTTGAAAATTTACCTGATTTAATCTTCAATTTCTTCATCTGTAAAATACTATAGGATTCAGTGTTTAATTTTTCAAGAAGATTCAGTGAGAGGCCAGTGTGAATTGCTAAGAACAATGGAAGGCTTCATTTCAAGACCCTTCTGTACCGACTTTGGGATGAGTGACTATCAGGAGCACACAGCTTCCCCAAGTAAAGCTTCGCCTTATTCTGAAAGGAGATTTGGGTTTTCTTTGGGGCCTTTGTAACAGTTCCACCAAGAGACATTCCCAAGAACAAGGACAGTGCTAATCTTTTAAGGGGAACAACTTTCAGAGGTGCTTTGATCAAATGTTAGAAATCTCCAGATATGGCCATGACAATTTGAGTTTCATGAAGACACTCTTGTTGGGTCCTTATGGTACTCTTTGGAGTAGGTGTTACAGTCATTCTTACAAAGGAGAAATTGGAGATATGAACAAGGACTTATCAAAGTACTTCTAGGGTATAGACATGGACCTCTAGATTAGAAAGTGTATGTAGTTTTTCCTATAAAAACCTTAATAATAACTTCACATTAATATTACTCTTTAAACTCCACAGTCTAATAGAAGAGCTAAACTGATTGGTAGCAGAAGAGTCAGTCAACGAGCAATAGTAGTCCAAAAGCATGCATGTTTTAGTCTGACACCTTTTCGGGGATTTACACTTTTGCACGGAATTTTAGCACAACACCTCACTCCCCACTTGGTTTTATTTACTGAAGGTGTTGGACTTTAAAGAATAAATAAAGTATCAATTTTAATAAGACATTAATAAGACATCAGGACTCTCCGATCAGTGAGTCCATTCACTGAAGCTTAGGAAGTTCATGCTGCCATCCAGTGTAGTCCCGTTTGCTAATACAACTGCAGGTGTGGATGTTTCCTGTATTTGTTCATTGATGGCTTAGTGGGATGCTGCCTTGGAGATGACTTTTCCGTTTGCACTACCTTGCACTGAACTCCATACTGTTCCATTTAATTCCACTCAACTGTGTTTGACTACAGTCAGCCCCACTGCAATGCACTCCATGATCAGCTTTCTCCATATCCCCTTTGTTCTTGTCCAGTCTATCTTCAACCACGTGCTTCTTTCTTCCCTCATCTTCTTTTCTCTCCTCCCTTCTGTTTCTCATCTTCCCACTGACACTGCTACCTTTTTCTTTTTTCTTCTTGCATGTACAAGAACAAAGACACTCAAGTCCCAACTTCTTAGATATGTCAGAGTAAACTCCCTGAAGTGCTTAAGGCTAAATCAAAAGTTAGGAGATGTACCCTTCACTAGAAACTTCGACTTTTTCTTTGAAGTTTAATTTTGTTCTTGAATGCTAAAGACGATATATTTGATATCTGTAAATCTGTCTGTACTCGTCTGTGCATGTGAATATATATACATGAGCAAAAAAATGAAAAAAAAAAAAAAGAAAGAAAAAAATCCCCCAAACTTCTGCTTTGACTGCAAGATTAGAGGTTCTAACTTCTTGATTATTCCTTAACAAGAACATTTTAGAGAAATCAGTATCTTTTGTCCTCATTCCATATAGATTACTGCAGTTTGCAGACAGCCCTTTTGCATATTATGTAAATAGAAAGTTACATTAACAACACTGTAGGTATGCAGGAACATTTTTTTTTTTAATTTTCCCCCTTTTTTTCTCATAGAAAGAGCTCCTGATTAAGAACTGTGGCTGCTGTTCATCTTTAATTCCTTGCTGACTCCCCAAGTGCTGTCTAGGATTCCTCAAATTCTTTTCATAAAACCATTAGGTACCACCCCATCCTAAGTGGTTCCCTGTTGGCCCTGGTAAAACTTTTCAGTAGACTTTGTCCCATTACTTGAATGGCAGGTAGTTAAGGTGTGTGTGCTGGGGTAAGAACTATGAAATTAAAATCTAGTGTCCATAGACAGTATTTTTATAAGAGGGTTGGGAATCCAAAATGGAGGTTGGAGGAAACAAACTTCCAGAGCACTTCAGAACTGAATAACTGGGCTCCCAGTCCAATAGAGAACATGAGAAAGTGGGACAGGAGAGGGGCCTCATACTCCTCACAGTCAACGTCCTATTACATGGAGATACTTGGTGCTCTTGTCAATGGATGTTAAGAATTTCATGAAACTATTAGAATAATGAAATGCTGCTTGCAAGCTGATTACCTATGAGAAACACACAGAGAAAGACATACACGCATTATAAATATCCCAAGGACAGTATAGCCACTCTGATACCAAGCTTGGTCTTGGAGAATGGCATTTATTTCTAGTTGAAACAAAGCACTAAACTTGTAAAGGAAATCCACCATTTTGATCCCAGACTCCCCCAAAACTATGAAGACAGAGCTTCTACAGAATTGTCTAGGACCCTGTAATCTCTGCAAGGTCTAGTAGTTTACCTATGTGCTAGACTTCCACTTTACAATAGAGGCAAGAGAGGCTTGATTGATCCTCTTATAATCAGATAGAAGGATATGATTATAACTCACAAAGCTACAAAAAGATGTGACTTTCATCGGCTCATGAAACCGGCTGACCTTAAGAGGTCCTTACAAAGTCTCCCTGTGAGCAGAGATGACAATGCCTCCACACTGGCAGTGCCAAGCGCGTTCCCTCATGCTCTTTTTGAAAATGTGTGTTGTGATTGTGTGTGACACAATTTACTTATTATTATGGCAGTAGGAGTTGAATGTGATTGAAAGCCATCAAAAGGCACAGCGTCTGAATGTCAAACATGGCTTGTCTCTAATTCCAGACAATCTGGCTGTCTGTGTCTCTTCCCCATCCACACTGATTCTCAGCTTTCCACTGAGTGGCACTGAGATTTTTGCATTTTTCTGTTCAGGTCAACATATCCGAACATTTGGAGAGCCGGAATGAAAACCAGTTTAAAGCTGTGTTGTGAATTTCTGCTTAAATAGGTTGGGTAGGAGAGCAGCAATTAAATTTTTATAAGAAAAAAAAAATCTTCCACGAAGCTTACTGTTTTCTGTATTTAACTCTTTCCCACTTTTTCTTTCCAACTTCATTAGCCTCCAAGTAAGTACAGCATATTATGGATGTCGAAGGAAGTTTTATTTAGACTTATAAGGGCTGATCTATTCCCATACTGTTTAAATTAATGTTCAAAAAAGAATTCAAACCACATTCTAACATTTGGACTATGTAAGAAGGAAACAGATTTTTTGGAGAAAAAAAAAAAAAAGATGTTGCTTTAGCTAAGCAGAATGGGCTGCAGGAGCACAGGCATGCGCAGATCTCATTTCTAAATGTGTACATTATCTGATAAGATCTGGGCTTCATGTGCATCAATTCAGAGAGCAAATGAGCCCCTGAGCAACTTCCTTCTCTTCGGTCCTCCCCTCCCTCCCTTCCTTCTTTCAGCCCCTGCCCTTTATTCCCTTTTATTTTTGTCCCTCCTCTTCTTCTTCTCCACCTTCTCCTTTTCTCCTAACATATGGACTTTTACTTTTATCTCAGACACCTGCAGCCTAAGGCTTGGAAACATTTGGGGTTTTCACCTAACCAGTTTCTTTTCCGACCAAATTAGCTTGAGAAATGCAGGGTGACTTTGAAAGCAAGAATCTCTTGAAATAGAATGGCCTCAATTTACATCAGTTATAACATTCGGAGAATTAAGTTCCCAATATCTTCCCCAAATACCACGCTCTGCCCACACATGGAATGCCTTGTTAGGTAAGCATCCACACATGTGATCATTCCCTGTCAGAAAACAGCTAGAGAAGAAAACAAAGTCACCGATTTTGTGTTTTTAATGCAATTGATTTTTCCCCCGGTTTTCAAGTGCAAACACTGAGGCATAAAGAAGCATTGATATGACTTTCAAAAGGGTTGCAAGGCCAAAATTCTGTGTGGTGTGTGTGTGTGTGTGTGTGTGGTGTGTGGTGTGTGTTGCATGAGTGAATTACATTTCAATTAGCCAGCTTTTAGCAACAGTTACTTACTTTGGTGTGTTGGCTTCTATTTGTAGCACGTATGTGAATATATTTTTTTTTCTCATAAATGAAGAGTAGTTTTAATGAGAAAAAGAAAATAAATTAGTGAGACAGAAAAATGCCAAAGTCTACCTTTTAGAAAACACATCACCTTCTAGAGAGAAGCCCCAACCTGTCTTCCATGTTCTAAATATTGTAGTGCTTGTCTTTGAAAATAGCTGACATCATTAAAGAGGTGAATTTTAGGCTTCTTTAAGTGATGGATTACATAAAGCCAGGAGCCACTAACCTACCCCTTCCCAAGGATACCCTGGGTTAGCACACCTTCCTGATCACATTAGTAGTCCATAATGCTTTTCAAATAGAACAAAACTTTGTCTGAGATGTTGTAATTTGTGAAGACTGACAAACCAGTCATGGACCCAAACCTTAAATAACCTATTTCATTTTCTTCAATCAGTCTTGCCACACGTATCTGGCCTCCAGTCACTTTGCAAACATCATGTGTCAGTGAACCCAGTGAACTAATCCATCAGAACTTCCTCCACTCCCCTAGCTTCCTTCTACAAGGCTTGTTTCTTTGTACCATCCACATCCAAGTTACCCAGGACTTGTGTAGCACTAAAGTTACTTTCAGACTAACCTGAAGAAGGAGTCAGCATGTGTAGTAAACCAACTGCCCATACCTTGCCTAGATAGATGCTCTGGCTCAGAGGTGATCTCCTATACTCTGATCACAGATAACTGCAGAACAAATCCAATGGTTCATCCACACAGGGGAAGGGGGGAAAGGGCAGGAATTGTGATCCTAGCCTGTGTACTGAGAGCAGAGGTTAGGCATCATAAATGATTAGCACATATAGGTGGTTCTAGACTATATCTGAAGCCAGTCTAGACAGTTTACACAGTTTACTACACAAAAATCAATGTAAAGAGTTTTTCCAAGACCAAGTCTCAACTGGGAGACAAAGAGGAAGAGAGAGGGAGAAAGAGAGAGAGAGAGAGAGAGAGAGAGAGAGAGAGATATTGAGGTTTTTGAATATCCTAAAATATCCCAAATACACGTAAGAAGCACCTGATTACATTTGAAGCAACCCAGTTGTGTGACTAGAGAAAGCCTTTGACAACTAACTGTTTTCTGAGAGCCTTAGCTTTCTTGTCAAATGTTCCTGGGAGCTGGTAATATTCAAACTGTTTAAATCTGAACCCCGGAGATGGCAAGCAAGGTGAGTGTGAAGCAGACCCAAGTTCACTGCTATTTTATCAGATGAGGACAGAGCTTCTCCTAGTGTCAGAGAGGTTGTTGAATAGAAACACAATCAGAGATGGTGCTCACCAGCAGAACAATGTGAAGGACAAAGCTCCAGTAACTTCTTCTGTAATGTCTTGAGACTTTCTGGCCACTAGAAATATCGCATCATTAAAGGAAAAGCCCATACAGCACCAGCAGACAGAGAATATCAAATTATTATTTCAGCCTGAAGAATACATGTAAAAGTAAAAAGCACATGGAGTGGGGTGCTTCCTATGTGTTGCTGGACTTCTACTCGGAAAAATATATTCAGTTTTATGACTGTCAGTTCAAAAATGGTGGGTACACAGAATCACATTTTGTAGCTTTGTTTTCTTTTGTCTGTATAGGCAGAGGGGCCAGACTGTGGGAGAGGCTAGCCACAACAGCTCACACGCATCAGTCCTTCCACGTCCTGTCTCACCTGCGTCTCCTCTACCCCCAAAGATACCAAAATTAGACTGTGAGGCTTACATTGCCCCAGTCACACGCTGGAAGCATTATCTCCTATCTGCGGTATTGAGTGCTGTAATCCTGCAGCTAAATGTGGTAACCCAAATTTCACAGGGATGCTGTAGCAGGCTTGTCAAGATAACCAATCTCAGCATGTAGAGTGCGAGGTCGCAATAAGCCTGTAGGCTTGGAGCAGTGTGGATGCTTTGTGTAGCTTCTCCTACGCACTCTATAGCTTACCCATCTTCACAGAGATCACAGGAACCCTAAATAGCAAATATGGCATCTGAACTAGAACACCACCTGTTTTGTGTAAGTGGAGATGGGCTTCTGCCACTGGCTGCTTCTCTTTCATTCCCTCACTTTTGGTGGAGAAGAGAGCAAGTTAAGCGTCCATCTCTGTTGTCTGGCTGATGGAATTAATGTGAAATTGTTAGCTTGTCTATCCTCATTTAACAACACCTAGGCCAGCAGCTCCTACCCTACCCACAGAACAGCAACTTACATATATCTTTAACATATGTTGCTTTGGACATTTTATAGATAGATGCTTGCAAGTGCTTGGGATTCTAGGCAAGAAAAATCACTGTTTGACAATCCTCTTTGTTCCACATTTGAGAATATTTATTGTTGACTTTTGTGGGTGAAAAAAATCTTTTCTCTGCTTCTGTCTCTGTTTCTCTCCCTCTCTGTCTCTCTCCTCTCTCTCTCCCTTTCTGTCCTCTTCCTCTCTGTCTCTCTCTGTCTGCTTATGTCTCTCTGTCTCTCTCTTTGTCTCTGTATCTATCTCTCTCTTTGTCTCTGTCTCTGTCTCTGTCTCTCTCTCCTTCTCTCTCTCTCTCTCCCACGCCTTCCCCCTCACATCAGATTACTTAGAAACATGCAGGTTTGACACATGCTTTTACCTGAAACTCTGTCTATTCCTGCTGCTTTATTGGACCCCTAATTACTTGTAAAAAAATAATAATAAATTGGGCAGGTGTTTGCTCTTCCAGTTGATTAATCGACAATGATTTCACCACAATTGACAGCAGAAAGCTAGGAAGCTGCAGGTTGGGGTTCACCAGCTTGAGAGGAGAATTTACAAAGGGCTGAAATTGCCAACAGGCTATGTTTTTCATTCCAGGCTGAGAGATTTCTTCGTCTCAGTGTTGAGAACTGTCACAACGATCATTCTTTATTTTATACCTGTGAAACTCTGAAGCAGATAAAATGAGTTTAGAATTTTTTAACTAATGAGTTAATATTATTTTTTTTTTACCATAAGTGAAAAAGATAAGAAAGATAACCCAAATTAGTCCCTGTTAACTGGGGAGGTGTGTACTATGCAGAAACAATGGTGGCTAAGATTCGCTTGACCGGGTCTTTTCACCATGTCTGAGATATATGGCTTTTCAATTTAGCTGGATCAGAAGCGGCAGCAGCCAGCAGAAGGAGGCCCCTGAGAACTGAGTATACCTCCCAGAATACTAGCCTTGCAAAGTTGGGACCATTCAGTAGTAATAGTTTTTAAAGTTTAAAAAAAAGAAAAAAAAAAAAACAAAGTCTACATGATATTTTTATGCTGGTAAGCAAATAAAAATGCAGAAAAATGAAGAAAGCTGAATTACAGAAACAGATCAAGGAAGCCACACCCTTTCCTCCTGTTGAACCGATACTGACACTTCCCAAGTCTTATAGGGATTCTAAAGATAAATTGAAGAATTAGAGATTTTATAGTTTTAGTTCATAGCCCTGAGCAGACAGCTTAATTTCAGATAAACAGGCTTTCAAAATAGAAGTAGATTGGTTAATAGAATTTACCATGCAAAAGAATGTGGCAAAATATGTAAAGTAAGCTAGATCTGAGGTTTGGCTGGAGCTGGGCCGTATTTTTATATTGATCCTTCAGAACCCATTCACTTGCTCTATTTTTATTTTACAGCTGGGCTTGTAAGCATGAATAATGTAGTTACACAAATAGCGTGGAAACTGAGTGTAGCCAGGAGGGAGTGAGAGAGAAAGGAGTCCATATTTCCTAACAACAACTACAAATAGGGAAGACATTTTTATGCTTTTAAAGAGACAGCAACAGATAAAGAAGACATAGCAGCAATGCTTATCTACTCAAAAATACCATCATTTTTGTTGTTGTTCCTGAAACAGAGATGGTAGGAGAATGCCTTACAAGGAATTATTATGACATACTTATGACATTGTAATTGATCAAATTTATAAAAAAGAAATAATTACATCTCAGATTCATGTTAGTATAAACATGAAATTGATGGCCCATTTCACTTTAAAAAGGACCTCCCAGGACAGGCTTCAGATTCTAAATATTTTAAAAACCGATTTCTACATAACCAACCGGCCATTTAATGAAAAATGATAAAGCAAACTCTGTCTTGAATGTTTGCATTTAAGGGAAATTATATTCCCTTTGACTGAAATGAGAATATACAAAATAAAAATTTAGTATTATTGTATATTTTCAGCAAAGGACTCTGGGTCCCATCTCTGTTTCCTGGGATTCATATCCTTAGCTATAAAACAGCTTCATGTTTTTTGAATGTCCTTGTTTGCTAAGCTTTAACATGTTATTTTGTTAGAAAAGAAGTATACAGAGAAACATATATATGTTATATATATGTATGTATGTTTATACACATACATATGTATGTATACATATGAGTCCAGGTGCCTTTGTCTCTATAAAAGGAAAATGGAGCCCCCGGAACTAGAGTTACAGGCTGTTGTGAGTTGCTTAATATGGGTTCTGATAAACTTAGGTCTGCCAAGCCATCTCTTGAAATCTTGACAGGATTTTTAATTTGTTTATTTGATTTTTTTTTTTTGAAGGAAGAGTGCTTTTATTTTCTTGATCCAAGGAAAACACACTGAATTTTCAAAATTCTTACCAAGGATGTGCATGGTCAATTTCTTTTAACCTCTAAAAATGTGTACGGAACCTGCCTGCCTCTCTCTCATGGGGAGACTTGTGCTCTGCCGCTGTGACACTGGCCAAGCAAAGCGACAGTTTGCCAGGAGGCCAAATGATGAGAGGCCCTGTGGCTGATATACCTCACTTCAGTGGCCTATCTTTAGGTATTTCTTAGGAAATAGCTGCAGTTCTTAATCTTATCAGATAAGAAATTGATGGTTGATTAATCTGTCCACTGAGTGCATGCGTGTGCACTCACACACATGCATATATGCGCACAAGCAAGCGAACACACACACACAACACACACACACACAAAGAATCGCATCAATCAGAGAAACTTTAACAAAAGAATGGGGAAGCAAGCTTTTAAAAACTTCTTGTAGAAAACAAAGCCGTTCTTTTTGTGAAATTCTCCGTTTCTTGACCCTTACCTTAGCACCTTGATTGCTTCATTGATAAAGTGGTGTATACTCAATGTCTGCTCTTGATAGGCTGAGAGTCCAGAAAGACACCAAGCAGACAGGCATATACCAGCTGTAAAATTGCACACTCTGCCATCAGTGAGTCATCCAGACTACCTACTTCATCTCCTTCTACCCAAATATTGCATTTTCCCTCCCAATAAAGATGTTTTATAACAGCAATGTGGTGCTGTAACTCACGGAGGCTCAGCTGCTTACGTGCTCTCTGTGTCCTCTAACTCCCACCCGATCGGGCGAGCATATGTTCTATCTCTTTCATGAATTATTGGTTGGTGATTCCATGCTGGAATCTACACTTGGAAGGCAGTTTCCCCACCCCCATTGCCAAGATTCCTGCTCATTCTTCCAAGGTCCATATTGTCTAATGGCTTCCATGCTGTAAAAGAATCCCTCAGGTAATACATCTAGGGGCTTGGTCTTCTAAATTCTCAATTAACAAAAACCATCCTGAGCTTACACGGTTACCTAAGGTGCTGCAGTTCCTCATTTTGGTTTTCAAATCACCATTTGTGTACACTATATTCAGAAAGGGGGAACCACTCTGCAGTGAGCAAACTCAATTGCAGACGTTTCAGAGTTCGATGATGAGACTCTTAGTAGCTCAGCCCAGGGGAGCAGTACTCACCGTTTTCACCCCTCCTACTTTTCCACAAGTAAAGTTCAAGCAGAGAGAATAGACAAGATCCAGTAAGCGAGTGGTAAGGGGATTTTGCTTCAGCCTTTGTCGTTTGGGTTTTCTGGAAGGGATTCTGAAGCATTCTCCTGTGAGCAGGGGTTTTGTTCAAATGAGTATTTATGGGTTATCTCTTAACAGTACTATATTGCATACTGGCTAAGGACCAAAGAGAGTACATTTTCTCTCAATTGTCTGCATGGCAGATGATTACTGATGATGTGAACTGGAAGCAGAAATTGACTAGGCATTTTAGAGTAAAAAGACCCCACAAAAGAAAAGGTTCTATCTTAGCTATGAGCTGTCTATAGGATCTTCCTTGCCAGAGGCCAGAGAAACTGAAAGTGCTTAAGCCAAAATACCTGTGATTTTGTCATGGCCATAGACTAGATGAACTGTGGAGAGGGGAAATCTGATGTTCTGAATGTCTTTTCTGTAAAGAGTACCCCATTTCCAGGAAACCATGAGAGCATAACTGAAACTGTGAGAATCCAACACCTGGGATGAAAACTATACTGACCAGCTCACCCCACCTTTATCCTTTAATCCACTGAAGCCTCTAGGGAATGAAGTTCACTGGTTCCCTAACCTTGGTGACCCTCCCTGCTGTACAGGAGCTGTGTTCTCTCTCTCTCTCTCCTCTCTCTCTCTCTCTCTCTCTCTCTTCTCTCTCTCTCTCTCTCTCTCTCAGCTTTCTATATAAAACCATTTTTCAAAATCTTACCCTCTGTAATCTTTACAACTCTTTCTTCAAATTTTGGAGACTTGAACAGGAAGACCTCTGGCTTGGATTGGGTTTGTTGGTCACTGAGTTTCTGGGACATCTCCTCTGAAGCTAAAAAAATAACAGAGCAGAGTGAGGTTCCATCACTCTCAAAGATAACAAGATATTCCCACATCGCTGAGTGTAAATAAGCCACCATAGGAGTTTACACCATAAAAATGAAAGAAATGTTATAAACCAAAGCTTTTGGGAAAGTACAGGAGTTACTTGGGGACCATTGCCTTCTATCTAGTCATTAAAGAGTTGTTACTGTGCTGGAAGGGCTGTGAGAAACAGTTCTAGACAGCTCCAGAGAAACAATGTCCTAATCCCAGTATCACAGTTTAAAGAACTAAAAGAAAAGATGTCAGAGAAAGTCTTCCAAGTTCAGGCATAGATAGGAAGCTTTTATGAGGTTTCATTTATAAATAAGCTTCTGGGCAGGAGTCTTTCTTCTTTGGGAAAGGCAGTGGCCCATGGTAGGTTTTCAGTGAATTCCAGTGAGTGTCTCTGAACCTACCCACATATGGGCACCACTGATTGTAGTTCATGGGCTGTTGAGGAGAAAAAAAAGAAAAAGACATGAACTTAGAAGGATGTTTTGAGAGGAATCTGGGGGTAAGGTGGAGGAAATAGGGGGTACATAGAAATATATCTCATTGTATACATTTTGGACATCCTCAACAAGTCAATTTTGAAATAGTGCTATTATCAGTTTTAAAAGAATTTTATATAAAGTATTCTGATTGTATTCTTCCTTCTCCCTTTCTGATCCAGACCAACTTTGTTACCCAGTCAACTTTGCTCCTACTCCATCTTTTTCTCTTAAACCCATGAAGTCCTGCTTGAATTGTACAACCACTTTGGGTCATGGGGCCTTTCTTGGAATATGGTCAGTAAAGGGGACAGACCATTAAAGAAATCCTATTCCCCATCTCCCAACAGCTGTCAATGTTAATATTTCCTAAGGGACTTGCCTACCTCATCCCTGTGTGTTAGCATTTTCTCTAGCTTGGGTATGTATGGGTCTTGTGTATACTGTCACAATCACTGTGAGTCCATATGTAAAACTTCCATGTTGTGACCTAAAAGCAATATTTTCTTACAGTCAGCAAAAAGCTCTGGCTCTTACAGTCTTTTTGCTGCTCTTCCATAATGATCTCTAAGCCTTTGAGAAAGAAGTATAATTCAGATGTCCCATTAAAAGGCCAAATACTACACAGTCTTTTTATTTGTTGAATGTTGAGTCTTCATAGTCATCATCATCTATGACAAGAAGAAGCATCTCTGATACTAATCTGTGGATATTATCATAAGTCATTAGGAGCCAGTTTAATACCATGAGCATTTAGCCAAGCAATATTGTAAATTTTCCCATCAGGCTGTGGATTCTTAGCCTCATTCATTGACAGGGCCAGTTACAGATTCCATGTCATGGAATGGTCCTTAAAGACATTCAGAAAGTATTGATTTCAGTCTTTCTTAGGGTTTCTGTTGCTGTGATAAAACATCATGACCAAATGCAGAGGAAAGGTTTATTTTGTCTTACAACTCTCAGTTTATAGTCTATCACTGGGGGAAGTCAGAGTAGCCATACAGGACAGGAACTAAAGCAGTGATTGTGGAGGGATACTGCTTGCTGACTGGCTCCTCATGGGTTGCTCATCCTGCTCTCTTCCACAATCCTGGATCACCTGCCTAGAGATGGCACAGTTCAAAATGGGTTGGGCCCTCCCATATCTATCATTCATCAAGAAAATATACCACAAACTTTTCCACAGCTGATCTACTGGGAATATTTTCTCAATTGAGTTTCTCTCTTCCAAAATGACTCTACCTTGTGTCAGGCTGATAGAAAACTAAGCAGAATAATTGATCCCTCATTAACTTGACACACTAATATATTACAATAGAAAAAATGCATTTACTTTCTTGGTTATCCTCAAGGACTCATATTAATATTGATATCTCAACATAAAACATTTTTTTAACTTTTAAAAATTCCTCAGTCTTTTAAATGTCCAAAGTCTCTTTAGATGGTCAAAGTTTATCCAAGGTATTCAATGTTTCTCTGGCTAGGATAGCAGCTCCCAAATCCTGCAGGCACTTCTTAGGAACCCATTGGCTAGTCTGATCAAACTAGCAGGTAGACTAACTGCAGCTCTTTACCTGTGCCTTTGATCCTCCAAATCTAATCACCCAGTATCACCTCAGCTCTCCAGAATACCTGTTGCAGCCTCTGCCAACCCCGCATTCATCCCCAGTGGATCAGACAGACCTTCCCTTCCAAATTTCCTTCCCCCCACCTATTACTCTGTCCCAGCCCTCAAACTTCAGCAAGCATTCCTTGGGAACCCATAGGCCACTATGACTAGGAAAACAAGTAGGTTAAGAACCAATCTTCAGCCCTTCACTCATCCCTCCAAGTCCAAACCCCCAATCTCATTCCCAGCTCTGTACCAGAGCATCTGCTGTGGCCTCTCCTCACTCTCTGCCCTACTTCCCAGGGTACTAATTATGCAGATCCTGCTTTCCTCCTTGTGAAGAACTTCTACTGTTCCCATCCCATCCCTTATTCTTATGCTTCAGGTCCCAATACCTAGAAACACATTTTAACTATAATCACCCCTGACAGTGGGCACACCAATCAGAATCTCAGAAGATTTTTCTATCAGGTAAGACAGATACACAATACTCTCCTAAGAACCAGAGAGGAAACAGAAACAAAATAACAAAATGTCCACCCAACTAAGACATCAGCACTTAGAATTAAAATGCTCCTAATCCCAGATGCCTAGACAACAGCATAAAAATGCAGTTAGTAATAACCAGAACAATATGTTACTACTAGAGCCTAGCAACCCTACCAGCAGACCCAGAATAATCCAAAATAATTGAATCACAAGAAAGGCCTTTAAACCGCCTTTAAGAATCTGATATTGGGTTTACACTTGATTTCAAACTTGTTGAATCTCATGTTTTTGACTTCTTTTATACTTCCGATGACCAAATGAAGCAGTATAATGGGAATAGTTGCGTGGACTTTTCTCAGTGGTTAACATACCCATTTTAAAGAGTAATACTTAACCTTTAAGAAGAATGTTGTTGAACTCTATGCATGTTATTTAGTATGATGTGCAAAAAGTACCTGGGTCTTCATGATTCCTTTCGGAACTGGGGAAGAGATCCCTATGGCCATTAAAAAGGGGAGGGTGATTCTTATACATCATCAATAAAGCAAAAGGTTTATTTGCCTAAAAAAAAAAAAAAAAAAGAATCTGATAAAGATCCTTCAAGGAGAAAAGAATAAATTCCTTAAAGATATCTATGAAAACACAAACGGTGGAAAGAAATGAATAAAAGTGTTCAAGACCTGAAATGGGAAATAATCAATAAACAATATCTAAACTGAGGGAAATATAGAAATTAAAATGTTAGGAATTTGAACAAACAGGAACCAACGAAGCAAGCTTCACAAGTTATGGAAGAAGGAATCCCAGGCAATGAAGACATGATAGAAGAAATGGATACGTCAGTCAAAGAAAATATTAAATCTAAAAAACTCCTGGTGCAAAGCATCCAGGAAATCTAGGATACAATGAAAATACCAAATCTAAGAATGGTAGAAATAAAAGAAAGAGAAGAATCCCAGCTCAAATGTCCAGAAAACATTTTCAACAAAATCAAAGAAGAAAATGTTCCTAACTTAAAGGAGATGCTTGTAAAAGTACATGCAGTATACAGAACACCAAATGGACTGTATTGAAATGAAAAAAGTCTTCTCAGCACACAATCACCAAAACACTGAGCATACAGGTTAAAAAGAGAATATTAAAAGCTACAAAGGAAAAAGACAAATAACATATAAAGGAAGACCTACTAAAATTACACCTGAAGTCTCATGGAGACTCTAAAAGCTAGGCAACCTGGATAGATGTGGTACAGAGTCTAAGAGATCAAAGATGTCAGCCTAGACTACTATACCTAGAAAGACTTGCAATTGACATGCATGGAGAAATAAAGACATTCCATGATAAAAATGAATTTATGCAGTATCTACCTGCAAATCCAGTCCTACAGAAGGTACTAGAAGAAAAATGACAAACTAAAGAGGTAACTACATTTAAAAAAATAAAAACCTATAGGAATAAATAATCCCAGACCAGCAAAGTTAAAAGAAGGGTAGCACATACAAAATACTTCAGAGGAATAAAATGGATGTGAAAATAGAACCCATCCTCCTGCTGCTTCCAAGACAGACCTTTACATCAAGAATAAACATCACCTTAGGTTAAAAGGTTGGATAATAATATTCAAAGTAAGTGGACCCAAGAAATAAGCTGGTACAGCCATACCTAACAAAATATACTTTAAACCAAAAACTAATCAAAAGAAACAGGGGAAGGACATTACATACTTATCAAAGTGGACATTTCAATTCTTAACATCTATGCCCCAAACAAAAGAGCACCCAAGTTTGTAAAAGAAACACTACTACAACTGAAGTTACATATTGACCTCACACATAATTCCCCACTCTCACCAATAAACAGGTCATCTAGACAGAAACTAAATAGAGAAATGGTGGAGCTAACTGGCATTATAAACCAAATGATACTAACAGATATTTGCAGAATATTTTACTCAAAAACAAAAGAATATATCTTGTAAGTACCACATGGAACTTTCTCCAAAATGGACCATATTCTCAGATATAAAGCAAGTATCAAGAGGTACAGGAAAATAGCAATAACACCCTGCATCCTATCTGACACCATGGTTTAAAGTTTGATGTCAACAGCGGAAACAACAGGAAACTCACAAACCAATGGAAACTGAGCAATGTTCTACTGAATGACAAATGGGAGAAAACAGAAATTAAGAAAGAAATCAAAGATTTTTCCAGAATTGGATGAAAATGAGTACACAGCACACCCAAACTTATGGGACACAAGGTAATTCTAAGGGGCAAGTTAATAGTACCAAGTGCCTACACTTTTTCAAAAAGTAGAATGATCTCATCCTAGCATCTTAACAGTAGTACACCTGAAAACTCTAGAACAAAAAGGAGAAATCACACTCAAAAGTAATGCATGGCAAGCAATGAGTGAAGTCAGGACTAAGATCAATAAAGTAGAAACAACAACAACAAAACAATACAAAGAAACAAATCAGTGAAACAAAGAGTTGATTCTTTGAGAAAAACAAAGTTGACAAAACCATTTTCTAAATTAACTAAATAATGGAGAGAGAAAATGTAAATTAATAAATTTTGAAATGAAAAGGGGCCTTAAAATAGGCATCAAGAAAATCCAGAGAATTATAAGGGCATGCTTTAATAATCTGTACTCTACCAAAATAGAAAATTTAAAAGAAATGGATAATTTTCTCAAAACATATCACATATCACATATCATAGTTAAATTAAGATCAGATACACAATTTAAATATACCTATAGCCCCTATAAAAATAGAAACACTCATTTAAAGTCCCCAATCAAATAGAGTTCATGGACAGATGATTCCACCAGACTTTCAAAGAAGATTTAATGCCAATACTTCTCAAATTATTTCATAAAATTTAAATGGAAGAAACATTGTCCAATTCATTTTATAAAGCCATATTTATGCTGATACCCAAATCCTACAAAGACTCAACAAAAAAAGAGACTTACAGATCAATTTCCCTCATGGACATAGATGCAAAAATACTCAACAAAACACTTGCAAGTGGAATTCAAGAACACAAATCATCTTCCATGATCATGTATGGATCATCTCGGAGATGTGGGGATGGTTCAACATATGTAAGTTGATAAATGCAATTCATCAGATCAACAAACGGATAGACAAAAATCACATCATCACCTCTTTAGACACAGAAAGGCCTTTGACAAAATTCAACACCTCTTGATGATAAAAGTCCTGGAGAGATTATCGATACAAGGGACCTACTTAAACATAATAAAGGCAGGCTAGAACAAGTTTATAACCAACATCAAATTAAGTGGAGAGAAAAATCAAAGTAATTCCACTAAAATCAGGAACATGACAAGGCTGTCCACTCTGATCATATCTGTTCAATATAGCACTAGATGTTCTAGCTAGAGCAGTAAGACAGGGAATACAAATTGAAGAGGAAGAAGTTAAAACATCACTATTTGCAGATGGTATGATTTTATACATATGTGACCACAGTAATTCTACTAGGAAACTTTTACAGATGATAAACACTTTTAGTAAATTAGCTGGAAACAAAATTAACTCACAAAAGTCAGTAGCCTTCTTTTATACATATGGTAAATAGGAGAAAGTATAACTCAGGGAAGTAACACCTTTCACAATAGCCTCAAATAATATAAAATATCTTAGGGTAACTCTAGCTAAGCAAGTGGAAGCCTTGTATGATAAAAACTCCAAATCATTGAAGAAGATATCAAAGGATGGAAAAATCTCCTATGCCCATAAATCAGTATGATCATCATAGTCAAAACAGTCATCCTATCAAGGGCAATCTACAGGTTCAGTGCAATCCCCACCAATATCCAAACACAGTTATTCACAGATTTTGAAAATATAACTTTCATCTTCATATGGAAATTATAAAAGAATTTCTGCAGGTATTACCATTCCCAATTTCAAGTTGTATTACAGAGCAATAGCAATAAAAACAGCACGTTATTATTGTAAAAAGACATATTTAATTACATTGAGTTGAAGACTCAGATGAAAATCCACATACCTAGAGACACCTGATGTTTTTTATAAAGAAATACACACTAGAGAAAAAGACATCATCTTCAACAAATGTTGGTGTTCAAACTAAATGGCTGAAAATAAGAATCCAAATATACCTTTACTGATTATCCTGCACAAAACTTACCTCCAAAGAGATCAAAGACTTCAACATAAAACAAGACACACTTACCCTGATAAACAGAAAATGAGGTATAGCTTGGAACTCATTGATATAGGAGAAAACTTTCTAAACAGTAGGAGGATAGCACACACATTAAAATCAATAAGTAACAAATGGGACCTCATGAAACTAAAAAGCTTCTGGATGGCAAAGGACAGCATCATTAAGATAAGGTGGTAGTCTACAAAATGGGAAAAGATATTTTACCAATTCTACATTGGATAAATGGTTAATATCTAAAGTATATAAAGAACTCAAAAAACTAGATATGAAGGAAACAAACAATCCAATTTAAAAATGGGTTACAGATCCAAACAGAATTCCCAATAGAGGAAACTCAAATGGCTCAGAAACACTTAGAAATGTTCAACATCTTTAGTCATTAGGGAAAATCAAATCAAAACTGTCTTGAGATCCCACCTTACACCTGTCAGAATAGCTAAAGATCAATATAACAATGGAAGCTTATGTTGCTGAGGATTTGGTGTAAGCAGAACCCTTCATTCATTGCTGCTGGGAATGCAAACTTGTGCCGTAACTATGGAAACCAGTGTGGCTGTTCTTAGGAAAATGGAAATTGATCTACCTAAAGATATAGCTATACCATTCTTAGGCATAAACCCAATGGAGACTTCATCGAAGCACAAAGCAATCAATTCAACCATGTTTATTTCTCCTATCTTCATAATAGCCAGAACCTGGAAACAAACTAGATGTCCCCAAACAAAAGAATGAATAAGAAAAATGTTGTACATTTACACAATGAAGTATCACTTAGCTGTTAAAAATGGCTACACTTACAATGTACAAGTGGATAGAAATAGAAAAAAAAATCATACTGAGCGAGGTATCCCACATCCAGAAAGAAAAACACTGTATGTGTTTACATATATGTGGATATTAGCTGTTATGTCAATGATAATCAAGCTGTAGTTCATAGAACCACAGAAGGTAAATAGAGTTCGGGACTAGAGGTGGAGATAGATTTCATTGGCAAAGGGAAATATAATAGATAATTATTGATGAATTGGAGGGGGCTTGAATGGGAGGATCATTTGTAAAAGCAGGGGAGGAGTGAAGTGGTGGTACAGGGAAAGACAGCTAAAATTAAGAGACATTTGAGGGATAGTATAGAAACACAATACAGTAGAAACTTCCTGAAGTATATACATATAAGAAGGTGATCTAAATTAAATTGTGAAATTTAATAAGAGAGAGAGAGAGAGAGAGAGAGAGAGAGAGAGAGAGAGAGAGAGAGAGAGAGAGGGAGAGAGAGAGCAGACTGGTTATCTTTTGACATCTCACAAAACTTTCAATACTAGGATTGGGTTAAATCTAATTGAATTGTTGGTCAAAGAAATCACACCTGGAATCCCCAGTCAAGCCAGGCTGTTACCAAGACAATAGATTGCCCTGCATGAACTGACAGCAACGCTCCATTGCTGAAGAACATATCTAGACAACCCACTGAACACAGAGAATTTGAGCTGGTGCCTTCATAGATCCTTCACCCCTAAGTTCTAGTTTCTGGCACAGGAAGGTACTCTGCACACTACAAAAAGAGAAAAGTAAATGCCAATCTAGTCACAAACTCTTTGATTTACATTGTTGTCCTGCCTGCAAGATATGCTAAGGCAATGATAGCACAAAGATTATAGTTATAATGATTTGACTTAAGGCCCACTCTGTGAGATAAGAATCCATATCTGATGCTGCTCAGATGTTCAAAAACCTGAGACTAAATAACCCAAAGACCGAGGGTAAAACAAAAATACTACTGATCTAAAAACAAAACAAAAGCAAACAAAGAACAAAACATAGTGATATGACTCCTAGTGATATTCAACTATACACATAGATCAGTGCCTTTTTTCAGTCATCATCAGCAAAATGTGCTCCCGTGGCAGGATTCCATAGCCAGACACCATACAAAGAGTGAGAGACCTTGGAACACTCAGCCTTAAATAGGATCTCTCCATCAAATCCCTCCACACTGGGCTCAGGGCACCCTTTTGGAAGAAGAGATAAGAGTGTATCTATCAGAGGGGATGGAGAACACCAAGAAAACAAGATCCTCAAAATCAACATGAGCAAAGCTCATATGAACTCAGAGAGACTTAGGTAGAGTATCCAGAGCCTTCATGGATCTATACCAGGTGCTCTGTGTCTATAGTATGGCTTTCAGTTTAATCTTTTCCCCCCAAGAATTTCTTGATCTGTGAATGAATGTGTCTCTGGCTCTTATGCTTTCTTTTGGACTCTTTTCTTTCTGTTGGATAGTCTTGTTCAATTTCGAAGTCATAGATTTTGTTTTTCCTTACTATGTTTCATGTGACTTATTATTATCTCTTAGAAGCTTGTTCTTTTTAAATGAGAGATAGAAAGGGAGTGGGGGGAGTGGGTACAGATGAGAGGGGGGCTTGGGAGGAACTGGTAAGAGTAGAGAGAAGGGAAACCATAATCAGGATATATATATATATATTTGGTTTTTCGAGACAGGGTTTCTCTGTGTAGCCCAGGCTGTCCTGGAACTCACTCTGTAGACCAGGCTGGCCTCGAACTCAGATATCCGCCTGCCTCTGCCTCCCAAGTGCTGGGATTAAAGGCGTGCGCCACCACCGCCCGGCATCAGGATATATTATATACAAAAAAATATCTATTTTAAATAAAAGGAAAAAACAACCCAAAGTCCATCTGTAATTCCAAAGTCTTTTAACTGGGGCTTCTTGTAACATCAAAAATAGGTTACATACTTCTTATATCAAAAAGGAAGAACCAGCATATAGCCAAAATCAGATGAAACAAACAAACAAAGGTTCAATAGTTTAAAGCATAATGTCATACTTCCGGAACTCATGAACCTCTGGTTTCCAAAGAGCCTAGGTGGCTCCAATTCTCAGGATCTGCCATCCACAGAATATGCAGCTTATTTCAAAGGCTTGAGGTGGGGGAGCGGTTCCACTTGACATCTGCTCCTTTCTTTGATGGTCATTCGATGGTACTGGCATCTCAAAATGCTGGCATCTCCATTGCAAGTGGGCTGCACTATCACCAAAATCCTCTCCAAAGTTCTCTTTAACATAGTTCAGTCCCCAACTTCCATCTGTAATCTCTTCAATCTTGAGGTTTCTACTACAACTGAGGCTGCATCTTTACTAATGATCTCTCCTTACTGCTTATGGTGCCAACCCTCGGGTGTTCTGCACAATCCCTCCATGTCCCCAAAATCAATACCACCCAAGGAAATCTTACATTACCAAGTATTGTTGTCAGCACTAGGTATTGTCCTGGTGCTCTTCTGTGTGATAATGCTAACAAATATTTCCCATAAGATTTTCCCTTAATGATGTTGGTACCTTCTTAATCACAGGTAATTCTTTGGCTCTAAATGGTTAGTACCAATTGTTTCAGAAAAGCAAAGAGTTCATTTTAGTGGTTCTGGTCTCTTGGTAATCACAGCTGATTCCTCTGGCCCAGTTGACCAGAATCACAGATTCTTAATTCACATATCAAATAAATTAGAGTCTTAACAGAACTGTCAAACTTCCCTCTAAAACATCACAAGCTTGGCCTCCATGATCTGCTTACACTGGTTTCACCATTATCTTCTAAGTTGCCACACTATTTCACTAAGCTCTGAATGTTCAACAGCTTTTCTAGGTTCAAGTTCCAAAGACCTTCCACAATTCTCCCCAAACCAATCATGTCAACCACAGCAATAGAATACTCTCTGGTACCAATTTCTACCTTAGTTAAGGTTTCTAGTGTTGGAGTTAACACCATGATCCAAAGCAACTTGAGAAGGAAAAGGTTTATTTCAACTTTTAACACACTCTGTCACTGAAGAAAGCAAAGCGCTCAAGGAAGGAACTGGTACAGAAACCTTGGAAGAATGCTGCTTACTGACTTGCTTAGCCTGCTTTCTAATACAACCCAAGATCATTGGCTCAAGACTGGGCTCTTTCACATCAATCACTAATCAAGAAAATGCCTGACAGGTTTTCTCACAGGCCACTCTGGTGGAGGCATTTCTCAGTTGAGGTTCCCTCTTGCCAAATGACTATACCTTGTCTCAAATTGGTAAAAAAAACTAACCAAGATAGTTACTCCCATAACAACCATACCAATGTTACATCAGTGGGCATATATTGTCAGGAGAGTTCTTTTTTTAAAAATATTATTTCCCACCACCTTACAGTAGCTTTCAGGGTTAGTTGGGCAATATTGTTGCCTACTTTTCTCCTCTAGTAGTATGCGTAGCCTTATGATAGTCTTCCAGCCTTATGAAAGCTATCCAGTGCTGATGAATATTCCAGTTCAGTACTGGTTAAATCATTCCACTTTCTATAACTTAAGTATGTGATTTTTTTTCAACAATAGGGTTTTACTATTAATCCCAGAAAGTAGCCAAGAGTATGGGGCAGTGGACTGTGAGAGGCAGCTGGGTCCTTGGCCCAGGCCTCAAACTTCGGATACCCTAAAGGGGCCGTAGGTGTTCAGCCTTGCTCCTGGGCCCTGGTTCCTTTCACTCAGGACAGCCCTCTACAGCCCCTCCCAAAGAGAGGTTTGTGTGATGTAGCACAGTTAGAGGGAGTGACTACAGGCCACAGAGCCTCAAGAGATCTCCATACTAATGAGATACCTAAAGGCCAGAGGGCATAGCCAATTAAGCATTCCTTCCCAGACCCTCCTCCTACTTACAAAAGTATTTAACCTCAGGCCTGCCTGAGGACATGGGGTACAGCTTCATCTACTTTCCACCATGGCAGTAAACCTTTTAAAACAATGGACTTCCTCGTGTCTTGGGACCCACTGTGAAGAACCATAGAGGGAGCCTTCAACTAATGAGCCACTGCCTAATCTCCTGCTGGAAGACTTCTCTATGTTCCAGCCACAGAGGCCTGCCAACTCAAGCAAGCTAGCAGAGCCAGACATGAACTAGCCAGCCATGACCCAGCCAAGTGAGTCTCCTCAACCAAGAGTCTCATCTACCCCACAGGGCGCTGACAGAGCTTTTTCCTCACCTTCCTTTCAGCTTTGGGCATGTCCAGCTTGTATCCCTCCCCCTGGCCCCCGTCTCAGTCCTTCTGCTGTCTCCCAGTGGTGCCTGGGTGCCTAAGGGATGAGACCAGCCAGTCTCCAGCTAGCTGCCTCAGCCTGGAGACCCCCAATCCAAGAGCTCTGCCCCCACAGGACCTCAGACTGGGATCTCCCCATGCCTGGAGTGGAACTCAGTGGCTTCCCCTAACCCAGCATCTGCCCTGTGCCTCATGGAGTGAATTCAGTCAAATTCTCACACTTCTGCTCCCTTGAGCCACCTGGGGTGGCAGACACCTGGGACCCACAACTCAGTCCAACAGAACCCACACCCACGCATGAGCCAAAGCCCCACACAAGAGTACTGGTAATAAATAGCCTGTAATGCTTAGTCTATGTGACCACATTGATCAACAATTCAAAAAGATACAACTTCTTTCTGGTACTAAAGATTTTTTTTGGTATGTGTGGTTGAAATATTACCCCCACCCACATTATAGGGTAACTTCATTTAAACTCATTTTCCCATGTATACCCATGTAATTTTATGAAGCTTCTAAAGTAATAGGTTTCCACATGGCTTTTTTGAAAGGTCTTTACTGTCATTACTCCCTTCTAATGTTCTAATGTTCTGTTCTTCTGTTCCGAATGGTGTCAAGGCAAGCAAGAACTATCAGTTCAAGCTATGTTCAACCAGAAACTATCAGTTGGCTTTTGCCATGGTGCAATGTAACAAAGCCCACAACATTTCTGATTGCTTAGTAAGTACTTGTTCTTACAGATTTGGAGGGCAACTGAAACTCAGCTGATTAGTAGTATTTTGTTGGGCAACTCTGGTTTAGACTGAGGTAGCGCTACAGTTTTTCTGCATTACTATGATTAAGTTATAGAAGCTGTGCTTCACATACTTCTAATCTTTGGACAGTGGACTAGCTGGCATTGTTTTGAAAACAAGCACCACCTTTTTCTGTGTAGACTTGGAATGTGTATGGGAAAAGCTGAAAGTTGGACCCAGTAATTCTATTTAGCTGGGAAAGATGATATCAAACAATATGTAAGTATAACATAGAAATAAATTACCAAGTATAGAAGAAGAAACCAAGCTGTCATGCAAAGAAAGTTAAGTTTTAGGAGTTACTGTAAAAGTAATTCTCCTCATCCCTGCCCTCTCATCCCTAACCTCATTTAATCCTTCCTGATCTATTTTCTTTTTTCCTCTTTATAATAATATATTCTATTTCACCTTCCTTGAAAGATTCCCTCTTACTATTTCTATAACCTCTGTGGTATTCCAAGTTAAATATCTTTAGCTAAAACTTAAAAACTAGCATCCCATATATAAGAAAAAAAGCAATGTTTGTATTTCTGTATCTGTGTGCCTGTCTCAGGATGTGGACAGTTCCATTCATTAGCTTGTGAGTTTCATAATTAATTTTTTAACTGCTGAATAATATTCAATGGTATAAACATTTTCATTATCCACTTCTCAGTTTACCTACAGTTGGGCTGTTTCCAGTCCCTAGATACTGTTACAAAAGGAAAACAAAGACAGATGAGCAAGTATATCTGTAGTGAGATATAGAGTCCTTTGGGTATATGACCAAGAATGGTATAGATGGATATTGTGGTATATCTATTTCCAGTATTTTTAGGAATCTCCATATGGAGATAGATTCCATAGTGGTTGTACCAGTTCTCACGCCCATCTTCAGTTGAACAAACTTTCTCTTTCCACAACATTCACATCAGTATCTGATGTCATTTTATAAATTAATGTTAGCCATTATGAGATAGGGTGAGATAAAAATCTCAAAGTAGTTTGAATTTGTGTTTCCCAGATGGCTAATACTGAAGGTTCTAAAAGTGTCTTTCAGTTATTTGTGTTTTATCTTTTGAGAATGCTCATTTTGTTTTCTAGATGTTTAAGTTTTTTGAGTTATTTGAGGAGTATGGGTTCAATACTAACCCTTTTAAGATGTATAGCTGTATAGATGGTGAGAGCTTTTTGTTTGTTTTGCTTTCTATAGGCTGCCTCTACACTAGAATGATGATGTTTTATGCTGTACAGAGACATTTTAGTTTCATGTGTTCCCATTTGTTAATCATTGCCCTTAATGAGTGTGCTTTTGGGGTCCTTTTAGAAAATGTTTTCTGTGTAAGTTCAAGTATGTTCCTTTCTCCTTGATCAGATTCAAGGTACCAGGTCTTATAAGCTGGGGATCCCTCATCTACTTAAAGTTGAGTTTTGTGCAGAGGGGGAGATACAAATCTAGTTTCATTCTTCTACATGGAACTAACCAGCTTTGACTAACATAATTTGTTAAAGATGTGGTCTTCAGTGTGTAATGTTTAACCTAATTGACAAAAATTAGGCATCTGTAGGTACATGGACTTATGTCTGAGTTGTCAACTTAATTCCATTGATTGATGTGTTGATTTTTATTAGAGTATCATGCTGGTTTTATTAGTATTGTTATGTACTATAACTTAAAAATAAGAATGTGAAACCTCCAGTAGTAGTTGTTCAGGATTGTTTCTGGCTTTCCTGAGTATTTTGTGTTTTTATATGAAGTTTAAGATTTTTTATTAAATTCTGTAATAAATTGTACTGGAGTTTTGATGAAGGTTCATTGATTCTGTAGATTGCTTTTGGTAGGATGGCCATTTTCAAAATATTAATTCTATGAGAATGAGAAAGTGTGACTACTGATCTGTCTTCTGGTATTTTCTTTAATCTCTCTCTCTCTCTCTCTCTCTCTCTCTCTCTCTCTCTCTCTTTAATTGATTTTGTTTTGTTTCTCTGATTTCTCTCCCAGCCCCTTTGTCATTTTTATTTGGGAAGAATACTTATTTTTGTGTTTTAATTTTGTATCTTAGTATATATCAGCTGTGAAAGTTTTCTGGTGAGTTTTAGAGATCTTTTATGCATAAAATCATATCATCTGCAAATCAAGATACTTTGACTTCTTTTCTTGTTTGAAGTTCTTTTGTCTATTCCACTTGTCTTGTTATCTATCTAAGACTTCAATGACTATATTGAACATGAATGGAGAAAGAGGACATACTTGCCTTGTTCCTGGGTTTAGACAATTAGAATGTTGGCTGTTGCCATGAATTTCCATTATCTTGTCACCCTTATATTTAGATTATCCAGGACATTTGTCATGATGAGGTGTTAGATTTTGTTCAAGGCTTTTGTCTACTGAGATGATCATTGGTTTCTGCTCTTGAGTCTAGTTTATATAATATATTTATATACATTATATATATATATATTATATATATGAATTTACTTTTTTTCACTTTTAGTTAAGTATTTTTATTCTTATCATTAATAGATTTAAAACTATGATCAGGTAATCCTAAAACACAAGGCATAAATTTAATTGCTAATAAAATATTCCTTCTTCTGTTATCTTTCATTTTTGGATATATTTTATTTACTTACATTTTAGATGCCATCCCCTTCCCCATTTCCCCTCCCTAGAAAACCCCATCCCATCACCCTCCTCCTTTTTGCTTTTATATCATTTTAATTACATGCAAGTATTAAGGTCAGTACTAGGTTGAGAAACTAGCAATACAATAGATGCAAATAGTCAAGGAACAAGCAAGACAATAAATATAAACAGTCAAAGAACAAGAAAGGCAATAAACAAAGTTCTGTGAATATTCCCATGATCACTATTTTGAAGGGCTTATCAGGATGACCAAAATATCTGAGACTACTTCCCTGTCCTAGCCCAAAGTCATTTTCATGTCTGAGTCCTACTTTCTTGTTACAGCCTAAAATTTAGATTCTTGCCTGAAATTAGATATTTGTTCTAGTCTAATGTCAGATTCCTGCATGAAGCCCATTTCCTTGTCCTTGGCCCATGTCAGGAGATTCAGAATTTAAGAGTAAGCAGTCATCTCAAGTGTAATGCCAAATACCACTGGATTCATGTTAGTTCTAAAATTTACTGTGGTAATCATTATAATTAGGAAAAAGTTTAAAGACACTTGCAGGGTATTTGGCATAATTCTAACACCTCTCTGGATGTTTTAACTTTGCATAGTGAGCTTATGAATCTAAAGAATGCTGCTCTGCTGAGTGTTGATGTGGCAGATACTGCTGATAAAATTATCCATGGCCTGAAGTCAATATTTTTTTTTTGGTCAAGCATCAAGAATGGTGTATATAGCTTGATCATACTAGTCCTTTTTGTCCTGGGAATACTTTTATTCCTGCTCATCATGTTAAAGTTTGTCTTTAACAACATCAACATGTTGGCAGCCAAAGTACATGGCTTGAAACTGAAAATAGAGCCCTAGACAGAGTTATTAAATTAACAGGCTGGCAAGCCAAGGATGGGTAAGATTCTGCACAGAGCCTTACCTACCTAAGACATAAGTGCATTGCTTTTTATAATGCATATTCCACAATGGGTAATGAAGGCATTCTTGGTAGAACAGCCTACGACAGTCTCAGTCCTGTTTATGAAATATAAAGGGGGGAGAGGCGAAGAACTTTTGGGGCTGCTTGTCAAGAATTAATTTACTTTTAATGTTGCATCTCTGAGTCTCTCAGATGGAACAAACTTGATGGGTAATGGTAATGGGTAATGATTGATGTATTCTTAATGCATTTTGCATGTATTTTATTGAGAACTGTTCAAGAATATTCATCTTTATTAGAGATATTAGCCTATAATTTTCTTTTTTCAATTGTACATTTGTCTAGTCTAGGTATCAGGGTAATGATATTCCTAAAAATAGGAAATGTTACTTCATTTTTAGTTTTTCAGAAGAGTTTGAGGTGTATTGGTATTAGTTTTTCTTTGGGGATCTGGTTGAATTCTACACCTAATCCATTTGTCCAAGGTATAAGTTTTAGCTAGGAAAGGTATCTCATTGAATGTTATAGATCTATTGATATTATTTATTTCAACTTGATTTAACTTTGAATACATTGTATATATCTACAAATTCACCCATTTCTTTTAGATTTTACGCATTGGTAGAATATGCATTTTAAAGTATAAACTTGGGATTCTCTGAAATTTATCAATGTCTGTTGTGATGTTTCACTTATAGTCTTTTAATTTTATTAATTTGGATTTCTCTTTTGATTGATTTAACTAAAGATTTGTGAATCTTTCCAAAGAAACAACTCATTGTTTCATCAATTATTTTTATTGCTTTTCTATTTCTTTGTCACTTATTTCTCCCTGTATCATCTCTTCCTATCTATTCTTTATAGCTATTGTTTGTTCTTGTTTTATAAGGCTTTCAAGTGTATCATTAAGTTCTTAATGAAAGATATCTCCTGTTTTGGGTTGTTATTGTTTTATATATAGTGATGTAAATTTTCCTGAAAAGAACTGCCTTCACTATGTCTCATTGATTTTAATATGGGCTTTTATTTTCATTTAATTCTAGAAATTTCCTCCTTGAATTTTCCCCTTGATCATTTTTTTCTTCAGTAGTATTTTGTTTTGCTTCTATTAGTTTGTGTAGTTTTTCTTTTGCAATTTTTGTTATTCATATCCAGCTTTATTGTTTTGTGGTCAGATTGGATATAAGATATGATATCAACTTTTCTCCATCACTGAGAATTATTTTCTTTCCTAATTTGTGGCAGTTTGGGAGAAAGTTCCATGGGCTGCTGTTAAGAATAAAGTACATTCTTTGAGTGAAATGTTCTGTAGAAATCTATTCAGTCCATTTGATTTATGTTGTTATTTAACTCCACTTAGTTTTTCTCAGGATGACTCGAATATTGGCAAAGGTAGGGTATTGAAGTCACCAATTTTTTACTTTTTAAAGCTGACCTGTGATTTTAAATTTAATAATCTTCCCTTTACGAAGTTGAGTGCACCTGTGTTTGGGCAAATAAATATTTATGATCGTGGTATCCTCTTTGTAGGTTTCTGTTTAATAAATATAAAGTATCCTTCCCTATCTCTTCTGACTAGTTTTGGTTTGAAGCCTTTTTTGTCAAATGTTAGAGTATCTGTGACTGCTTGTTTTCAGTTCCATTTACTGGAAGACCTTTTTTTCATTATTTATGTTAGGCAAATGGTTGGTGATGGTGAGCTGTATCTTGAGGGTAGTATATTAAATTCCATTTTCTAATCCAGTCAGTTAGCTTGTATATTTTTATTGTGAAATTGGGGCTGTTAATTTTGAGACTTATTAGGGAATAGTGTTTAATAATACTTCTTATTTTGCTGTCATGGTGTTGTTTTATTAGACATCTAATGCCTAACTATTTTGAGATTATTTCTCTGTTCCCTTTAGATATGTTTAATCACTTTATATCAAAAATTCTCCTATAGAATCCTCTGTCTGTTTTTATCATACAAAAATTTTCTTTTTCCTTTGATTATCACTAATAGTTTTGTTGTATGTAGTAGTTTTCTCTGGCATCTGTGGTCTTTTGGAACTTGTAGGACATCAGTAAAAGCCATCTGGATTTTAGTCTCTAATCACAAGTCAGGAGTTATTTTAAGGAGCCAACTTTCATATTCAACCTAGTCCTTCTTTCTCATAGCTTTTGTTAACCTTCTTTTGTTCTATATATTTAGTGTTTAATTATTGTGTGAGGTAGAGAGTTTATTTTCTGGCCTTGTATATTTGGTGCCTTGTATGCTTTTAGAACCTTGAGAAGAATCTCTTTCTTAAGAGTTGAGAAACTTTTTTCTATGACTTTGTTGAAAATACTTTCTGTGTTTGCACCTTTTTCTATATCCATTATTCATATGTTTTGTCTTTTCTGTGTACCAGATTTCCTGAGCTTTTTAAAGATTTAACATTTGACTGGTTATATATTTCTTCTACCTTATCTTTGAGACTTCTCTTTTCCACTTGATCCAATCTGTTGTTGAGGCTGAGCTTTTGTTTGACTTCCTGACTTCATTGCAAGTTTTATTTCAGTTTGGATTTTCTTAAGAGATTTTATCTTTTTATTAAATTCTTTTTTATCTTGAATTATTTTCACTATTTTATTCAGATCTTGTGTTTTTGAAGTTCGGGCATTTATATATATATTTTTCTGAGTTCCTTAAACATATTTCTGATTGCTATTTTGGAGTTATTATCTTGTACATAAACTGCATTGATTTTTCTTAGGCAACAAATGGTGGAGGTTCTGGTTTTTGAAAATGGTTTGTTACCTTGGTTGTAAATATTGTTTGTTTTAAGGGGGATGGGATCTAAGCATCCCATCCAGTGTTAGATTACTTATTTGTTAGGGTAGATATTTGGATCTTTGTTTTTTGTTACTCTAACTTTTTAAGTTGTGGAACTGTTAATTGAAACTTGGTTTCAGTTATAGTTTTCTGTGTGTTCCCAGAGCCCATCAGAGGGTAGGATGGCTGATAGACTCCTGGTGGGCAAATAGGCAATGTGACTCTCATGATCCTTAGCTGTGGTTCTGGATAAGAATATGTAGGATCCTAAAGACCAGTAGGTGGGTAGTTGACAGACAGGAAGGAAAGCTTGGGGAAGCTGCAGCTAGGGATACTCACTTTGGGGATTTCTAACTGGGGTTCTGGGTCAGGCTCCACAGGGTCCCAGAGCTGAGTGGTTTGTGAGGTGGCTGATCTACAAAGGAGATAGGCAGGAGGTTGGCAGGAGAAATTTACATGTGGGATTTCCTTCCTGAAGTTCCAGTTCACATGACAATTTGGACTCAGTGTGATCAATGTGATCTCAGGTGGGGGTGGTGGATGGTTGGCTGATAGGTCAGGTCTCAGTGAACCTATTTTTAGAATTTTTTTTTTTTTTTAAAGAAAATATCTTACACTGTCAATGTAACATAGAAGTTAAAGACTAGAAGTTGACCCAATCTATACTAGTCTACTGTCTTGTGATTTTTTAGTGGGTCACGAGACAATACATATAGTAATCACTAGTTTTCTCTCATGGTGTTTTGAGAACTGGTTGGCAGCATGAATATTTGGTACATACTAAAGGCAAAAGTCATGTTTACCATTGTTACTAGTGAGAGAGTGGAGTTGCTGGGCTCAGGAGTATCAAAATTGACCTTTCCTCTGGAGCTTTGCATCTGCTGACTTTTTTACCTGAGAACATGTCGTCTGAATCTTGCTGTGTTTTGCTCATTGTCATTGTCCTAGCCTCAGTTTAAATTCAAGCACTTCATAGAGCACTTCCTTGTTCAGTCTTCCATAGCCATAAGCTCCACTTCTCCCACACCTCATTCCCCTGTTACTGCACTAACTGGTTATAAAGCTAATCACCTGGAAGCGTTCTGCTGCATTTGCTTGTTAACACTCTGTCTTCCTTTGATGCTTTGTAAACCTTTGCGAACCTTTGATGCTTTCAACAGGAGACTCACTTGCATTGTTCCCATATGACACTGAGCCACAGGCCTAGAGTAAGCATGTAATAAATACCAGTGAGGGAATGAATTTTTAAAATTATGGCAAGTTTAGAGTGAAAAAAGCTAATCCACTATTTAAACAGAGTGATCTACAGTCCTATTTTTAGTCAATTAACAGTTGTTTTTGATAATAAAATAGAAATATTTATGGATCCACAGGAGGTAGAGGAGTTCATTAATGCTCTGGATAAATAACAGAATGAGCAATAGAAAATCTATTGACATATTTAATCAAGAAACTGTGAAAACAACTAGATATAGCTGATTTTACAAGACATGGGAAAGATTGGATTCAGAATAATTTGATTGGGTAAATATTAAAAGATTTTTCTTTTCCTACACACTGATAAAAGTTTATTTATCTCTGTGATTGGAAATAAGAAAGTTGAATTTAAATTCCCAATCATTAACCTCCCTGATTATTATAATTTTGTGTGGGAAGGAACATGTAATGTGAGTTAGCACCCTTGGTATGCAAGTTTCCATGGGCTTGTATACAGGTGTGTGGGATCCTTGCCCCTAGCCCAGATTATTTGTTTAACCATTAAAAAAGAGGTAGTGGGTGGTAACAAATAAGGAGCCAGGTATCTTTATGTAAAAGAACATTCTATTTTAATATGAAGTGTTTAGAGAACTTTAAAAATACCAACCTAAAAGTGAAGGATTTGGGGGCCAGAGATGGCTTTGATAAAGCTCTTGCAGCACAAGCACATATACCTGAGTTTCCCCAGGAGATAGCAGGATCCCAGAAGCTCACTGGAGAGCCAGTCTAACCAAATCTGTGAGCTCCAGGTTCAAGGAGAGATCCTGGACAGCTGGAGAATTATTATCCTTTCGGGAAGAAGCCAGTGGTGGTTTGCCCATATCCTAGTGCAGGGTTCCATACCCCCGTGTTTATGGGCAGTAGTAATTGGGCCTGGACCACTGGTATTACTTTTAAGAAGAGGACATGATAGTGGGAGAGATACAGAGTAGGAACACAAGGGAATGTTAGAGGGAAATAGTAATGGATGGATATAACCAAAATACATTGTGTGTATGAAATTAAAAAATACTTTTAAAGAAGCATAGATGTTCTTTAAGTACATCTAAGTGGAGAATGTATGTACTACCTTAATCCCTGAACTAAGAGACAGAGACAAGTTGATCTCCGTGAGTTCAAGGTCACTCTGGTCTACACAGGGAGTTCTTGGCTAGCCGGGTTACAAAGCAAGAATCTCTCTCAAAAAACAAAACAAATAACAAACAAAGCAAAACAAAAATATGCAACAATATTTTGGGTAAGATTAATATTTAATTCACTGACACAACAACAAAAACGACAGCAAACTCCTTCAATCAATTATGACACAATTGTGCTTATATATTATAAATTATAAGAGCATGCAGCAAAATGGTAATTTATATAAAAAGTAACAGGCAGCTAATCATTATATATATGATCTATTATTTGAGTAAACCTGTAAGCACATGCACCACACAAATTTTCATCCACGAACTTATACAGAGGTTAATTCTTACCATGGTAATATATAATACTGTAAGGGTAGAGATTACTCCTAAGTGAACCACAAAATGGATAATGGTCCTGAATAGCCCAGTGATATTTTCCCTCAAATTCTAGATACTGAATGTATTTTATTTTACCTCTATAATAATTTAAACAAATATGTTCAGGTAAATCAACTGTAAATGAAAATGTTGTAAAGTGAAAATACAAGTGGTCCACCTTCCTAAACACCATGGCTTGCCTGTAGATACCATGTCTTAGCTGTAGTGCATACTCTACTGTGTGCTCACATTAAGGAGAGTGGCTGAGAAGGAGCATTACAAGCATAATGTGTTGCATTTTTCTAGCCCTGGAAATGACCAATATTCAAAATGAGAAATATGCTTTATACTCAAGGAGTTCATTTTCATACCACTGTAAAGCTTTAAAAAATATGCATTGAACCATCCAATGAGAGTGTGCATAAACCCACACACAAATACATACGCAGGTATCAAGTACGTGTCTTTATGTACATGTGTGTTTTCTTCTCTGTCTTATTTTCTAATTTTATAATATGAGTTACATTGGTTTTATATCACTGAATTTCATTATCATCAGTCTCATGGGTGGAGTTGTGGGATACCAAAACTATGCACCTTAAAGATTCTGTAGCCTCCACTTTCTGTAGTTGTGAAGTGTTGACTGCAAACATGACCCCACAATTGTTCTTTATTAAATGAAGATTAAATATGTTTTAATATGCAAGCCAAATGAATAAGAGGTTTTGCTTTGTTTTCAGCTGCAGTTTGGTTAAAATGGTGTCAGATACATGACCAGATTTTATTCCAGATACTTCTGCAAGGATGACTTTGGTTATGATTTACATTTAAACCAGTGACCTTTGAATAAGGCAGATTATCTTCACTAATGTTAGTGAGCCTTGTGGCAAGCTGAAGGCTTTAGTAGAATTTAAGACTGATGCTTCTTCAGCAAGAAGGAATCTTGCAGCAGTTGCCTTCCAGTTTGTACAGTAGCACCAACACTTACATCATTCATTTTTTTTCTTCACAGGGTTCCTAACACTGAACAAGAGGCATTTGTTTTAACTTCTTTAGTCTGCTAGTTCTCTACTTTTGAAGCTTCAGTTTTGGCTTGCCCTGATTCTTATGACAGTGAATATCTCTACCTTCCCACACCACCAAAGAGTGTGCAGCATGCAGCTAAGAAGAATACAGGGATCCTGGGGCAGGCAGCCTATTCCCTGAGTTCCAGCTTAAACAATAACACTCTTGTTCCAAGACTGACATAAGTGCACTTTTTAAATTTCAAGTTATTTATGTACAAACTGAAGCCATACTAACCATAAAAAGGTGTATAAATTAAGAAAAGGTCTAAAGAAGAAAACTTAAAGTCTTATTTAATTCTGTCCTTATATGTTTATTATTTTACTGGAGAACATTCCCTAATTCTGTAATTTTACTCCTGATAGATCTTCTGTAATTCTACTTAAAAAATCCAGTCCCCAAATTTGTTTACTGTCTCACTGGTTGCTTGTACACCCGGTTTCAGCAGGATTCTCAGCCCCCACATTTCCCCAATGTTCCTACACACACAAGAATTGTACATTTGGAACTTCAAGGGAGAGCAAAATCTTTTAGTGAGATATATCAGCAGTTAAAAGCACTGTGGCCAAGCCTGAGGTTTGAGTTGGAATGCTAGGACTCAAAGGATAGAAAGAGAAAACCATTCTCATGACTGACTTTTGGTCTCTAAATATGTATAGCAGCTTAAACATGCTTAGGGTCAGGATGTATCCTGCTAGCTGCTTTAGTGTCTCAAGTGGTAACCTTCTCCATAAGAAGCTCATAGCATGATTGTGGGTTTCTTAATATCACCCAGATGGAGAATCTGCTTCCAAAGCTGGTATGACAACACTGTATAACATGTTCCTTCTTGCTTTTGCTCTGCTTGCTGGTTGGAAGCACATCACACAGCCCCTGCATATTCCAATAAAAGCTGTCATGCAATGACATGAATATGAGCTGGGGTGGGGGACCCCTTGAGATCTATTTGCCTTACAAATTAATGTATTGGCCTCTGAAATTTGACAGATGTTAGTCTAAATGTTCCAAATACAGTTCTAAGCTTTTTCAGACCAGCAAGTTAGGAATCATTGTTCATAATTTTATTATTTTTAAATTATATGTGCATGTGTACCTGTGTGTGGGTATGCGTTTGTGAGTGAAGGCACTCACAGAAGCCAGAAGCATCAGATACCTCCGGAGTTGCAATTATAAGTGTTGCAAACTGCCCAAAGTGGGTGCTGGGAACTGAACTCAAGTCCTCAGCGAAAGAAGTATTATTGCTGAGCCATTTTTCCGGGCCCTATAGGTTTTTTTTTTTTTTTTTTTTTTTTTTTAAATCAGCGCCAATGAAATCACAAGAACTAGAAAGCTTACTCCAGATCATGAAGTTCTTCAGTAGCAGAATCAGACTAGATTTGGACCTTGTGCCCCATGTTTCATTATAAGATTTTTATTGTGCACATGACTATGTAACATGAAGTATGTCGAGCTGTGGAAGGATGTCTTGATTCTTGGCTGGGCATGGGCCTTTGAACCCCAACTCCCATTGGAGAAATGGCAAGTGTTGCCACGCCCCCAGAACACGTTTGGATACCCAGAGAGGTTTTCTCGCACCATCCACACCTACAGGTAGAGGGCATGACTACAGGGGAGAGAGAGAGAGAGAGAGAGAGAGAGAGGAGAGAGAGAGAGAGAGAGGAGGAGGGAGGAGGAGAGGAGGGGGGAGGGAGGGAGGGAGGAGGGAGAGAGAGAGGAGAGGAGAGAGAGACGGAGGGAGGGAGGGAGGGAGGGAGGGAGGAGAGAGAGAGAGAGAGAGAGAGAGAGGAGAGAGAGAGAGAGAGAGAGAAGATTTCCATATTCATGAGATCTAAAGGCCAGGGGGCCTAGCTAAGTTAAGTTATTCCTTCTCAGTCTCTCCTCCTCCCCCTCCCCTATTTAAGGCACACCCACCCTGGCTTAGATTGGGGGGTGCACATGCAGATCCGACTACCACATCATGGCAATAAAACTCTTGGAACCCACGGACTTCTCATATCATTGGGGTCTGCCGTCACCAAAGCTTCCAGCCTTTGGAACTTCGGACTTTCTCGAGTTATTAGGACCTGCCAGCTTGGAAAGCCCCAAGGGTCTCCACTGCGCTGCGGTTTTTTCCCCACAGAAGTAGTCAGTCAATTGACATGTTTAGAAATAAAAAAAAAAAATAGAAATAATGAACATACAGATAAATAGATGACTGTTTACCATTGTAGTTTGTGACATCCTTGGTGTTAGATAATTTAAAAGGCCATGATGCCTAGGATATCACCTCTGCTCTTTAAAGCAGCATTTTTTTTTTTCCCGAGACAGGGTTTCTCTGTAGCCCTGGCTGTCCTGGGACTCACTCTGTAGACCAGCTGGCCTCGAACTCAGAAATCCACCTGTCTCTGCCTCCCAAGTGCTGGGATTAAAGGCGTGTGCCACCACACCCCCCCACCCCCCACCCCCGGCTAAAGCAGCATTTTAAAAACAGCTTTTGAAGCCTTACTGATTTTCCTCCCTGCTTGTTGATACTATGTATGATCTCACATGATTACTTGATGAAGTATATATACTCTTACAAAAGAAATGCTGTCGAATAAATCATAATATTTGCATGTGTATATTTGTTTAAAAAATGTTATGGAGATGACTTGGGGTTAAAGTGCTTCAGGTCCATAGAAGCCATGTAAAATGCTGGTGGGTCAGTTGTCTTGCCTGCGATTTCAGCCTCTGAAGACAGAAGCAGGGATGTCTCAGTCAGCAAGACCACCCATATGAGCCAGCTCTAGGTTTGATTGACAAAGGACTGATTCCTGACATCAACCCGTCCTCCACACACTCATATATGTTTACCCACATGCAAGCAAACATGTGTAAATATGCCTACACACTGTGAAAGTACATGAAAATAGAAAGAGGGAAAAGAAACAATTTTTTGGCCATCTAGAAAAATGCACAGTATGAATGTTCTGCAATGACAGCCAAGAAAGTCTATAGGTGAATGGGTGTTCTGCACTGATTCTAAGACCTGATGTTAGTCAGTTATACGCCTGAGTATTACCAATGTTATATTTATAAGCTGACAGTGTCTCAACAATCGGGTCACATTGTGAAAGTTTTAAAAAATTTAAAAAACGGTTTTCAATTCAATTATCATTATTTTCCCATCCTATGTTGTTAAACAATTTTACTTCTTAGAACAATGTTCATTATCCATCATTGCTGCTCAAAACGGGACCAGCTCTGAAAATGGAAGTTTAGAAGGCTTTTAATTTGTAAAGTGAACTTCATAATAAGAAGCAGCTTTATATTCTGTCTATTTTTTTTTCCAGATAATGGTCATTTAAACAGCTTCTAAGTATGGAAGTTAGTGTTAAAAATATGAACTATATTGCTGTTTGGATGTTAGCATTTAAATTAGACTTTCAGTGTAGAAAACACTCAACTTTTCTTTGAGATAAGGTGGACACATAGCTGTCTGATGAAGTTATATGTCAAGGTTTGAATAACAGTGGATCTAGACACTTAAGGGGCATTTGGGGTAGATTGAGGTGAATCTGTCTTAGAAGGCAGTGTTGTGAATTAGGGATAGTCATCTTTATAGAGAGAGATTGAACAGGAATGGTATAGAATTTTAAAGTATATAACTAATTCTGTGGATAACTGAAGAGAAATATATAAACTATGGGTAATTCTGAAATTAAGCAAAAGATTTTGGTAGAAATAAGAGCTCGGAAAGAACAACAGCGAGTTCATATCATGGAGAGCTAATGCATATAACACACATGCAGGCCTACAAAGATCTATGCCCATATTCAGCATGTGTAGAAGTGTACTCTCAGAGAAAAGGCAAACCAGCTGCCATTTCTCAGCCTGAACACAACCATGGCTGGTCAGGACCTTTAAAATCAGTCATTTTCATTCAGTTGATAACAATTCTTTAACTTCCAAACTCAATTGTGCTAGCTTATTTTCATGGCCAAGAAACACCTTCCTGTTTAGAAGGACATCATTTATAGAGTAAGGAGAATTTACAGAGATCAATCTATTTGAAAACTACTTGTTTAAAATATGGTGAAGCCCCTACCTGAGTATGTTGTTAGTGACTTCATTCTGGGTTGGGAATGTCCTCCTAGAGGACAAAACCTAACTCATAAAGTCATTTGGACCTCTGTAATGATTTTGTAGGCTTTTAAAGGCAGAACACCAAAACCTTGTAAAGACATCATACTGAGAGAAAAGAAAAGAAAACAAAAGAAAGAAAGAAGAAAAAGAAAGAAAAAAGAAAAAAGAAAGAGAGGGAGGGGGAGGGAGGGAGGGAGGGAGAGGGAAGGGAAGGAAGAAGGAAGGGAAGGAAGGAAGGGAAGGGAGGAAGGGAAGGGAAGGGAGGGAAGGGAAGGGAAGGGAAGGGAAGGGAAGGGAAGGGAAGGGAAGAGGAAGGAAGGGAAGGGAAGGGAAGGGAAGGGAAGGGAAACAAAAAGAAAAGCACTGTCATAAATTTAGAGAGGAGGTCTGGACATTATCTAATCTTGAGTCCATACGATCAAACACATCGTACTCAAAATTTAAAAACTTCCCAAGTTTACTGTTATGTTAGTACTCTGCCAGGATCCATTTCTTAGCTTATCTTTTTTTCAATGTGACTTGAACCTTGCACTCCTGTTTCCACGGGCATCCTCACTGGACTAGATAAGAGTCACTGTGGATTACCATAGCTGGCACTCTGATGAATATTGATGGCAGCTCCACATCACCTTATATAACAAATATAGGAGATAAACATTGTCTTCAATTCACAGATTAGTCAATCAAAGCTTAGAGAAGATTCTTCATCTAAGATTCAAAGCTATCAGATCAGAATCTTGAGAACCCATCCCAAGGAATTATTCTTACACATAATGCTATTCTGTGTTTCAAGTGCAACCCAAGTGAACATGTCAACCGTCTTCTGGCTGGCCATGTTTTAAAAAGAACATTTTTGAGAAGTTAAACTTGATAAAAACAAGTCTATGGACAGTAAGATGTGATTTTGTTTTTTAGTAATAAAAGAGGATTTTATTTTGTGAAGGTAAATTCCTTAATGATTTTTTTTTGGTCTTGGATCCACAATAGAATATTCTGATGGTTCCTTCTAAAGCTGCTCAGTCTTACTGAATTTCTGATATAGCAGAATACTGGTACAGCCCATTAAACTGTCTATTTTAAAACATCTTTGAGAAACTGGTTTTCACAACCATGATGATGGGTTTCTGGCTGATATCCAAGGGGTTAATAACTCTGTCATTAGTGATAGGTAATTAAATGTTGACACTGTGCCCTGATGGTATTCATAGTGACATGTCTGTTCTTTGGATGGGTGGCTATGGTTTCTTCTATATGCTTAAAGTATACTGGAGAGGTAATGTCAAATTATTTAAACTGTAACAGATTTTGAAATAAAATGGTTGTAGTATTTTACTGAGAGACCAAATTTTTGGGTTCAAACTCCATCTTAGAGAACCTGACCTAATTTTGAACTCAGTTAAACTAACAGGTAAGTATTAGCATTAGTTTTCAAGTTAACTCCCTCGCCCCAACAAAACCTGAGCGTAGCTCGTTTCCAGGCTAACTCCAACAAGACCTGTGTCTCCAGGTTAATCTTCCCCCCAACAAACTCAGTGTTTAACACCAGTTTCCAGGTTAACCCCAACAAACCTGCCCTCTACCTAACAACCACCAATTAGCAAGAAATAAGTTAAATTTATGCACAAAATTGGCTCCCAGCACCAGCCAATTATGTTAAAGGCCACAATAGAACACCAATTAGATAGTTTCCAGGCCAGGAACAGTCACCACCCTCTTGCTGCCTTTTATAAAACGTTGTCTCGATGAGTAACGAGTGTTCAGGGCTTTTCCTCCACCTGAACCATCCTGTGAGGAGTTGGTGAGGTAAACCTGTGCTAGGTCAAATAAAGACCCTGGTTTAATCACATCGAATTGGCTCCTGACTGGTCTTTCAGGGTTCCAAACACTTCCTTGGTACTATATTTTCGTGCGTTGGCTGGGAAGATCTCCATGACTTACAGGACCACCAAGCTGTAGGGTTCAAATCCCAGTCATTCTTTGTAAATTTCAAGTGCTGCCACATTTGTAATTCTGTTCTGGGAAAAAGACCTTGAATCTGTATCCATGGCCAAAACACAGTTAGGACATACCTTTCTGGAGCTGTGGCTATGCAGAACTAGATGTCCTGAGCCTCGTTCTGGAGTGGGCATAGGCTTGGGGAGCTGAGGGCATCCACCCATCTGGGAAAAAGGCTTGAATTTGTATCCGTGGCCAGGATGCAGATAGGTCAGACATGTCAGGAGCCGTGGCTATGCAGGGCCAGGACAAGTCCTGAGCCTCTTCGGAGGTGGGTGTGGACTTGCAGAGCCAAAAGACGCCCACCAATCTGGTTCTTTTCATCTTTACAAGAGCCACCTACTGTTTGTTTCTTGTTTCTGCCTGATAGAGAGGAGAGGTCAGATTTGTGTTTTTATGTGTTACAGAGAGGGTGTGTGTGTGTGTGTGTGTGTGTGTGTGTGTGTGCATTTGCCACTTTCTGGTTGTTTCTCATTTGTTTGATAGAGTGGAAAGGTTCCATTTGTGTTTTTATGTGTTACCTGACAGAGAGGAAGGGATGAGTTTCTTTTTTGTATGAGTGTCACTTTCTGGTTGTTTCTTGTTTCTTGTTCTGCTGATAGAAAGGAAAGGACAAATTTGTGTATTTATGTGTTATATTTGCTTTTCTCATTATGAGGTGATTTTGACAGATGTATTAGCATAGGAAAGGTACCCTCAACCCAATTAGAATTGTTCCTCAGTCATTTTAAGGATTTAAATCTAGGGATCAGGTAGAATCTCTTGGTCATTATTAAGAAAGATAAATTGACCACATTCTGCGGGTTTGGAATGGCCCACTTTCAATACTAACTGGCCCCCAAGAAGGATCCTTTGACCTGAGATTGGTCCAAGGAACTGAGAGAGTCATTTTCAGACATAAATTTGGCCATCCATACCATAGACCTTAAGTGGTGGTTAGGCAAAACCTCCTAGAGGACTCACCCTCTCCACTTAAACTTCTTTCTGCCTAGACAACAGACAGAAGGTCTTGCCCTGGCTACCAAAAGCCCAAGGATACAAAAGAAGAGATACCAGATCATTGATATTCTTCTGCACCATCCCTCTTTCCTACCCAGTCCTTCAAGGAGTAACAGAGGAAGATGTTATCTTTCCATCTCCACCTTATTTAACCCCTCAGGTGGAACAACAGCAGCCACTGGCAACTCTGCAACACACAGCCCCATTGTAGGCAGGGGGAGGGGGATCTGCTCCAGGGACACAAAGCTAACTGGGGCTGCCACCTGAGTCTGTCATCCTGACCTTGTGCACATTTGAACCAGTCAATGACCAAGGAAATCAACCCTATCACTTTGGTCCTTTGTTATCAGTGACCTTTATAACTGGAGAACTCAGAATTCTCCCTTTTCAGCCAATCTCAGAGATCTAATCAATCTCTTGGAAACGATCTTCTTCATCCACCAGCTCACTTGGGATGATTTTCAACAACTTTTGTGGTTTCTTTTCACCACAAAGAGAGGAAGAGAGTCCAGATGGAGGCCAGGAAGCTTATTACTAGCCCCACAGGGGAGCCCACCAGTAACCAAGCAGCTATCGATGCTAGTTTCCCCCTAACTCACCCAGACTAGGATTTTAACACTGTTGAAGGTAAGAGGAGGCTCTTGGTCTGCTATTAGGCTCTTCTGGCAGGTCTCAAGATGGCCACAACACAACCCACAAATTTGATTATGACGTTAGGCAGGGAGAAAATGAAAGCCATGCAGCTTTCTTAGAGAGGGTCGTGGAAGCATTCTGACAATACACTCCCATGGACCCTGAATCACCAGAACAAAATCAGCAGTAGCTCTAGCTTTTATTAACCAAGCATCACCAGATATCAAGAGAAGGCTCCAGAGAGAATGAGAGGTTAGGAGGGAAAAGAGCTGAGGTACTAGTGATGGACAGAGAAGGCTTAATGGAAGAGAGACTGCAGAAAGAAGCGATAGGAGACAAAGCAAAAGACTGGACTGGCAAAGATACTGTTGCACTACAGCCAAATCAGAAGATGTAGGTATACAAAGAGCTCCAAAGAAGAGATAAGGGGGCACCAACAGATTAGAATACCCCCCCCAACACCACACATGAGAAACACAATGTGGCTTAGGACAGCAGAGTGCCACTGTCTGGATATACAAGGAAGGGTCTATCAAACCTTGTCCTTAGAATGAAGATTAGTGGACAGTGTTCACATCCCCTTCCTGAGCCCAGGGTAACCCTAAAAGTGGAGAGAACCCACAAGTTTCCTTGTTGACAGACAGAGTGCAACGTTAAACCTGAATGTCCATACCCTATCTTAGGGAGAGATTTGTTGACAAAAATAAGGGCACTACTACATTTCTCCCCAGAAGGAGTCAAACTATTAGATTCAGAAGGGAAGCTAATTCATGTCCTGACCACCACTTTAGCTGAAGAGTACTAGTTGCTTGAGCCTCATCCCACCTCAGAAAATGAAATAAGTACTTGGCTAGATTTCTTCCCCAATGTTTTGGCAGAGACAGAAAGAGACAGGATGGCTAAACATTGGACCCTAATTTGAACTGAGCTCAAGCCAGGGCCTGAACCTGTACATGTCTGACAGTACCCTATGTCTTTGATTGCTAAGGAAGGTATAGCCCCCCATATTAGGAGCCTAATAAATGAGGAGATTCTGAGACCATGTCAATCAGTCTTGAACACCCCCCTTGTGTCAGTCAAGAAGCCCAAAACTAATGATTATAGACTGGTACAAGACTTAAGATAGGTAAACAAACAAATTATGAATATCTACCCAACAGTCCCTAATCCCTATACATTTCTGAGTGCAGTTCCTCCTGAGTGCCAATGGTATATGGTACTGGATTTAAAAGATGCCTTCTTCAGTTAACCTTTGGCACCCAACAGCCAAGACTTTTTTACCTTTGAATATCAAAATCCTGAGCTTGGGATTAGCAAACAGCTGACTTGAACTCAGTCTACCCCAGTGATTTAAGAACTTGCCTACCATATTTGACGAGCCTTCCATGAATATTTGAGTGATTGTAAAACCCAGCACCCTGACCTGACTCTTTTGCAGTATGTAAATGACCTTCTGGTGGTAACAGAGCCAAGCAAGAATGCCTAAAGGGAACTTAAGACCTCTTGGAGGCCCTGGGAAATTTGGACTAACAAGCCTCTACTAAGAAAGCTCAACTCGGCCAACTACAGTGACCTACCTAGGAAATCTTTCAGGCACCAATTGTCTTGAACTCAGCTACTCTGTTGCCTGATCCAGATCTCAAAGGCCAACTGAATGACTGCTCAGACATCCTGACCCACATCCAGGAGACAATGCCACATCTTTAAGATACCACTCTAATGGATTCAGAGACCACATGGTTCACTGATGGTAGTTGCTTCATTCCAATGGACAGATGTTTGCTGGGGCAGTGGTAGTCTCAAACACTGAAATCATATGGGCAGAGCCACTCCTGGCTTGAACATTAGCACAGAAAGCTGAATTAATAGCTCTAACCAAGACATTAGAGTTGGGAAAAGATAAGAGACTTAACAACTACACAGTCAGCCAGTATGTATTCACTGCTACTCATATCCATGAAGCTATTTACATGGAGAGGCCTTCTGATGGCAGAAAGAAAGACTACCAAAAATAAAGAGGAAATCCTCTACCTACTAAGGGCTCTATGGGAACCTAAAAAGCTGGCCATCATTCACTATCAAAAGAGCATCAGAAGGAAACAGATTCCATCTCAGAGGGCAGCAACAAGGCAGATGAAACAGCAAGGTGGGTGTCCCTAGAAATTGGGTCCCTCATGCCCTTGACTGCTTTAGACCCAGGAGAACCTACACTCCCTGATCAGCCTAATTATACTACAGAAGATGTGATCTAGGCGAGAAACCTGTTCATGTCTCAGTGTCATAAGGGATGGTGGAGGACAGAAGACTGCACACTAATTGTATCAGAGAAAATAGGTTTATAAATACTGAAACGTATCCATTGTTTTTCATACATGGGAGCCTGGAGAATGCAGGACTTAGTCCACTAGTCCTACATCATAATTAGAGATGCCAATTAGAAAATACTTGAAAATTTTAAGAACCGTAAGTCTTGTCAGTTGAACAATGTGGTTGCCAGTGAGAAGAACCCTGGTACTTGATAGTGGGACACCAAGCCAGGAGGCTATTGGGAAACAGACTTCGCAAAAGTAAAACCTAGAAAATTTGGATACAAATATTTGCTGGTGTTCATAGATACCTTTTCAAGACAGACTGAGGCTTTCTCAACTAAGCATGAGACCGCTCAGATGAATGAAAAGAAACTGCTAGAAGAATTTCTTCCAAGGTACAGCATTCCTAGGCTTATAGGGTCAAACAATGGAACCTGCATTTGTGTTCCAGGTATGTCATGGATTAGCTAATATTCTGGGGATGGATTGTAAACTTCATTGTGATTATAGACCCCAGAGTTCAGGACAGATAGCAAAGAGACCTTAACTAAATTGACCTTGGAGACTGACAATGACTGGATAATTTTTCTCCCCTTCATCCTTTATAGAGTATGGAACTCTCCATACCAGATGATATTCACCCCTTTTGAAATTATGTTTGGTTCACCTCTCCTCCTGCCACTATCCGCAACCTACAGGGAGAGGTTATTGCAAAAGCAGATGATCCCCAATTATTGGACTACTTTGAAGGTGTCCAACGGTACACAAATAAATTTGGCCTAAACTTTGTGCTCTCTATGAAACAGGTCCACCTCTGGAACCCCACTGATTCCAGCCAAGATTGGATCCTATTCAAGAGGATCTCACTGGAAAGGCTCCTATGCTTGCCTTCTGACAACACCTATTGCCCTGAAGGTTGACAGAATTGCAGCATGGATTCATCATACTCACACTTGAATTGCAGATCCATTTTCAATTGAGGATGAACCAGATCATAGGAGAGAAAAGAAGAGGAGGGCTATCAGGCACCCTTCCAAAACGTTGAAGCTCAAGTTACAGCAATTCTGATGATTTACAGGGATCCTGATGATGAGTCTCTCCACTGTATGTACTGCAGAACCCAAGCCCCAAGGACACCATGAGGACTGTGATGACAATCCTGACCCCCTTTAAAATGTGAGCTTCAGGAAATCCCATGATTGGACCTTCTAGTTACCAGAGAAAAGAGGGAATGAGAGACCAAATTTTGGGTTCAAACTCCGTCTTAGAGCACCTGACCTAAGTCTGAACTCAGGCAAACTAACAAGCTGGTACCTAGCATTGGTTTCCAAGTTACCCCATGTCTTAGTGTTTTACTGCTGTGAACAGATACCATGACCAATGCAAGTCTTCTAAAGGACAACATTTAATTGGGGCTGGCTTACAGGTTCATATATTCAGTCCATCATCATTAAGACTGGAACAGGGCATCATCCAGGCAGGCATGGTGCTGGGAGAGCTGAGAGTTCTATATCTTCATCTGAAGGATGCTAGCAGAATACTGACTTCGAGGCAGCTAGGGTGAGGGTCTTAAGCCTGCACCCACAGTGATACACCTACTTCCATAAGGCCACACCTCCTAACAGTGCCACTCCCTTGGCCAAGCATATACAAATCATCACACACCCAACAAAACCCGAGTCTAGCTCCAGTTTTTAGGCTAACCCCATCAAGACTTGTGTCTCCAGGTTAATCATTCCACAACCAAATTTAGTGTTTAGCACCAATTTCCAGGTTAACCCCAACAAGCCTGCCCTCTTCCTAACAACCACCAATTAGCAAGAAATCAGAAGTCAAGTTCATGGTTTGACCTCCAACACCAGCCAATTATGCTAAAGTCCACAGTTTAACACCAATTAGACTCTTGCCAGGCTAGAAACACTCACTCCTCGCTTGCTGCTTTTTATAAAACTTTGTCTCGATGAGTGATGAGTATTTAGGGCTTTTTCTCCACCTGAACCATCCTGTGGGAGTTGGTGAGGTAAGCCTGAGCTAGCTCAAATAAAGACCCTGGTGTGACTGCATCAGATCAGCTCCTGACTGGTCTTTAAGGATTACAAACACTTCCTTGGTAGTATAGTACCAATAATTCAGGTCAAGAAACTGATGTCTGTAATTGAGTATCCAGGATGAATGACAGCAGACAAGTAAAGATAACAATCACTAAGATGAGAGTATATAGCAGTATCTACTCCAGCACATCTTCAGCACAGACATTTTACAGATCTTCAAAAATAAAGTGAAGGACAAAATCTGATACCAGGCCCAAAGAAAGATCTTATTAGGACAATGGAAACCAGTTGTAACTTGCATCTCTACAGCATACTCCCCTTCCTAGATCAACCACAGCCTTTTCATAAATATGTGACAAGAAGGAGGTAGCAACAGCAGAAGGCAAAATCTCACAAAACAGGGTCCCCATGTCATTTGACTCTTTCTAAAAAATTTGGAAATTGCTGCCTTAAAAAAAAAATCAAGTCTTTTCTCCCAGGTAAGTGATTTTTTTTTAATTGTACTATCAATATCTGATTGAGCATATTTCTATTCCCTCCAGATTTAATGTTTTCAGTCTGCAATACATAAAAAGATGCTAATGGTTGATTATGCTAGGAAGACTCCTCCAATAATGCCACACTTCTTGATGCTACATTCAAAAGGAAAATAGTGGCTCTTGGAATGTTAAATAAAAAAGATGAATAGTAGAAAAAAATCACTGTCTGACAAGGTGCAGAAAATGCATTTAAAGAAGTCTGAATCAGCCAACATCCAAAGCAGCCAGCTCATCTTTGAAGAACAGAACACGACTTATGTGTCAGTCGTTATACCTAAGACTAAAAGGGGAGGAAGACTCCTACATGAACACCAATGGGCAGTGAAGATCAAAAGATTCTTCCCTGGAATAATAGGTTCAAATTTCAACTTTTGATCATGGTAAATGATATTATCTTTGTTGAGAATTTTTAAGTGTATATAATATCCCCTACTAAATGACTATAAACTGCTCCTGAAGACACTATACCTAAGAGAAAAATAGTTCAACAAAAAAGTTTCCTTTAAATTGACAATTAACACATTTCACTGAAGCCCATTATTCCTACAAGATATCAAATTTATATATATATATATATATATGAAATCAATATATAAAATATACCAATTAAAATATCAAGTCAACAAAGGAAGCAAGCATATATAAGTAACAAAGAATAAATTGAAGGTTAATAAGTGCAGGTTATATTTAAAATGTAATAAACTGGAATCTCATAGCACTTAACATAAGAGAAAAGAGAAAAGGTGATGATTGGTGAAGATGGGTTGCAATTGTCAGTCTTGGAAAATATGTTTTTCTTTCTTTATTATTTTATTGACAACTAATTTTTAATAATTTAGACTAGATTTAAATATAAAACTGTTAACACAGAAAAATAAATTATTATAGCAAAAGTTAAGTAGGAGAGTCTTTAAGAACACATTGACATATCTGCATGAACACACACATACACTACACTACACACACACACACACACACACACATTTTGGCGAAAAAGCAGTTATACAGAATAAAAGGCAGTTGCTTGAAAACAAATAGTAGAGCTTTTCCAGAATAATTTCCTGGATAGTTGTGTGAGCTAAGACTTAGGAAAAACTCACAGAAGAATATTCAGTTTACCCTACGGAGCCTTCTTTCCTCAGTGACGAGAAAACTACAGAGTGGCAAAAACTCAACCTGGCCTGGCCCTATGGGTCAGACCTTGTCATCACAATTAGTTCTGTGATTTGCTGAATTGACACTTCATGAAGAAGTTGTATGTCCAAAGAGTCCAACTGTGACAAACAAGTGTCCTTACCTCAGCCTTATCTCTTGATGGACACGTGCACAGTGACCCATCCTCCACACTTGCAGAAAGAATCAATTATTGCCACCCTTTCTTTAAAAACAACTCAGTTAAAGCTTGGCTGAGGTTATAGATGCTTCCTGCAGTCTCTACAGGGAAACTGGTTTTCATTACTCCAATTTCCAGATCACAAGAGTAGAGGCATAGACTGTGTGTATTCAAGAATACTATAGCTGGCATTGAGTGGAGGTAGTGTAAGGACAGCTTACCAGGAAGTTCATGTGAGCAAAGAGACAGATGTAGGCAAGACAGAAGGTCAGTAGAAACTTTAATTCTGAAAAATGTTATTATAAAATAATTTTGTGTTAATTTTTCTTCCTGTAAAAAGAAATTCCAGAAAAATAAAAGCAGCTTATGCAAAAAGTTAAAAGATAATAAGTAGTAAATTTTGCCATCTCTAAAGATACAAAGGTGTTGCTGTGTCTGTCTCTGATTTCTGTAGAATGTAAAGGGCAGTTATTACTACTATATTGCTATTTTAAAATGGAAAAAATCTATCAGTTCTATAAAAAATAAAAAAAACAATCAAAACACATCATTGTCTCCAAGAAACATAGGTCTCTGGATCAAAACAAGAGGTCTTGTACTTATAATTTAAGCATTTTCAAATGACTGTAAACTCTGAGTGGGGAGTTTAACTAAAACCAGAAAAGCATATTTCCAAGTATCGCAGTACTCAGTGCTTAGGGATAAACAGAGGTGTGGGTGACTTAACAAGTGCATTTTTGTTTTAACCAGTGAATCTGTGACATGAAAGCATAATAATATTGTTATACTTGTTTGACTCATGGTATCCACATCAGGTATTTCTCAACTACCAGGAACTACAGCTCCAGGGGTTGCATTCTATATGGCTTCTATAGATACCTTCATGCACACACACACACACACACACACACACACACACACACAGAGAGAGAGAGAGAGAGAGAGAGAGAGAGACTTTGAAAGAATTTTAAAAATGGAACAGGAATAATTAACATTAAGGGTGTTTTAAAAAGCCTTAAGGAATCTTTATTTTATATTTTATTTAAATAAGTGTAACATGAGTATATGTATGTGTACATGTACACAAATAATGAAAATGCTCCCCACAAGAGCCATAGACTTTCTAACAAAACCACCGATACTAGGGATAAGAAATATTTTTCCCAGGTGTTGGCTAGGAAAGACCAAGAGACTCTCAAAACAATATAGGCTCTTGTTGTTAGCCTTGGTTGCCTCTCAGAAGTCGAAGGTAAGTCTGTATTGCAGAAGACATCAGACACATCAGATGCAAGACTCAATGTTTTAACTTAAATTGACCTGAAAGCTTACTTCTTGGGGTCTAGCTTTCATAATACCAGAAAGTGTTATGCATGCCAACAAGTAACTTAAACAATCAATAGTCCTACCTATCATTGATGCCCATGAACCACAGCAAAGAGCATCAGGACAATATATCCCCCAAAGTGCAATAGTGGCACTTATCTCTTGGTTTTAAACAATAGCTGTTTAAAAGGACTTAAGACCAACAAGAGGATCAAAATCATTTCTGGTACAGGAAACATAGCCAACTACCTGAAGCCTTTTGATGTCAGAATCTTAGAGGAGAAGCTATTCATGCTATTTTCTTAAAGCAATATAAGTTCTAACTATTTTCCAAAGCATATCCTTACATCCATAGATAAGTGCAACTCTCAGCTCTCATTAAAGATTCTTCTCTTTACAATAGATGGAGACCATCACAAAAAATCACAACTGGTCAAAATGCAGAGGTCACCTGTTAATAGTGTGCACACTTCCAACAGATACACCTACAACACAACTCTTGCACCTAAGGCTCAGGGAATATCAAAGAAAAGGGACAGAAAGATTTTAAGTGGACTGGGAAGTCAGATTTAGATTGTACCTTCTAGAGATTATAGGGAAGCTTCATCCATGTTATTTCATCAGTACAACTACCTAAACAAGACCTGAATAATGACAATACCAATAGACATGCTAACATGGAAGGGGATTAGCACATGGCCCCACCCTTACAAAGTACTATAGACAACTAATGACTGCTAGAGAGGGAGATTTAGTATTTCCCAGGGATGAGCTTTCTAATTGGTTATCTAGTAACAAATAGTCATCTCTGTAATCCTATACACATTACCAACATTAAACAGACTCAACAGGTTGTATACATATTCATGTAGTATGTATGTATGTATGTATGTATGATATATGTATGTATGTATGTATGTATCCAAGGTCTCTGTCTCATCCTGAAGATGCCTCCCACCTCCTCATCCCTGTCAGTTGCAGATTTTCATTTATTTTCGTGGCTGTCTAGCCATCTCTCCTCTCCTTCCCCACACCAAATCCTGAATCCCCCATTCCCCTGGACATTTGCCCTCCCTCCCAGTTCCCTCCTTCCATCTTTTTAAAAGCAAGCCAAGCTTACTCTTGTATAGAACAGACTCAGTGAGTTCTTATGGACAGAAGGTAGATTTTGACCTTGTGCAAATGAGAACATCTTTTTGAATGAAGGCATGAGGCTGCACATCAAATAGGTAGCTAACTGGGTATCTCTGCCTTGGAAGTAAATGGTAATGCTGAGTGGACCTCAGGTGCAATCTGTCCCAAGTGTTTCATGGTTCTTCTATTCTGTTCTAAACTTTGCCTAATTGTTTAGTGTTCTCAAGTAAGTCACAAAGCATATTAGATATTAACAGTTATTCTATTGTTAGATAATGATATAAATGAAGAACCCCAGTCACAATTTTTACTGTCTAGCACCAGTACAAATTTTCTTAGCCTAAATTATTTTGTTCATTTTAATGCATGACCCTCATATTACTTAGTTAGGTGCTATCAAATCTAGAGTCTAGAGATATAATTGTGACTTTGAGAGCACCAGGAGTTCTGAGTTTTCATTTTGGTCTTTTTATTCATGCTTTATAATCTCTCCTGTTAGTATACAATAGTTAGAATGAAGACTCCTTAGCTAATGGTCAGCCTGGAACATGATGTGCCCATAATGAATGTCCTTCTCATATTCCAAAGCCATTTGACAATCTCCCAGTTTCTAAAACCCAGAGAAGAGTGAAGATATTTTGTCTACAGGGACAATTTTTCATCTCAAATAAGAGTGTCAAGACCTTTGCTGTTTTGGATTCTAGCCAAGTTCCGAGTTTTGGCCAAGAACTAAACTCTCTCTCCTCTCTCTCCTCTCTCTCTCTCTCCTCTCTCTCTCTCACACACACACACACACACACACACACACACACACAGAAGAGAGAGATGAGAGAGAGAGAGAGAGAGAGAGAGAGAGAGAGAGAGAGAAAAGATGAGGATACATAAGGTAGTGAAATCATTTTCTTTGTAGGTCTATAGCTCAATATGGAATCTTACTGTGGATGGCCAGTAGATAGTTTCCTTCACTGGACAAAGTTTTTTTGTGAGGCTTGGTGGACTAAATACCTTTGTATCATTACAAAGACAGAGAAATCTCAAAACTGAAAAAAAAAAATGAAATCCGCTTTACTTAATGCGGACCTCTCTCTCTGGTGGGCAGGTCCTCTGTGTCCAAAGATAATTAGCACTTTATAATGCTAATTATTATAATTATGTCTGAGAAAAAAATCATTAGGGGGTAAGTCCGTTCAGTGATTTTCAATTGCCCCTTCTATTTAAAAATAAGGTCATTTTTCTATGAAATAGCTTTAGGAGCTCAGAGCAGAAGGAGGGTTATAGAAAATTCTGTGTAGATTTAGACCTGAATTTTTCAAGTTCTTTTAATTCCATGATGCCATGGGAAGGGATCAGGGAAACAGTAAAGATGTTTAGTCTAGAAGCCTGGAATAGAGGCAAGAAGAGCAAATGTTTCTCTAAGCTAACCATCAAATGGACACTTATTGAATGTTCATTGTGTGCCTGGCCCTGAGCTCCTGTGTTTCATCTTTTTACATTATCATAAACTTTCTTGTTGATGAAATAAGATACTTTCCATTTTTACTTAGATATGGAAGTAAATTTCTCACAGATTATCCAGCAGCCATGTTTCTTGAATAAGGAGGGAATTAATGAAGGTGAATGAATTTGACTATTACTGGTGGATTAGAAAAGAAAAAGTCGTGAGTATAGGACTATAGAAGCAGTGAGTAAGACAAGGGCTTAGTGAATTTTTTAGAATGAAAATGTCAGCTAAAGGTTCATATGTATTTAAACTTGTCCCCAGTTGGAGAGCTACTTGGATGGTTTCAGGTGATGTGGCCCTTGACTGAAGAATAATGTCACTGAGGATGAACTTTGAGGATATTTTAAAAGCCACACAAATTCACTATTAGTTTTTATTCTTTGCTGCTTGTGGTTCAAGATGTGAACTATACCTGCTACCCTGCCTGCCTATTGCCATGCTTCCTCACTGAATGGTGATGGACTTGCATCATGCTCATCCATTAGTTGCCTGGATGTGATATTTTATCATACAGATAGAACAGTAACTAATATAGGAAGTAATGTCTTGTGCTTATGGTGACTCACCATGCAATTTGGTCATGTAATTCTCATAATGAAAATGAGGACATCTTCATTGATTTGGCTTACTTTTCAAAATACTCAGTCAACAGAAGATATCCTCTGTCATATTGTCACAGTTAATTTTAGTGGGATAAATTCAGATATTTCATTCAACCACTAAAACCTTGGTGGTTATAAAGGTTCTTTCTGGATAAGACTTAGGTTATGATAAACTCTCTGATAGGCATCTAATCTCCATTCTCTTTCTTGTTTCTCAAATATGTCCTTCTAGCCACATGTCCCCCTGGCACCCTCCAACAGAACAAACAATCCATCTTGGAATCTTGTTCGAAGGTCTCTTCTTCAGTGCATCCTTCTCTCTGAGACAGGAAGATGTTCTGGATCCAGGAGGATGGGTGCTATTAAATCATAGCCATACTTGGGGGCAGTTTGAGTATAAGGTCTATGTTGTATAGCCCAAGGGTTAATGGAGATCAAAAGCCATGTTAAGGCATCATCTGGAGATGGAACTCTTGCCCCAAGAAGAATGAAACTAGTTATGTAGGTTAAACATGCAGTGACCAAAAGCAAGAAGTAAACAGATGGCTATGAAAAACACCTAAAAGATAAACAGTCAGATAACTATGGCAAGGTGCTCATCTTAGAATTTCACAAGTCATCTCTTGTTTTGTTATTTATTCTCAAGAGTCACTAGTGTATTTGGTGATATTCTTAAGGTTTATTGTATGTCTTGTGTGTCCTGATTTAGTGATGTCAAATCAATATTTTTCATTTAGTATAGTACAGGTTCAACCTTGGGTATCTGCCTGAACTTTAGTGCCTAGTGGATTTGACGATCTACTGCTGCAAGAGCATTTAGCTATTTCTATATTATTAGGTTAATGCATTTTTAATTTGTGAGTTCCAGAGATAGTCTTTTGGAGTTAATATGACCGCTATCCTGCACCTGAACTGATAGTGAGAGTAAGGCCAAAAGCCACTAACAATGAAATAGATTCTGTTCTTTTGGATTGGGTCAGAAAGGTATATAATGATAAAAATATAGACTGGTGATTAAACTCTATTTTGGAAAGGATGACTCCTAAGGTATGTTTCTGTCTGCTTGGTTGGGATATAAGAAATATGCTCAGTTCCTACAAAGAATGTCCTTGGTAGTTAAGCAGATGGAAAAAGAAAATTTGACTTGTGAAATGCTTTTAACATAGCCTAGAAAGGTGCAGGCCATAGCTACCACCATAAGTAGATTAAGGCACCTACAGAAAAGGGAAATATAGAGGATAGCTGAGCCTGGGTGAGAAGCCTTGACTAGAATTGTGGCCTAGATCTCCACTGAACACATTTACAATCACTTTGAAGTTGAATCTGTTTAATGTTCAAAGAAATAAATCTTTTTAACCACAAAGGAAGTAGAGATGAAGAATGTAAAATAACATGAAGAATACTGCTAGATGGTCAAGAGGACCTGACCATGGCCACACTTACCATACTGATGAGAAAAATCAACAATGAGAAGAAAACAATAGAGCAGCAGACCTGGCTTAAAGAAAAGTTTACCCATTAGGGAAGGTATCAGGAAGATAACAGGATGTTGGACCATGGAGGCAAAGAATCTGAGTATTATAGATGCTCCCAGAAGATACTCATGCTGTAGATGTAGATATGGCCAAGATGTTTCAGTTGCCTGGTAATATCATTGAGGGAGGTGCCCTTTACCAAGAGGTAAAGGATGTGTCTTGTGATTAGGTAAAGTCCAGGGAACTTAGTTTGAACCTAAGAATGAGCATAACAGACTCAGGCCTGAAGGAGGCATTTAACAACTGGAGACAAAACATTATCCAGAGTTGCATTAATTTATTCAGAAACAAACAAATCAGACTTGGCAGAATTATAGAACATGTTAACATTATATGTATGGTCTTTAAGAGAGGAGTTATAGGATGAGACACAGAAAAAAGTGGACACAATCATTGTATGATCACTTTCCATGAAGGAGATTTTGAAAGAAGAAACAGGAGTCTAGGGTAACAGGTTTACAAGGTTTATGTATCTGATGTGGACACGAGAAAAGGAACTATGGGGTCCTAGTTGGTTCTTTAGTATTTTATCTCAAATGTTTTCTTTAAAATGGAATTTTACCTAGGGAAGATAAACCTAGTTAGTGATTTCTCAGAGTTAAATACCCATTTTAAGTAATTAGCAACTGATGGAACTCCCTTTAGAAACTGGTTAATGTAGCTATCTAAATGACTTCTTTGGTAGATCTTTAGGAAAACTGGGGCTCCTAACAGGACTGAGTCAGCATGAGAATCCTGGTAGAGACCAAGTAGAAATTGGTAAATTTTCTCTTCAGTTATATGTAGTGGGTGTTTCAGGCTATTCATGCACAGGTATATTAATTTTAAGGGCATCAGAGGCTTCTTGGAGGCTCTTGGAGCTCTTAGGAGGCTTATGAGGAATCTTTTGGATCCTGTAAATTTTTTGTGTACCTCCTGCTGGGATGGATTTAGATCTTGGTGACCACGGTGATGATCCTCCTCCTGAAGAATGTACACTGTGCAGTGTCTGCTCTCTGGGTTCTCCCCGGCCTCTCTGCTCAGCAGGGAATGGTGATTTAAGAGAATTATAGGATTCTTTTAGCAGTATCAATCATTTTCTAGGCCCCGACTACCTTCAGCAGGAGCAGTCCTCTTAGCCCCTTTATCTTCATCAGCTTTGGCCATGACTGCAGAACACTCAGAAAGTCAGTTACACTAGTCTTGAAGAAGAAAGAGTTGAAAGTTGTACTGATGTATAACATTTATACCAAGGGTGACCAAATCAAACTGTGTCTTTGAATGAATATTGATTCTATACTCAGCTTGTTAAACAGGAAAAAGCTTTACAAACTTGGCAGATATCATAAGTAATTATTCATCTTGCTAAAACATATATTTTTTTTTATTTTAAAAGTGGTCATGTACATTTTACCAAGAGTTAGTAAATAAAAAAAAAATATTGTAAAGAAACTCCAAGATTCCACATATGAAGCACTGAAAGCTTCAAATGATATTGTTTAAATATCTAACCACAACACAATAGACAGATGTGCTAATAGTTCTAGAGACAATTTCTTAAATAAAAAGTTTAAGATAATTTTTTTTAGATTTAAGTCGTATGAATTAAGATGACTTTAAGCCAAACTTTCATGAAAACTTGATACCTACATGACAATGTGAATCAAACCTTAATGGAGGACTTATCATGTACACATATGACATAACATGTGTAAAGGGGACTCACAGAAACATAAATACTGAGGGAGCTGAAGGAAATTGTAACCCCATAGGAAGAACATTATCAACTAACCGAACCCCCCCAGAGCTCTCAGAGACTAAACCACCGACTACAGAGTACACATGGAGGGATCCATGGCTCCAGATACATATGTAGCAGAAGATGGTCTTATCTGACATCAATAGGAAGGAAGGCCCTTGGTCCTGTGGAGACTTGATGCCCCAGCATAGGGAGATGCTAGAGCAGTGAGATGGGAGTAGGTGAGTGGGTGGAGGAGCACATTGTTAGAGACAAAGGGGTGGGGGATGAAATGGGGTTTTGTGGAGGGGCAACCAGGAAGAGTGATATCATTTGAAATGTAAATGAATAAAATGATTAATAAAATAAATATACTGCTACACAAAGGTAAGTTAGCAATTAGACAAAGTACTACACTAACACATTTACCAGTTTAAAGGGAATTTGAATTTAGGTTTATAATAATGAAATGAATTAAGATCACCATTGATTTGGTCAAATTTGAAACCTTTTATTGTTTCTGTAATTCCCACTGCAACTTAGATTTTAAAATGTCTTTCTTTTATATCTTTTTCTCAGTACCAAGTATGTACTCAGTTTGATAATTAACTCTTGTATCTCTGTACTTTAGCTACGATGGACTTGAGATGGCAAACCCAAGCAATTGTTTTTCATAGGAAAATCATCAGAGGATAAAAAGAACAGATAGTTAGATTCAGATAAAAAGCTTCTATATTTGTGTGTATAGGAATGGTGCATTCAGACAGTAAGTGCTTGCCACGAATGTATGAAGACCTGAGTTGATTCTCAGAATCTACATTTTAAAATCCATGTACTAAGGAACATGTGTGTAGACCCAGCACTGGAAAGGCAGAGATAGATAGATCTCTGAGCCTCACCAATCAGTTTTGTCAAATCTTAAGTTGCAGATAAATATGAGCAACCCTGTTTCAAAAAGCAAGTGACAGTCCCAGAAGAGCAACACTCATGGTTGACTTTTGGCCTCTACATGGACATACACACAAACAACCATGCACATTTACATATACATATATACGTATGCACATACATGTAAAAAATTACAACAGCAGCAGTAGCAACAACCATAGACCTTGAAGATAGCTTAGCACCTAAATCAGATTCCTAGAACCTCATAAAGAACAAAACAAACAAACAACAAAGACAAAACCAGATGTGGCAGTGCACATCTGTAATCCTAACATTTCTATGAAAAGATAGGAAATGGAGCTGGAAACATTACCCAGAAGTTCATCCAGCTATCATTTAGTACAAGACAAAGCTACAAAATAAACCAGAAAGATTCTGCCACAAAACAAGATGAATTACTTCTCTGAGTTGTCATCTGACTTTTACACATGTACCATGCCAACTATACTCACATACAAATCTACATACAGTACACATGCGCGCGCACACACACACACACAGAGAAGAGAGAGAGAGAGAGAGAGAGAGAGAGAGAGAGAGAGAGGGAGAGAAAACAAATGAAAAATATTTTATATTGAAAAGTCATACAAAAACACAAAACAAAAATGTCAAATTGTAGATACAGCTAAGAGGTGCACAGCGCTTCAGACAAAATAACCCACAGGCATTTATGTGACATCAATAATTGTGAACTCTAATGAAAAAGTCAAAGAACATATAATTACATTTAATTACACTGCACCCTTAATAAAAAAAATAAATAAATAAACAACAGAAAGGGCCAAAGGATAAGTTTGTAGGCTTGGCTAAAGATGTAAATCTGGTAATGTTAGTAGAAAATAACCAGGCAGAGAAATGGAATTGAGGCCCATTTAGATTGTAGGGAGAGACTTTCCAGAGATTTCGTAGGATCTGAGGGTCAAATTTATACAAGTCTTTTAGGATATATCCTAATGGTAAGTCTGAAGGGATAGGAGAGAACGAGCCTACCCATAATGAGTGAGAGGGTGTTCCTCTGGCCTTGGCTGCTATCCCTAAAACACCACCTTACAGTTATTATTGCTGATGCTTTGTATAATAATAACCTTCAGTGATCCTGACTTTGACCATAACCACTGCAAGACCTGATGCTCAGGACTTGCTAGGCAGCAACTAAAATATTAAGTATCTTATAGAAACAATCTTATTAGATATTCCTAAAACACACTATTAATTCAACTTTACATTTTTAAAAAGTGAGGGCCAAAGAGGCTAAATAATTTACATGTGAAGATGTGTCTTAATATACGTGGTAAACACTGCTGTTACTAAGAAACTGTCTGCCAGTGAGGAGGAACTGGCCTTTCATCTCTCTGAGATGAGCAGTTGCCTTTCTGTTTAATGGTTTCTTAAAAATCCCCTTGTGACAAGCTCCAGAGGACAAATAATTTATTTCTTGTGGTGTATGGCTCTCTAAATGAATTAATTGATGGGCATCCCATTGTCATTTTGAGGGATATGGAAATAAAACAGGCAGGAGATGCTCTCTACCAAACTAATTTGTGCTATAAGCACATAAATAATAAGTATCTTTAAAAGTGAAGTGTATTTACCAGCTCATCTGTTTTTCTTCGAATCCAAGAACCTGTGTCTTTGTGCTGTCAGCTGAGAAGTTTGATTGTGGTTTTTAAGTATTTAAGTAGAATTAAATAGTAATTATTGTTGGGGGAGAAGAAGGAGAAAAATAATTCTTTCAACTTCCCTTACCCTGTTCACTCCAGGAAGAATAGGATGAATACGTACATCATGAAGATGATAGCCCAGCAAGAGCCACTTGCCCCCCTTTTAGGATCCCTTAGATAAACATCATTTTCTTAGAATGTTTGCTATTTGCGTTTTCACGGTAGTGGCATTTATGTTGACAGTGCAAAAGTAATGGCAGCTCAGCACAAACTGAGACAGCATACACCAATGTATTAGTAATAAATACAGTCTAGACTGCTGTTTACTTGTGGGGGGTAAAAGGCAGTTGCATCCAAGGAAGTCCTTAGTGAGATAGTGAAAATTATTAATTCTGCTCAACCTTAAACCTGCATGCAAGAAATTTATTGTTTAGGTCATGTAAAGTTCTTCTGGTAAATGCTTCATGGCGACAATCATTTCTGGGCTAAGCACTCATGTAATAGTTGAGACACCAACAGGACTAATCCTTTTGTTATAGGACCAGAGTCTTTACGTGAAAGGCAGACAGACAGACAGGTAGACAGGCAGACAGGCAGACAGACAGACAGATACTAATGTCTAGTCCAAGTATTTTCAGACATTTTCTTGCAGATAAAGAATGGAAGGCTGTGACTCCAAGGAAAACAGCCAATGGTGTTCTCAACAGGTGATAAAATTAATGCTTTTAATGGACTGTGATTGACACAACCAAATATGTCAAAAGTTAGTATTCCTGTATAGCTCCAAAAAAATCAATATTATCACATGACGAATGTAAGATTTCTTACCCAATGATTAATGAGTACAAGATATATTTAAGTGCAGGATCCAATACTCTATTTTAATGTAACAAAGTACAGGTTCTTCATTTCAGATTTCATACTGTAATAAATGCACATACCACCACGACTGGCTGAGCTCTGAGTGGATACTAAGATGTATCCACAATTCTCTGCAAAGCTTGATAGGTAGCTCTCTACCCAAGCTCCGTGTCTGTGTTGTATAATTAAGAGAACCAACTATTTTGTTGTTGATGTGGACATAAGACAGTTGTAAAGTGATAAATATACCAGTCCTGTCAACAATTTGGCATTTAGAAAATGTAGTTACTGGGTACTATTTTTATTAACAAATGTTTATCATTATTTTAAAATCAATTGCTATGTAAATCTTTATTATTCTCAGCTTTGATTTATGATTTGATATGTATTAGTCTTTGTCTAACACATGAGTGAAACTCTGGGGCCTCAGACTTCCAAGAACATACAGGTTCTGAGACGACTGAGAGTTGCTGGCATGGGGAGTGTCCCTTGGCATCTTGACTGCTGCAAGATACCTTTCTGCAGAGTATTTCTTAATTATGAAAACTCTTAAAATCTGAGCAAGCATTTTCTATAACTAGTGGTGTGTATAAACATATGTGCTTGTGTGTGTGTGTTGTGTGTGTGTGTGTGTGTGTGTGTGTGTGTGTGTGTGTGTGTGTGTGTGTGTGTGTGTAGGGGTATGTGTGCCACAGTATGTGTAGAGATCAGAGAACAACCTTGGGTGTCTGTCACCACCATGCACCTCATTGGAGACAGAACTGTTTTCTTTTGTTCTCTGACCTTTCAGTTTCCAGATATTCTCTGTGCCCACATTCCACAGTTCCACAGGGACACTTAATTATAGGCATGTAATTTCATTCCTGGCTTTATGTGGTCTATAGAACTCAAGCCCCAGTCCTCACCCTTGTATGGAAAGTACTTTAACCACTAAACCATCTCCTTAGTCTACAAATTTGAGTAGCTTTTAATTAACAATGTTTACCTTAATTATCAATGTTTCCTTGAGAAACAATTGTGTATTTTTGCAGAAGTTTATTTATTAAAGTGTGCATCAATATCCTCTTTTGTAACAAAATAATTTTCATAAACATATAGGGAATTATTTAATTTTTGACAACCCTTTAAGACAGACCATCATGTAATTGTTAAACATATTGAAAAGAAATAACAAGGCTAATGATATATTTAATTTAAAAATAACATAAAATCTAATCTATAAGTTTCATTTTGCAAAATGGAATTGAAAATTTCCTTCTTTCCTTGTGTATTTGGAAGGCATATTTTAATTTACTTCCATATAAGTAAAAGCTTAGCTAAGATGTTAATAATAAATTGGGAGGCTGGTGAATAATGAATTGTTACAACGTGACAATAATTCATGTTTTTAGATTTTTCTATAGAAAAGGATAATTTAATCAAAGAAATTTTAAAATGTGCTGGAAAAATGATATTCTAGGGATAATTTATCCTGGGCATAACCCAAAATAGAAATAACTAGAAAATCCTACAATGAATATGGATGGTAGGAAGGGAAATGAGTGTGAGGTTTGTCTTTGCTTCAGGTCCACATTATGGATCCATATACCCTGCCAATGTGAAGTTCTCCAAGAGACGTGCTTTGTCTGGGTTTCACACTGCTTTTAGGATGAGATCTCAATCGATATGTTATCTTTTAAAACTTTTATTCTTAGATGTAGATATATGTCTGTGTGAGTATCTGCCGTGTTAAGTGCAGGTGCTCACAGAACCCAGAAGAGGGGATCATAACTCTTGGAGCTGCAGATACAGGGAGTAAACTGAAATTCTCTTCCTCTAGAAGAGCAACGAGCACTCTTAACAGTTGAGACATCTCTCCAGGCCCTCTCTCGTGAGTTTAACGTTCTGAAACTTTGTTAATCTTCCAAAAGTGCATCACTTATGGAATAAGTATTTTGTCAAATGTGCATAGCCAAGACTCAGTCTGGCCCTCCAGCACTACTATTCAAATTCAAACATACTTTCTCAATGGTTTTGAGTAATACCACATTACAACTCCTTCCCGATCTTCTTTGTGCTGATTTATTGGCTTTATTATTTGATTGTATATTTTTGATGAGTGGTATGTAATTACTCTGATCCTAAAGCATCATTTCCAAACGTTTTCATTCCACTTACTTGAATTAGTGAGGTTGAAAATATAAAGAATGGATAGATAGTTTAATTTCATTTGGACTAAGATTCTAGGCTAAGCACTTGATGTTGCCATGTGACCAATTGCAGAGAGATAGAAGAGTTAATGATTTACTAGGAGGGATGGAGGAAAATGCCAACAGTCAATGATAAATACAGACTATGTAGAAGAAACTATGATAGGTTTTACTGGCCTTGTGCCAAGTTGAACAGGCCTATAAGAAAACTCAACTCTGAGGTCTTCTTCGAGTATGGGCATTTCATAAGATTCTAGGGTATTTTGACAAGTAATTTTTTTCCAATTAAATGAAGTACTTAATTGATTCTTGTTTTGGTTTTGACTGATTTCTAAGTTATTACTATGACGCTCAGACTGATGTAGCACTTGTGATCTTTCTGCCCCTGTCTTCAAGGTGCTAGGACTACAGGCAAACCTGGTCACTGGACTGATTCTCACTGATGGCATAATTCTTTTTCTAACTTTGTGCATACTTTCCATAATGCAGAACAAAGTTAACTTCAATACAGTATATTTTGTAATATCTACTTTCCCCACTAACTAGTGTTCCTTTAAGGCAAAAGCTACATGAAGTTCATTATAGTTACAAGTTATACTTGTCCTAAAATAGATTTTTATTTGCTCTCATAATAGAGTCTTAAACATTAGCTAAAAACATGGCCACTCACAATTAAAATGTATTTTGCATCCCCCTGGTAGTAAGCATAAAGGTTTATAGGAAGAGATAAGAGTGTTATGTGAATACTTTCTGGACAGAGTCTTCACCTTGTCAACTCATTCTTCTTGGTGACAGTTTACGGCATATGAGTATGTGAATGTGTCAAAGACTGCTAATAGCCACTGATTGCACATTGATCTTAAAATTTACCACCTTCCTTTGCCTCTAAATTGGGATGGTGGGATTAACTGCAGCTAACAGGATTTGACTGGAAACATGGGACATCTCACTTAATTGGAAAAAATTACTTGTCAAAATACCCTAGAATCTTACAGAATGCCCATGGTCTAATCCAAGGAGATCTCACTTCTGTAAAAAGCTAACAGGAGTATCACATGTCTTCTCCATTGTTTGTTTTATGTCAGTAAACTTAGAGGCCATTCATTAATTTTAGATACAATTATAAAAAAGAAGGGTCCCTGAACCCACACAGGACAGAGTACACGCAGAATAGACTTGTAGCCAATGGTAGTGAGTAGATACCACACTATCTTGAGTCATGAGGTACATCCAGCTCACAACCCTTGGAGTAACAGAATCATAGTGGAAAGTGTTTACAAGATCACCAAGATGGAGATGGATTCTTTACTTCTACCCACACACAACGAGAAACACAACCTGAACTTGTTTTTAAATCACCCTAGTTCAATTTTGCAGCATCCTCTCATGTTCTCAATAACAAACCTGACGGCATGTTGAATCTCACTTGCCAGAGATATTCACTGAAACATTTCATCAGTCAGAACCAACTTGATGGGAGGATTCAGGAGAGGCTAACGAGTGCTTAGGTGAGAGCAGATCTGGAAGACCAGTGGAGAGGAGAAGCTGTTTAAAAGGCATGGTCTTGACAAACTTCCCTGGCACTTTCTGGCAAGCTAAATAAAAACAGGGATCCAAGCCAGCAGTGTTGTGTCAGCCCAGGGGTGGCTCTGCCAGCCTCGCACCTTCATCAAACTCACATGGGAATTCCGACTGTTTATACTGCACTTCTGAAAACATGTGAGTTAGATGCCAAAACTTACCAGTAAGGAGAATGTATAAGAAAATCCAGATCTGTGGCTTATTTAGAAATGAAAGTCAAAAGACATTGCAACTATCTCACAGATGTCACAATCGAGAGATAACTAAAAAAAATAGATAAAGGGCTAAGATAATGTTTAGTAATGCATAAGTGTTAATCATTTGAGATAAGTATGGTATTGTCTACCAAACAATCAAAAGCCTGTATGTGTATCTATCTGTATCTGCCTCTATCTCTGTCTCTGTATCTGTAAATAGCCTTTCCAATGAGTCTACAAACAAGCAAGATTGAGAATTCTGCCTAAGTGGCTACGCCCTTCGATCTGGATATTTACTTTAGGAGAAAGACCCTGACAAGTATAGTGTAGCAGCAAGAATAAAAGGAACTGAGCGGGAGAAAGGCAAAGCACAAATGGCATCAGAAGACTCTCAGACAACAAGAATAATAATGGCAGAAGGCATTTATGCGAGCAGGTGCGATGAGAGGACAGTGGTCCCAGAAGGCATATGACCATCATAGTCTCTGCCTGTTCTCTTAGCTCCACCAAAAGATGAAGTGGCCCCCAGACCCTGGATCTAATGTAAGAACCATATGCTGTTGTGCTCTTTTGAGCCCTTCTCCTGGATCTTGATAGAATTCTTGACAACTTGAATGGTGATGGTGCTTCTCTGAAGACTTGGAAGATTGAGAGGAAAATAGATCTTCCATACATCTCCCCTCACTCATCTTGGTTTCAGTAAGAAATGTGAGGGCGGAAGGTGAAATACAAGCAGAGACAAAATGAGGTTGTAAATCAAACACTTTCTTACTCTCCTTGATCAGAAAAGCCTGTTGAGTACTAAGGAGAGAGAGAAGAGAGAGAGAGCGCGCAAAAATGTGGGCAAGGAAAGCAGATTCAAATTGAGACAAAGGGGAAAGTTGTATATTTTGTACTTCAGTAAATCTCTTGGTTGAGGGGTGGGTAGAGCCCCAGATGTTAGAGTTAATATAATATGCATCAGTCCATCACATTGGGAAATGAATAGTCCCTGCAACAAGGAATTAATAAATCTAGTAATTGTGTCATGTCGGTAATATCAACTAAGAAAAAAAATTGCTCAAGTCATTTGATAAATGTGCATGTCCTGAGAGCATGTGTTTCTGGGGCCTTCCGTGGGGATTCACCCGGAAGGTCGCCAGGGCGTTTCTTCTCTTCCACTGTGCCCTCTGTGGGAAGAGCTGGTGTGAAACAGAGTGGCAGTGTATGCAGTGTGTGTTGGCCTCCAATTAATACCATCTCAAATTGATTCTCTACGCTTTATTTCTTACCAACAACCTTCCCCAGAATACAAGCTCTCCAAGGCTATTAGACATTATAGGAAGCTTGCCAAAATGTTCTTTTCCATTTTTTTAAATGGTGTAACTAGAATCTGGTTCACTTTTAGTTCTTCAAAGGCTCTTTAAAAAAAAAATAAAATGAAATGAACAACTAAGCAGTTGTCTGCAGCCCCAGGGTACTGCAATGTATCCAGGATGATATGTGCAACATTCTTGTAAGACACTTTTGATTTTCTCTTGATTTTTCAATGGTGTGTGGAAGGATCTGAAATAAAAATCATTGTGATCATGCCATCACCTTGGGTTTTTAAGCCTCTTCAGCATACTGATTTCTACACAGAGATGTGGGTCTGGAGAACAAACTGAGATACAAAAATTTGCAAAGGAAATGTTTTGATGAAAGAATTGTGTTTGCTGCACTTAATCAGGTTTTGCTTGTAGGTAACTTCTATGCTGTTTATAATGACAAGCCATATAGGTTTGAGTAAACCCAGGAAGACTAGTGAGTTGTACCCCATTGTGTACCCAGACTGAGTCTAGGTTGAGAAAGTAACTTGAAAATACCCATGTAATCATCAAGGACTGTCGCATGCCAGTCACAAAGCCGTTACTCTGAATGTACCTATTACTTCTTTTCTTTGCTGAGATAAAATGCCTGAACAGTGAAAAGATTTATTTCGATTCCTTGTTTGAAGTGATACCAGCCATGGTCTGAAAATTGTACTGTCAGAATATACTTGAAGTTGAGCCTGTAAGAGCTTGCTCACATCTGGTTAAGGCAGGTAGAAAAGAGAGGGTCAGAGGGAGGACCAGGCTGTCCTGAACCTAGCCTCCAGTAATGCAGTTCTTCCTGCTCCAGCTCCTAGGGTTTTTCACAATTTCCCAAAACTGTGTCACCAACTGGGATTCAAACAAATAACCTGGGGAGAACACTTCATATCAAAAGCATACTACTGACATTGCTTGTACCATAAGGAAATTTTAGGAGTAAAATCCACCTCTATCACTGGAGATAATGGACCCAAAAAGACAGGATTACATCTTGTGTTTAACCCTGACAAATGGGTGGCATTTCCTAGCACACTATGCTTAAGGGCATTCCCAGATGCAGCATAAGTAGGTGAATAGGTGGATAGGCCGGGGTAGAGGACAAAGAACTCAGAGGCATGTTGGTGGATATTTGCTGCTTTTTCCTCAGCTCTCCAGAGAATCTCTGACTCCTGTCTTCTTCCTTTCATGTGCAATACCTTTGTACCAAGTAATATGGAGCTTAGAATATTATTAGAAATACTGATTCTCCTGGGTCACACTCTCAAGGCTTCTAGGCTAGACACACCATTTCTAAAACAATGAAAACCTGCTCTACAGTAAGTATGGCTTTAAAATGTAGCTAAACAGAAACTATTGGAATATTGTGACACTATGAAAATATCACTTATCATTTAGGCTTGGCTAGAGATAGGGGGGAAAATGACATGAAAGGAAAAATCGCAGAGTGAAAGGGGACCTGACTTAACATCACACAAATGACAGTGAATCCAAAAAAGTATTTAACTATAAGGTTAAGAAAAGATTTCCTACCCACTTGAGATGAAGCATCAAAGTAATAAACTACAGACTATAGTCAAGGGTAATTGGGCAGCTAATTCATTTCTCTCTTCTCTCTCCTCTCTCTCTCTCCCTCTCTCCTCTCTCTGTCTGTCTCTCTCTCAACATATACTTCTGGATTTTCGATCCACAAAGTAAGCAACAAATCCAAATTAGAAGGAGCATGTGAAAATGCCACATGAACAGAGAAGAAGGGTGCTCTGCCCATAGAACTACCAGACATCACCAAGTATCAGACTCATAAAGCAGCAAGTGTTAGGGTGATTCAAGCTCCATCATTAACTTGACTCAGCTATTTGGAAACTTAATTTAGCTGAGCCCAGTCAACTTCAGGGCACTACAGACAGCAATGATGATAACAAGAAGAGTGAAAATCATTCATTGAAAGCTACTTAGACACAGGATGGTTTTGGTGTTAGTGTTTCTGTCACAGTAATAATACCCTAGGGAGAAAACAACTTCTAGGAGGGAAGGGTTACTTTGGCTCCTGGTTTCCATCTGTAGTTCAATTGTCCCATTGATTTAAGCCCATAATGAAGTAAAATATCCCACGAAGTGGGATGTTGGGGAGGCCATCTACCGTGTGGAAGCTGGCAAGCAGAGCAAGAGAGAAAAATGTTAGATAAGATACATTCTTGGGCTGGAGGGATGGCTCAGTGGTTGAGAGCACTGACTGCTCTTCAAGAGGTCCTGAGTTCAATTCCCAGCAACCACATGGTGGCTCACAACCATCTGTAATGGGATCCAGTGCCCTCTTCTGGACTATCTGAAGACAGTGTGCTCACATACATAAAATAAATAAATAAATCATTAAAAAAAAAAAAGATACATTCTTTCCCACCACTGTTCCCTTCCAAATTCAGGGGTTTTGCTTTTAAACTAATGAAGTCCACTTAGTGCTGCCTGTATGTACGTGTGTGGTGGACCATATACTGGAGCATAGATAGTTTCACAGGGAGGAATCAAATGGAGAGAGCAGGAGGTGGTTTGATATTATATGCAAAATTATAAATGCTTAGCCAGAAATATGTTGTGCACAAAGGACAAGCAGTTTTAAATCCATTCCTTTGAATATAAGTAAATGGTCATTTTTTTAAAAAAAAAAAATTACATGAATTGATTCAAATATAAAGTAAAAAGAAAAAGTTCCAGATGCCTCCATATGTTTTCCAGGGAGATGTTTTATAATTTAACATTTAGCCCTTCATTGTGATAATTAGTTTTTAAATCTATTAAGTACTCTGTATGTATCTCTCGTGTGTGTGTGTGTGTGTGTGAGAGAGAGAGAGAGAAAGACAAGAGAGAGAGAGAGAGAGGAGAGAGAGAGAGAGAGAGAGAGAGAGAGAGAGAAGAGTATGATATGGTATGATATGGTATGATATGGTAACCAAGGAAACATGTCTTAACATAAGTTATGCTGGGATTGAAGCTTAAAGGAGAAAATGAATAAAATGAGTTCTTTCTTCTCTCTCTTTCTTACCCCACTCTGACCCTCTTCCTCCAGCTGTGCCTCACCTCCTAATAGTCCATTTGGTACTGCAATCATCAGTGGACTCATCTGTTGGTGATGCTAAAGATCCTATGACACAATTGCCTCTTAATAGAGCCATCACCTGGAGCTCAAGAAATCCACATATGAGTTCTCAGGGAAGACTGAATATCAGAACTACAACAGTTTATTACACATCAATAGATGCTTTATAATACATAATGAAAGTTATACATAAAGCACTATATATAAAACTATACATATTTTATAACAATACATATACATATAAGTATCAATTACATATCTTTCTCTTCATCCGGTAAGAAACCAGTTATATCTAAAGGTCTTTATGATCCTAAAATAAACTAGAGAATCTAAATTGAAGTTGAAGCTGATGGAATTGGTAATTGACAATTATACTTCTTTATCTTCTTCAAAGCACAGACTTCTCTGTCTGGCAGCCTAGAGAAGGACTATCACAGGATTGAGGCCAAATGTCTGGCCTTTCTGTTTTCTAAGTCTGAAGCATTAGAAGGGTGCATGCATTTTGCAGAGATGGAAGAAACAAAGCAAAGCAGTCTGCAATAGCCAAGTGCTTTCTCTAGGCTGAGGCAGAGAAGGAAGTCAAAAAAAGCGGGGGGGGGGGGGAGGGTTACTTTTTATTATGTGTCCCACAGTTCCCAATCCCATTTCTTCTCACCCATCTTCCAGAGGATGTTCCACTTCCAGGCCTCCCACTCCCTGGGCCCTCAAGTCTCTTGACGGTTAGGCACCTTTTCTCCCACTGAGGCTAGACCAGGCAGTCCTCTGCTGTATGTGTCAGAGTCCTCAGGTCAGATCATGTATGCTGCCTGATTGGAGGCTCAGTGTCTGAGAGATCTCAGGGGTCTGGGTTAGTTTAGACTGCTGGTCTTCCTATTGGGGGGTCACCCTCCTCAGCTTCTTCCAGTATTTCCCTAATTCAACCATAGAGGTCCCCAACTTGGTCCATTGGTTGGATGTTATCTGTGGCTGTCTCAGTCAGCTGCTTGTTGGGCTTCTCAGAAGAAAGACATGATAGGCTCCTGTCTGTATGTACACCATAACATCAGTAATAGTGTCAGGCCTTGGAGCCTCCCCTTGAGTTAGACCCCAACTTGGGCTGGTCATTGGACCACCTTTATAGGTAAATAATATTAATGACAGTGCAGATTATATTAGCTCATGACTATGAATAGTGGGTGATACAATGCTATAATGTGGCAGAGAGAAATAGAACATTCTGTCACCAAGTGCCCATGCTCATAAAGTACTGCTCAGCAATGGACTCATCAGCAAACATTGAACACTCAGACATTTTTCAAAAGAAAACAAAATTGATAAACTATGTATTAAAAGAAAATCAAATCTAACTGTGCTCAACTAAAACAATGGAAGACAGGAAATTGACAATTGTATAAGGGAATCAGAAGATAGCTGAAAATATGGTACATAATAATCTAATTACATGAAAAATCACTCCTAGTAGAACTAGTTTAAATACAAAAATTAAAAGGTAGGTATGTCAGGGTACAATATAAAAATGAGACAACTATTGGTTGGCTACAAGAAACTGACTTTAAATAAAACTACACAGAATAAATAGCAAAGAAATTAAGGAAAATATGTCACATTGGTACTATTCAAAGAAAGCCCAAGTAGCTGAATTAACTTCAGACAAAGCAGACATCTAAGGAAATAAATTTGTCAGGAATAGAGATGTTGCATAATGACAAAGGATCCGATTGTTCTGGAAGACACCACAATCCTTAATGTGTGCATACCTAACAACAGAATGTCAAAACACCAGAGACAAAAATTGATAGGACTGCATGGAGAAATAGTTGGAGACTATTACAGTTGAAGACTCTAACGCCTTACTATCAGTAATTGGCACCAGGCAGAAAACAACTAAAGATGTATTTCAACAGAAGAGCTCCATCAATCAACTGGAACTAATTGACATTTAGAGAATGTATTTTATCCAACAATAGCAGAATAGACATTCTTCTCAGAGTTACATGCAACATTCACCAGAAAAGGCCATATGTAAGAACACAAAACAAGCCATAACATGCTTTAAAGAGTAGGGATTCTACAAATTGTGTGATTGGAACACAGTGAAATTAAAAGTGGGAATCTAAAACACCTGCAAAATTCTGAAATAATTGGAAGTCACACATACATTTTTGCATTGCAGGTGATTCAAGGTCAAAAGAGTCTCAATAAATCATTAACCAGGTTGACTAAGAAAAAGGGGAGAAAGAAGAAACACTGTTACTGTCGTAAGTGAAAGGGGCCCCATAATATTCCCATTTAAAATGAAACATTACTATGAACACAAATTTGATAAAATTCCTTAAGGTATTAATAATTACCAGAATTTTTTACAAAAGAAGCATTTTATGGACTCGGGCCTATTGAATCAATCATTGATGTTTTCAAATTGAATACACAAGGCACAGTAATACTTATTAGTGAATTTAAGTAAGTATTCAAATGGAAAAATGATGTTAACACTCTAAATATTTTTCAAAAAATATAATCAGAGGGATGTCTTCTATGTGCTTGATAGAATTGGGGTTACAAAAAAAAGAACTATAGACAGCCATCTCACATAAGTCTAGATCAAAAAAAATTCAGCAAATTATAGCAAATTGAATCCAACAGTCCATACTAAGAATTACATAAAACAACCAAGTGGAATTTATATGTATTCAAATACCATGTAGAACACACTCTAGGGTAGACCCCCACATCCCAGTGCCTGGGAAACACAAACTGGACTCAATATGGGGAAATACAAAGAAAACTCATAGCGGGCAGTGGTGGTGCACGCCTTTAATCCCAGCACTTGGGAGGCAGAGGCAGGCGGATTTCTGAGTTCGAGGCCAGCCTGGTCTACAGAGTAAGTTCCAGGACAGCCCGGGCTACACAGAGAAACCCTGTCTCGAAAAACCAAAAAAAAAAAAAAAAAAAAAAAAAAAGAAAAAGAAAACTGAAAACTAGATGCACAGGGAGATGAGAAGGTGATGTGGTGATGTGGGAAGAGTTGGGGTGAATATGATCAATACGGTATATGTAATTCTTAAATAATTAATAAACTAATATTTCACAAAGAGAGTCAAATACACATACTTAGATATACAGATGTCAGAATTAAAATTGTCATGTTATTTACTATTTTTTATTCTTTACACTTTTCCAATATTTTTGGTGAAGGATCATTTTATCTTTGAACTGTCTTTTCCTCCTTTAATTAACTTGGAAGATATATCTTATATGTTTATATCTTATATTTTGCTCTGTTCTCTTTAGTCTATTCGAATGATCAAGTTACAACCTAAGTTGCTAATAAATCATCATAGAGTACAGAAATATCAAAAAGGTTTGTGAAGAAAAAAATCTCAGAAACACTTTCTATTCAGGATGACATTTCATACAACTTTATGTTTAGGTGAGAGAGACCGAGAGAGAGAGAGAGAGAGAGAGAGAGAGAGAGAGAAGAGAGAGAGAGAGGAGAGGAAGAGAGAGAGAGAAGAAGAAGAGAGAAAGAGAATATGCATGTATGTACACATGTTTTTGTGCATGCACATGGAGGCCAAAGGTCAGCTTGACATAAGGTCCCCTGAGAGGAGAGAACTTCAACTGAGAAACTGCCTCCAGAAAAAGATTGGGTTCAACTGATACCTTGCTCTGAAAGGTATCTGTACTCCCCTGAACACCTATGCTCCAGTGTTATTCCCTTCCCCACATCCTGCCTTTTTGTGTTTATAACCCCTGCGTGAATAAGTAAATTACGATGTGATTTAAATAATTAAATAAATTTTTAAAAAAAGATTGGGTTTTAGGCAAGCATATAGGGTATTTTCTTATTGATATAGGAGACCTCAGCTCACTATGGGCCATGCCAACCCAGTATGGTGGTTCTGGACCCTATAAGAAACCAGGCTGAGCAAGTCATAAGGAGCAAGCCAGTAAGCAGCACTCCTCCATGGCCTCTGCATTAGCTCCTGCCTCCAGGTTAAGTAACCTCAATGATATATCCATATATAATCCATAATCTATGCTTCTTGAATCTGAGTGGTTGACCTATGACAGCTTTCAAAGAGCCACATCTGTATCCGGTCAACACCATGTCAATGTCTTGTGTTCTACTTCAAGTCTCGAGATGCTGTTTGCAGACCTATAACCCTAAACAACATGCATTATTCTGTCTACCTTCATTGAAATGACTTGTGTGATACACATGCTTTAAAGTTAGGACTAATATGGGACTAACATCAGGAGAGGGGATGATCTGTGGATAGCATTGAGCATCTTCCATTAGTTTTACCTTACACGGTTTAACACTAATGTTACTTTTACATTTTTTTCCTAATGCTAAGAAAATACACTTGCAGAATGTACCATCTGCGCTTTGTGTGATTAGGGTCCAAATGGAATGCATGTCAAATTCAGACTCCTTTTATTTTTATGAAAATAAAAGGAGTTTCCCTTTTCCCTCAGCTTTATGAGGGAATCAATGGGAAGTCATCCACTGCACAATCTTCTCCTGGAAAGTGATAAATATTTACAGTGGATAATGAGATTTCATGTCAAAAATTGATGGTATTTATTGTGTTTTAATAAAAGCAGATTTGAAAACATTAGTTTTATTAAACAAAAAAAAACAGAATATTGTTTTAAAAATTGCCATTTTCATCTTTGCTTTTCCTGTGGAGACCTTATATACAAAGGCAGATTTTTAGCTAACTATATTACTATGGAAATCAGCTCCTACTGAATAGAAATGGTAGAAAATAATGGGAACACTAATACATCTTTACACATTGTATTATTCATCTATCAATTACTCTCCCTTATGTGGGGCTCACTCTTCCAGGTCTGGCTGTTTAACAGTCATATATTTTCTAATATTTATTCTCAATTTCTTTCCTCCATCTTTATCCTAAGAATTAACTAAGAAGAATATTTAAAAGGTCATGCTGTCCTTTGCTGTGCAAATCTGGGGGATAAGGCTGTTACTGACACATTTTCTAATTTTTTGAGCAAATGTTAAGGGAAAATTTGGTCCTATGAGAAGCTTGTCACCAACAGGTTAGATATGTTACAGGTGGCAGAAACACAATCACCTTCTTGACCCTGCTTAGTTCCTCTGACCACCCCAGAAACAGTGAATTCTAAAGATCATTGCTGCAGACTGACTTAAATAACACTATGCCTGTGGAAGGGCAAAGAAACCTGAGCTTGATAGTTTTAGGGCCATTTTGACCCAACATACACTCTTCTAGTAGAGTAGCAAGTAGGAACTTTATACACTGGGTCATTCTACCGGCATGCTTGTTAGGAATTATCTTGGTTGTTAATTCATGTAGATAGACTCTGCTCACTGTGGCTTAGCCCTGAACTATGTGAGAGGATATGAGAGGAAAAAACAAACCGAATGTCTTACATTCCCCTCAACTGTAACCAGGACCTGCAAGCAAAATAACCTCTTTTTCCTACGAGTTGCTTTTGGTCAGTGTTTTGTCTTGTCTTGTCCTGTCCTGTCCTGTCTTGTCTCTTCTCATTTTGTTTTGTTTTGTTTGGATTTGATTTGTTTTAACAGAAGCAGCAATGAAACTAGGACAAGGCCTTAAATATTGACCTGGAGGAGGTAATGGGACCTATCATCATGAATGGCAACAAAGGTAACCAAGGACCCTGTATCAGATGCTTCTCAGTTCATGGTATTATGTAAGAGAGATGGTTGTTTGATGAGCACAGAAAGCTGAAAAGTGCAAGACTGTGTGGAGTCTGTGTCAAAATAAAATGTGCTGTCCATGAAAAAAAAACCGCAACAGAACAATCACAATAAAGAAACTAAACATAAACCTATCATGGCTAAAGAGATTGGTGGAGTGGACAAGAGCATTGGCTGCTCTTCCAAAGGACCCAGGTTTGAGTCCCAGTACCCCCATCGTGGTTCACAACTGTCTTTAACTCCAGTTCTAAAAGATTCCATGTCCTCTTCTGATTTCTGTGGGTACTAGGCAAACAAGTGATACATAAACATACATGTTCGAGGAAAAATCACCAATACACACAAAATTATACAAAAATTTATATGTATGATAAATGCAACAAATAGTGCAGTAAATTTGTCCCCCAAACTACACAATGATGTGACATAGCCCATGGCATTAATTCTGTCTTTTTTCCCTTATATGTAATTGTTAGTCTTCTTGCCACATCTTTTTGATGATTCTTTTGCTTGTTTTGTTTTATTTCCAATGCTGGGAATCAAACCCAGGGCCTCATACATGTTTGGCAGGTGTTCTACTCTGAGATACACGCCCAGTATCATCCACGATAAATTTGAGAAATCCCTCACATCAATGTCTTTCTGGATGGTATGATAACCTTTCCTGAGGATTTTCTTTCCTGGTAGATAGACAAACATATGTTATTCAAGAACAAAAGAAGATGTAAAATTATTTACAATTAAAAGCATTGTACCCGGTGCTGCCTTTTATCTCACCGGTTCCCATCCTGATTCCTAGGCTAGGCAAGAAAACTTGCTACTGGCTTCAAACTTATCCCAGTGTTATACTATTTATATATAAGCAGGAAAGTCTATGCACTCATATGTTCTTTTCTCTCATTGTAAATCCTGATACCCACAACTTACCATTGCAAAATCATTGGTGCGTAAATACATAAAAATAAAAATACATACAAACTCATCTACAACTACGTATCCATGCCGGTAAGCTTCATATATCTCTACACATACATCTCTTTCCTTTCTTAAAACAGTGTGTCTCTTCATAAAGATGTATATAAAAGTGTTCAACTCTATCAATAATTATGAACAGTAGTTTTCAAACATTTTCTTCTGTGAGCCCCAATCTATGCATTATTTTTCACTTTAACAGCATATTTTGTCAGGTAAATGTCATAAATGGGTACCTGGGTCAAGGGGTAAATATGTTTATAATTCTAACAAGCTACTCAACTGCTAGAATTGTAAAATTTCCCTTAGAATTCTGTTTAAAGTCACACCATTCTCACCATATCCAGACTCATTGCCTTTGACATGAAAGCAGATATAAGATTATTTGATTTCTGTTAATACTAGCTAAATATTCTATTGTTTTAGTATATATATGCACATATATGTATATATTAGTATTTTAATGGGATAACTATTTCTAAATGTATTTTAAACTACCTATATTTTCTTTCCCATGAAATATAATATATATAATATATATATATATAGTTTTATTTTGTTTTAAATTTTTAGTTCATTATAAATTAAGCATTAGAAATATTTACCTAAACAATAAGATTTAAATATGAGTTTTGAGTTGTTATATTTTATTGTTGCTAGTATAATTCCATTTTTTATGCATATCAGGTGTTTTACAAATGAATTTATAAATTATTTCTTTTATAGTGTTTAAATTTTGAATCATAGATGTTCCTCACTCCAAGTATTCCATGATTCAATGTAGGTTTCTCAGTATTTGCTTAAAATTTTTTTGAGAATTTCTTATATACATACAACAAAATACAATCACATTAAATGTTTATCCCTAACCAACTCTCTCTATAGCCAACATGCCCTTTTCCTAATTTAATTTCTTTTTCATATTTTTATCTAAATATTTTGTTACTTTTGAGTTGGTCTGGTATTTGACACATGAATAGAACTCTTACATTTTTATTTTTGATATTATAATTATAGAATTATATTTCATTCCTTTATGCAATCTCTCTCCTATACATCTTGTTTTTTTTTAATTCATGACTTTTTTATTAATTGTTGTTACATAATACATGAATAGGCATTTATGTTCCTATATACATGCATACAACATGCTCAGTATGTATAATGTTACTTGTATGTAGGGTGCAGACCTCCTCAGGTTTCCCTCATCCATGATAACATGTCTATTTCTGTCATTTTTTATCTACTCATTTTGGGGCAGTCATGCTATTGAGACGTTATGAGTGTAGCTTCTTATATAACTAAGAGACAGGGTCTCACAATAAATTTCCTATTCCTCTGGCTCTTACAGTCTGCAGCTTTAAGGAGCACTTCACCTGTGTCCCAGTGACTTAACATAGTATAATATGTATAAAATGAAAACAAATAGAGAGAATACCGGGGACAGAGAGTCATATGTGAATGTGGGTAGGAAATAGGAAAAGGAAAGGATTGTCTAACCATAGTGAAAAATGTATGAAAAAATATACAGAAAGCTGTGAGCTTAACATACACATTAAACACACACGGACACATGCACACACACACACATCACAATCATTGAGAAAAGTAAAGCACAGGCTACATGAAAGAATGGGGAAGAATATTCCAGGGGTTGGTGGGGATTAATAGAAACTAAAGATATATAAAGAAGCCTTATGGAAATAATTTAGTTTGTAATGTAATTTAAAATGTAATGCATATTTTTAAAGAGTTTGAACAGAAGTTTTCTCCATGGGTGAATAATTCTGTTTACAAAAGACAGGATTGGCTAATTGAAAATCTTTTTTTTTTTTGAAATTTACAATATTTTTATTAAAAGCTGTTAAAAATCCATATTTCAATCAATAAGAGTCAGATTAAAGGAGGAAATTCTAGATGCATCTGTATCACCAAAGATAAACCAAGAAGCAATCAACAACTAAAGCAGACAAATAAAAATCAGCAAATCAAAAAAATTTAAAAAGCATTCAAACAGAATAAAATGAAAAGAAACAAACAAGCAAAATACCAAGGGTCAGATATACTTATACAAGAATTCTATAGAGCCTTCAAACAAGCAATACACCAGAGCTAATTGAAAACCTTAGTACTAGGTTGGAGCACCTCACAGTTTGTTATTTGTCATAGAGGTTCTGCAAACACCCCAAATACCATAAACAATGGCTCACCATAACTAGAGGATGAGACATTTTTGCAGATGACACCACTCTTTTTAGATTCAGGACATAGAGAAATCAATCAAGATTGACCTTGATTGACAAGCTAGCTTACTTATGTTTATAGGAGGTCGCCTCTCCAGTGCTGTGAATCTCAGCTAGGGTCACCCTATTGATTGTTGAGATCCTCCCCAATCCCAGGTCTCTAGCATGTCCTTGAGATGCCTCCCACCCCATATAGGTCTGAAGATTTCCATTCATTCTCATGGCCATCTGACTGTCTCTCCTCACACCTGATCCTGAAACCCTCCCATTCTCTTCCCCATCCTTTCTCACACCCAGTTCCCTCTCTTCATCTGCCTCCTACAACTGTTCTATTCCCTCTCTAAGTGAGATAAAAGCATCTTCACTTAGGCCTTCCTTCTTGTTTAGCTTCTCTGGGTCTGTGGAGTGTAGCATATGTATTCTGCATTTTATGGCTAATATTCACTTATAAAGGACATACTGTGGATGTCATTTTGCAGTCTGGATTACCTCACTCAGTATGATATTCTCAAGTTCCACCCATTTGCCAGCAAAATTCATAATGTCTTTGTTTTTAATAGCTGAATAGTACTCCATTGTGTAGATGTACCACGTTTTCTTCATATATTCTTCAGTTGAGGGACATCTAGGATGTTCCCAATTTCTGGTTATTATGAATAAAGTTACTATGAACATAGTTGAGCAAGTGTCCCTGTGGTATAGTGGGGCATCTTCTGAATATATGTCCAAGAGTGTTACAGCTGGGTCAACAAGCAGAACTATTCCCATGTTTCTGAGGAAAATGCCAGATTGATTTCCAGAGTAGTTGTACAAGATTGCACTCCCACCACCAATGTAGGAGTGTTCCCCTTGTTCCACATCTTCTCCAGCATATGCTATCATCTGATTTTTTTATCTTAGCCATTCTGATTGGTGTAAGGTGGAATCTCAGGGTTGTTGTGATTTATATTTCCCTGATGACTAATAATGTTGAACAATCTCAGCCATTCAAGATTCCTCTACTGGGAATTCTCTGTTTTGCTCTGTACCCCCATTTTTAAAAATTGGGTTATTTCCTTTTTTGGTGTCTAACTCCTTGAGTTCTTTATAAAGTTTGAATATTAGCCCTCTGTCAGATAAAGGGTTGGTGAAGATCCTTTCCCAATCTATAGGCTACTGTTCTGTCCTATTGAGAGTGTCCATTGTCTTACAGAAGCTTTTCTGCTACATGAGGTACCATTTATCAACTGTTGGTTTTAGAGCCTGAGTCATTGGTGTTCTATTCAGGAAGTTGTCACCTGTACCAATGAGTTCAAGGCTATTCCCCACTTTCTTTTCTATTAGATTTAGTGTATCCAGTTTTACCTTGAGGTCTTTGATGCACTTGGATTTGAATTTTATGTAAGGTAATGGATAAGGATCTATTTGCTTTCTTCTATATGCAGACATCCAGTTAGACCAGCACCATTTGTTGATGATGCTTTCTTTCTCCATTGTATGCTTTTGCCTTCTTTGTCAAAAATTGTTTCCATAGCTGTGGGTTTATTTCAGGTTCTTCAATTCAATTCCATTAATCAACCTGTCTGTTACTGTACCAATGCCATAAAGTTTTTATTACTATTGCTCTGTAGTACAGCTTGAGATCAGGGATGGTGGTACCTATAGAAATTCTTTTATTGTTCAGGATTGTTTTAGCTATTCTGGATTTTTTGTTTTTCTATATGAAGCTGAGGATTGCTCTGCCAAGGTCCATAAAGAATTTTTCTGGAATTTTGATGGGAATTGCATTGAATCTGCAGATTGCTGTTGGTAAGATGACCATTTTTACTATGTTAATCCTACAGATCCATAAGCTTGGGAGATTTTTTCCATTTCTGATATTTTCCTCAATTTTTTTTCAGTAACTTGAAATTCTTGTCATACAGGTCTTTTATTTGCTTGGTTAGAGTAACACTAAGATATTTTACATTGTTTATGGCTATTATAAAGGGTGTTGTTTCCCTAATTTCTTTTTAGGCCCATTTATCATTTTTATAAAGGAAAGTTATTATTTTTTTTAGTTAATTTTGTATCCAGCCACTTTGCTCAAAGTGTTTATTAGCTGTAGGAGTTCTTTGGTAGAATTTTTGTGGTTGCTTATTTATAGTATCATATTATCTGCAAATAACCATACTTTGATTTTTCCTTTCCAATTTGTATCCTTTTGATCTCCTTTAGTTGTGTTATTGCTCCAGTTATAACTACAAGTACTATATTAAATAGATAGGGAGAGAATGGACAACTTTGTTTTGTCCCAGATTCAGACTGTCTTTTAAAGTGGCACTCTGATGAACCTATGGTGTTTCTAATCAGAGTTGTGTTATCCTCACTTTTGTTAAAAAGATTTTTCTCTTTGTAGTGGGTAACAGTTAATACTTTGACTTATATCTTTTCAACATGGCAAATATACATAGTAGAGAATATTCAGCTGTGGATGAATTATCCATCCTAACAGCTCCCTATCCAAGGCTTATGGAACATCTCAGAAGATTGTGTGGAAAGAATATACAAACTGATCTTGTCAATTAGCAGAAGATCTGTAAAATACAAACTGTTGGATATGATATGGTGGTTGAACATATCAACTCATCTCACTTGTGCTGGCTTGCCCAAGACCTACATAAGAAAAGAACTGTCAAAATTCTGGAGTGTGTGGAGAAGTTGATCATAAGTCCCCACCATTAATGTAGGGACTATTCTAGTTGATGGTCCTGAGAGGGAAAGTCTCTCTTCTCTGCAAATGTGACTACATATAGGTTGTTCCAGTCCCAATGGATATTCTTACATCTGTGCACATATGGACAACTTTAATTGAACTTAGGTCTATTGATATCAAGAATTATTAAGCCGGGTGGTGGTGGCTCATGCCTTTAATCCCAGCACTTGGAAGGCAGAGGCAGGCAGATTTCTGAGTTCGAGGCCAGCCTGGTCTACAGAGTGAGTTCCAGGACACCCAGGGCTACACAGAGAAATCCTGTCTCGAAAAAGCAACAACAAAAAAAGAATTATTAAAATGAGGAGATAAAGTTGGGCAGGAGACAGGTGATAAGCCCTAGGGACATTTTGAGGGAAATAATGGGGTATAATCAAAATATATTCTCTAACTTTATGAAAATTTCAAATGAATAAATAAATAAACAAATAAATCTTTTCCTGCAAGTAAATGGAAGAAGGCACCGTATAGGGTCTCCATGATTTGCTTCCAGCTATTCTTCTACATATTTTACAGCTGTCACCAAGTTGAACTATTTTCTTTTACTTAATTGAGTCTCTTAGTTTCAGTATTTCACAACCAAGCAAAGGGATACAACCTAATACAATGCAAATGGTCCACACACAGTTCACAGCTGAGCAAAACCCATGTCAAAATCACTGTGGAACTGGAGCACAGAGGTGAATGATACAAAAAGGACAGCATACTCCTTAGCCAACAGACAATAGTTATGAAGGATAACATTTTGTGCTACCTCTAGTGAGAAAGCAAAGCAAGACAAACACAAATCTTGATAGTAAGTTCACAAAGATCTTTTATGTCTATTGTATTCTCTCTCATTGTTTGAAAATCTGCATGGCCAATAGTTTTTGTGGCTTAATTTTACTCTACAGCATGACTATATTAAAATTATGTAGTCATTTTGAATCTTCCTTCCTGCTCCTCCTTCCTCCTTCCTCTTCCTTCCTTCCTTCCTTCCCTTCCTCTCCTGCTCCTGCCTTCCTGCCTTCCTGCCTTCCTGCCTTCCTGCCTTCCTGCCTTCTGCTCTCCTTTCCTTTGTTTAATGGTTGTTTACTTGCAATTTTGTGTCTTGTAGATATGACAGGGAATCTATGCACTTGAGATCTCAATAGTATGGCTACTGAAACAAGACTTGAACAATGAGAACACCAGTTGACATGCCAAAATAGATGGTGAAATTGCACAGGATCCCACTCCTAGATGGAACATTACAGGCTATTAAAAACTGCCAGAGAGGGAGAATTGTCATCCCCAGAGATGAGCACCCTAAATGTCTATCCAATTCAAGTAATCAGCCCTAAAAATATAGACACAAGCAACACTAAATGGACTATTGGGCTGCATTTATGTATTTATTTGCAGATATATTCATCAATAACAATTAAATAGTAAGATGCTATGAATGAAGTTTCCTCTTTCCAGAGAACTCTAGGTTTGTTAAGCTGAAAATAAGAACTAACCATAATGAAAACTGAAGGTCTGAAAGTCTTGTGGAGGGTTCCAGGATGGGCCTGTATTCAGAGAACTAAAGAGCTGATTGGCTATGTGATTCTGGCAAAATCAAAGAAGCAAAAGTATATACCCACGCTAGCTTAAGAGGAATCAAGCTGATGAGTAAGTGCAAGTTTCCTCTTTGGTCTGCTTCTTGTCCTATACAACACCCAATGTTACTGCATTCATTGATTTCACCTCAGTGCACTGGATTTTCCACCTCAAAACAGTGCACACACTCAAGCCTACACACTCTTAAAAACAGTCTCACACACACACACAACACACACACACACACACACACACACACATATATATATTATATATCTTGAAAGTGTGTTCTGCAGTTAGGAAATTGTCAATAAGCCAAGCTGACATCCAATATAATCCAGCACAACCCCTTCATTTGTAGTGCTATATTTTTTTAAACTTCGAGTCTAGTGTCAAATGGGAATGGTAAGGGAAAACACCCTTCTCTTCACCATTGCCTTAGAATGATGAATAAACTATGAAGGTAAAAATGTGGACCCCCTTTATAGAATTTTGTGTAATTCCTGTACAATGACCACTCAATTCTGTGTTATTCACAAGCAAGCACATCTGTTTTCTACTGAGCTATGACTTTCATGCAGTCAGAACTCATGACTGAATCATTTTTCTAGTCTACTCAACTAAGGGCAAGGCCCCAACATACAAGAATTATAGAGTATATTTTTTAAAAAAATAAATAACCAGGATTTTAAAGAAATAACATCTTGTAGAAACTAACTCTAAGAGGATTCTAGCCGCTATTCTCCTAAAGAGGTTTACACATTATTCATTCTGATAGAACACCTTCTCTAGATGTAAATAACTCTTAAGCAACTATATTCTGCAGATTGTGTATTAAAGAGGATATATAATTATGTTCATTATATAGGAGGATAATTTATATTTACACTCATTTATAAAGTTTTTATGTTTCAACTACCTTTTGCACCATATCTGTTTCTAATGATGGTTGAAAATGATAGTGGAATATTTATATCTATAAGTGACAATATGTCTTTGAGTTGACAATCTCATCATTTAGATAAATTGTAACTAAATTTAGTACTTCCAGATGGTCCCCACAAGTTCCTTTCCAAAATGTAACTGGAATTAAGAGCAATGCCTTCTAGGGCTTACCTTTGTGGAACACCAATTATGACGTGACTTGTCTTACTTTCAGCCAGTAAGATCCCATTCTCCAAATTACATTGGCTGTACAAGAAAATATAATAAGTGTAGCTTGTTATCTGTCATGTCAGAAAAATTAAAAACCTAGGGTATCTGTCTATATTTTTATAGACTTGAGTGTTATGTCTACAAAATTTATATTCCACTAGCACAGGATGTGATCTTATTTAGAAATGGGGTCATTGATGTAGACATAATGAAGTCGTTAGAATGGGTCTTTATTCTAAGTAAATGTTCTTAAGAAAGAAGTGTGAAGACAGACACAAACATAGAAATCACATCATTGGGTGAGGGTTCAGAATTGGGATATAAAGGAATATAAAATATGAAGAAATCTACCAGAGGATGAAACAGGGACATAGAATGAATTCTTTCCTTCCACTTTTAGAAGGAACCAATCCTTCTGTCATGCACCTAGAACCATGGGATAGTATTTGTGCTTTTTAAGCCACTAGGACTGTGACAGTTTTTCAGCAGGACTAGTAGACTGACATACTTCTCTGTGTTTACAGGTATGTGTCCTTGGTTCCTGTTGGTGTTCAGTTTTGATGTTTTTAATTGTAATAGAACTACACCATTTTCCCCTTTCTTTTCCTCCTTCCAGCTTCTCCCAACTACTACCCCTCCTCTAACCCTTCCCAAACACCCCACTCTCAAATGATAGCCTCCTTTTCTTTCTCTTTGATTATTAGTTGAATACATATGTATTGTGTATGTATTTTGGAATGTGTGTGTGCGCACGCGCGTGCACATATATATATTCTACTTTCAGTCCTTCAGGCATGTGTGTGTGTGTGTGTGTGTGTGTGTGTGTTGTATTCACATATATATGAGTATGTGTATGTGTATGTATATTTATATGTATTGTTATTTGTATATATGGCTTTAAGGTTGACAACTTTACAGTAGAAAATCAAAGGGTTCACCCCTAGAAAAAGTAATTTTATTTTTAAGAAGTCATTTTTTTGTCTGCAATTCTTTGGTGTAAGACTGCATTACTTTCCCTTTTCCAAATTAACATGTCCTTTGATGTTGCTATTGTTCCCAGGAAAGACTATTTCACAGTAGAGTTCTTGATCTCTTTTATAATATTCCTACTCTTTCTTTTGCTATGTTCCCTGAGCCATAGATCCAGGAGCTCTAATGTAGTTGGATCACTGGGGCTGGGCTTCCTCTTGATTTTCTAATCTCTGTATTGTGTCTAGTTGTGTTTTTCTGTGATAATCTCCATTTGTTGTAAAGAAAGGACTTCTTCTATGAGAGATGGTGACTCCTCTTATCTGTGGGCTTTAGGACACTATTAAAATGTAGCAAAGTGGTAGTAGAAGATTCTTTCCTAAGGTCTGTAATCTTACTAATCCTGGGAATCTGACTAGGTTTCCAGTATCAGGAATTATTTTTCTGTTGAGTGAGCCTTGGTCCACTTAGCCTGTTGATTCTCTCAATATGTTTTTTTTTTTTTTTTCGTGTATCTGGCATTCTATGCCTTAAATTGTGTGTTTTCTCTTCTGTTCCACATATCCTCCCACAATAGAGACCCTTGTAAGTGAACCTGGCAGTTTCAACTGCGAAGGGATATACATCTACCTGTTTCCTTTGTAACCTATCAAATTCTCCTGTCCTTCCTCACAGGGTTCATAAAGAATCCAGGCGTCATCTTTATAATGTGTTTGATCCTTCCCCATGGATTCTCTATCCCATGTGAAAGTTATCACCTTCCTTTTTCTGTTTCTTCCTCTTTTTGCTTGAGAAATGTATCATGAAGGTTTCCCTTTGTCTCTCATGAGCTTATAAAACAGACATACTGAGGTGGTGAGAAAGATTGGAAAACATGTTCCCTAATTCTAGATCTGAAGCAATTTCAATATTTTAAGCACCAAATATTTGTTAAGATGCTTAAGAATATCATTCAGAGGCCTCTGTGATTTACTTTCCACTAACTAAGACTACTCTGCTATGTTTATTATAGTGTAATTTGAGCACAGAGGAAAAGAGAAGGCAAATTCAGTCATAAAATTGCATTAATTAATATTAAATGTGGTGTAAGATATTGCACCAGTTTAGACTTAATAGAATAGAATTGAATTATCAGAATAGAACTGGGGGTATTTTAACTAAAAAATATAACAATATTGCTATGCTTCTTTTCAGTAAGGAAGGTGATAATTAACATAGAAATTGCCAATAAGATCTTTCCAGAAAAAATGAATTATTTCATTATATGTTAATATTGTGATAAAACATAAGAACGAGAAAATAACAATAATAGAAATAATATTCTATAAAGTATGACCAATCGCTTGTGAATAAATATTCATAAACACTTTCTTCCTTTGACTTCCCATGAAAGCCATGCAGAGACATCACCTACACTTACCTCCTCTTCCTCAAAGAAGGAAAAGAGCTGCTGGGTAGTTGTATTTTGAAAGTAAGTTGTCATTGGGATGTACTAGGATTTAGCAAATGAGAAATTGGATATTTGAATTACTTGGAGGCCTGGCTGGATCAATGGCATAGAAACAGAAACTAAGTTCCCAGTAATTGCTATGTCTGCTCCTCAGGTGGAGAAGGCTATTCCTCTCTGCAGAGAAAAGTAGTTGAAATGTCCCAGCATACTGTTTCAGTGCAGACATTGGAGACCCTAGCTCTTGGAAAGTCTCAGAGATACCACAGAGCTTTGGTATTCAGTCAAGGAACAAACCTGGACTCAGCACAGCATCTCCCATAAAAGAATTCACTCCTTCTTGCGTGTAACCCCATAATCCAGGGTGTTTTTGCTGGTCACTCTTTTACGAGGTGAGCTATTCTCAGAATTCATAATTATATAGAGTCATGTGTGAAGTCCTTGCAAGATTTACACCCTATGATATCTGTCAGTTCATGGTTTTTTGCACATGATGATGCCAGTTGTGTGATTGTCATGGTCAGGGTGTTGCTGTGTAGGTCCATTCTACTACCTGGCCGAAGCCAAAGTGCTCTTGCCATTCTAATTAATACCAGAGGTCCATGTCAACAGTAGAATTGGTTTACCAATGCCAGAAAGAACCTCCATCAGAAATAATGGTATTATTTCATTATTTATAAAAATAGCTGCATACATCCACTGTTATCTACACCATACTTGCGTGAGCCACAAATGAGTATGCTCACTGTGTAGCTTCCAGAGAAAGCTTCCAGGTTTTTGTTTGTACCATGACAGACACTGTACCCATGATAATAATAATAATTACAGCCAAAGGAGGGGATATATGCTTGGCCCAGGGCTTGCTACTATTAGGAGGTATCACCTTGTTGGAAAAGGTGTGGTCTTGTTGGAAGAAGTGTGTCACTCTGGGGTGGGCTTTGGAGGTTTCCTCCTATACTTAGACTTTACCCAGTGTGCAAGAAAGCTTCCTTAGCTGCCTGAGGATGAAAGTCTCTCCTACCTTCAGTCAGATCAAGATGCAGAATTCTCAGCTCCTTCTCCAGCACCATGTCTGCCTGACACTGCCATGTTGATGCCTGGATGCTGCCATGATGATAATGAACTATAAGCTATTATCTGTATGAAACTGTAAGCCAGTCGCATAGTCATGGTATCTCTTCACAGAAATCGAAACCCTAAGAACTAAGATTCTGTGCAAACCTGGTAACATGAGTTTGAGCTAGAGAACCCATATAAAGATGGAAGGAGGAACTTTTTCAAGAAATGTTGTCTTCTGAGTCTCAAAATGAACTGTAGCATGTGTATGTCCATATCCCTCATGTGCACAGACAAACACACACACACACACACACACACACACACACACACACTAATAAATACAAAATTTTAAACAGTGACATTAATGAAATGACTGATAAAATGTTTAATAATTGTTAAAATGTTATGACATTCAGGATATCACCTTCGAGTGAAGTTAAGAAAATAATGCATGATGTAAGTGAAAAATTTAGTTTAGAAATAAAACCACAAGAAAAAAATATATAAATGTTGAAAATGAAATTTGTCAGTGTAAAAATGTAATTAAAAGTTTGAGTAACAGGGTAGGTAAATCAAAGAAAAAAAAAGAAAAGAAAATCTATTCATACAAGTTTATTGAAATATCCCTATCAGACCAAATATAAGCCACAACAGTGATAAGAAAATAATAAGAAATAAAGAAAGTATTCAAGACTTTTGAAATACATTTAATTGAACAAATATACGTATTTTTAGCAAGCAAGGGAGAATATGAAAGCAAAGGAATAGAACCTTTATTAAAAGAAATGATAGCTGTGAATTTCCTGAATGTTGGGGAAGTTTTAGATATCAAAGTGAAGAAAGTCTATAGAACTCCAATAGATATGACCAGGAAAACCTCTCACCTGACTTATTATAATTAAGCTATTAAAAGCAAAACACAAAGAGATTGCAAATAAAATGTGCAAGGTTCATAATCCATACTAAACTATCAATAGTTTTATCAGTAGAAACTTAATAGGTAAGATGGGAATGAAATTGATATCATTACATTATGTAAGAAAGCAACGTTAATGAACAATATTTATATCCAAAAGTCTATCCAGAAATGAAAAAGAAATACTTTTTTAATATAACAAAAATTGAGAAAAGATCATTACACTCTCACTAGACTAGTTTTATAAAAGTTGCTGAAGAGAGTCCTATACTCAGTAGAAAAGGAAAACCACTATTATAATGAAGACATTTGAGCATATAAAGCTACTAATGAGGAAGGCACACACAAAGAGGTAGAACAGAGACCTTCCCTGTGCAATAATCCACAAAACCATAAAGATGAGCAGGCAAGGCAGAGAACAAACCACATCAAGAAAACAGGAGTGGGTTATGTCTTTAAATATGTATAATAGTATTTATGAACATGAAAAGACAACACCCGATTGAAAGCATGGGTTGTATGAAAGGATGCAAAAACAGAACCATATGAACAAGATCTGTACAAGCTCGAGGCAAACAAAATCACATCATAACGTTAGGAAGTGAGCACAAGCTCCCATACATAGCAGAAGAGCAATTGACAACTATTAGCTACTAGAAGAGAGAAAGTCAGTTTTCTCTAAGGTGTGGTCCCAATTAGGTTATTGACACTCCAATGAATGCCCGTATTCTCTCTCTGCTCTTGATTGTGGATGTGGTACTTGAAGTTCTTGCCTTGACTTCCCTACAATAATGAACTGTAACTTGGACTTACAAGCTAAATAAACTTGTACTACGTAAGTTACTTTTTGTCAGGGAATTAGTCACAGCAAAAGAAATAAAACTAGAACAGTCTCTAATGCCAGAGCACCCAATGTTATAAATTAAACATTATTATATCTAAATGAGATGTAGGATCCAAGGAAATGATGGACAGTAGCAGGCTAACACCACACTTTCATGAGTGAATAACAAAGCAGAAACCTAACAAAGAAACAGTGGAATTAAGTTGTGCTCTAGATACAACTGACTTAACAGACATTTACAGAAAAGTTCACCCAACAATTATATAGCATACACTATTTCCTTCAGTACCTGGAACTCAAACAGATTCGATTTTAGGGCACAAAACTATTCTTACCACATGCAAATAATTCAATTCATGTTATATACCTTCACTGATAGTAACAGAATCAAACTAGACATTAATAACCAGAGATATTATAGAAAATAAAAATTCATAGAAACTGAGCAACCTGCCACAGAACAATAATGAGTCACTGAAGATATCAAGGCTGTAAACAAAAAAATTCTTGGAGTGAATTTATTTTTTCTATTTTTATTGGATATTTTATTTATTTACATTTGAAATATTATCCCTTTCCTTCTTTCTCTTCAAAGACCCCCTATTCCATCTTCCCTCCCCCCGATTCTATGAGGGTACTCACTCACCTATCCACCTATCCATCCACTCTCCCCACCCCCTGCCCTGGCATTCCCCTACACTGGGGCATCAAGCCTTCCCAGGACTAAAAGCCTCTCCTTTTATGTGATGTCTGAGAAGGCCATCCTCTGCTACATATGTGGCTGGAGCCGTGGGTCACTCCATGTGTACTCTTTGGTTGGTGGTTTAGTTCCTGGGAGCTCTGGGGTGTCTGGTTGGTTGATATTGTTGTTCTTCCTATGGGTTGAAAACCCTTCATCTCCTTCAGTCCTTTCTCTGTCTCCCCATTGGGGACCCAGTGCTCAGTCCAATGGTTGGCTGCGAGCATCTGCCTCTGTATTTTTCAGGCTCTGGCAGAGCCTCTCAGGAGACAACTATATCAGGCTCCTGTCAGCAAGCACTTTTTGGTATCTGCAATAGTGTCTGGGTTTGATGTCTGTTTATGGGATGGATCCCTAGGTGGGGCAGTCTCTTGATGGCCTTTTCTTCAGTCTCTGCTCCACATGTTGTCTCTGTATTTCCTCCCTTGAGTATTTTGTTCCCCTTCTAAGAAGGACTGAAACATCCACACTTTGTTCTTCCTTCTTGAGCTTTATGTGGTCTGTGAATTGTATCTGAGTACTCCAAGCTTTGGAGCTAATATGCACTTACAGTGAGTGAATACCATGTGTCTTCTTTTGTGACTAGGTTACCTCACTCAGGATGATATTTTCTAATTCCATCCATTTGTCTAAGAATTTCATGAAGTCATTGTTGTTAATAGCTGAGTAGTACTCCATTATGTAGATGCACCACATTTTCTGTATCCATGCCTGTGTTGAAGGACATCTGGGTTCTTTCCAGCTTCTGGCTATTATAAATATAGCTACTATGAACATAGTGGAGCGTGTGTCCTTGTTAAATGTTGGAGAATGTTTTGGGTATATGCCTAGGAGTGGTATAGCTGGATCCTCAGGTAATACTATGTCCATTTTTCTGAGGAACCACCAGACTGATTTCCAGAGTGGTTGCACCACTTGCAATCCCACCAACAATGGAGGAGTGTTCCTCTTTCTCCACATCTCCAGCATCTGCTGTCACCTGAGTTTTTATCTTAGCCATATAACTGGTATGAGGTGGAAACTCAAGGTTGTTTTGATGTTCATTTCCCTAATTACTAAGGATGTTGAACATTTCTTTAGGTGCTTCTCAGCCATTCAATATTCCTCAGTAATAGAAATGCAATACACCAAAATACATGGAAATACAGCAAATACCATGCTCAGAGGTAAACTTATGGTAATAAATGCCCACAACACAAAGAAACATTTCAGGAGAACCTGATTTTGGATATTCAATAGCCATGCAAAAGTAGAGCACAGTAACATTTCTCTGTAACCCCAACATGGATACTCAGAGTGACACAGAGGCAATCAGATCCCACCAGTATTTGGTTGGCTAGACAATCCAATAATAAATAAAATTAAACGGGGAAGAAAATAAGGTGGAGAATGCTAGAAGGTACCCAGTGTCAACCTCTGCCTCCAATGTGTATGTGTATATATATATATATATATAATATATAGACACACACACATACATACACACACATACACACACACATTCATTATTACTTGAAACAAGAGAGATAAAAGTATCCTTAGATAGTACTATGAAGTTCATGCCAACAAATTGGAAAAACCTAGAATAATGGGAAAAATTCTGAATACGTCTCTTGCTACGATTCAGCCATGGATATAGAAAACCTAAAGAGATCAACAGCAAGGGGTGAGGTCCAGTCTTTAACAAGACTCACCCAGCAAAGGGCAATTCATGCTGCTCCTGCATTCTACCAGACTTCTAAAAAAGGAGCTACTGCAACTCTGTACAAACTGTTCAGCAGAGGTGATTAGGAGGTCCCATCCTAAGGATGCTCTACAAGGCCAGCCTGACAACTGCACAGAAATCTCACGTGCCATTCCCACCAAAGGCCACCTGGAATAGACAGCTCTCACTGCATGTTGGCAGTGAGAATGGTTCAAATGGCCAAGTTACCAATGTATAGAACTGAGGCATAAATAAAGGGTAACTGATTTTAGGATAGTTTGTGAACTGAATGGTTTTTTGTGGGTTTAGTTTTGTCTCCCCTTACACTACTGGAGCTTCACTCCCCAGTGGTCTTCTTTTCACTCTCGTCATAGCTACACATTGTTTTCAACTTAACTTCCTAAACATCCTACAAATCCTTATTCAAAAATCTGCCTGTGGTTGCAGTGGTTTACACATGTAATCCAGCCACTTGGGAAGCTATAGCAGGAAGATTGGAAGTTCAAAGTTAGCCTGGATTACCTAGGGAGACTCGGTTGCAAAACAAACAAGAATAAAAACAAAAACCCTGAAACATTCACTGGTTTTTGACTGCCCATGCGATAGGGCCTTAGCAACTTCAATATGCTGTTTGAACTCCTTCACAATTTTCCTATAACATAAAAAATATAAATAAATAAATAAATAAATAAATAAATAAATAATTTCTCTGTTTATTTTACCAGAATCTGTTACAAAATTTTGGACTGAGAAGCTCCATTAATTTAAAACTATTATTTATTAAATATGTCTTACTCTAAAGTCCTAAGAACAGTAAATTTCTTTTTTTAAGATGAGAGAGAGAGAGAAAGGAGAGAGAGAGAGAGAGGAGAGAGAGGAGAGAGAGAGAGAGAGAGAATTATGCATATGAAGCCAGAAGAGGGTGTTTAATCCTCTGGCGCTGAAATTACAGGTGGTTGTTAGCCACTTGATTTGAGAGTTGGGAATAAAACTCTGGCCTTCTGAAAGAGCAATAAGCTTTTGGAACTAATAAGCTACCTCTCCAGCCCCTATAAGTTTCTTTTACAGTTTGTTCTAACAGAATTCAAGTTTTATGGATGCTAGAATATAAAAAAGTACCAGGTTTAATAGCACAGGCCCATAATACCAATACTGGAGAAGACAGGCTGGAGTAGTAGGATCTTAAGTTACAATCTGGATAGATATTTCCTCAAGCAAATATGAGTGACAAGGAGGCACAGTCCTCATCTTTGTTCACGTGATTGATATTCCTATCTTCTGCCTCTGTCTAAAACAGTTACCACTACTCTACAGTCCCCATATTGCCATATTTAAATAAATAAACCCAAAGTATGTAAAAATCCAATCAAATGTGTCCCACTGCCTTACGAATCCCTTGAGACTGTTTCTCTTCAATGAGCCACAGAACCATTCCTGCTTGGACACTCCTAGAAGCCACTACCTCGCTTCCTAGGACAGCAGCTGTATTTTCTTTGCTGGTTGAATATATGAAGTTAAGGGCAAGTTGGCATTTATTTGATTTTTCACACCCTCTTTTTGCTACTCCAAACCCAAATTCTAATTAGAGCATCCATGAGGCATCCCACAATATGTATTTGTTAACCAAATGAAAACTACAAAAATAATAAACCTGTTTCTAACTCTTTATTGCCACTTGGTCACTGAGAAATCCTGTGACATTGGAGAACTTACTCAGACCCTTATCTATGTCTCAGTGCCCTTATGGAAGTGACAATGGGACTGAAAACCCTAGGGATAAATTCTAAGATCAACTTGGGATGTTAACACTCTTTCTTTTGAAAAAAAAAATCACTTGAACTTGACCTATTTCAAACACTGTATGCAAGTATAATTACACAGTGATGTGATTGCCATGTTTTCATTTTCTTCAAGTCTGTAGGCTCAAGTGTGAAGCGACATTAAGCACTAGGTATAGAAAAGTACCTTTAGGAAAGTCTCTCTGACTAAGGTGCTACCAAGTGTTCCTGCTGTGGTTATCATTCTGGACAGCTGTGCATTATGTGGACAAAATGACTAAGACCAGACACATTATGAAACCAAGACAATCATACCTACCTCCTGAATTCTGGACCCAAAGCAACCTGTCTTACAGAAAGTGATAGGTATTACTATAGCAATGTAAATTACCCAAGAGTTTGACTCAAAACTTTTTTTATTAACTAAAACTTTTATTAATAAAATTAGATTAAAAGCATATTTAGAGTTCAATAGCTTTAAGGAATCACCCTTAGGAAAAAGGCATACAGTGATTTGTGTTGGCTATACTACTATACCATGATTAACATGAGCAATCTAGAATCTCAAGCCTCATGCCCTGCATTGCGGACTCAGTCCAATTACTTTCATTCAATGTATGTTTGTTTCAGCTCTAGGTAGTATCTGATGTTGGAGAAAGGAGGTATGCTTAAAGTTTTAAAATAGTTGGACTTTATCATCAACTACTATTTGTGTGTTGGTTGACCACCACGCCAAACTCTCTCATTCTATTTTCTTCAACAGACTGAAAATGGAGACAGTATAAGCCACTTCCTAATAGATTTAAAAACCTCCAGCAGGGCGATCACATTACCTATCTTGTCAATCCATGCTACTTCTGACTAAATTTAACATCAACTATTTATAAGCTATCATGCTGTAAAACACCAATGAATTATGGTAGCATTCCCACACAGATGGGTTTCTGACAAGGCTTTGTGATTCAAAAGTCTGCCCTTGGGAAAATACATCATTGTTTGATTAAGTTAAAAAAAAAAGTCATTGTAATAGACAATGAAACACGTGCCTTTGATATGGGACACATTTCATTGGTAATTTGATATTCCTTATGTGTGAAGACTTGAAGAGATGGTATACTGTATCATTGTTGGGATTACAATCTAAATTTTCCAGTGACAAAATAGTTCTTCCTTGACTGAAGATGTCATGGCGTCTTCTCTGGGCTCGAGGTCTTGGAACATTTATCTCCTAATTATCAATTAGATTCTCATATGAGCAGCAATAGAGAGGTATGGCTCAATCATGGAGATTTTCTCTGCATCCATGAACCCTAGAGTTTAGCTCCAAAACTGAAAAGAGGGTAATATACTCTAAATAATATATAACTTTGAAATATAGCCAATTCCTTATGGAATTTCATTAATGTGACGTGAAAGGGGTTTGGTCTGTTTTAGAAGGACTATCTTGCATTATTACATCATCCAATCATCAAATATCAATGGTTAAACACAGAGTATTTCTTATCAATATCTCTTATAGGCTGAGCAGCCCTCCAAATCAGTACTCCTGCCATCATACACATAAGGTGGTTCATAATGGACTGCTACTCCAGCTACAAAGTGTCTAATGACTTCTTCAAGGGGATCAGCACACACGTGGCATATACTCATATAAGCAGACACATACAAATAAATAAAAATAACTTAATGTGTGTTCTTGAATTTCAGGAAGGCAGCTGTTGCCTTTAAGGGTCAAGTAGTCAGTAGACACAGTCTTAGTGCAAAACCTTAGTGGAAAACACAGCTAAGGTTGCTATTGGTGGGATGTTTCAGATCTTCAAGACCCACTTGACAAGCTATACCTTACTTCACCCCCTAGTCATTGCTGTAGTAATCACCCACATATAAGTTTCCAACTCAAATTCCAAGTACATGTAGCTCAGCAGTGGGACTTAATTAGTGGACCAATAAAACCATTTTACCCTCTTCCATCACTTATGTAGACGAGTCTGTAATACATTGTGTGATTTTCCAGAAAGTCTATTGGAATGAACAGCAATCATACAGAGGACAACTTGACTGTTTACCCATGAGTACTTTCTCCTCTCTGCCTATTCCTTAATCTTGTCTCCTCAAAGCACTTTAGGGCAAATTTTGGCTAATATTTTTAATTTAACGTGTGTAAATTTTTTGCTTAAATATATATCTGTACACTACTTGTGTGCCTGGTGTCCATGGAGATCAGAAGAGGGAGTAAGATCCCATGGAACTGTATTTACAGATATGAGCTGTCATGTGCATGCTACGAGTCACTCTTTCTCTGAAAGAGCAGCCTATACTCTTAACCACTGAGCAGTCTTTCCAGCCACCTACTGCATTGTTTTTTGTTTGTTTATATTTAATATTTTATTGATTCTTTGTGATTTTCACCTTATGCTCCGCAATACCACTCATCTCCCTATCCTTTCTTACCTGACCTTCACCCTCGCAATCTCCCTCTCAAAGAAAAAAAAAATCTTGTTGTGGAAGCTGTAATATGTGAGAGTATGTCCCACCGTATACACTTTTGTCCACACTTCTTTACATTCAAATATTTGTTGCAATGAGTCATTGGTCTGGATCAATGCCTCTGGCTCTGCTACACTATCGATACTGGATCTTCACTGATACTCCTCTTACATATCCTGCTGATACCCTATTTCATGGAGATCCTGTAGCTTTGGATCCATAGGACCAGGCCCTTCACACTCTCCAGGGGTTCATAGATGAGGTAGACGTTGGAGTGAACCAACTCAAAGCCCTGGATTTGGGCCTGGGTGGTAGTTGTGCTGGTCAATCTATGAGTTCTCCTGTACCCACAGCACCAGGGAGCTCTCTACCATTGCCTTGGCTAGTTTGCCCAATGGCAGACCTCCTGCTCTTATGACCACAGGGCCAGCTATACAGCCTGCAGCAAGTGGTGTGAAGCATGGTAAGGGTGGGCAGAAGGCATTTTTTCCCTCATGCATACTACTTCACAGCAGGGCCAGCTCTCCCAAGTGTTACAGGTGGTTACTCTTATGACCTGGGGACAAGTTCTCCTGCTTGCCATAGGTAGAAAGGGGAAAGGGGGAGGTTTTGCCTTGCTTAGAGCTTTATATTTTCAACCATGTACCAATAATGTAAATTGGAAATGGTTGGGTGATTTTTGCATAAGGGACCAATGAGATCATCATAAAGAAGACTGACACTTCTTTTTCTTTATATAATCTAACTCAGATGCATTAAAATAGCTCTCAAGTGAGATTACAGCAGCAGGAGATACCTATGGTCAATTTTATTGTAAGAACACAAGTGTATAATTGACTATTGACCTAGACTGGCATTTATACATACAGTAAGGATAAGAAATCATTGGATTGCTCTGTGAATGTGCATCTCCCTATCCCTTGGTTAGCCTTGATAGGCATGCCATCTGCACAGCACACTATCAGTGGGATAGACCATGAAAGATACAGGCATCTCAGAGGAGAGGTGCTCTGCTTCTTACCTGCCTTATAGAAACAATATGCAGAGAAACATGTCAGAATTGCTGTGCTGTTGCCATGAGCCAACAAACAGTATACATAAGACTAGTACTACAAACAGTACAAGATGCTGTAGGTCATTTTCTCAGAGACTTTGGAGGCAAGGCTGAGTCTTCAACTGGCACAGCTGTGCAAAGTCATTTCAGAGTTGCTGCAGCTCTTGTCCTACCTTTAGAGAGTGAGAGACTGCAGTTCAGATGAGGCAGTACACTAGAACACTGGAATAAACAGCTAAGGTGGGATTGAGCCAGGACGATAAGATTCTCATGCTCCAGGATAGTCAAGCTGGAAGCTGAACTTGCACAATGAGGCTTCAGATTATTTGAAAGTAGGAAGAATCAGTGTAGGCATCTCATGGACTCAGATGACCTGAATTTCTCCAGGTCTCATTCACCTTTCTGATAGAAGGTGGGAATGCATACTTATAGTAGTTTGCATTTCATTTCCTGACTTTGGTTCTGGCACCTTTGTGTTATAATGATTTAACTAAATCAGAATTATGTTTACCAGAATTCATGTCCATGCATGACTCCATGATATAGTTAACCAAAAGAAATTCTATATCAGCATAGAGGCATAGTGAAATGATCATAGTTGTTCTATCAGGACAGCTGTTGGGCCTTGGTGGTGAAGACTTCCTGTTTTGGGTGTGCTAGTGTGCTGCTCAGTGTAGGGAAGCATCAAGGTGGCATTCTTCCTACTCCAGCCATGCCTTCTTCTTCAACTTTCTGTGAGCCTGAATCCCATCTAAGTTTGTCATAAGAAGCTTCTCCTGCAGGCCCAAAACTGAAGAAGGTGAGCTTCAGACACACCAGTTTTGAATTAAATATTTTAAAAATTAAAAATCCCAGTAGAGGGTTTCAATTACCCACCCCAATGGTTTGTGTCCATGAATAAAGATACACACATAGCCTTTATATATATTTTTATTGGATATATTAGTTAGTTACATTTCAAATGTTATGCCCTTTCCCAGTTTCCTCTCTGCAAACCCTTTATCCCATCCTCCCTCCTCCTACTTCTATGAGGGTATTCCCCCCCCACCACCCACCCATTCCCGCCTCCCCGCCCTGGCATCCCCCTACATTGTGGCACTGAGCCTTCCTATACCTTAAACAGCTCAATAGCTGGGCCACTGCCTAACCTCTATGTAGTTAATTCACCCTCTGCCAATAATCCCGAGTTACTACTTACTAAACTCTATATTATATCTTGGCTGCCCTTGACCAAGAGGGCTGACTAACTGGACTGTGCTCTCCTGGTTCCTTCACATGGTGGCTATATCTCTGTCCTCCACTCTTCTCAGTCATGGTGTCTCTCCTATCTTTCACACTCTCTCTGCATGCCAGATCTCCTCTTCCACTCTCCTCATTCCTGTTCCAAGTCTGGGAATCCTCAAGTCCTGCCTCTGTCTGCCCTGCCCAGCTACTGGCTGCGGGCATCTTTATTTACCAATCAGAATCAACTGGGGTCAGGGTACCTTAATGTCTTACATTCAGACTGTCTCATGCAAGCAATTTGGGGGACCCAAATTAACATTTGAATACAAGCAGCATTAAACCAAACCCAGTACAACCCAGGGGCTACAATATACCCTTACCTGCTCCCATTCATGCCAGATTTCTTTTTTTATAGCCAACTTTGCTGATGCCATGACCTGAACTAAATGCAAAATCAATAGCCCTATGTGAACTCTTCATAAGCTTCCCAGTTTTATACATAACTCCCAACGATATGCCTCTGGCCCATGTCTCCAATGTTGTATTTACTTCTCTGACAAATCCACGTCCTGATACCAAGACTGTACCAGAGATCTACTTTATGACTTACAGACAGAGAACGACATATTTGTGAGCATGGGTTAAAATGGAGTATTCAGGGTGGGTTCCCAGGGATCTACAGCAGCACAGACAACAGAGCACACAAACCAACCCCAAATCTGACAGGATCTTGAGAGGTGAGCACCGTGCAGGCAGCAAGCCAGTGATAAACATATAGCCATGCCTTGTGAGGGGAAAGATCTAGTTCCTCAGGTTCAGAGGCTCCAGGTAAGGAGCATGGCGTCTACTGTGGCTAGACCTTACCTAAAGTTTGTTGTTTTTTTTTTTTTTTTTTTTTTTTTTTTTTTGAATGTATGTAACAACAGAAAACAAATGTCTAGGCTTAACACCTTCTTTCTGCAGGGCAGACTGGCTCAGAGTAAGCATATACTACAGAAGTTAAAGTATCTGGGTTGAGGCTTCTGCTCCACCACTCAGATATATGTTACTTATCCTCTGACAAGTGACTGGGGTGAGGGGGGGAATGGCTCTTCAAGTCCTTCATCTCTAAATTATCAGTAAGAACACTTACCTCCTGTTATGTTTATTAAGACCAAAAGAGTTCCTAAGATACCAGAAACGGCAAGTGCATCACTATTTATGGGACTATGAGAAATAAAAGCAAGCCATTCACTAATCTATGATAGAGTACCTCCTAACCATTTACAAGCTGTAATCCTGTCATTACTGAGACCTCACTTTCACAGTTACTGTGCGTGTGCGTGTGCCTGTGCGTGTGTGTGTGTGTGTGTGTGTGTGAGAGAGAGAGAGAGAGAGAGAGAGAGAGAGAGAGAGAGATCACTTGCTCTGGAAAATGGTGGAGGGGAAACAGATGAAATAATTTGGTTTGGATTCTTCAGTGTTTCTCATATTGTGTCTTAAAAATATGAATAGTTGGGCCAGGGAGATAACTTGGTGGATAATGTATTTATTGTGCAATCATGAAGACAAGAGTTCAGACCCCAAAAATGAACTTAAATGTCATGTGGGTATAAAAGCCTACATATAATCCCAGGTCTTCAGAGAGTAGAGAAACAACATACCCAGGGAAGATGGCTAGTCAGACCAGCCCTGCAGGTGAGCTCTCCTTTATTTGACAGGCCCTTGAAGGGGCTCTGGCCAGCTTGATTGTGGTGAGCATGCCTCTGCCAGGCTTTACTTACCCTTCTGCCCAATTGCCCCTGCCTTGCTAAAATCTGTTAGATTACATTTATGAACTTAGCCCTCAAGGTCTATCCTCTTGTATGTGCCAATCCCTCCTCTGCTGGCTGACTACCAAAGTCCAGCTACCAAAGTATTGAAAAGCAGCAATCAAAAGCCCACTTTGGTTCACCGAATTAATATGTGCAATTAAAATTAAACACCTTGTCCTAACACAAGGTCTGTCCCCTCTATAAACTGCCATTTTCCTATGTGCCACCTCTGTCTCCTCTGTCTCAAGAGGCAATCCTTTACCCTTCTTCCTTGTCCCTTTCTCTCCTTCTGTTTTTTCCCCTTCCCCTCTTCCTCTTCCCATTTCCCTGTCCTTTCTTCTTATCCCTGGTTTCTGTCCCAGTGGGACAATAAATTCTTTGTACTGAGAACTTGGTCTTTGTGATCCAAGCTGATACTTTTCCTCTCATCCCTGTCTCAGTAAATAGGGTAAAGAAAGACTTTCAGTGTCAAACCTCCACATACATGTGGAGACATATGGGTGCATGCACATCCAAACATATATACACTCACTCATAGAGACATGCACCAAAACAAAGCCATGATTGCTGGACTGGGGATATAGCTCAGTGGTTAAGAGTTGGAGTTCCCAGTGCACGTGTCTGATGGCTCACAACTGTCTGTAACTCCAACTCCAGGATATTCAACTTCTTTCTTGTCTCCACAGGGACCTGGACTCCAATACACACACACACACACACACACACACACACACACACACACGATATAACACTAACATGCACACAAACTTAAAAATAAATCTTTAAAAAAAAAATCTGAGGTGGGAGTTAGAGTGATGGCTCAGAGGTTAAGAGAACTATTCTTGCAGAGGACCCAGGTTCAATTGCTAGCACCCATACAGCGGATCACAGCTACATGTAACTCCTGTTCTAAGGCATCTGATGCCTCTTCTGACCTCCACAGGGAACAGGGACACACATGGTCAACAAATATACAAGTAGACAAAACATTCATACAATAAAAATAAATACATATATTTAAAAAAGCCACCTGAGTTGCTTTTCAGCTGTTTCCTACACACAGTTCAGGGTGTGATGAGGAACACAGAGAGGTTTCATTTCTTTGCCAAGTGACCCCCATCTCGTCTAAGTTGCAGGCACACAAGAAGAATTCTCATGCTGGTACTTTTTCATATTACAAGGTGCTGATCATATCAGAAGATGCCGCTGGAGAAATTTCAAACAGAAAGACTGGTATTTGTTCCCCACTTAGCCATAATGCTAAGGACCGTTGTCATTCAAAAGGCTCCCGTTGTTCAGTCACTCATCTTGCTGAGAGTGATTGTCAAGATTTCAAGAATACTAAGATAGTTTCAGGTTTCCTACATGTTAAAATATAAACAAAGGAGTTTATATTAAATTGCTTTGAGTAGAACCTTTGCAAAGCAAAAAGCAAAAACAAAACACACAAAAAACCAAACCAAATTAAAACAAACCCAACCAAAACAACAACAACCACCACCACCACCACCACAACAACAAAAAACAGTCTAAGAGAACAATTCAAATTGTATAAAAAAAAAAAAAAGCATCTAGTATTTTTTCAAGTCTCAGATGTGTTATACATGTTTTTTCTGGGACCTTCCTTAAGACACTCACTATTGTGTCTATTCCATGGGGGAAATCTGGTTTGTGGTGATGGTATATGGCACTCACGGGTGAAGAAGTAGTTTTGGAAAGCCATGTGCATGACAGTTCTACTCATCTGAATTTGAAGGCTGGAAGACCAAGCCAGGGAGAGCAGGGATAGAAGGATTTAAGGCCTAAATCCCTCTGAGAAAGGCATATCGGGGTGAGAAAAGTCATGAGAGAAATTAAAGTCAATGCATAATATTCATTTGGGTCAATAAGTATAAACTGATGGAGGTGGGGGGGGACCAAGTCAGGAAAGACGGGAAAGGCAGAGACAAAGCTCTGGAAGGTCACCAAGCTGCTGAGATCTCACAGACCTATGTGCCCACACCAAGCCTACATTCCAAAGTCTCCTCTGTGAGAAGAAAACAGAACTGCTATGATCTGGGCTATCTTGTCCTCCTTGCTTACCCTCTTCACCTGCAAGTGTTAGAAAATGAAGACAGCGCCAGAGAGAAACAGAGCAAGGAAGGGCTCTCCTGCCCCACATCTCACTGCTATAAAGGATTCCAAGAGCTGAACGGGGCATTGTATATTTCATTTACAACGACTGTACAACAGCTGTATAATCGATGTTGTTGAAGATGTGAGCGTTGCTCAGAGTGAAGCATAAATGTCCACAGCGAGCTGCAAATGTGAATAAGAATGGCCTGCCTGCATAGTAATTGGTATTATTACTGGAATGAATGAGAAAGCCACATATGGACGGATGGGTGGGGCTGCAAAGGGTGAAACAGGAGAGACTAATGGTAGCTTTATTTTCTCTTACCCATGTCCCTTCTTTCAGATAACCAGTCTTTGTAGGTAGAGAGAAAGGAATGAGAAGTAGAAAACACAGCAGGCAGAAGATAAAGCAGTTTATCTATAACATGCCCTTTCCACTCCTATTAATTGTAGCAAATTATAACACACATTCCCTCCTGCGGGGGAATCTGTTACAAAGGGGGTAGAAAGAGAGACTTAGTCAACTGGGTGGGGGTTGGGGGGAGACATCGGAAAGAGAAACACTTCAGGTTAATTGGAGCTAAGAATATAAAATACTCATCTTAAAGTGTGTGCTTCAGTTATGAGAAGGAAAGTGTCGAGATCAAAATGTTTTCTGTGCAGGATTCAACACAGCATGGGTGTTTTGAAACAAGCGGTAATCATTTCTCATGGAGAAATCAGAAGCAGCAGCTCCTGCTCAGGACAAGCGCAAGAGAGACCGTTTCTAGTTTCCCTGGGGACCCTGTAAGAGACACACAGGCAGTCAGCGGAGGAGTCCCTGGAACCAAGCGGCTGCAGTACTGACGAGGATTATGAAGCAGTTCAATTACCAAATGCTTTATTCATACAGAAGAAATGACACGGAATTACCCTAGAATTCTAAGCATTAGGAGGGGACAAATTTTTAGTTTGAAAAAAAAAAAAAAAAAAACATTCAGTGTGGCTTCTATACAGTTCTCGAAGCAAATGAATTGGTCAACTCTGTCATCAGGAAATAAGAAAATGTAGGGATTATTTCCTTGGCAAACCAGGATCCCTGATATTTGAGAGAAGAGAAATTTTGAGCCTGGTGTAGAAACAGCCTATGCCTGGCTAGACAGAGCTCTGGTTTGCTTGCTCTCAGCCTGGCAGCATCCATGTGGCATCGGAATCTCTATTAGAACTCTGTTTAAATATTTCTTTACTAGAAATAATTTTTTCTAAAGTAATAAACAATGCACCGAACCAAGTTAAAAATTCTTAGAAAGAAAAGGCAGGAAAATTAGTTACAATTTTCACATAGTTCTCCAAAATGGAAGCACATGAGAATAAAGAGAGGTCCCTCTCACCCTTTTTTTTTTTTTGAAGACCATCTTTGTTTACTTCATTCCCAAGTATTAAGAGATTGTGTGATCCATTTGCATAGGATAACTAACATATACCACATCATTTGCACGTCTGCAAGTACACGTGAGTAACCGTAATTACACGTGACACCAATTACTCTATTACTTTGTATTAAATTATAATGGAAAATTCCACTAGAGAATTGAAGCCTAATTGCATCTTAATTTGCATAATTTTGCATATTAATTACATCTCCGATGAATAATAAATTTCAGCAGATTTTTAATTTATGCATAGACACAAAAACAAGTGGAGAAATAATTTAGAAAAAAAATACCAGCAACTATTACTTAGGGCATTCAACTAATTTTGCTTAGTTTAGCAAAACAAAACTTGGTTTGTTTGATATGGCATCTTTAGGCTGATTGCTGTTTATTGCATAATATGTCTCAAAGCATAGGTGCAGACATGGCTTTTCTTAATAAAAAAGAAGGGTGGTTCAGTTATAGCATTTTAAGTTTAGAGATTTTATATTTTGATAAACCTGTCTTAGGGGATAACATCGTTTTTTAGCTGGAACTGTCTTTAATTGTAATCCCTTTTTAAAAACTAAAGATTAATTTCTGTTGTTTCTATTTTAAATGCAAGGATTATAAAGAATAGAATATACAAATACTTTGGTGAAGACAACCACATGTGTCAAATGCTTCCTTATTTTGAGTCTATGGTGAAGTAACTCAAAATTGTTTTTGTGATTTTTACATGTGCAATTCAAAGAATTCCCATGCAGGTTGTCATTTTGTTGGGAAATCACTGTGCAGAGGAATGGCTTTTAAAGCTAGCTGCTATTTTCTGATTATTTTCTTTGTTTATCACTATCCTAGTTTAAGCAGTAACATTTGCTCTTGATTGCTAGAGACCTCGATTTTAAATTTCTTATTCTTTGCTTTGCATTTATTAAATAAATGGAGCATTTTCTTATAATTATCTAACACATATAAAGCTATCTTTACATCAAAAGTCACAATAAAAATGACATGGTATTTCTCAAATAATAATATGTATGTGAAAATTCAATTTGTCCACCTTTGCCTAAAGCCAAGCCTTCGTGTTTTACTGTTAAAGCAAATGCTAAAGAAGGAAGCCCTGGGTGCTGCCTTCTTAAGTCTAATACTGTGATCATTTGGCAAATTATACAAAAGGAGAAGATGACAACATCCCAATAAATCAGGAAACTGTCAAGATTAATAATCTTAGCCGTCATCTGCTTTCCTATGAAAGCCCGACTGGCATCAAGCACGTTCCAGTTTATTCTGCCGTTCTTCTGGTTGGGAAACTGGACTTGTGCCAGCCTGGTGGCACACGACCTCCAGGAAGCCATCCTGTATGCCTTCTACCGCATTAGTCTGCATTTTGCCGTCAGTCGCGCTGGTTCACTGGGCTGCAAGCAAGAACTCCTTAGGACACAAGCTCCCTTCTTCAGTTTCTGATCAGTGTTATCACTTGCTACAGACGGGAGACACTCTTGAGCTTAAAAGTCTGCATTTCTGTTTGTTTCCTTACATTCTAATATTTGCTGTTCGGTTTTAAAAGTTTTCCTCATTTTAGGCAAAGTAGAGCCAATGAAATAAATAAAATATAGGCCTGTCGTTCTATTGTCAGTACAAGCAAGGCCTTGACTCTCTGGTTTCTCTTACTGGATGACAGACCTTTGGTTACTCAGGTATTTAAAAGCTGATCGTTCAGCCATCCAAAATAGAACTGTGTCCATGATCACATCTGTCTCTACTTTTTGTTCAAGCCTTTTGATCAGGTTCTTACATTAAAGAGGGATTTGAGCTGGCTGAGTTCCTCGGGGAGGGGAGGGGGAGGAAAAAAAAAATCTTCCAACATTTGAACAATGGTTCCCTCTTGTGGCCACGCTTCAGGACTGCTGTTAGGAAATTGAGGGCCGTGACCGTGAAAAGTCTCTCCTGATGCTCAGACTTTTGTGCAACCGGCTGTATTAACCTACTGACATCTTGTTTGGAGGTCCTTCCTTCAGATTCCAGTCGCTGATCCTATTTTTAGCATAGTATAAGCTTTGTAGATTGAGGAGGCTGTGGAACCCAGCTGTTCTGTGCTCATCGTTGCTCTTACGTAGAGAAAATCTTTGGAATGTAGTGTCCGTATTTTAAGAAAAAACTTGAAGTTGTTAACGAGTATTTGGGGTAAAGGCTGTCTGGCTTTCATTATAGGGTTCAGAAATGTATTTAGACTCCACAACTCAAAGCATTTATAATTTCCTGAGGGAGCATTTCTGGTATAGAATTAAGTCTAGACTGTGCTCATTCGTTCAGGCATTTTCCTCTTTGAGGGTAAAAGCTTACAACACCACGAGTTACTCACAGATGGCTCTCTCCTGTACCTTTCATCTATACTCCCATAGACTTATTCAATCTGACTTATCGATGGACCAAAGCTTGGTCTAACTCGGCATCTGTCAAAGCCCACACACCGGTCCATGTTGGACCACGGTGTGGACCATGCTCAGAGCAGTGACTTCCAGAATATGCCCCTTTAAGTAGACATTTCCCCTCTTTAAGATCATATTCAATGGAGAAGTAAGTAGTTGTGACATTAACAGGAATCTTCTCTTGCCCACATGAGACTTTAAATATCGAGGAAAAATTGTAGCTATCCATGCAAGATGAATGCCATTTTTTTTTTTGCATGTGCGTGTTACAATTCTAAGTATAAAAACATCCTCTCTCAATGCTGTTCTAGAGATCCCATTTAAGGAATGAAAAAAAGCATTTGTATTTGTCAAGGCATTTCCAGGCCACAATTCTCATTTACCTCACAGCCTCTTGGGGAGTTTTACATGGTAAACAATATTCAAGGTAGAAATGGATGCAATCTTGCCTGCCCTGAATAACATGGTCAGTTGCCAGGAATCAAGAATACAGAACTTTAGTAATTATTATTTTTAATTGCACCTTTGAACATATAATGTATGTGTACGTGCATGCACGTCTGTGCCAGAGTACATATGTTAAAGTCAGAGGACAGCTTTAAGAGTCGATTCTTCTCCCTCTATCATACGCATGCCAAGGACTGAATTCAGATCCTCAGTCTTAGCAGCAGACACAATTACCCACTGACCCATTTTGTAGACATATGCAGGTGTAATTGCTTATATATTACGTTTTCTTTTGAGTCCAAATGAAGCATTCTTATGCTCCCACATTCACCTGCATTCTGAGTCATGTCAGAAGCAGAGGACTGCTATGTAAGTAGAAAATAGGGCTGCTTCAGTTTAAGTTAGCACAAACCTCAACATTGTAAAGATCGGCTTTTTTTTTTTCTCCAAGTAGTAATCTTCAAAAAAACTAAGACTTCCTGTCATTGTTTTCAACAGCTCCCCCTCCCTTTTTTGTTTTTTTCACTGCCTGGGAGGTGTCCTCTGTGTGGTTCCTTTGTCAGGTAACATGTGCCTGACCAGAAGCTCCCCAGAGTCCATGCCCGGATCGCCTCTGATTCCTTGTCCCTTTGTTCTACCTGTTCCTTCAGTGGAAGACCTCAGGATGGCTATGGCACTGTCCCAGCCCCACATGTGTATAAGCAGCTTGTGGACATTTTTTTTTAAAAAAAAAATAATTGCTATCATCTGCCTTTTGCAGGAAACCCAACCTCAAATTCAGTCGCTCCCTCCGCTTGCTCTTCTCTTCTGTCCCTGCCTCTAGCTGTGTCTCAGTCTCTCTCCCTCTGTCTCTGTCTCTCTCCCTGCCCCCCTCATGAGATTAGCAATCTAATTCATTTGCACAAGAATAATAACAAACACAAATCCATCTGTCTCTTCATTTTCTTTCTCTTAAGAGATCTGCAGAAGCCCTTGGAAGTTAGGGGAAAAAAAAAAAATAAGGAAAGAAGAAAAAGTGTAACCTGGAGGAACCTAAATTTTAGATGTCATGACTCGATCAAATTTTAAGTGAAATATTCAGGGTTTAGATTAATCGACATTTTCTAGCTTCCTATTTTGTCAAACAAAGTTTAGAAACAGTTCAGAAACTGATTGTTTAGCCAATGGTTTAATAAAGGATATTTTTAACAACAGAAAAACACGAGGAACAAAACCTCAGGAAGAATGAAAAAAGAAATCTTTGTCTATTGCCTTTTAAGCTTTGGAAAAATGGCAGGTTCACCTCCCTTGTGCTGCATCTTGATGTGACTGGAGCAGCTGAGCATATGTTTCTGAGTACAAGTACACTGGAGCTCACCGTGGCTTGTCTGTCCTTCAAGAGCTGGTCACATTCACCTCTTCTGAGAGACTTACTTCCTTGATTTCCCATACATGCATGAACAGTGCTATCATTAGCTCTCATTAGGCATTGTCTGATTTTCATCTGCTGTATTTTAAATTTGATTGCTTTTTATCATGTCTCTGTCTCCAGGTTGTAACTCCCATGGGGTCAAGAATTCTTACAACTTGTTTTTAAGCAGCACTCCACAAATGTCAATTGACTGAACAAACCCAAATCTAACAGAAAGTAGTATGATTTAAACAGGAGTTAATTTTTACCCCTACAGACCAATACTCTCTTATGGAAATAAAGGATTAAACATACTAAGAGGTAGAGTTGAGCTACTTTCATCAATCAAGCTGGAATGAAGGCAGGCCCAAGAGGAAGGTGGAACTCTCCCCGCTTATCCTATCTTTTCAATCCTCCATGAAGTTTCCAGAATGTTGATGTAAGACCATAATACTGGAGGAGAAAAAAAATATGCATTTCATACCGATATTGTCTTGTCTGGCTACTTCCATGCTCCTATTCTCTGTGGTGGATGAGGTTCCTGTAACTTAATGACCTGAAGCCTGGAAGTCATGGGTTTATTGTACAAAGGTGCTAGAGCCTTGTCTTATTCACTCAAATAGCAGGAGGATAAAGTCACAGAAATATCTAAGACTTTTCTAACTGTAGCACCCTCAAACATTGAATTCCATGAGGAAAATCCAGGAGGCAAAGTCCATTGTAAAAAGCATTTCAGAGCAACTTCATTACTTTTATTTCACTTTAAGAGAGAAAGAAGATAAGACAAGAAAATGGATAAAACCAGAAAGATGACTACAGAAAACCTGGTTGCCATTAGCTGGCTGTGACCTCGAACATGAAGACTAGAAACTAGAGAAAAATCTGCCACTAATCTATTCTTGGCAGAAACTGTTCGTTCGGGTGAGTAAGAAGCCGCCTACTAGCCTTTTTTTCCCTTCCCATCTTCTAGATAAAAATGAGTGTTTAAAAACTGTGCTAAAATTTTCAAAAACACCTTAAAAAGATTCCATTACTTAAAGTGATTTGGATAATTGTGTTCAATGGTAGCCATTATTTAAAAATATAATTAGTTGCTGAACTCAGAGAAGGAGGGAAATTTCTGCAGGTGTTTCTCATTATTTGCTATGCATACAAAATATCTGCATAAATTACCATTATTATTCCAATGTATACTAAGAGACAATAAAGCATTAGCAAGCAAAGAAGAATGCTGTTGACCCACAGACTGGGAGGGAGGCCTGGATGCACAGTAATAGTGTGCTGGCCTTCGGCGCTACCGCTCAACATGTGCAGCCATTCAGGAATTGAAAGGAACAATTTTGCACCTGTAACAATATTACATATGGAACGTAACTCCATCAGAAAGATATTGAAAACAGGAGAGGGGGCGGGGAACAACAAAGGAAGTAGACAGAAGCAGTGGGAGCTGTCATTGTTTCCAGAGGTTGGCATACACTTCAGGTAGATGTGGGGCATTTCTTTGAGTTTAAAGCTCCCGTAGAACATGCACCTGATTGTTTTTAAGTGTATGGTATATTTCACATTTTTTTCTTTAATACTATTTCTGGGTTTTGGTGGCAGTGCTGGTGTTAGCATGGTTCAATTGAGGTTCCTGTGTCAGCCTCCACCTCCCACCCCCCAGTAGAAACTGTCAGTACTTGGGAGAGTTAATTCTATTGAATTCCTCAAGTCAATAAAAGGATTAGTATCTTTCTAATGCTTCCTTCCAGGCATAGGGCTAATATTCCATTGCTATATGAACTCAGAAGTCAGTGTTCTTGTGGTAGAGATGAGAATCTTTAGAAGTTAAATGTTTTCAGGACTAGAAAGATGACTCAGTGGTTACAAGAACATACTGCTCTTGCAAAGGACCTGAATTCTGTTCCTAGCACCCACAGGTGGCTCACAACTGCTTATAACTCTAGCTCCAAAAGATCCAACATGTTCTGTTTGTCTGAGTATTAGCAGGCCAGCATGTGAAGGATCAGGATAAAATCAGGGCGTTCTCAATCCTGTTCTCTCCCATGACTTTTTTGTGTAGAACAAAAGAACAGCATTTGAGTTTATTCTGCTTACCCACTATATATGGATGCATGGATGCATGGGTGCATGGAGGTATGGTTGCATGAATACATGCATGCATGGGTTTATGGATACATAGATGCATAGGTACATGGATGTATGGATGTATGGATTCACAGGTGCATAAAGGTATAGGTGCATAGGTACAAGCATGCATGAGTGCAAGCATGCATGGGTACATGGATGCATGGGTATATTGGTACATGAATTGAATGCATGAGTACATGGATGGATGTAGGCCTACAGCATGGGATAGGTTAATAACAAAAAGTTACCCATTGGAGGTGAAGAGTCAGTAACTGATCCAACTCTTTTTTAGAAGACTTTTATTTATGGCTATTTCTTTGTTTTTATTTGTTTGAATAGGATCGTGTTATGTATCACAGCCTGGCCTGGAATAGCAATCCTGCCTCAGCTTCTTGAGTGCTGGATTACAAGTGTGCCCTGTCATATTTGGCTTGATAATTTCAACCTTTGACAAGGGAAAAAAGAAAAGAAAAGAAAGAGAAAAATCAAGGTCCAGAGGAATCGGGTTCCAATAAGAAAACACTCAGCAAGCCAGAGATCAAAGTCACCATGATGTATAGATGTCGAACACCTTGAATAACATGGCACAACACACTCGTGAAATGGGGCATCTCCATTCATAGGGAGATCAGGTACAGCATTAAAAAGGAAAGTCGTCATAAAAGTCAGACATAGGAGCCCAGGATTTGATAATGAAGAGCAAGTGAAAACCATGAGTCATTTTACTTTCTGTTCTATATCCATGCACAGCAAACATAATGCTCTGCCATATACTGCCCCCAGATTTCTGCTGCAGCAACCAGCAAGGTGTCTCATTCAAAGAAGGAGTAAAGCTAAAGTGTTGGCCAAGGAAATAGGAAGGCAGGAGATAGTTCAGCTCCTGTTTGGCACTTCCATACTGCCACCAGGTATTACCAAAGGCATGTTTGGATCCTGCAGCCATGACCCGGGATATTTTTTTGAGGTCCTATACCTATATATATTTTCTTTTACTAGAAGCAAGCCAGGGTTCAGAAAGTAGGAGGAGCTTTCATTTTGCCTGAATTATATGCTACATTAAGTAAATCTTGTTCTCATGAAATTTCAGAATGGTTCAATAACTTGCCCAAAGACATACAACTATTCCATTATGAATCCAAGATCTATGTTCAGCGCTATTAAGTGTGAAGAACTGACAGTCTACTGCTGAAGAGTGTCTGCTGCTAAAGATAATCTGTTCTCAATTTTGATGAAGAACACAATTATGGTTTTAAGTATTCAAGCATATTAGTTCCATCTTTTTTTGCTGTGATAAAACAGGAACTTTGAATAGGTCGCATAAGTCAAGACCATAGTGAATTAATTCATGCTAGTTTGTGCTCAACTGTCTCTTTCCACTCTTAAACAGTTCAGGATTCCCTGCCTAGGGAATGATGCCACCCACAGTGATGGGTTTTCACACATGAATTAGCATGATCCAGATAACAATGGGCATGTCTGCAAACCAACTTAATCTAGACAATATCTCATTGAGTCTCTCTTCCCTAACCTTAGGTTTTGTCAAGCTGACAATTTAAATGATCCATCACACTAACCAATTCAACAGATTTGTGTAACAAGCCTCAATAACTTAGCTGGCTCTGTTCCTCCAAATCAAATAAGTATCCACAGTCTGCCCCTGTTTATAATCTTGTTCCATTTTCCACAAAACACCTCTCATTTATTATTCACAGGAAACCTACTACTCACCTGTCCTGACTTCATAGATGTACTACATCAACAATACTAGCCATTCTGTTGTGTTTAAAGCTGTTACTACCTCTCAGCTAATTATTTAGATGCTGGTGTCCTTTGCCCAGTGCTCAGAGCTTCATTCTATTCCTGGTCCTTTTTGAATGCCTCAAAACTGACAAAACACATGCCTAATGGGTGTTTAAACATTGATTGAACCTAGATACACTAGAACCACACATCAAGTTCACACAAGTGCAGGTAAATACGACTTAACCTAAACTGTGTTCCCCCTCAGGTTGAAAGTAGCATGGAGTGTATTTATTAGTTAATTTTTGTTGTAACCAAAATGCCTGAGAGAAACAATTTGAGGGAGAACAATTTAATTTTAGTTCTTGATACCAAAGGGTTTATTTCATAGTTCTTTGGCTGCTGAGCTTAAACACGATGCCACAGCATCAGAAGCGTGTGGCCAGGAAGCAGAGAGAGTGACAGGAAGTCAAACGAGGCATTGCCCTCAAAGGGCTTCTCTACAGGCTTACTTCCACTAGCTAGATTCTGCCTCTCAAAGATACCACAGCCTCCAAAAGTAACACCATAAACCCCAGTGGAACAAATGTTCAAACATGAGCAGGCAGGGAGCATTTTCGATTCAAACCACAACAGTAAGCCAGCCACGACATGATGATAGTGACCCACTTCTTTATAATCAAGCCAACTCTGTCTTTCTCCCTACAAGACTATGAGCTCTTTAAAATAATATGATATGTTTCATTCATATCAAAATAGCACAAACTCTGGAGCTCAATTCATGTCCATAGTCATACTTCTGCTAACTGGAGTTCAAGTCTTAATTTATAAAATGGACTGAGTGCTGACACAGAGAGATGGCTGCACTTGGAAAGTAAATTTAGTGTTGCCCTAGAAATAAAAGATGTGGCCTATCACACTGGGCTAGGGAAAAAAGATTCTTATACAGGCAGGAGGTGAAACTGGTGTCAGAAAAGTTGAGTCAGAACTTTCACTCTGGCTTTTGCGGGCAAAGCCAGTGGGGATAGGGTAAAGGAGTTAAGATTGGCAAATATGAATATTTGAGATGGGTTTTTGGCTGGATGAATGTTCTCTATTGTTTGGCACCTGGTTCTGAAGGAGAAATATTACTTGAGCTGTGAGTTGGAGAAGAGATCCTTAGGAGAATAGTCTGGAGATTTCTGCCTGCAAAAGACACACACCTACCATTAACTCTTTATTAACTCTAAAATTTACTGTCACTAGAAAGAACAGTTTCACTACCAGCAAGATTCTTAAAATTCAAAGCATCATAAATAAGACACAGAGAATAAAAATCATAGCCAGTACAGTGACATTGAAGAAGATGGTCAACCTGACTTACTTTGCTCATCTGTAAACTGGGCACAATAATAATAACCATGACATCATAGGGCTGTTGGGAGGCCTAAATGAATTAATATAAAGGGCATGGAGAGCAGAGTGTTACCCATAGGGAATATGATATTACAACCGTAGATACTTGTCATCAGAATACCTCTGAATGACTCCGAAAGGGACAAGGATGCTTTGAGAGTTCCAGATGCATGCACGACTGTCAGTATGAATGTGAGCTTTCATGACTATATATGTGCCTTGTCCTTGGAAAGAGAAAATGAGTTCTTGAGTTAAGTAGGAAGCAAAGTAAAGACGATCACTGCAGGTAAGGAGACTCCCAGGTTCTGCAGCTTGTGCTGCTGATTTCCTATACTGCTGCTTCCAGGCCATCTATCTCTGTCTCTGCATTTAAGGCAGACATTTGTCTTTCAAATTTCTCCTGGCAATATCACAGTCACCAAATGAAACATAATTTCTCCCATCCATAACCCAGTGAGGTTTAGTTGGACTGGGTAGCGTTCCCAATTTGAAAGAGAAAATTTGCATCTTTAGACAGCAGCAGCACAAGTCACCTGAGAAATAAGTAGGTGTTACTTAGGCCTCGGGTAGACTCTATTGTATTAGCATCTATATAATGAAAAAGAGAGCAACATCATCTGTCTTTTCTTCTGCTGTTACAGTTCAGTAAAATCTAGCAGACTCTGATTGTTATGGGCATAGGGTATATCCCAGGTTCTATATTTCTGCTTGTTTGAGACAGACAGGTCAAGGGTGGGGCTGGCATCAAGCTCATGGGGATACAGAATTTGCCTTAGATGCTGGAATTCTATGTGTACATGTTCCTTCCCCTATCCCCATTATTAATCCCAATGAACCTGGCATTTCAGATAGATGTAATGATGCTTAAAGCTAGATAACTGGATGATATTTAACCAGCCCTGAACGGTTCCAAAGTGGGGAAAAATTCAGATTTCAGGATTCCACAAGTCGTTTCTTATTGATGGTTTCTAGAAAGAATTCATTTGTATAGATTTAGAACACTTCATTTCCTTAAGTACCCATGATGCCCAGAAGAATGAGAGCATTTTATTATCAGTAACACCAAAGATCCACTCAGAGAACTAGAGCCTGAGGATATCTGTCTCCTGTACCTTGATATCAATAGCACAGGAGAGTCTGTCTATGTATCAGCTGATCTTCCTCTTCACAGGTAACATAACTATTAGAAATAATATTCAACAGAAACTCTGGATACCTGTACCTGCCCACGTCTCCATGTGTAACTTTATAGAGAGAATTTTTAAAAGTCTCTGTTTCCTTTTCTGCAAAAGGAGAAGGTTAAATCCAATGTTCAGAATCTTATGTCTCATGATGTTACAGAGACGTATAATGACACTTTATTCTAGCAGTCATCTGCCGGACACTTTAACATCTGACTGATCATGCCATCCCATATGAGGCCAGGACAGAAGGAGGCCAACTGCTCGGTGACCTCATAGAGACACTCTTCACAAACTTACATATGTACTTATCCAAGAACTTACGTATACTTCACATACTTACAATCTTTCTAAAAGTTTTCAAGCTATTTCCTATAATAAGGGACTTAATTTAAAAATGAGTTGAGTTATAGGCCTTTATATAGCATTCATTTCTGCACACTTGAAATAGGAAATGTTAGCTATTTAATCAGTCAGGTTTATAATTTAGTTTGTAAACTCAGAGACCATATCTAGGTTTTACATAATATTGATTACATGATCAGGGCTCATTAAAGGATAATAATTTAAAAATCACATCTAAGTGTTAACATTTTTCTAGCTAATTTCCTTTCCATGTGAATGCTTCGTATTTTAATATATCACCATTTCTCCTACTTATTTATTTATTTGCTCTAGAAAACCAGTGTGAATTAATCTAGAATTATGACAAAATTAATGGAAATTTAAATGAAAGTGTAATCTTATTGGAATTTCAGTTTTTGATGACATAATAATAGCCTTATATAGCACCTTTCATCTATGGACCTCTGAGCACTTTACAAACATTAGTTAATTCGTACAACAATCCTGTGAGGTTGGCAATTATAATCAGCCCATTATGTAAATTAGAGAAGTGCATCACAGGGAGGTTAAGTTCCTCAGGCAATAGGAAAACCAGTGGCAGAGCCAGCATCATCAGACCACCAGCTCAGTGGGCTCAGAGCTGCACACTAAGAGAACCTCAAGGGAAGCCTACCATCTTTGTTGGTAGCCAAGAAAGGCCACTGTTCAAAAGATACAGGGCTCAAAAGAGCATTTAATGTCACCTTATCGCCAACTCACATTGATTATAAAAGACCAGGAACAAGGGAAGCCTGCCTTAAGACATGGGAAGAACTGGTCTCCTCATGTGTTTTCTCAGTAATGTTAGATTCCAGCCAAGGAAGTTGTGAGATATTTCTCTTTCACCAACTATATGTCTCTCTTCCTTCCATATAAAGGGAGAAACATTAACCCAAATACTGAGACTGCTTGTATTAACAGAATTCCTCAGGCAGTGTTTATTGTATATTGGGAATGATGTACAGTATTTTGCATGTAACCTCATATTGTCTTTATAATAATCTCTATATAGTGTATTAGTTAACCCTTGCTGTATAGCAAGGTATCTTAAATACTAGCGAGTTATTACTGTATTTATCCTTTCTTATATGTGCATGAAGCATGGGGACTTAAGCTACAGACTTGATTCTGGTCTGGCCCAACAATGTCTACTTTTCCTTGCATAGCAGAGGAGCTGACTCCTGTTTAATTGTGAGCATCACATCTTCGGCGACTCCTGTGGCTATGCAAAGTAAATGGCCAAATGCAAAGCCCTGTACAAGAACACTTTGCACCACAAGAGACTGACCAATCTGAGACCAACAGGCATGGTGTAGAAAAGTTGATTCTGCAATTAAAGTTGATGGGGAAATGGTGCATGCCTTTAAACAGTAATCTAAGCTGCTGTTGTCAGTATTTCTGTTTCCATTATGTAGATGAGAAAGCAGGCTGGAGCACAACCGATCAGCAAGTTAGGTTTCTATGTTTCCCAGTCCCAGTTTCTCTGCTGCCACTCTTTAAGGAGTGTGTCCATCATGGGCTATTTCTTCACTGCTCAGAGCATACTCTGAAGTGGTACATGTGCAGCTCCCCATCTTCACTGAAGACTGATGAAGATCTAAATTACAAGGCCACAGACCTCTCTGTCCTAGTTACAGCTTAAGTAGGACTAAATAGCCTTTTGTAATTCCATGCCTACAGTTCCTCGTGGCACCAAGAAGCCCTGAGCCACCCTCAAGCCTTCATCACTAGTGCATTTAAGCCATTAGACCAGCCTGCTACATTTCAAAGGATGACGCCAGTGATTCACAGAAAGTGCTTTAGCGCTGGATGTATGAATTAATCATTCCAGCTAACTAGACACAGAGTTCACCTAGGGTCTCTGACCTCCTCCAGATAAATATTAAACGGATCAGCCTTTCTCAGTGGGCTCAATGCAAATTACCAACAGTCCCTGGGTCAAAGATCTAAGAGGCGATCAGAAGTTTAAATGAATCAGACCCTAAGGGCAGATAGGAATTCTATTACTGGAGTGAATATTGCACATGGATCCACATGCAGCTCTCTCCTCCAGCATCAGCAGGGATGACAGGAAATGGAACACGAAACAGTTCAAACCTTGTGCTTTTTCTGGCTGCTGTAATGCTTTACCTCTAGTTACTCTGTAGAATTATGAACTCGAGAAAAGACAAAAATTTATAAAGTTATGAGTATAGATCTAGCTGATTTTGAAGGAGATAATAAGCCTTATATCCAGGAAGCTAGGAGATGGGTGAGAGCTGCAACATTCCTGTGTTTGCTGTTCAAATTCCATGCTGCAGACTGCAAGGATTCCCTGGTAGGACTACAGGAGCAGCTGCATGGGAAACACAGAGGTAGAGGGGCCATGCCCTTGACCTCCCTATATTGAACCAGAGCAGCTGCATTTTGATCTGCCTGAACAAATGAACGACATGCACAATCACACTCAGACAAAGCACTATGCTCCTGAAAGACAAAATGGATGGAAACCCATTAGGTTTTGATCATGTCTTCTTTGAGTGCAGAGTTTATCGTTTTCTTTCTAGACCAAGCATATGTGCTTATCCCAAACATGGATAACACTTATTTATCTAATGCTAGGTTCTTTATATTTCATCAAAGAATGAGATCCTCATTGCTGTGTTTCCAGTTTGTTTGTTTTTTCCCTTTTCCTAAAACATCACATTTTGTTTTGATTGCCTTAATCTTTTTGTTCTCATGTCCTTATGTTCAAGATCAAAACTGCTCTTTCACTCCTAGCCTAGGGATGAGCATTTCTGATATCACTGCAAACAAATAATCTAACTGGATAGAGAAGAGGGAAACAGTGCAACCTTTTAGGTTTAGGAATGAATGTGTTATACTGAATTACTGCCCAGCCTTCTGTGTCAAAATCCTTGTAGGTTTTCCTTTGGAAGCACACTTGCTAAGGCTCAGTAAAACACAATGGGGTCTTTCTAGTCACTTTTAATTTTCATCTCTTGTAAGAAGATGGCTAGACAACAGAGGCACAGACTGTCCTGGCCACTAAAACTGTTCTGCATCTATTTGTATGAGGATGCCCTGATATTTTTTGGAGCAGCAGTTTTTAACCTGTGGGTCAAGATCCATTTAGGGTTGGATGACTTTCAGAGGGATTGTCTAAGACCATTTAAAAAATACAGATATTTATAGTAAGATTCATAACAGTAGGAAAATTAAAAGTTATGAAGTAGTGGGAAAAATTCTGTGGTTGGGCGTCATTACAATACACACACACATGAGGAACTTTTATTAAATGGTTACAGCCTTAAGAAGATTAAGAACCACTGCTTTAGACAGATAGAGGTCTTCATGGAGAATCGTCTGCTTTCCCTTTCTATAAATATTCTCTCTCTTCTGTCACCACACAAATAAGTCCTCACAGTGATATACCCTCAGTTTCTTGGTTTCTGAACTACACCATTGCTGGATCAGAGCAAGGAGCATCAACTCTAGTCTCCGGTGCTATCACATCACTCCTACAAATTTGGCAGCCTAGCTGTTGAATTCTCTGAGATATATAAATAGAGTTTCTATTAATATGATAAAATACCATGACTAAAAGCAGCTTAGGGATGAAAAGGTTTATTTATTCTTACAGCTTGTAGTCCGTCATCTGGAAAGTCTGGGAAATTCAAGGTAAGAACTAAAGCAAAGACTATGGAAGAGTGCTGCTTACTAGCTTGTTCCATCTGACTTTCTCAGGCTGTTCTGTTATAGCAAAGAAGACTACCAGATCATGAGTGCCATCATCCACAGTAATCTGGGCCTTCCCACTTTAATTACCAACAGAGAAGTGTTCCCACAGGTCAATCTTTGGCAATTTCTCAGTTGAAGTTGCTTCTTTCCAATTAGCTTGTGTCAAGTTAACATAAAACTAGCCAGAATAGTTACTCGGGATTTAGACTTTGTGAAGACGTCAGTGAAACTTTTGTAGATGCCTTACAACTGCTTTTATGTACAATTAAGATTTTATGGTGACTCTTAGCAACAATTTATCGGTGTCTAACAAAACTAGTTAAAATTCATTTCTAGTGACTGACAGTGGTCTATATTTAGACTTTTATTAAATAGAGCATTTTCAGTCTACACAACACAGAGATAGGTCTAGTTTAGGTTCTACTAATCTTTTAATTTACTTATCCAACTATGAGTCTATGTGTAAGTCCAGGTACTAAAAAAATACTAATTCCTTGACTGATATGGTGGGTGTCACCACAACTGTATATCTATTTGAGCATTGCCATTTCTGAGTACTTAGAGTGACATGAAGTAATTTATAGTTTCTATAAATATGTAATAGCAACAATAATAATAAATCTATAAATAATTTCTACAAAGTCTTCTTATGGAGGCCATACACCTATACAAAGACACAATGATCAGAAAAGCAGCATGAATAATTCTGATGCTTTGAAGAACAGCACTCAACCTATGACTGATGGGATTTCGGATCAGCACACTCTGGTTCCATCACTCCATAGAAGGCATAAATTTAAGGTTTGTGGTCTACAGTAACATCCAGAATCCTTAATTTGTTTCTGTGACAAATACCATGACCAAAAGCAATCTTGAGCTGAAATGGTTTATTGCACTTGTACTTCTGGGTTATAGTCCTTTATTGTGGAAAAGCCAAACAAGAACTTAAAGCATCACATCTTCAGTAGAGAACAGACTTCATTAGAGAGGTGACTACAAGTATCTTTGTTTCTTTGCTTCCTGCTGGAGCTCAGGTGGATTTCTATATCTCCACTACTCCTCTACTCCTCTGTAGTGTGAATGGAGTCATTCACAGAGGGCTGTATCTTCATATATAAAGGAATATTCAAGACAACCCCAACACACATACACACATGCACACACCCACAAGCACACACCCACAAACACACATGCACAAGCACACACACATGCAAAAGCACACACACACACACACACACATGCACATACATGCACACACATACACACACATGTCCATAGGCCAACTAGATCCAGACGATTCTTTATTAAGGCTCTTCTCAGATGATTTCAGATTGTACTAAGTTGGCATTTAAAAGAAACTGAATGCTGCATTCTACATGAATGCAATGGCTTTTTTTTTTTTTATGGAAATTTTTTTTTTACATTTCAGAAATTCTCCCCTTACCCCATTTCCCTCCTCCAGGAACTCACTATCCTCCCCATCCTCCTGCCTCCACATTGGTGTACCCACCCACCCTCCCCGTACCTCACTCCCCACCCTCGGATATCCCCCCATGTCCAGCCTTCATGGGACCAAGAATCTCTTCTCCCACTTATTATAGCTCCCTTGCATATATAGCTGGAGCCATGGTCCCTCCTACGCGCTCCCAGGCTGGTGGTTTAGACCTGGGGGCTCTAGTTGGTTGGGATTGTTGCTTTCCTCATGGTGTAATGCAATGGCTCTTAACTATCATCCATAATCATTCCTTTGGTCCTCTCAGTCCCATACCAGTCTATATGGTATCTCCCCTTCCCTCCCCCACCCAACAAGAGACTGTGCATGTAACACTAGGCCACAAGATCTTATTTCTGCATTAACAGAGAAAAATGAGAGAATTTATTTCTGTTCTCTTTTCAACTAGTGAGGAACATTTTGCTAGCATCAGGTTTATTTTGGAGGATTGTAGGCTGTTGAATAGATACTAGGAAAACCAAGCTGTGAGAGGGAGGCTGATCCTCCTAATGAAAACTGGTGATAGAATAAATGATTATCTGTCGGGTTGCAAACAGATTTCTACACTTAATGAAAAGTAGTGGGAGAGGCAAGTGGTTCTCTGTGAGTTTGAGGCCACTCTGGTCAACACAGAAGGTGGTAGTCTAACCAGGGCAATGTAGTGAGACCCTGTATAAGAAACAAAAACAAAAATATGTTGTTACCAATCATCAACAATAGTGAGGTTTCCTACAAAGTGAACCTTTATGTAGAATCTCTAATACATTTTAACCACATTGCAGTAGAGACTTGCCATATGTAAATGAGAGTGCTTTCCTCTTCCATGTCCTACTATTCTTTCTTCCAGTTTCTCTTGAAATTTGAATATTGCGATATGTCAGTTCCAGCCACTGTAAAGTTGATAAAATTTCGATCAGAGGGGGCTACTATTCAGTACAAAAGTAAGCCTCATAGGAAAATCATTTACTTATTTCTGTTACCAGAGGTTCTAGGCTTGCTTATTACCCTACATTATCTTTCTTATTTTATTCTCTGTCTTAGTTACTTCTTAGTGCTGAGATAAAACACCACGACTTAAAGCAATTTATGGAAGAAAGCATGCAGTCGGGTTTGTGGTTCCAGAAGTTTAATGGCAAGCATAGCAGCAGGACAGTTGAGAGCTTACTCTCAATCCCTAAGCAGGAGACGGTGAGAACTAGCTCAAAGTCATGAGTCTTTGAAACCTCGAAGCCCACCCCTAAGTGATATACCCCTTCCAATAATGCCATACCTTTCATTCCTTTCCAAACAATTCCATCAACTAGGGACTGAGTACTCAAACATAGGACCCTATGGAAGCTATTCTCATTTAAACTATCATACCCTCAAAGTTTATCTAAAGACAAAAGTGCCCCACAAAACCTACTTTTAGTAGTAGTGTGCAAGGCCAACATTAGAATTTTCATCCTTTATCACATATCCGGGTGGCTCTAAAACTGACTAAAATTTATATCTTGAAAACTCCTACCCTAAGTACCGTTTACTTATATAATGAAAATTGACCTAGTCACTGGAGTTCATTTCCCCCACAGCAGTAACTGAAAACCCAAGGTGAAGTTGGACTCTACTTCATTCAGTGTGATTAAAGAGAGAATTTAGACAAGTTAGTTATATAAGGTCCTATTTTTGCATGAATCTTCATAACCAATATTTAGAGAATTTTTTTTTTTACATTTTATTTAGTGCACATATGGATGAGCATACCACTGCATGCCTGTAGTGATCAGAGGACAATTAGTAGGAAGTCACTTCTTCCCTTCTGCCATATGGGGTTCAGGAATTGAATTAGGACCCTAAGCCTCAGCAGTGGGTGTCTTTACCTGTTAAACTATCACAGTAGCCCAACAGTCTTTATAACCAGCCTCAAGCTGAGTTATGAGAAAATGTTGTTAGTTCAAGGGATTATAAAATGAACAGTTCTTTGTCTTAAAGAGCTACTCATATTTTAACAGTGAAAACTTGATGTCCATGTAAACAATACCAGAAATGTATGCATATGTTATTAAATCTGTCTGGGGGATATTCTTTCACTATCACACATAAAGGCCCAGTGGTGCCAAGAATGAAAGAGTGTTCAATGCTGTTACCTTTTCTATGCACTCTAAAGTCAATATCTAGCCCACTGGAGGGCATTCTTGTTCACACTGGTATCTGATTTATCATCTCTGTGTGTAGAAAGCTGGGAAAGGTCTTGATTTCTAGCATTTAGCCAGTTACCATGGTATAAACATTTTATCACAACCAGTTCTAAGCTACAGACTTTAACAACTGAAACCACAATTGAACAGTCAAAACTCTAACCAATTGTAGGCATAATTTGAGAAGAATCCATCAATCAACACATTTTTAACATTAAGAATGCACAAAAAGGATTTAATGAATATGCCTCTGTTTACTTCGTAAATACTATTTTTTAAAGAGGTGGGTTCTGACACGCATCCATAAGGTAAACCCACAGACGGTGGATGCAAGAGAATTGGAATTCTAGGCCAGCCTCAGAGCTCAGCCACATAGAGATTGAGAGCAGCTTGGATTACATAAGACTACATCTCGAAATTATATATACATATATATATTTCATTTAGGACCAGTTAAGGCAAACGTTTGTAAGTAGAGGCTCCCATGTTTCAGAGATGAAGCGATCTGACCTAGATTTTAAACATCATATTGATTTTTAAAAACTGCTAAATTTTCCAGTCTAAAGTGAGGAAAACAAATTGAATGAAGACACAGAAAACTTGAGTATGATTTGAGAGGTTGGTGATTACTGAGGCAGTTCTCTGGAAGTGACAGACCTCCCTGTTCTCTTGAATTTGAAGATGCTTCATGAACATTGTCTCTGACTATCACGATTCTCCTTCCATGAGAACATTGAAGACAGTGTTTCAAAATCAAATAACTAAAAATTAAGCTTTCTCTATGATACCAGTCCTCCTACAACACAGAAGTCAAGACCCAGGGCCACATGATTCAAGGGCAGTGTTCAGAGGATGCTACAGAAGACAGAATGCAGATGATGGTCCAGAGCCCCTGTTCTGAGGTCAGATCTTTAACCTACTGCTTCCCACAGTCTGATCTTAATAAAGACCCAGGGACTCTGAGAGACACAAAGCAACTGCGAACTAAAGAGAAACTTCTTTCTCATGATTCTGTTAAACCTGCAAACATCTAGAATTTTTCTGGATGTCCTAAGGTAAAACCTTTCTCCCTTCAAGGAGAACCGTCAATAACAAAAAGTACATGGTAGCTGAAGAGATGGCTCAACTGGTAAATAAAGTCCTTGTCATGAGAACATGAGAACCTGAGTTCAAATCCCCAGCCCACATGTAAATAGAAAGTTGTGGCATTGAACCCTTGGGCAAGCCAGTCTAGCCAAATGAGCGAGTTTAAGATCATGGGAGATTTGATCTAAAACATCAGATGGAGGTGAAGACACTCAACATTAGCTTTCATGTGCTCATACGTATGTACACACACACAGAACCTTCACCAGAGAGGGAAGCAGAGCTCTCTGGAATAAATGGGCCACTCAGGGGGCTTATAAATTAATAGCTTACCACAGACCCTGTGGTGAGCAGTCCCTTCAACCATGCCATCCCCACCACAAGCAGATACACACACATACACACACAGACACACATGCACATGCACATGCACAGGCATGCACCTTGGCAAGCATCTTCTGGGTAAACAGTTAAATTTCTGGCAATGGGGTTCTCACTGTGGTTTTCTGATGTCCACTGTACTGAGATAGAACGGGGTAGACCTCCTGAGCTTGAATAGCAGTACTACCACCCACTACCTAGGAAATGGTGGACAAGTTGCCTCTTTTTCTCTGCATAAGGTTTCCCCTCAACAAATCAATGGTGATGTATATGAAATCATGTGATTAGGGATACTAAAGGAATTCTTTAAAAACAGTACTTAGAATTGTGTTTGTTGCAAAGTAAGTACTTTATAACCTTTATATGAATACATATATAAAAATCAGTCTAACTTCTTGATTGCTCAGCAAGGATTTTCTAACAATGATATGCTTTCCTCTTAACTCCAAACTGAGTCTGTGAGAGAGTTTATCATTTTCAACTACTGGAAGTTCACAAAACCCAGCCTATTGGTTACTTTTCTTTTTCCTATGGCCAAACACCCAACAAGAAGCAGCTTAAATGAGGGTTTATTCTGGTTTATGGATCAGGAATAGGTTCTATCCTGGTGGGAATGGTGTGGGTGAAGCAACTAGTCACATTGTAGCCACAGTCAGGAAGCAGGGAGGGACAGGAGATGAGTGAGCTATTAGGTCTCATGGTCTACCCAGTGACCCAATTATCCCAGCCAAGATCTACCTTAGAAAAAGATGCTACAACCATCCATAACAACACTATCATCTGGGGATCATGTGTTCAAACACGTGAACCTATGGGAGAAGTTTCTCATTAAAAACAATGACCAGTAATTAAAGGGTGACCGAAAAGGAACAGTGTCTGAAGGACTGAGGAAATGAAGCTGAGAAAAGGGAAGTAACATGCAAGAAGGTAAGGTCAGGGCATACCATTAGCCCAGGCTAGTCATCAGATCCTGAGTGCAAAATGAACTTACACTTTGGACTTAGATAGTGTAGAGGAATGCTAGGGCAGTGAGGCTGGAGTGGGTAGGTGGGTGAGAGATCACCCTCATAGAAGCAGGGTAAGGGAGCATGGGATAGGAAGTTCTCATAGGGGAACTGGAAATGGGGATAACATTTGAAATGTAAAGAAATAAAATATCAAATTTTTAAAAGAAGTTTTAAAATATTAAAACAAAAGGCTTAGCTAACACATGTGTGCAGTACCCAAGAAGGCCATAAGAGGGCACTAGATTCCTGGAACTGGAGTTATCAGACAGTTGTGAGCCACCATGTGGGTCCTGGCCATTGACCATGAATCCTCTGGAAGAGCAGCCAGTGCTCTTAATGACTGAACCATCTCTCCAGCTCCTTTCTGGTTCAACATCTCAACTTTATAGCCCTTTGCGGTCTCAAGTTGGTCAGTATATTGTTTAGCTTTGTATCAATTTAAGAATAGAATTTCTTCCCTCATAATGCAAATATAGTATCATAATTAAAAGCCAAAGGGAATTCTCTTCTAAAGAAGGAGGAGGAGGAGGAGGAGGAGAGAAGAGGCAGAAGCAGCAGAAGAAGCAGAAGCAGAAGCAAGAAGAAGAGGAGAGGAGAGAGGAGAGAAGAGGAAGAGAGGAGAGGAAGAGAAGAGAAGAAGAAGAAGAAGAAGAAGAAGAAGAAGAAGAAGAAGAAGAAGAAGAAGAAGAAGAAGAAGAAGAAGAAGAAGAAGAAGCAACTCTGAAAGAGTTGAGGAAACTGCAGTACCTCCAAGTGCAGGCCCTTATCACCTCCCTTCTGCCTCACGTCCCTGCGGTGCTGTCTGTTGGAACGAGGAGAAAGGTCAGGATGCTCTGTGTGTCCTTTTCCAGCAAGATCTCCATGTAGAGATTTTGATCCTAACATGAAACAGATTTTGAAAATCTTGCAAAACTTACTACGTTACTTGGCCTGTGGTTAAGCCAGAGGCTGAGACAAAATCACACGTGTTCAGACAGCTAGAGATTCATAGCAAGACTCTTTTTGAGGAGGGGGTGGGCCAGAAGAGGAGGGTAAACCACTGTGTCTTCACATTTTTGCGTATGGGTGGAGGTTAAAATACTTTGCCCTAAACTTCTTCAATAATATCTATAAAAGGCTAGTTTCATGAAATACATGTTATTGCACTGTTTCTGTTTTTATATCTTTCTCCCAACTGTAAAGTTTTACTAGCAAATAGTAAAAAGAAGTTCAGTTGTCACTGATAGAAGGTAAATGCAGAAGCAACCCAAATGGAAAAAAAAAAGTCTTTTTTGTCGGTTATTTTAAAACAGTATATATTAGCTAGACACAATGAGTTGGATTGCATGCTCATAGCTTTATATAATGCATTTTTGTTGTGTCCATGCACACATACACATTGCATTCTCTTACTCCCCTTCTACTTTTGGTGGCCCCTTTTCTCTTCCTAGTTGATTCTCCTAACCCTTTCATGATTTATTTTGTGTGTAAACCAAGTGAGTTGCATTACAGTTGCTTATAAGAGCATGTGCATAGGATTTTACAGGAACATAAATGTATTACCAAGGACTTCACAACTGAAAAAAATCAGCTCATACACCTCATCATCAGTTAACTGCATATAAATCCTTAGGGAGATATGGGGGCTCAGGAGCTCCTGCCCTTTTATATAGCATCGAGTCCTCTCTTAGGACTAGTGTTATGCAAATCTCATACAGATAATCATCGATGCCTAGGGTTCAGGTGTACGATGGCCATATCGTGCCTGGAAGTCAGCATTCCACACCACTGCTCACTTCCCTTCTGCTCTTACATTCTGACAATCTCCTTTTATCTGTTATTCTCTGAGCTTGGATGGTGTACAGGGGTGTCTAGATGGCCATTTCTGGCTGAACATCTAGGTGTCACTCATACTTTGACCAGCTGTAAAGTTACCTCTGTTCACTGCAGGAGGAAGATTCTTTGAGGAAAGCAATAACCTATGGGTATGAACATAGTTATTGAGAAGGTGTTTTGAGAGTCATCTTGTGTCTTTTACACAGCTTAATTGGTATTTATTGGTTGCACAACAGAGTTGAGTTTGATATGGCGTCTTCTTATATGCACATAGTGTACTTTCATTATACCCACATTTATTTTCCAGTGAACATCCTAGTAGGCACAGGTCATCTTCTGAAAGGAGACACTATCAACAGTTCTTGCCAAATATACATGAGCACAACTGTTTTATCTCCTATGGGGCATCATGAAGATGGGCAAGGCCAATGAAAGAAAGAACCGAAGAGACCTGACTGTCACAATATTTCATTCCTGTTAGCAAACAAATGGAGCAACAGACTAGTTTCACATTCTATACTTTTCCAAAATATCTTCCAGTCCTAAGTATTAAAAGCTCCAGTCCCTCTGGGACAGCAGGAAGTAGTGACTATGGCTATTCTATAGATGAAGAAACAGATACTTACAGGGTGTGTATTTCTGGGATATGACATTGAAAACTTGGCCCCTTCACTGTCGCCATCCACTTGTTATGTGGCCTTTTGGCCAAGTAGTCTCTTTTTAGCCTTACACAGGCTGAGCCATCCCTAGATATGTGTGCTATCTCTTGACACACAGCACCCTGTGTCTTAGGTACTGGGTAAACTATGCAAGGCTGTTTCTAAAGACCCAGGAAACAACGTGACAACATCTGTAGGGCAAGCATAAGACAGATCTTTTACCATTGATAGACAAGGGCTTCTAGAGAACCAGAAACTGGAACTCTGAAAAAAACAGCCTCTGCTGAGTAGGTGACCAACAAGAGCTTGCTTTATTGACCAAAACTCACTTGCACTTACAGGAGATCAATGGATCATGGCAGCTGTGGCATCCACTAGTGTCAATGAGCTAGTGCCCACAAGCTTTCTGATTATCAGCTTCCATTCTGGCATCCCATGAAGAGTTTGGGCGGGTGAAGAGGAAGAAATTATGATGCTAACTCCTTTGATCATTCCATTTGTGGTACTAAAGGATAAAAGGTATCCTCTGTAATGACTGCTGGTTCTACCCAGCACACCAGAATAATAGACAGGGGATTCAACACAAGCAAGTTTCTTATAGGAAACAACTCTCTCATCATCCAAGCCTCCAAACTGAAAGGAATGCACACAAAGTCTAAACCACAGCTTGCCAGGGAACAGAATCCTATACAGGCAAAAATCAGCTAATCTCATAATGTGTTTTTGTGTGCTAAGTGATATTTCAGCTTGTAAGTTGTCTGAGCCACACATACTGGATTGCCACCAGCCTCCAGGATGGTAAGAAAAGAAAATGATCTCTTATGCATCTTGGTGGCTTATCACAGAACATGGAAGAATTAATGTATTTATTCTTTCTTCTGAGATTAAATGTAATTGCTTTAAAAAGATAATCATGCCATTGTTTGAATTGTATGCATTTCTTATGAAGTGCTAAGACATTTTCCTGTACTCTGACAAAGTGTATAGTCTCTTATCCTCATTTCCCTGTGGATAAATACTTTGTTAATTAATAAAGTATTATGTGAGCACTTAGTGTCTGCATTTAACAGTGCAAGGATTTCATTCAGATTATGTTAATAGATTGTTCACATCATTTCTTGCATTAATTACAACTTCTTTCTGTGGTTTTATTGCAATACACTGTCTCTGTGAAAACAGAGGGCCTCTGAATTATACTCTTGTTTGATTGCAGAAGCAACACTAAGAAAATATTATTATATGGAAGACTTCTCTCTAGGACTTGAATCAAAAGGCAGAAACTGAGATTCAATTATCTCAAATCTTAGAGGCAAAGGAATTAGCCTGCCCTACTTGAATCAAAACCAAGCAAGTTGGGAATTTTTCTAGAAGCTGATATATCTTAGGAACAATTTATTAAATTGGTATTCTACATCATGATACCTTAGGCATAATTATGAGAGAAAAATTAAAAGGTTTCCTCATAATTGGAAAACGAGGAATTCAAATGAAGCAGATATCTGGTGTGGGTATAAATCTCAGGACTCAGGTGTGCAGGAAACTTTACTGTCTTTTATTTTCTCAAATCAACTTAAATGCGACTCCTCCTGCTGTGTGGTGGTCGGAATCTAATCATAGTTATTAGGCCACACCTCCATTTGAGCAAAGATGTTGAGGTCTTAGGTAACTGCTAAAAATGTAGAAAACTTTCATCATCTGCTGTCTGTCTGTCATGGGTACCACTGAAACAGCACATAGTGCTTGGGGCCATAGATTTGACCATGTTGCCTCTGTGCTTGGCCATTTAATATACTGTGGAATGCAGAGACCCTCATGTGTCCTGCAAGAATGAGCTTCCCAGCCACATTGCCAAGAAAAAGCTTTGCCTTATCACTCTACAGATGAGGGACCACCCCCACAGCCACCTGCTGCCCTGCTGGAAACATTCCCTTCTTCCCTGCTAATGGAAGGTGAGTGCTTACTTCCTCTTTAACTCTTAAGGCTTTTCCAGGTCATGTGAGCAAGTTGCAGGCAATGGAAGCTATTTGTCCAGCTGAAACATCTCAGAAAAATGTTTACAAGAGAATCAACTATGCACTTCAAATAAAGTTGAAAGAAGTGAATGAATACCAGAGAAAGCACATACAAAGTATTATCTTTACAGCAAGTCCTAGAACATAATTATTTTCCAAAGATGTAAACATTTTGTAAAAAGACAAATTTTATATAATAAAATTATCCTGTAATAAATGAGAAATTATTTGTATGAACAAGACTATCATGGATTCTGAATTTACCAAGTCTCAACTTAGATGTTTAAAAACAGTGCCTCACTATCTCTGGATCATGATCCCTTTAGATATGGAATGACCCTTTCACAAGGGTCACCTAAGACCATCAGAAAACACAGATACTTATGCTACAATTCATAACAGTAGCAAAATTACAGCTATGAAATAGTAACAAAACTAATTTTATGTCTGCCCAATGTATAGGCAGCTCATGTAACTTGGATATACCTCTTATCCATCATGTCAGGACAGCTCCCATATCTGTGGCTATAGAAAACCAAAATACAGGAAAATCTGCTAAATTTGAGTGTGAGATAAATGATGAAGACATTATTGGTGCTAAGTGCATCCTAAATATTGCCTGGATCAAACTTGCTCATAAAAAGATATTAAATGTCCCTCCTGAAGGCCTGTGTGCTAAATGTCTTGTGTCCAAGGTGTGCTGTTGGGTGTAGAAGATACTTCTAAATGAAGGACCTTATGAAGTATCCCTGTGTCATAGAGGTTGGGGTTACAAGGCCAAGTTCCATGTTTCTCACATTCATTCTGCTTTGGCCACAAGGTTGGTAGATTCCCTCTACCCAATGGTCAGTCCCTCCATGACGCATGGCTTCATGATTCACTGGTTCACTACAGGACCAGAGCAGCCCATAGCCCATAGTTTGACTTGCAGTCAAACAAACATCTTAGAGAGAAAGATTCCATCTGAGTCTTTTTATGTGTAGGAATTCTATACCTTCAACTGACAGTCCTTCTAAATCCTGAGTCACTGCTCCCTTTCGTTCCTACCCTTTCCTTCCTCCGGCAACAGAGAGAACTGTACCATGTTACTGGTCAGTGGACATGAAGTAACAAGGAAGCAGATGGAATATGTCCTGGTGGCTTTATGAACTTGGAGCTCATAATGCAATGATATTTTCTGTAGTTAAAGCTTAAGGTAGCCATGTGCTCTGTGAAATACTTTCATAACAATAAAAGAAAATTAGATGAAAAGCTATTGCAGTTAGTGTGAAAGTCTTCAGAAGAGAGGTATTTGAGGTGAATATCTCAGCATCTTGGCAGCAGTCCTCAACCATGTTCTGAGGACCTCAGTCATCTTAGAAGTGGGAAACAGCTTAGAAAGGAGAATGTGATAGTGTCAGGATGCCACAATCAGGGTGCCATGAGGGTCAAGATGATAAGAGTTTGCTCCGAAAACAGTTTGTGTCTAGTAATAAAGGATCTTGAGTTTATAATAACCAGACATGGAAGAAATGAAATGAAAACACTTTTCATGGGGCAGCTGAAGTGTGTGTGTGTGTGTGTGTGTGTGTGTGTGTGTGTGTGTGTGTGTTAAACTCAATATTACTAGATATAGTAAGGCAAGAGTGCTGAATAGTACTCTTCAGAGATCACTCATTTGGATTTGGAATATGAAGGATTGTTGTGAAGAAAAGTGTGGTTATGGAGGCCAGGGCTGTTGTAGTTCGTAGGTGTGCTTGTTGAACATTAATATGGCTGACATGTTGACTCTGTAAAAGCACTCACCTGGCACTCATGTGACGTGAGTTTCAAAAATAGGTAAAATGAAACATCTTTGGGAAAAGTGGCAGTCTACTTACGCTACAAAATGTATGCTGGTTGTTGATCTGACAGAAAATTAATACCCAGAATCTATAAACAACAACAACAAAACCCCACCAAAATAACAAATAATTCAATCAATACATGGCAAATTAATTCAACAGAAAATTTTTAAAGAAACAAGTATAAACAGCCAAAAGGTAGATTTGAAAATGTTCAACACTTTTGGCCATCAGGAAATGAAATGCAGATTAAACTTGTTTGAGATTTCTTCTCAGTAATTCACCCATAAATGTTCAAAATCAAGAAAATAAACAACCAGTTTCTGAGGATGCAGAGAAAGGTGAATGTTTATCTACTATTGGATTGATGAGATTATAAATTAGTCTAGTCACTATATATATCTTTAGGGAGGCTGTTCAAAATCCTAAAAGTAGAACCATTGTGTAACCTAACTCTACCACTTCTGGAAATACACAGGAACTCTAGACCAGAACTCAACAGCAGTTTCTGTGGCCCTATTCACAATAGCAAAGCTGTGGATTCAACATATCAAGAGATGAATTAATAACAAAAATATGATATATATACTCAATGGTATTTTATACATTTGTAAATAAGACCAACACACTTTATGGAAAAATGATACAACATCTTGCTAATTGAAATAAGCTCATCTCACAAAAGCAAATAGGCTACATTTTCTCCCATATGTGAAATTCAGGCACAGTAAAAGGGCATGAAAACGGAATGATAGTTGAGACATGGAGGAGATGAGGAAGAAAAATCGACCTGAGGACATGGTCAACACTTATCAGCACATTCTACTCTTGTAGAGGATCTGAGTTTGTTTCCCAGAACCCACATTTGGACAGCTCAAAACAACCTAAACACGGAAGAAGGACAAAGTAAGGAATACATAGAATTTTAAACAAGAAAAATGAGCTACTTGTCTTGTTAGGGACTGAACAAAACAAGACCATCAGATTAGTAGCTAAGAAATGTGAGGGAAAACATTCCTTTGAGAATGGCTGGCATCAATTTCATCCACTCTTGGTGTTGACCATACATGCAGGGTTGGTAGCTGTGCATGTTTGACTTATGCTGTTTCTCTGGAGTTTACACAGTTACCCACATAGCAAAACCATCCTGCATGTATTGCGTTCTTTTTCCTGTCATAGTTCTCTACAGGAATCATGTTTCCAGTAGATTTGTAGTTCATCTTTATTCAAAGGCATGGTTTGGGGCAATCCAAGCTAAGGTATCTACTTTAAGGAGTTTATTTAACTCTTCTGTTTATATTTTCAGAAGCATGGAGGTAATAAGGGATGAAAAATAACAGAGACTTGCTGGGTAGAAATTAGGACAAGTAGGACCACTCTTCACTCAAGCAGAGAATTTGCCGATAATATTGTAGGTAATTTACTCAGAAGGAAGTATTCTAAAGGAACAATGGGGCTTCTGGTTATCATGGCCCAGAGCAACCTACAAAGAATATATTTAGTCATCATAGAAATTGCTTGTGCAATGTAAGGTGTGCTACTTGGGGACAGGATTGCTGCTAATAAACTAGACCATCGCCATTTGAGTATCAAGGGAAGTCCAAGTCTCTACTAACTCAGCAAAAATGTCAAGAACTCACAATTTATCTATTTTCATGTACAAACACCCTTTGATAGTTTGAATATGGCACCTGATGACTAGTTTGAATATGGCAGCCATACTTTTCATCTTGATTGCATTGTGAGCAGATAGATTAAACAGAAAAGGAGATTACCTTTACTGAGAAATTCATCAGTCCCTAGAAATCCTCATTGTGTTTATTGGCTATACTTATGACAGCCATAGATACAGTTAACTATTTTTAGCTAGGTCCATTGCCACCCAAACAAGGAAGAAAGGATTGAAGGGTTAATATTAAGTCAACATTTTCACAGTCTTCCCCATGATGTGAGTATCTAAATCCCAGTTATCTCAGAACTGCCTTACAGCATCCCTCAAAGGCCATTTGTAGAATATATTTCTAAAGAATAGACCTCAGAGTTGAATATGTGGCTTTTCTAGTGGCTTTACGCAATTTAAGGCCACCAACATTGGCTTGTTTGTTTGGTGGGGTTTTTGTTGTTGTTTTATTTTTTAATTTTTGGTTGGGTGAAGGAACTAGCAGAAATCAGTGTGTGGTTAGTATAAAAATAAGAAGACTAAAGGTCCCCGATGACATGAAAAGGACAGAAGGAACCAGAAGCAGAAAGACGGATGGACAAAGGTTGAATAGTCAAGTGATGAGTGATGTTTCTACTCACATTCACATCTGTGGAATTTAATCACAGAGATGAGAACCGCTTTCCCACAGATTTCCAGAATTTCCCATTGATGTCTATAAATGAGTGAGGCTGAGTGACTTTAAGGACTGAAAATGAAACTCCTAACTTAAAATTTCCCATTTGAACTGTAGAAAGTGCGTATGAGCTGTGGTATCCTGCCTGTGTGCACACTGGGCGTTACTGTTCATCTTCACATGTGTATCTGCAACCTCTAGTAAGTGCCATCTTCCAGGCCAGCCGTTGCAGTCAACACTTATATTTCTTCTACCTTTCTATGGAACCAGCCATTGCTAACAAACCATTCCCCTTAATGCCCCTCCAGAACATACTTCGAAGAAATGCACATCACATCCACATAGATATAGCATCATTATGCTTCTGATGTTTGAATTTTCTGTAATGTGAGCAGCAACACTTTGGATACACACACATACAGAAGGAGAGAGAGAGAGAGAGAGAGAGAGAGAGAGAGAGAGAGAGAGAGAGAGAAAGCCCTGTGTTGTGAGTGACTCTTCTCTAGGCAAAGCAGCCACTATCTTAAGGAGTTCAGCTATATCCTCTTACATAGGATCATCTCGTCTATGCTTGTTGACTGTTTATATCTTTTCAGTGAGGGGGTGCAGAGTGCAGAGGGTCACAGGACTCTGCTCTGAGCACCCAGATGGCCCCATATGTTATATGAAACTCTGCTTTAACTGTGCATGGCCTGGGGGAGAGGGCTAGAAAATATAGGCCTGGGAAGATTAAGAGTGGATGGCTGCATCTATACAACTATATAGAAGCACTCATTCTTGCTGGATGAATGCTTTCTAAGTGTGGCCACTTTAGGGACAGGAAGACCTCATTTTTGTAAATAACCCATCACCTATACTCTGAGGAAGCCTGATGGTCTCATTAGTTCCCCAGAGTCAACTTTGGCAGAATCATGCCTTTGTTGTTGGATAGACAGGTAGAGGGGTAGACCTGGTTTACCACAGGGAAGGGATTTTAGCAAAAGACTATAACAGAACAATAATTTATCCTGGATTCTTAGCTCTCCTTTCTCTTTATGTATCTGTGTCTCTCACTGTATATATAGCATACACAGGACAGTTTATGGTATACAGTGAAATATACCCTCTCTATGTAGAACACAAAATCTTCAGGATATTTGTTGGGCAATGTAAGATATTCATGGCCATGCATCACTGTTTTTGCTGTAAGGATGGCATGATGCTACTTGCTCTGAGAGTTGGGAGGGCATAAACCTCTTTCTGTCAGGTGCTTTCAAGTAGAACTTCTTGAAAGCATGCTGGTGGCACAAAGAAGCTTCCAAACTAATTTCTAGGTTTTATTATCAAGAACTGGTTTACTCATTAGTATGGCTTCTCTTATTCCAAAATGATAGTAGGAGCTGTTTCTATAGGAAGGTCTCACAGAGTACAAAGGTAGTTGTAGACTACTACAGAATTCCATTGTGTTACCTCACTGCTTTAAAAGCTTTTTAAAATAAACAAACCTAAGATGAGGATTTACTGTTGTTCTACAAGGGGACTTCTAAAAGATTTCCATTTAAAGTTTCCTTTCGAGATGGTTGAATACAGATGCATTGAGATTTCAGGAGCATGAAGAGTGAGAACACAGGTCCATGGTCTCATGTTGTGTCACTTGTTAGCTGTGATCTCAGAATGTGACACAAAATTTCATAGGAATAATCTCAGTCTGAATCTCAACTGCATTATGCCATCAGAGTTGCTGCAGATCCAATATAGATTAGCTATTCAGGGTTAGCTATTTCATCTGAGGAGTTTTAAGATTACCTTCTAGTCAAAATATCTTCTTAGGGAGGTAACCCCCTAAATGAAGAGTGTTGATACTCAGTTGATCATAACAACTGTTTATTTGAGGACCAGAGAGGTGGTTCTGGAATTAAGAACACTTGGAAGTTGGATTCTCAACACCCATGTCAGGCAACTCAAAACCACCTGTAACTCAAGCTCCAGAGAACCAAGTGTTCTCTTCTGGACTCCACAGGCATGCATACACATGTGTACAAACACACACACACACACACACACACTCTGTTTCTCATACATAAATAATAAATAAATCTTTCTTTGTAGATTTTTAATTGAAAATTGATTTTTAATATAATATATCCTATTTCCTATCGCCCCTCTGTTTTCCCCCTTCCACACCTCCCCTCCCATCTGAATTCACCTACATTATGTCTCTCATTAAGAAACAGATCTCTAAGATATAATAAAAAACAAAATATAAACTAATAAAGTATAAGAAAACCAAATGAATCAGAATAGGACAAAGCAAACAGAAGAGAGAGAATTCAAGGAAAGACATAAGAAACAAATGCGGACATAGAGAGTCAGTTGCTCACACACTCAGGAATCCCTGAGAAACAGAAAATTGGAAGCCAGGATATACACAAAGAGCCTGTAGGATAAAAATAATTTAAAAAATAAAAATGAAGGTAAATTTAAAAAGAGAAATAAAGAAAGAACACAACATGATGATACAAAGAACCTCCAAAGATGTCATTGAGTTTTGTTTGAGATATTCAGCTTAGCTGAAAAAAAAAAATAAGTAAATTTTAGACAAAAGAAACTTTTTTAAAAAACCAGAAATACATAAGAGAATCAAAAAGAGTTTCATTCATCTCATTGAAATACTTAGCTCCAACTAGAAAATAACTTTGGCTAAACTTGAATTGTCTCTCTTCCTATAGATTTTAGCTCACAATGAGACCAAGGAAAACACTCAATGTTATAGTATAGTTCTAGGAAGAGATATAATAGTGTATAGATAACAGACAGTTTTGTCTCCCGCTGTGGCTCTTTCATTCTCAGAGTCCTGCGTTAGCTTTTGGCAGGAGCCCTGCGGTACTTCTTGTGGCTTTCACGGATTTTGTGATACCTGTGAACAGATTTTCAAGAGGAGATGAACCTGTGTTGGTGTTGCTTACGGTTAAACTGGAGCCGCTGTGATTGAACGATTTCCATGTTTTCACCACCTCAGCGGTGACAATCTGCAGAACAACAACTTCAAGAAGTTTCTTCCCCACCCCTCCCCTTACCTCCCCAGCCTCCGACCTCCACAGCCTGGTCTTTGGCTACGCACAAGTGAACATTGCCACAATCTCCACTCTTCTGTCCCTTTCCTTCTCACCTCTATAGTGGGACAAATGATTATATCTGCTTCATCAAGTTGCCATGGAGATAGAAATAGATTGACAAATGTGAGGTATTTGGAATAGTACGTGTGTCAGAAAGACAGTACGCATGTTAGCTATTATTAGAATCTTTACTCAAAAGCTTCCTGTTATGCGAGACTGCACTCTGATGAAGGAGCTTGCACCTGAATTGTATTACAATGAGTTTTTTGTACACAAGGAAATAACAGTATGAAAAATATTACAAGGGGTCGATGCCGAGTAGGTGTGTAACATCCTGCAGGAATGGAGGCCTCATGTGTCACTATCCAGGGACTCCATCCACATTCCTCTTGGTTTATATTCTCATGCTGGCCTGAAGAATAATGTTAGGGAATCATAGGAAAGCCAAAATGTTTATCACAACACCTGGAAGCAAGCATGCTGTGGGCAGGTGCCGAGAAAATGTTCTTCGTCCCCGGTGCCAGAACACCTCAGCCCTTCCACAGCCACCAAGCTGGACTTGGACCCCATGGTGGTAGCCCCTGCCAACTCAGCATGCCTGTTTTCTGGTGCCGTGTTGTAGGAATGGAGATTATAAAATGAGTGCTCTGGCTGCTTCCCACAACCTGTGCTTTCTGCACAGCCTGTAGGATCTGAGATGATCTCCGAGCTCTTTATAGAAGGGCCAGGTATGAAATTCTCAGGCTGACAGATTTGGGACTACATTTACCAAGAGACTGTTCCTAGATATCACAAACAGTACCTAAGGAAGACTGTTGTCAATTCACTAAGAGATGTTTTATCTTATATAAAAGTCACATGTACTTTACCTGTTACACACACATCTTGCAGTTTTATATATCAACTGCCAAAAATACTTGATTCTCTGGGGACCAACATTTTTCTTCTGGGTTATAATCTTTAAAGTTGAAGATGGTTTGGGGAGCACTGGGAAACTGGAAAGTCAAGGAGATGATGGATGGTAAATTGTGAAGTATCACATTCAGGGTTAGGAGAAAGAATCTGGTCCATCGCTAGCCTATGCAGCCTCTTGTACTTAGTTACTCATGGAAACAGAGAACCTAGCTGGAAAAGATAGACTGTAGGCAAAAACAACAAAAACGGTGTATTATAAGCATGTTGGGATAGATAAGTGTTAGCAAGGGTTGCAATCAGGAAGATTTCAGAGAACTAAACAAGACTGAGAATGTAACTTTGGGTAACCTAGGATGTACATCTACACAGGCTGGGAAAGAATGGTGTTTCACTCATAAAATAAAGGTTTGGAAGTTTTTCTAAAGTGTAGATATAATAATTCTTTAAAGAAATTAATCAAATCAGACAAAAAAGATTTTAAGTTTCTATATTTAACACAAGAAAAAAACAAATATCATCTTGTATAATTTTAACAAATGACATTCTGAAGTTCATTTTGTTAAATAAAATTGATATTTTTAAAAGAACAAATGAAAAGTATGGTTAACAAGATTAAAATTAATGTAAGAGACCATTTGTGGATAAACAAACTAATTAATATGAAGTCCTTTCTCTGTATATATAATTATATAATATAAATATATAAATATATAAATATATAATGTATAATGTATAATATATAATATATAATATATAACATATAACATATAACATATAACATATAACACATAACACATAATACATAATGCATAATATATAATATATAATACATAATACATAATACATAATACATAATATATAATATATAATACATAATACATAATATATAATATATAATAAATACATAATACATAATACACAATATATAATAAATTAAATAATAGCTTCATATAATCATTATATATTAAATAATCATATCTTATATAATTGTTTATAAATAAATGTAATATATATTATACTATATTATATAATATATTATGTACTCAATATATAATATAATTAATAATAATTAAACATATATTTAATATATGATTTTGGGTTTATTTCTTTAGCACACTAATATATATATATGCTATTATATATAATATTATATAATGTTAATATTAATATATAATATTATATATAATAGCAATATATGTATTATGTGTGTTTAGGATGTGTGTGCATGTTGTCTGTATCTGTGTGTTCTAAGGTTCAAAGAGGAAAATCTCTGTGGCCTCTTTATAATACTTCTCTAGATTTGCTGAATTTTAGAACTACCAATGATGCTTGCTATGAAATCAATGTATCTCTAAACATTCATTTGTTGCAAAATTAACTCTAATGTGGCAAGTATAGAGAAGTGGGTCTTTGTTTTGTTTTTATTTTTTAACGTTTTATTAACTTTTTGTGAGTTTGGCATCATGCACCCCAATCTCATTTATCTCCCTGTTCCCTCATATCCATCCTTCCCCTTGCAACCTTCTTCCCAAAATGAAGAAAAGCACGCAAACAAACAGACAAACAGAAAACCCAAAGCATAGAAAACATCTCATGAAAGCTGTAGTGTGTCACAGCGTCCCACAGTATATATCTCTCTGTCCACATATTTTCACTTGCAAATATTCATTGCAATGAGTCACTGGTCTGGTTAGAGATCTCTTGTATCTGTGATATCATTGATACTGGATCCTCACTGGGATTCCTCCCAGTTTATCCTGTTCTTGCTGTGTGTGTCATGGAGATCCTGCAGCTTTGGAGCAACAGGGCTGGCCCTTTTATGCATCTCAACTTTTCAAACATAATATAGATTTAGATTTAGATATAGACTTTGGGGTGGGCAAACTCAGTGCTATGGATCTGGGCCTGGGGTCAGCATACCTGTTCTCACTATTCTGCACCACCAAGCAAGCACTGCTGCTGCCAGGCCGCCCAATGCAAATGTTACCAATAGCAAAGGCAGGAGAAGCTCTCCTGCTTGCAAGCTCTCAGGGCCAGCTTACCCGCTCCCATGCCTTCAGAGCCATCTCCACTGTGCTGTCCTAAGTGTAGGGCCTACTCTGCCAAGTGCTACAGCCTAAGAGGGGCAGGAGCAACTCTCCTGCTCTCACAGCCTAGGGGCTAGCTCACCCTTGCCTTCATCATCAGGGTCAATTCCACTGGTTTGGTCAGGCAAGGTACAGGGCCTGCAGTTGCAGAGGGAGGGTGAGGAGGAGAAGAGTAAGGAATCAATTTTAAGGGGTGCTTAACCATCTGTAATGTCATTACCTGGGAAATATATTTGTGATGTAAGAACAAGTTTTGTGTCTCTTTACAACTTCTAGAAATGAAAGCTACATAAGTTAGTTCTATTCTGTATATTCCATTACCGTAACAGAAAACAGTTGTCTCTAATTTGTTTTAACTGTCAGTTGAGCACAGAGTAACCTGAGGAGGAAGTCACAACTAAGTTATTTCCCCGATCCTATTGGTTGTGGGCAAGTCTGTGAGAGATTGTCTTGGTTGCTAATTGATATAGGAAAGCCAAGGTCACTATGGATAGCACCATCCCCTAGGCATGTGGTTCTAGGCTGTATAAGATTACTAGCTAAGCACAGGTCTGTGAACAAACTAGCAAGTAATGTTCCACTGCTGTTTTTTCTTTGGCTGTGAGTTCTTTGGTTGAAGGTTATGCTGTATTGAATACCAGCAGACCTGCTTTCAATTCTTGATTGACTTTCTGCTCTGACTTCTCTCAATAATGATGGACTATAAGCTGAAATAAATTCTTCCTTCCAATAAGTTGCATATGGTCAGAGTATTTTAACACTGCAAAAGGATGAAACTGGAAAGCAAAGTAAAACCGCACCCAACACAGGGTTGCAGGATTATAAAACCCTGAACATTCAGAATTAAACAGACTTTTTCACCTTTGTATCTCTTTACTTTTAACCAGCAAGTTTACCAGTCTCTGACAGCATCCTGATGTTGGAAAATTCATTTTCCAAACGTGTTTTACTATACACTCTTCTGAAGAAGACCAATGCAGTTTGAGAAATGTTACAAAAAGGCTACAGAAGTTCTCTTCTTTGAATCTTAGAATATCCTAATAGACGTCATTAAACAGTAGGTATTGTATATATGAAGCACTCCAAAATACTACTTAAAAATTTAACTGCCATGTATGTAAAGCTTATTATTACATGTAATAATTAAAGACAGAAACTGAAAGTCTCACAGTAGTTACAGATTTCACCCAAATCTACATAGTTATCATATTACTGAGATAGATTTTAAGCACATATCTATTTTAATCTTGTGTCTTCTCTGTTGTTTCATATAATAAAGACATCATTCTGCATAAGTAGTCCTGAGTGTCCAAGGTCCTCTATGTACTTATTTTTCTATCCTACAGAATTAATGACAGTGAAGGGTATTCCTGATACAGTTAATTCATGCTTTTAGAAGCTGATGTAAAAGGCACAGTGAAAAGGAAAACAATGGGATGAAATAATTCCATACAAATCAGGAAATAACTAGATTTTGTTGCTGAGTAAGACTTGAAAATTCTGTTCCTGACTACATTAAAACATGAGCTTCTGGCTTCTTCCACTTTGCATTGCATACCTAGTTAGATTCAGATTTGATTTAATAGGCAGAAACTACAGAGAAAATATCTATGAGCTATCTCTGCAATGCTGCAGGTCTCAGACACATTTTGTACCCAAGTAACATCTACACAGACCTCATTTTGTCATCCAATAAAAACCTCTGTGTCTCTACTCCTTGAGCTTCTACTTGTAAATCTCAGTTTAAGCTTGTTTTGTGATAGGAACGCTCTCTACTTTCTCTTGCCCCTTCATTTTTATTTACTGACATGAGCTGCATGAAGCAATGGATTGCGTTGTGACATTTTCATATGCCCCCTTCAGCATCCTTTCTTTTAGTATTTAAAAGTCTTAATTTTTCTTTTATCTTAGTGTGTAGGTACAGAGGTTGGTGGTGACCAGTAGATAGCATCAGATTCTCTGGACCTGAGGTTAGGTGTAGGCATAGGTTAATGTTCACACAGCTCAGCAGTCTCCTTGTTAGGATTTCATGTCAGCATTTTCCTTTAGGAAAACTTCCTTGAGGTGGCTGTAACGTTCCCATTTAGATGCATTCTGGTATATCCAGCTGTGGTGGGAAGACACTAGTGGGTGTAATGAATATATGAACCAGGGAGCATCAGAAACGGCAGAACATCTTTTGTAATCAATTTGGGTCTCACCTGAACAGTCAAATGCTTGGAATGAAGAACAAAATAGATAATCAAACAAGAGAGTTTCACCAGCACAATGCTCTCAGACTTATTGACTCCACTGGGGCCCCAGGCTCTAGGCTGCCAGCCTTTTGATTAAAACTGCAACATTAGTTCTTTTTGGTGTAGCCTGCCCGTCTATACTGCAGATACAGACTTTTCTCCTCTATAATTATGTGAGCCAATTTCTCTTGATAGACAGACAGACATGATGTGCACAGAAAGTTCTCCTGGTTTTGTTTCTTTAGAAATTGTTGACTAATTCACCAGACAATACAGTTTGTAAAACAGGCCCATATATTTTCTATTTCCATTTATTAGGTATATTAACTTCCATTCCATTCTATGTGTTATAAACAAACCCCAAGGTACATCTGTAGACACAGTGGGATTTCTAAGATATATTTGCACCAGACTCTGTCACCTTTGCAAGTTCCTATTGTGTCAAAGGTGATAAAAAGATGTCATTTTGTAGCCATTTGATTTCATTGCTGTCTGTGATTGTGTACCAAAGAGCCATCAAAAGGCTTTAATATGTTTTCTGGAGTTACTTTGCCAATTAGTCATAAAGCCCTTCAGGGAAAGACTAGGTAAATTGCTACTGCTTGTCCTGGCTACTGACTTGCAGGATAGTTCATCAGGGATTTGGAAAAACCTTCCATTAAGAAGTAGAGCTGCCATCTGCCTGGTGAAAGAACTGTTCCTGTATTAAGAGATATGAAGAAATTTTTTTTTCAGATTCTCACCAGTCTTCTTGGGTACTCCTTTTCCTTGAGATAAGGTTTCCTGTAGCTCAGGCTAGCTTTACATTCATTATGTATCCAAGGCTGGTCATACACTCCTGATCCTCTTGCTTCACCTCCCAACTGCTGAGATTGTAGATGTGTACCATCATGCCTGGCTCAACTATTCACTTTTGATCTTTGGTTGTTAAATTAGTGAAAACCTACTTTTATTGGCTACCCATCTGCCTTGCTCTTGAGTACATACAATCTATGCCTTTGATAGAGATTTTTGTAGATTTTGTAGAACCATCTGATTCATAATGGCTTTGATATTCACCTTTTTTTTGGAAATTTTATTTACATTTCAGATGTTTTCCCCTTACCCCATTTTCCCCCTTCCCTCCCAGGAACTCACTATCCCTTCCCCCCTCCTCTTGCCTCTATGATGGTGTACTCACACACACCCTCCCCCATACCTCACCTCCCTACCCTCGAATACCCCCCCCGACGACGTCCAGCCTTCATGGGACCAAGGATCTCTTCTCCCACTTATATATAGCTCCCTTGCGTATATAAATGGAGCCATGGGTCCCTCCCTAAGCGCTCCCAGGCTGGTGGTTTAGACCCTGGGGGCTCTGGTTGGTTGGGATTGTTGCTTTCCTCATGGTGTCCCGAATCCTCTCAACTCCTTCAGTCTTCACTCTATCTTCTCTATTAGGAACCCCATGATCAGTTTAATGGTTAGCTGTGAGCATCTGCCTCTGAATATGTCAGACTCTTGCAGACTTCTAAGGAGACAGTTATGTTAGGCTCCTGTCAGCATGTACATCCTGACATCCACATCAACATCTACATTTGGTGACTGCACATGGGATGGATACCCAGGTGGAATGGTCTGCAGACGGCCCCTCCTTCAGTTTCTGTCCTGTACTTTGTCTCCATATTTGCTCCCTTGAGTATTTTGTTACTCCTTCTAAGAAGGACTGAAGCCCCCTCTCCCCTTGGTCGTCATTCTTCATGAGCTTTATGTGGTCTGTGAGTTGAATCGTGGGTATTTCAAGCTTCTGGGCTAAAATCTGATAAGAATTGACAAATGGGACTTCATAAAATTGCAAAGTTTCTGTAAGGCAAAGGACACTGTCAATAGGACAAAACGGCAACCAACAGATTGGGAAAAGATCTTTACCAATCCCACATCCGATAGAGGACTAATATCCAATATATACAAAGAACTCAAGAAATTAGACTCTAGACAACCAAATAACCCTATTAAAAAATGGGGTACGGAGCTAAACAAAGAATTCTCAACTGAGGAAATGCGAATGGCTGAGAAGCACCTAAAAAAATGTCTAGCATCCTTAGTCATCAGGGAAATGCAAATCAAAACAACTCTGAGATTCCACCTCACACCAGTCAGAATGGCTAAGATCAAAAACTCAGGTGATAGTAGATGCTGGCGAGGATGTGGAGAAAGAGGAACACTCCTCCATTGTTGATGGGATTGAAAGATGATGCAACCACTCTGGAAAACAGTCTGGCGGTTCCTCAGAAAATTGGACATATCACTACCTGAGGACCCAGCTATACTACTCCTGGACATATACCCAGAAGATGCTCTAGCATATAACAAGGACATATGCTCCACTATGTTCATAGCAGCTTTATTTATAATAGCCAGAAACTGGCAAGAACCCAGATGCCCTTCAACAGAGGAATGGATACAAAAAAAAAAAAAAAAAATGTGGTACATTTACACAATGGAATATTACTCAGCTATTAAAAACAATGAATTCAATAAATTCTTATGTAAATGGATGGAACTAGAAAATATCATCCTGAGTGAAGTAACTCAATCACAAAAGAACATACATGGTATGCACTCACTGATTATTGGATATTCACCTTGTAATTGCATCTAATTTGGTGTTCTCCTCTCTGTCCTGATTCTCTACTAATCCCTTATGCTATAAAGAAGTCTACTCCAATATGTTACAAGAAACTATTCCATTGAACTTTCCAGTGATGCCAGTGTCTCTCTCCCAAGAGCCTCCTTATCACACCTGTAATGGAAATTTCTCCAAGTCCCTTCTGAGGAACAGTGTTAGCTAGAAGGTTTTGTGGTCTATCAGATCATATTTAATACATTCATTTCTAACACAGTTTTCTATACTTTTAAACCCTACTGGGTATACTTAGTTCTCTATGTCCTCCTTATCTATCCATTTTTAAAATTTTTAAAAAATTTTTATTCGATATTTTACTTATTTACATTTCAAATGCTGTCCCCTTTCCCCATCCCCCCATTAGCCCCCTATCCCATCCCTCTTCTTTCTTTTTTGCTTTTATATCATTTAAATTGCATGCAAGTAGTAAGATCAGTTTTAGGTTCAGGAACTAGCAATACAATAGATGCATATAGTCAAGGAACAAGCAAGACAATAAACCCAGATAGTCAAAGAACAAGCAGAGTCCTGTGATCACTCACACGATCACTATTTCTAAGGGCTTATCAGGATGACCAAAATATCTGAGCCCATCTATTATATTGAAGAACAAGGAGCCATTTGGGGGTCAGAAATGGTAACAATATGAAAGACAAGAAGAGAGAGAAATCCAGTCCTATTTTTAATTGTTTCTTGTATTACTCTTCAGGCTGCTTGTATAAATACAATAGTCACTAGCACCACATGACAAGTTAAATTTAAATGAATTTTAATTAAATCAAATTTAAAAGTCAATTTCTCAGTCATGCTAGCCTCTTTCTAAGTGCTCAGCAGCCATTTACTACTAACAGCTGCCTTATTCGATGGAGAAAACAAAGGATTTTCTTCACAGAAAATTCCATCGGAAAGCGCTGCTCTAAAGTACAGCTTCTAAAACTCCTTATTGAATGCCATTGTTAGTGATCATTTATTTAGCCATCACACTATTGACAGTTCTTCACATTTTTTTTTCTAGCAATAACCCTCTGAGACAGCACCATCAATATCACCTGGAGAAATCTCATCCATATGAACACATTGCTCTGGTTTGATATGCTTGGTGCCCCAAGGGCTCATGGGCAGGAATCATGGCTCCCTTCTTCTCAGTGCTGAGGTGTTATGGAACCTCTAGGATGTGGGACTTAAGATAGTTGGATCATTGTGAGAAATGTCTCCAGGACAGAACGACAAACTGATACTAATCTTGTGTTCTAACTTGGTATTTATAAGAGATGACTCATAAGAAAGAAAACATGATCCCTAAAATGCTTCTGGCTTCCTGCATGACCCAGTGAGTCCTCCTCTCACGTGCATTTCCACCATGACACCAAGTGCCATAACTGAGTCACCAAAGCTCTCAATCCCCTTCTGAACACAGCCCAAACACAAGGGATTTGAGAACCACAGTATCAATTAAACAAATGTATTTTTCTACTTGAAAATTCTAGTACTGGGTGTTTACTTAGGAATCATGCCAGACAACATAGCATAAACTCTACTAAGGAAGTGTTCTACCTTATCTGTGACCAAAACTGAAGACATCAATCAGATCAGTAAAGATAAGACATAATACAGACTTAGAAATTCTCAACAGAATTTTATCGATCAAACCTAGGAATATGAATACACCACACACACACAACACACACACACTTCATAAGTATAAAAAGGTGGCATTTAGGGGGTTGGAGCAATGGCTCAGCAGTTAACTGTAACTCCGGCTTCAGAATTCCAACACCTTCATACAGATACACATGCAGGCAAAACATGAACCCACATAAAATAAAAATAAATAATTTTAAAAGTGGGATTTATATGAGAAGGACTTGCATTTCATGACTTTAAAACTCAGTAATCAGGATTGTGTAGTGTTGTGACAGACTGCAGACAGACAGATTTTTTTTTCTGTGCAATACATTATCCATAAATGCTGTCTAAATTTAAACTTTAATTAATTAAATGGGATGTGATTAAAAATTCAGTTCTTTACTTAGAGTTATCACATTTTTAATTACTGACAGAAATTTTATTATATTTTTTAATCTTTAATTAAAAATATAAATACATCATTTCTCTCCTCCCTTGCCTTTCTTCAACCTCTTCCACCCCCACTTCCTCTCAATTTCATGGCTATGTGTGTGTGCATGTGTGTGTGTGCGTGCATATGTGTGTTTATAACAATAATTCTGAATATATTTTATATAAAATATATACACAATTTGCTAAATCTGTTTACTGTTGCTTGTGTGTATGTCTAGGATCGAACATTGAACATTTGATAACTAATCGATAACTAATTAGGGGGTTCATCCCTAGGCAAGTCATAATTGTTTATGGCTCCTGAGTTAGGAGTGGGACCCACAGAGATTTCCGCCATCCATGTGGCATGGCAAGAGAGCTAAGTGTCACAGTGTCAGAAGGCGCTACCCAAGATTCCAAAAGAGGAAAGCAACGAGGATTCCTACTCAGCTGTGTAGCCTATGAACTCTAGCAATGACCAGCATGGTAAAATACCCCTTAAGATGCAATAGTAGCCCTCACATCTTGATGATAACTAATATCTCGCTAATTGGACTTAAGGCCTGCTTAATTGAAAGCAAGTTATGCCTGGTGCTGTAAATCTGACCAATTGCTCTTAGCTGGTGAGGTCAGGAGTCTTAGATGAGAACCTACCATCAGTTTTTAAAACCCTTGTAAGTTCCAATTGCATTCTAAATACTTATCCTTACACCCCACCATAAGTGGGGCTCCCACTCTTCCTCAAACAAGCTTGTTTTGCAGCAGATGGTGTTGCCACATTTTAAATTCTCACTATCTACATGTGATAGCAACCGACTTAGTATTGAACGCTTCTGCATAGCATGTATCTATCATTTCCAAAGTCCTATTGGGCAGCACCGATAGCTACAACTTAGATACGTACAGTAATTTCATATCCCCAAATACAGAGTCTATTTAAGAACAACTTCTTCCCTCACAGTTTTTTTTTTTTATCCTTTTTTTGTTTAAATGTTATTTGTTGATACATGCTACTTAAAACAAAAAATTGATTTTACCTGGAAAAAAGACCACTAATTTATATTACTGGCCATTCCCCTTTCAGATCTTCTCACAGAGCATGTGAGACTCCGAAGCACAGTATACTGTGCATAGTACTCTACCGTGCACATCTCTGCAGAGAAAAAGTAGTTTGTGGGAGTGAAGGGTAAAAAAGACAAGAGTTTGGGCAAATTGATATGTAAATATTGGGCATTAATTTAGAAACAAAGGTGGTTTTGACAGTAAAGTACCAATATTTCAAGCTCATTTGAGGATAAAACACACAGCTGATTGAATCAAAGGCATTCAAATGGAGGGTTGTTTCAATCACTGTGTCACTAGAGAATAAGAAAAAGGTAAAAGAAACTATTCTATTGATATGTGTTGTCACTTGGGTCTGCTTTTCTGCAGTCATCTCTTTCATGGATTTGATTGTTTTATGTCACCCTGGTGAACAATACTGCAAATGTTAAGACCACTTAGAATTCAAACACAAAGAAGCTAAGGAAAGAATCTGGTTTTCTTGTCACTCAGCATCTTCTGCTTAGATTGGAGGCTTCAAACTTAAACAGTGTAAAAAAAAAATGTATCAGACACAATGCATCACTGGCAGCTTCATAAAAGGCTTCTTATAGCTCATCAGAGGAAATTTCCTGTCAAAATACTCCCTGCACTAAGTGAGGTTATCTATTCACATGAACACCTGACTCAAAATCAACGAGGGCATGGTGAGAAAGATGCCAGACTTCTGCATCCACTGAAGTTGTTGCTCTCGTTAACTTCCAAAAATATATTTCATTTTTTTTCCAGTCTGCTCCACATAACTCATTAACATCACAATTCCAGCAATAATTACCAGAAGTGAGCAAAGAAAATCATGAAAGGGTTGAATTACCACTTAATGGAAGAAGAGAAGGAAGACAATTTGAATCAACAGTCCGAGATGCTGCCAAGATCCCTCCTTAGAGAGAGAGGAAAGGGAAAAAAAAAAAGAAAGTATAGCAATTGTGTCTTCCGAAGTCTGTGATGTTTGTAAATGAGGATTCTCAGACAGTAAATTCATGGAATATTTGGAGTTTAACTGATGATGTGGAAAGGATAAACGTAAGAATATCTGCTCAGCAATCTAAAACTCCAGATTATAAAATTCACTTTCAAAATCATCCTGTAGTAGTTATAAGATCAAGACACCACAGAATACTTAGAGCTTCAAAGGTTTGAGGTTCTCTAAGGTATATCTGCTCTGCCGGGGTGGGTGGGGGGGGAAATCTCATGGCTGTTTGTTTTAGCATGTGCCTCCTGATTGGACTTTTTTCACACTTCCAGAGAAAACTGAGTATACCAGAAAAAAAATATATTAGTGTCACAGCTTAGAGGATAACAGCATGATGTGAAGTGGGTCCCTGCAACTAAGAACCATTGGCCCAAAGTGTCAGAGAACCAAGGTTGAAGAATAATTTATAGTTGCAAAAGGACTTGAGAGATTATTAAGAAAGACATCAAGAGCCATCTCTTAGATGGCGAGGCTGTGGGTGGTTTCATAGGAGAATGCTCACCTGACATGTGCCACGTCCTGGGTTGGTTCCATAACAGTACAAGAATGCAAACCAAGAAGCAAAAGAGCACAGTCCTTATTAACAAAAAGAACACGATCAATTTGAACAAAACTTTAAAAGTAAGTACAGTGTTTTATGATAGAATGATTTCTTTTGCAATTCTAAGAGCAACCTAAAGACAGGGAGATGTGATTGTGTACAGAAAGGCGTCACTAGAGCTACTGTTACAGGCCATAGCATGTGCTCATGGAGGTGGGGGGCCACACATATTTTTCCATGTGTGAAATACTGACAAACATGAAGTATCAGCTAGCTGTAGCCAGGGCTTAGGTGCTGCTTCTCTTCTCACTGTTATTTCTTAAATCTGTAACCCAAACTTTATGTAAAAGATTTATGGGAAACAGTAGATGGGCTTCCAGCATCATCGGGTGTGTGAAGTGTAGGATATATAAGTATAGTTTCCTAACTGAAAGGTTTCAGGTTAGTGGCTCAAACTGGGGGTCATTGAGGCAAGTTATCTTTTGAGGTAAGAGATTTATGGGTAATTATCAATGTCATGGACAAACAACAGTGCTCCAGGACTGAGGAGAGTTCAGTCCCACTTGGCAAAGTGTGTGACCTTTCTTATAGGTTTCAGAGGACATCAGGAGGGTCTATATCAAGTCATTGATGAGTAGCCCATAGTCAGGCCATCTCTGACTCAGATATGAAGGTGAGAAGGACAAGAGTTTAGATAAATAAGTCACTTAAGTTCTGGAAAACAACACACTATAGTTTAGGGATTACCAGAGTTCAAACAGAATGGAAGAACTTTACAAAATGGCATGACCCCAGCTGAAATTAATCATCAACTGCATCAGCACCACCTTGTAAGTTTGCTGAAAATGACACCTTTACAGTCTTCTCGCCATTTCTGGTCTGGTAAGTCTAGGATAGGTTCTGAGAACTTGGATCTCTACATTTCTATGATGCTAGCTGGCTTTCGGAAATCATTGCTCTCGGTAAATGTTTCCTGCATTCACACACAATGAGAAAGTTAGTCAGTCAACTGAGACACAAACATTGAAAAGAGGTGACTAGTTCTATTCACAAACATATAAACAAGTAGGGGTTTAGATATGAAGGGAGGAAGATTATTTTAGAGGTGACATTCCATGTGTGCTCTTGAGCCCATTTGATGTGGGTCCTAACAGTGAGGTGAGAGCTTCCATCAAGTGTAGGAAAAAGCTTCAATTTAAACCTATAGATATCTCTCTCTCTCCATCCCTCCTACCCTCTCCTGCCCCCCACTCCGGTGTGTGTGTGTGTGTGTGTGTGTGTGTGTGTGTGTGTGTGTGTCATCCTATTGGTTCAAATTATGAGTGATGCTCTAAGTCTTTCAATTGGCGACGCCAGATAACAGTAAAGGAGCTATTAGAGAGTTAATTCATGCAGTTAAAAGATACCAGGGGCCAAAGGACTTTAAGACAATGCATTAGAGGTTCAGGTGCGTCCCAATTGAGGTGAGTATTGATAGTAAGATGTGTTTTATCAGGTAGAACCGTATTGGACAGTGTTTCTTCAATCCCACTTGGATTAGAATTCATTTAAGTCTCATCAGGTGTCAGTTGAGTCACACTATGACAAGGTCAGCTGTGAGTTTTCTAAGAAAAAAAAATGTTAGACAATTTAAATGTCTATTTAGTTCAGTTTATTGGAGCATAGAGTGATTCCTCCACTCAATGCATACATAGTCCTGTTAGCTAAAGCAATATAAGCAAGGAAGTGATAGAGCTTCTCCGAGCAGATTCAGCCTTGACATAGAAACAACCATAACATCTAATGTTTGTGACAGACATCATGTAACAACTACAGTTACCAGAGTTGTGACTGCCAGCCCTGTAGCAGCATCACTGGATTTGTAGGACTATTAAAAATACAGCATATAGAAAACAGCAATATATATATATATATATATATATATTATACAAACAGCAAATACATATTATGTTTGATGTATATATACATAATAAGAGTTTCATTACAGAGGTACTATATATGTATACATTCATATACTATATATACATACATATATATAACCTAATATACATAATATGTCTCAAGTTTCAGCAACACTGTTCCACAATGCTTCATAGGTTGCTTCACACATCAAATATGCTCAACTCATCTAACATCTCTCTTTTAGGAGTGGGAGAGAGCCTGGGTCTTGTTATAGCTTGAGCTGTTCTAGCCATTTTATCCCTATGCCCTTTACTTCCTAGTGCTGGAATTACAGCCACCCCACCATACTTAGTTAAATACCCTTTTTTGTGAGAGAGGTAATGATAAATCCTAGATGACTCTCAAAGTTGGTTTGATGTCAAAGGTTTTAATTTAGAATTTTATTTTTAAAGTTGCCTCAAATATGTCTAAAGGCGTCAAACTCTTGATTAAAATAAGAACACAGGTCACTGTGAAACAATTCATTTAACTAGAATGATATCTAACAGATTTCAAAAACAGACTGAGAAGGTTAAAAGGTTGGAGAGAAAAACCAAAGTTCTTCACAAAATGTGGATGTTTCTTTCTTAAGCCAGCAAGGAGCTAACAAGAGACAGACTGAAGAATGGACATTATCTTGATAAAAAACACCCAGACTTTTTTTTACAGGCTTATTACTTTAAAAGATATATTTGTTAATCTCTCATTAAAAGCCTATTTATTTCTTTATTTATGTGTATGAATGTATGTGAAGCATATTTACATAGTTCGAATAAATATATCTGGTCTATGCTCACACTTCCATGGGCACATAGACTAGGAGAGGACATAGAGTGTTCTGCTCTACCATGTTCTCTGCTTTATTCCCTTGAGATTGGGTCTCTTACTGGACCTGGGTGTTTTACTCAAGGGTCAGGGTTCTCTAGAGGAGCAAACCCTATAGAATGAATCTCTCTCTCTCTCTCTCTCTCTCTCTCTCTCTGTGTGTGTGTGTGTGTATGTGTGTGTGTGAGTCTGTATCTTTGTGTGTTTCTGTGTGTGTGCATAAAGGGGATTTATCAGACTTACTTTCAGGCTGCAATTCAACTAGTACAATGGTGAGCTATGAACAGAAAGTCCAAGAATCCAGAAGTTGCTCAGTCCACAAGGTTGGATTTCTCTGCTGGTCTTCAGTAGATGCTAAAATTCCAAAGAAGTAAGCTCTAATGCCGAGGAAGGAATAGACTTGCTAGCAAGGCAAGAGCAAGCAGAAAAAAGAAAACACTTCCTTCTTTCAAGTCCTTCTAAAGGCTTCCTACAGAAGATGTGTCCTAGATTAAAGGTGTGTCTTCCTGCCTCAAGATTTGAATCAAGATCCAGATCAAAGGTGTGTGTATTCCCATCTAAAGGTTCTAGAGTAGAAGTGGATTATCCCAAGCAAAAATAGTCTCTCACGGGTGTATGTTCCATTTCTGAATTGTAGTTCATTCCAGATGTAGTCAAGATGACAACCAAGAATAGCCACCATACTGGAGATAGACAAGCAGGCAGTAAACCCCAGAAATCAAATCATATTGTTCCAACCCATGTGCCCACTAAACTGGGAATACAGGTATTAACATAACCAAATTCAGATTCTTATGCTGATTCAGGGAGCTGAACTTCTGTCTACATGAAAGGCAACATTATATTTTATTCATTTTTGAAGATTTTATATTTAACTGTGTGTGTGAGTGTGTGTGTGTGTGTGCGCGCGCCTATGTCCATGAGAGTGCAGTGATTAAAGGCCAGAAGATGGCTCTGAGTCACCTGAAGCTATATTTAAAGGCAGCTGTAAGGATGTGGGTGCTGGTAGCTAAACTTGGGTTCTTTGGAAGAACAAAATGTGCTCTTAATCACTGCGGTATCTTTTAAGTCCCCAAAACAAAGTTTTTACATCTTGTTCTTTGGTTTTGTTGTTGTTGTTTTTGTTTTCTTGAGACAGGGTTTCTCTGTGTAGCTCTGGCTGTCCTGGAACTCACTCTGCTGACCAGGCTAGCCTCGAACTTTGCCTCCCAAGTGCTAGGATTAAAGGCGTGTGCCACCACTGCCTGGCCTCATCTTGTTTTTGAAAAGAGAAGACGGAAGTGGGACCATAATTTAAACGGTATAAAAGGCAAATAAGAGGAGGAGGGACGGAATAGGGGATTAATGGGGTGGGGGAGAATGGGGAACGGGGATGGCATCAAAAATGTAAATAAATAAAATATCAAATGAAAAAAGAGAAATAGACCATTAGCTATTTATAAAGGCATGATGTTCTGAAAAAAAAAAAAAAAAAAAAAAAAAAAAAAAAAGCTTGGTTCCTGGTTGTGCTAAGGCTTGAAACTTCAGAAACCTTGAAAGGTTGGTAGGCACCAGGCCCCTGTCACTAGCCATAGACCCTCATAGATTTGTGGCCATCAGTCACATATGGGCAATGCTCCAAGCCCCTCCACTTGTAGAAGAGGTGACCTATGATCATATAGGCTCAAGACAAATCTCCATTTTAATGAGATGCCTAGAGGCCTGGAGGACTTAGCCAATAAGCGTTCCTTCTCAGACATTCCTCCTTGCAAAAGATATTTAACCTCAGGACCGCCCTGAGAAGTGGGGTAAGGTTTTGCTCATCCACTTTCTGCCATGACAATAAATGCCTTAAAACTATGGACTGCCTCTTTTCGTAGGGATCCGCCTTTAGAGCCACTGTCTCATCTCTGTAGAAGGCCTCTCTGTACTTCCAGCCAAGGCTGCTACCAAATTCAACCCAAGCCCAAGACTGCCTCTGCCCATCAAGTCAAAAACTCTCCCTGAGAGACCAGCTAGAGCTCCCCCCTTTTCCCCTCCATCCCCAGGCCAGATCCAGCCTGTGGCCCCACTCTGTTTTCAGCTTTACCCCAGCTTTCAGCCATGCCTGGATATCCAAGAGCCTAAGAACTAGACATCCCCAGCCTTCTTGTAGGCCCAGGGACCCCTGAGCCAACTCCAGCTGTCCCATGCCTCAGACTGCGCTTCCCTACCCACCCCAGAGTGGTTTCCCAGGGCAGTCCTATGGCCCAACAGCCGCCAGGCAACAGTGTGAGGTAAGCACAGTCAACTTCCCGCATCTTGCCTCCCCAGCAGCCATTCCCCGTGGTGGAGTAGACACTGGACCCCAATAACCTTACAACCTTCTGCATTGGTACACTGTTGATGTCAATATTCAGTTCCTCTCAAATCTTAGTCAGACTAAACATACAGTTGCTTCCCAAGAGTCCTTGTCTGTAAACTTCCATCTCTCTTAAATAGACTCAGAGTTTGTCTTATACCTTTCTTCTTTCTCACATGGAACAAGGAGTAGTTCTGTTTTTACAAATTTTATACACACACATGTGGCAAACAATTATGTTTAAATTTGTCCTGAGAAAGTTCTGGAAAGGGGGCTGCACTATACTTACTGGCATTTACTTACGTGTTTTTCTGATCATGCTTTGCTGAACCAAAACAACCTTCCTTGGATCATTGCTGTCTTTGTTACATTCATTTATAAAAAGTGTACTGAAACTGAAATAAAGTTGTCTACAGCATTGGACTGTAGTCTGCTCCATTCTTTCAGGCCTCAAATCTCAGGTCTCATAGACAGATCTCCTTAAGTTGGTCAATGTTGACAGGCACTTTGTCCTTCACATCTGAATTTCTAGAATCTCTCATCTTGTGTTTCAAAGTGTCATGAAGTAAAACGAGAATAATTTGAGCATCAGCACTGCAATATTGCAAAGATCCCTATGATAACTTACATGAACACACAGGGACACAGGTATATGGTGTGGATACATGGGCAACGGACAATTCAAATCTAGCATGTGATGAAGGGACCATGATGAAATGTCATCATGCTACTCAGAACAACATTGTTGACATTAGTGGCTTATATTACCACCATAGGCCATATGGACATCCCTGATCTAGGTTGTAAGCTGAGACCATGTTGATGTTCATGGCTATGTAGAGCTGACCCTGCCCCTCACCTGCTGCAGAACTAGGGAGACCAGGCCCTGGACAATGCCTGGATAGCACAGTAGAGTTAGCCCTGGTGATGAGGGCTCAGGCAAGCCAGCTTTAGCTCTGAGCCTTGTGGTGGCATGTAAGAGAGAGAGGTGCCTTTCCCTGCCCAAGCCTCTTGTAGCCTGTGATGATGGAAGCTTGCCTAAGGTCATGAGAGTAGGAAGTGAACAACTGTAGCACTGGGGGGAGTGGGCCACCTTATCTGGCAGCACAGTAGGGCTAACCCTGTTGTAAGAGCATGGGTGAGCCACCCTGAGAGTGAGTATGGAAAGCTATCTCTGCCACTTGTCTGCCATCTGCTAGGAGTGGCCTCTATGTAATAGCCCTTGTCACTAAGACGAAAGAGAGTAGGCCAAGAGGTCATGAAAGTAAAAAGTGTCCCTGCACCTCACCTGGACAGCTCAGTGGAGCTGGCCCTGGTGGCATGGGTTTGGGCAAGCCAGCCCTAAGGGCATGGGAACAAAAGAGCTGTCTGGCCCTGCTCCTTGCCTGCTGGCTTGGCATTGGGTAAGCTAACCAGAGCAGTGCTGAAGAGCTCACCTTGGTGGCTTGGGTATGGGAGAGCTGGCTGGCAGGCTGACCAAGCTCAGATACCATCAGATCCATATCCAGAATTAAGTTGACCCACTCCAATACTACCCCATCTATGTACTGCAGGAGAGCATGACGAGGCCAGTCCTACAGATCCAAGCTGTAGGATCTCCATGACAGAGGACAAAAACCAGGATATCCAAGAGAATCCCTGTGAGCACCCATTATTGATATGATAGTATAGCAGAAACCCAAGGCCTCAAAATAGACCAATGACTCATTGCAATGAATATTTCCAAGTAAAGAAAGACATGTGGACAAAAGGGTATAGTTGTGGGACACACTGTGACACACTACAATTTACACAATGAGGTGGGGTTAGGGAGATTTCGTTTTATTTTGTTTATTCTTATTTTTTGGGGGGAAGTTGCAAGGGTGGAAGGCAGATATGAAGATACGAAGAAGTGAGTGGGATTGAGGTCCATGTGTGAAATTCACAGAGGATCAATGAAAAGCTAAAACAATATATCCAGACTAGAGTTAACTGATGCTATTGGAAGTCTGAAGCCCCATGAGAGAGTGAAACCATTAATATGGAAGAACTGTATCATAGGGTGATTCTGGAAAGATCTCACTACATAATCAGTGAGTGTTCTACCATATGTATATATAATATACAATCGTAGTCTACATATGTAATAACATATACATGACACTACATGCACATGCATATACATATATATGCAGTATGTATATTTGTACATATAACATGTCTGTATTCATGTATATGCGGTGTTTATACATGTCAGTGATGTGTAATATATGTGTGTATTTTTTATTAAATGTGTGTGTATGTGTACATATATTAATTGACTTAAATGTCTGTGAAGCCTGAGTAGACTTTTGAAATCCATAGGGAAACTGTTCAGATGACAAGGCTAGAAATCAAAGCAGAGGAGCTGAATGAAGTTCCCAGGGAATTTCTTATTCAGGAAGCATCACTTCTCCTAAGACATTCATTGATTGGTTCAGGCTCCTCTAAATTATTGAGGATGACTTCCATTCATTTGCATAGCTAGTTACAGACATTGCCCACACCTATAAAATAGCTGTCCAGAAGCACCTAGTCTATTGACTGGGCATCAGGGTGACATTATCAGAGCAACTGAAATGTCTTCTTACCACTTGGTGCGAGATGGTGGACCCTGAAATCCATCCTAAAAGAACTATGGAGAGACATGCACAATGTTTTAAAAACAAAATTTGAATCTTTATTTAGTTTCAATTATAATGACTCCAAGTAAACATACTGGAACATATCTATAATACCTGTACAGAGGAGGATGTGATATAAGGATCATGAGTTCAAGGCTAAATTTGGCCCTAGAGTGAGACTGAGACTATCTCAAAGTAAGTATCAACAGACTTTCATTGAAACGTTTCTGTTTTTATAGAGTGGCATTTATGACTTTCTTTCTCAAGCTATGAAGGACAATCAAAGTGTTATTTATTTACTTGTTTTCATTTATTTATGTTTCTATAATTATATATGTTGTATAATGTCTTTTGATAATATCTACCCCTCACTTCCCATTTGTAGTCCTCCCAGACTCCTCCCCGCTCCACCTCTCTCCCATATCTTCATGCACCTTTCTTCTCCCTCCCTCCCTCCCTCCCTCCCTCCCTCCCTCCCTCCCTCCCTCCCTCCTTCCCTCCTCTTCTTTCTTTTTTCTTTCTTTCTTTCTTTCTTTCTTTCTTTCTTTCTTTCTTTCTTTCTTTCTTTCTTCTAACATCTGATTCATGTTAGTGACTTACTGTGATTATTACAGGAGCAAGTCCTGACCTGAGTCACAGGCAACCTCACACTACCTAGAAAATCTACTTCCTTGGCAGGTTCAACTCAAAATCATTTGTGAGTCACCGACTAATAAAATGAGTTTTAATGAAAAGAGAAAACAGCTAAAGGGATAAATCTGCAGATTGTGGTTATTTACCTGTTTTTACTACAATGTTTCCCAAGGATTCTATGCTAAGCATAATTTTTTAAGCACTGAAAACTAAACAGTATAATATATATGTTTTAAACAACTGCGAGAGATGTTTTAAAGCACCAATAAAAGCAAAACAACTTTGTAATTAAACTAACTACAGCACTCAAAATATGACAACATAATTTATATTTATCACCATGTTGTGATGTTAGGTTAGTGAATTCCATATCATATAGTATCTAATATTAGGTAATCTCAACTGAGTATTAGAAAGTTGAGCTTAAAACCCTCAGTTCCAATATATGGTGAGCTAGTAAGTAAAGACCCAAACAAAAAACACACTAATTATGAATGGGACTTGGATAGGCATCTACTACTTACCTTGGGCCCACCAAGCCCAAGAAATCTAAATCTGTTTCTGAGTAGATACTGCAGGTAGCTGGGTCTGTTTGCTGCCATCCACAGGCAAGACAAACTTAATGCTCTTAATGCTCACTTCCTGATGTAGGAAGGTCTCCTCATGGGAATCTTCCAAAAAGCTGATTGTCTCTCTCCAAAAGTTTCTGCAACTTGCTTTGTCATCAGGAGAGGCCGAGTTTAGCCATAGCCCAGTATACATCAAATTGTGCTATCTACAGTCCCAGGCAAGGCTGCAGCAGCTCAGCAGAGGGACCTTGACTTAGTCTGAGCCTTGGAGTGGGAGCATTCATGGAAAAAACCATGTGTCTTTTACAATTCCTTTTATAATCTCTGTGGCTGGTTGAGTGTATTGAATATCATTTCTGGGAGAGACTCTTATCTCTTGCCTTTTCCTGGTTCTTTCCTCATCCTCCTCTTCTTCCCCTGACCCCAGCCCCCAACATTAGCACCAAATCCCAAATTTGAGATTTGAAGATGAGAGTAGAACACAGATAATTGGCAGTTGGATCACCAGGTTAGGCCTCACTCCCCAGGTTTTGCTTACAATGTGCTCTTCAGTAATTTCTCAAATATAAATGAAGGACCACTGTATATGTGGCTGCTGTCTGTTGTGAAAGTCTTTTATGAAGTCAAAATGGACTTAAAATAATCGCAAGATTATTTTAACAAGGCAGGATCCAAACATCCCCAATTTTCTCACTCTTATTCAGCCATACTTTATTGAATAATGCTAAAACCTCAACTTTGCCTTTCATTGTGCTTAAAATTGGAGGTTCACTTTTAGCTTTTAGTTTTGTCCCACATGATGTTAACCCCACGTCAGTCCTCTCGAAACTGCAGAAAACAATATACGTCATTTATCTATAACTTGCTGCTGTATCTAATACCAGTAGTTTTGCTCTGTTATAGATTTCCAGTACAGAGGAGTATAACCCAGTGTGGTGGTTTAATAGGAATGGCCCTCATACAATCATTTGTTTCAATGTTTGTTCATAGAGAATGGCATTATTAGGAGGCCTTGTGGAATAGGTGTGGCCTTGGTGAAGGAAGTTTGTCACTCTAGAGGGAGTTTTGAAGTCATATATGCTTAAGCTACACCCAGTGTGGCACACAGTCTCCTTTTGCTACCTGTGGATCAATATGTAGAACTCTTAGCTCCTCCAGCACCAGGTCTTCCTATGTGCTGTTGTGTTTCCTGCCATGATGATAATCTAGTGAACCTCTAAAACTATAAGTCAGCCCCAGCTAAATGGTTTCTTTTATAAGAGCTGCCTTGGTCCTGGTGCCTCGGCACAGCGGTAAAATCCTAAAATCCCCAGATTAGCCTTGAACTTGAGATCTTCCTGCCTAGCCTCAGGATGCAGCACCATGCAAGCTCTTTGAACTTCTAAATTCACAATTTTAAACTAAATTTGTGACTTAGTCTCCCCTCTAAAACTCAGATCCTAATATTTAATAGAGAGTATCTACTGTGGAGGCAAGAGTAAGGAGACAGTGGAGGGTCTCCTAATTTAGATTGGAGAAGTACCGTGCCATGTTCTGCAGAGCTGAGCATTCGCTACAAAATCTACTTCTCTAACAATCATCCCATGGCATCTGAATGAGAATGCAAGATCTCTATGACATCCACCAATGAGCATCTATCAGGCACCCTTGTATATTCCTGAGCAGGGGTGAGGGGCAATTTAAGAAATACACAGGGCTTGGGAGATGAATTCACAGAATCTCACATCTGTACAAATGTGAGGACCAGACCTCTCATTGCCAGAAACCATATAAAACATATAAAAACCTGTAAATTTAGCAAGGGGAACATATAGACAGAATATTTCTGTAATAAGCTAGCTAGCCAGCCAGCTCAGATTTTTAACTTCAGTTTCAGGAGCATTCCTACATAATATATAAAGGAGGATCCATAGAGGAAGACACTGGATGTCAGCCATGAATGCCCCCCAACACCCAAAACACACACACATGTGCACACACAAACATCATAGATACTGGAACTCATATCACACGCAAAAATAAAGTAAAATAAGCAATATTTCTTTAAGAAAAACAAGTAAACAAAACCGAAACAGAAAACAACATAATTAGACCTCATCCTACAAAACTGTGAGTTAACGTTGCATGGTGGGGTAGAGAGAGGGTCCAAGGGAAGTGGAAGAAGGGGCAACTGCAGTCAGGATGTAATGCATGAGAGAATAATTTTTTTAAAAGCTGCTATGTTCATTATATCCTATTCCTATTGTGGGAAGCATCATTTCCCCAGCTGTAGCTTTATAAGACGTACAACTAAAGATGAGAATAGACAATCCTGTGTGCTTCTCAGTTCTAACCCTACATACATCTCTAGCACCAGTTCAATGTTTCTTCATCTCTTGAATGAGCTGGACCAAACCTTGCATTCAGATTCCTCCTGTCTGCACTAAACTGATACCCACGGAACACCCACCATGACTTTTCTGAGTCTGGAGACAAAAGAAGTTGCTTCCATTGACTAGAGCAAAAATAACCTTATGCAAGTCGTAATGTGACATTTATCACTATCATGTCTCAAAGAAGTTCAGGACAAATGACTAACTGAAGTGACTATTTAACACTTTGACTGCCAGGTTCTCTCAGCATCACAGATATATAACCCATGTTATAGAGTTCTGGCTGCTCTCAGCATATCTCACCACCCTAAACCTCTCCAGACCCCAACGTTTCTCTTCCCTCCCCCCAGCTTCTGATTCCTTTAGAAGCCCATCTTTTCAACCATTTTATCTGCTTGGTCCTCTGCTCTTGACTCCTGGTTACCTCTCTCTTTTCTTCATGTTTAGCTCTCCTCTCCTCATCTCCTTCCTATGACAGCCTAGCCTATGGTCTGTTCTGCTTGCCATGTTCAATCCACTACTTTCTCTCACTGTTCTATACTCTTTCAAATGCCTCCACGTGAACTCTCCCTTGTATCTTCAATAAAATACTTGTCCTCAACAATACCAATGAGTGATCATATCTTATTCTCATTCATCTACTATGCTTCATGAGCCAGTAGTTTTATCCAGGGCAAAGATGTGACTTTCTACAAGGAAGGGCCTTCTAAAGGCAAAGGTCAAGACCTATCCCTTGAGCAAGAGTGTTTTTCCTGTGCTAAACTATTCTGGAATACATGGGGCAGCAGAGGAGAAAACATCACTTATAAATGTAGAAATAAATCTTTGAAAACAAGAGATATCTATCTCCTTTTCAGTTCATCTCTGTGATATCTTTTATTTCTCTCATTTTGCTTGTAAAATGGGAAATGATGTCACTATCTTGGTTTCTTTTTGTGACTAACTGCATAATCCATCCCTTCAACATGTAAATCTATGACTTTGATCTGCAATTCCTCATGGCCTCTGTAATAAAACAAGGAAATCAACTCAATGTGTCTCAACTATTTCATACTTTTTGATATGCCTGCTCAAAGTCATTTTTTCGGCTCCACGACACTGCAGTTTCTTGATATATGCAATCACATTTTTATAGCGATGAATTGTATTTGCTGGATAGACTCTGATGACTTGTATAGTGATTTGCAATACATGTCTATGAAAGCAACCATACAGAAATAAATTACATTATAAAAACCGTATTTGATGCCTCAATCAACCCATTCATTATCATTTTGAACAGCCTACCACATGTAGGTCAGAGCTTCTGTGGGTTGGAAAATTATGAGCTTTGATTATTCTCTAGGCCCAATGGAATACCAATATCAGATAAAAGCTACTTGACTTTAACTACTATAGTTTGTCTGACTATAAATAGATGGGTCAGTTCCTTGATGAGAATATTTGTGTAAGAGAGTGTTGAAGAAGGCAGTATTTTGAAGGATGGAGGTGGATTCTGGGGTTAGAATAAAGAAGATGGAGTCCTTTCTTTGTTTTACCTTTTTTTTTTTTCAAGAAAAGACTGAGAATTAAACTGTGGTCATCTGTTTTGTTAGTCATTGGCAATTAGTCAATTGATCAATTAGAGATCAAAACTATTGTAAATCACTGTGAAACCTTCAACACTAACAACTATTCATGGATGTCTTAGGTCTCACTGTATGTTTTGATGTGTGCACCCACCTGTCTTGGTTTTAATGTGGTTTTTCCCTCTAGGAGCTGGTGGAGGATTTGTCCACAGTTAACCAGTGTAAAGGTGGTGAAACCATCAACATGTCTAACCACAAATATGGCCAGAAAGCCCAAAGAGAGGGATTATGGGTTCTAGAGTTAATCTTCCTAAAAACACGTTTGTACAAGCTTCATGCCTGACACTTGATGCTCTCTCTGGCTTTCACTATAGCAACACAATTTCTTGTTCTTTCACATCTTCATGATGGTGCCATATGCAGTGAAGAGACACAGTTTCAAAATACTGTAACTGAGAGGCAAGTAAATCTCTTGTATTTATAAGGTTACCCAGCACTAAGCATTTCATTATAGCAACAAAAAAAAAAAAAAAACCTAATTAATTAATTAAAAAAAAAAGTTCTAACCCTAGCAATAAAAAATTGAAATGGTTAATAGAGCCAAATCTTTAAAGGTAAAGGTAAAATCTTTACCTTACTCTTCTTTTTTACTCTGACGTGTTAGGGTTTGCAGGTTTAACAGCAATGATGACTTTCTCATTAATTTTCAATCCCCAGTTTAACAGAGTCTGGCATATGCTAGAGGCTGTGACTTGAAGGTTGTTAGTTTCATTAATTCAAGAGGGTCACTGCTTCCCACATGGAGTTTTCCAGGAGGCACTAGAACCTTTGAGAGATAGAACCTAATTGAAGTGTGCAGGTAAATTTTAATTGTCACCTTGGCATAAAACAGGGTCATCTGGGAAGAGCAGCTAAATAAGGAATTGTCTGAATTATGATAGTCTATTTTCATGTCTATGGTGGATGCCCTTAATTACATTGATTAAGATCCAGCACATGATAGACAGCACTATTCGCTAGCCAGAGGATTCTAGACTGTGTAAGCTCAAGCATAAGCCCCCAACTATCAGACATGCATGCATTTATTTTTTCTGTTTTTGACATTAGAAGTGATGTGACTAGCTATGTCAAGTTCTTGCTACAGAATTAATTTAGGAAAACCAATGGCAAAGAAGCAAATTTGTTGACTCTCAGGAACCTCAACATGTAGATGAAGTAGATATAAAAGCAAGGAATATGAAATACGTTATCTAAAACATCCATTTAAAATATTAAGAAAAATAAATGGCCATATACAGAGAGAAAATGCTACATTAAAAACTCTCTGAAAGAAAAGATTTTGGACTTTACTGACAAATGGAAGACACTATTAAATATACACAAAGACAAGAAGAAATTGTGTTCAGAGATGTAGAAGACATTATGATGCAACACTTCATAAAATAGAGAATATAAATAGAAATTATTTAAAATTAACTAAATAGGGGCCAGAGAGATGCTCAGTAGTTAGAGTCCTTGTATTTTTTCTTTCCAGAGAATCTGAGTTCAGCTCCCACCACTTGCATCAGGTGGCTCACTATTACCTGTATATCTCAAGATCCAGAAGATCTGATTTCCTTTTCTTGCCTCCATGTGCATCTACAGACAAGTGGCATTTACTTCCACTGACGTACACACACACAGAAATAGATAGATAGATAGTAGATAGATAGATAGAAGTAGATAGATGATAGATAGATAAAATTAGTCAGGCATAATGGTACAGGTCTTTGATCCCAGCAATTAAAATGCAAAGACAGGCAAAATTTTCTATGAGTTCAAGGACATCCTGGTTTACATAGTGAGACCCTGTCCCAATAAACAAATATCTTTTTAAAATTAATAAAATAGAAATATAAAAATTCAAGATTATAAACAAACCAAAAGAAAACATCACTAGAAAATATCAAGTTTGAAGTGTCAGTGGAGACAATCAGCATACTTTAAATTGCAAAAGAATGATGACCAAATGTAAAGTACGAAAAAAAAAAGAATGAATGAATGAAGACAAAAGTAGACAGAGCGTTCTTCCGGTCTGGGCCTGAGCACTGAGCAGATCCCAGGCAGCTGCTCTGCACCCAGTCTCACAAAAGCCAGAGGAAGCAGGCCTCCCAGGAGTCCTAACCTGGGCAGTATCTTAGGTAAGGAGACAGCAACTCCCCCCCCCCCAAACAGGGAGTAACTGGGATCCACTAGGACCTAGGAATTCACTCCTGGCCCAGAGCACTGGTTCCTTCCAGTCTGGGCCCAAGCACTGAGCAGATCTAGGGCCTCAGCTCTAACCCCAATAGTAACACCCACACCACACAGTTCTGAAACAACCAAGATAATAGGAAAGACAGGCTCCAGTAAGAGACAAGGCAGGTAGCACTAAGGTGATCCAAATGGTGAAAGGCAAGCACAAGAACATAAGCATCAGCAATCCAGGGTACTTGGCATCATTAGAACCTAGTTCTCCCATATTAGAAAGTCCTGAATTCCCCATATCACCAGGAAAGCAAGATTCATATTTAAAATCACTTCTAATGATGATGATAGAAAACTTTAAGAAGGACATAAATAACACTCTCAAAGAATTTGAGAACACAGGTAAACAGGTAAAAGCGCTTAAAGAGAAACACAAAAAATCCCTTAAAGAATTACAAGAGAACACAACCTAACAGGTGAAGGAATGAACAAAACCATCCAGGACATAAAAATAGAAGTAGAAACAATAAAGAAATCACAAAGGGTGACTACCCTGGAAATAGAAAACCTAGGAAAAAAATCAGGAGTCATAGATGCAAACATCACCAACAGAATACAAGGATAGAAGAGAGAATCTCAAGTGCAGAAGATACCATAGAAAATATTGACACAATTGTCAAAGAAAACACAAAATGCACAAAGTTCTTAACACAAAACATCCAGGGAATCCAGGACACAATGAGAAGACCAAACCTAAGAATAATAGGTATAGATGAGAGTGAAGATTCCCAACTTAAAGGGCCAATAAATATCTTCAACAAAATTATAGAAGAAAACTTCCCTAACCTAAAGAATGAGAAGCCCATAAACATACAAGAAGCCTACAGGACGCCAAATAGATAGACCAGAAAAGAAATACCTCCCATCACATAATAATCAAAACACCAAATACATAAAACAAAGAAAGAATATTAAAAGCAGTAAGGGAAAAAGGTCAAGTAACATATAAAGGCAGACCTATAAGAATTACACCAGACTTCTCACCAGATACTACAAAAGCGAGAAGATCCTGGACAGATGTCATACAGACCCTAAGAGAACACAAATGCCAGCCCAGGCTACTATACCCAGCAAACCCCTCAATTACCATAGATGGAGAAACCAAGATATTCCATGACAAAACCAAATTTACACAATATCTTTCCACAAACCCAGCATTACAAAGGATATTATCAGGAAAGCTCCAATACAAGTAGGGAAATTATACCCTGGAAAGAGCAAGAAAGTAATCCTCTTCCAACAAATCCAAAAGAAGATAGGCACACAAAGATAATTCCACATCTAAAACAAAAATAACAGGAAGCAACAATCACTCTTCCTTAATATCTCTTAGTATCAATGGACTCAATTACCCCAATAAAAAGACATAGTCTAATGGACTGGATACATAAACAGGACACAGCATTTTGCTACATACAGGAAACCCACCTCAGTGACAAAGACAGACACTACCTTAGAGTAAAAGGCTGGAAAACAATTTTTCAAGCAAATGGTCATAAGAAACAAGCTGGAGTAGCCATTCTAAAACTCCAGCCCGAGAACACAAAGGGAGGGAATCATGGCTCCACCTATATAGGTAGTTGAGGGTGGCCTTATCAGGCATCAGTGGAAGTGGAGGGCCTTGGTGCCTGATAGTTTGGATTCCCTAGTGTTGGGGAATTTGAGAGCAGGGAGGCAGGAATGGGAGGATGGTGGGAGCACACCCCCATAGAAACTCCCAGAATTATATAGATTAGATATGATAGAGACAGGCCACCAGAAGACTAGATTCCAGAATTCAAAAAAAACAAAATCTTGATACTAAAATTTGTTTTGAGAATTGTATATTGCAGAATACACAGCCTTGGTGTATCTACTCATCAAGCAAGCTGAGCAAACCTGCTCAAACCTCTGATGTCATGGAATTTCAAGTGGATGCAGTGAAGACACAGACGTCAGAGGCCTATCAATTTACTCTTCCCCTCGCCCCTCTTCTAATATCTCAAAGCCCATAGTCAACTTGAAGAAGTTAATGAAGAGTTGGCGCCCCTATTCCCTGGGCTTGGGGACTGAGGTGATTAATATTGGGCTGTCTTTTTAGGGAAAAGTAGTGGTTTTGATGGAACAGGGAGGAATAGCTAGGATTTATTGCATAGCCATAACCTATTGGTAAAAATCTGTATAATTGTTATTAAGCTGAAGTTATAATTTCTTAAATGGAACAAAATTTCCTTTGATTTCAAATTTAAGGTTTTCATTGGTACGAGTTTCTTATTGATATAGCAGTGAGATTAATATTGTTACTCTCATAGGCATTGTGCCTATATAACACATTTAGGAATACAAGGCTTAGACCCAGTCCTTCTTTAACTTTTTTAACTGATTTGAGATGGTTAGCCTGTGAGTTAAGGGACTTTAGCAAATTCATGGCTCTGAGTTTATTGTGAGGGTGTTTTCTATATTTTATTTAGAAATAGCTGAGAGGAGTTAACAGACAACAGTCCAGATTGCCTTACATGGATAGTTGATTTTCAAAACGTCAGAAGTTCACAGAATTGACGTTACAAACATTTCTGTATTAAGGTTCATTTTGATTAGAGACCTGTCTGCTTCTGACAGCTTCCTGTCTTTGATTCTAAGAAGAAATTGAGCATCTTTGGAGTGGTGAGACAGCTACTAGGCAAGAATTGCCTCTTTTCATCTACAGACAAATTATTGTCCTGAAAAGGACACACTTGCAGAATAGTTGACTGATTATATCTGCCAAGACAGAGTAATCAGCCCTTAATAATTCTGCATCATTAGGTCTGTCAGGTGATCCTGGGCCAGAAGGCTGAAGATCAGCTGCTCCAACGTTTTGTAGTATAGGGACTGTCCAGGTGTTCAGTGGTCTCTATAAATTGGCTAAGTTTTAGAAGCTATGCTTTGTGCTTCCCATAATTTCAGTTAATTCAGTCATTCTGGATTTCTGATTGGGTTGAAGACTTATAGTCTCATAGACAATCCCGGCTATTTACTTTGAGAGAAAAGATTTGAGAGGATGGTTTTCAGCTGACAATCATTCTAAAGCCAAGAAAAAATTCAGGTTCAGTTAGGAGAGATGACAGAGGTTCTGGTTAGTCAGCAAAATGATGGGCTGGGTATTAGGTCTATCTTGTACCTTACTGATACAAATTGATATAGTTATGCTCTAATTGTATTTTGAGAGAAAAGTTTTATTTTAACAGGAAGGGTGATATGTAGGAGGAGCTAAGGTGGGAGGAGCAAGGAGAGGAAGAGAGGACTAAGGAGAGGAGGAGGAGAAGAAGAGGAGGAGCTAGAAGATGTGTGAGAGCGAGAGAGAGAGAGACAGAGAGAGAGAGAGAGAGAGAGAGAGAGAGAGAGAGAGAGAAAGAGAGAGAGAGAGAGAGAGAGAGAAGAGAGGTGTGGGGAGGGGAACATGGAGGCAGATGTTCACGTGTTTCCGCCAGTCAAAGAGAGTTGGTATATCTAGGTTGGGTATTGGGTTACACTTCTGATTGAATGGGCATCTTGTTATTGAGCATTACCAAACTTATAAAGCCTTTGATTAACATTTTAAAAAATTACTAATAAAAAAACACTTAAAAAAAGTTTGCTTTAATTGCTTGCTTGCTTGCTTTAATAAATTTGGCCATGATGATTTAAAAAAAAAAAAAAAAAAAGTATACAGAGCTTCAGAGACATTCAGACAGGAGGCCACAAAATCTGACCAACTCTAAAACTTCTTTATTCATCTTCTCAAGCCTGAAACATTGGTCTATAGATTCAAAAACAGACAGCTAGTGGAGAGATAGAAAGAGAATCACACTCAAACACATCAGAGAAAAAAAAAAGTGGTGACCCAAAAAGGAGGAAAAAGTAATGAAAATAAAAAGCAGCCAGAAGCTGCATAACAGCGATGAAACTCTGTTTAATAACCACATTAAAAATACCAAATGATAGAAAAATTTGAGGCCAAACACGGTGTATTCAAAATGTTTAAGGCGTAATATTGAGAACTACTATTCCTATATCAGTTAATCTGTAATTCAAAAACATAGAAATTGATTACTAGCCCACTTTTACAAGAAAAAAAAATATACTAACAGGAAGCCATAGACTAAAAACAAAGGATGCCATATAGTTTCTATAATCCATATAGAAACAAAGAGTACCAGTCGACCTTGTTGTATAAATATATTATAAGCAAAAAATATATTAACATATAAATGTATGTAATATTGAATTTTCTCTTTTCTTCTAATTAATTTAAAAGACAGTTGGATATAACACTAATAATGCTGTGTTTGTGGACTCAGAGGATATAAATATAAAGGTATACATCAAATGGCACATAAGGAGGAGTGAACACATCTTTGTGGAGAGTATCTGTGTTTCATTGCACTTAAAGGGTAGGGTGAGGATCTAAACCACCAGCCTGGGAGCGCTTAGGGAGGGACCCATGGCTCCAGCTATATATGCAAGAGAGGTCTAGGTGGTAGAAAGATCCTTGGTCCCATGAAGGCTGGACATTGTGTTGTGTGGGGGGAATTCGAGGGTGGGGAGGTGAGGTGCGGAGGGGGGGGGGAGGTGGAGGCACATCCTCATAGAAGTAGGAGGAGGGGGGTGGGATAGGGGGTTCCAGGGGGGGGAATGGGGTAAGGGAAGAACATCTGAAATGTAAATAAAATATCCAATAAAAAAAATAACCTGACCAACACATAATAAAAAAAATAAAAAATAAAAAATAAAAAAATAAAGGGTAGGGTGAGAACCAAACACAGAGTGGTTCTGAGGGAGCTTAATAATCTTGTTAGGGACTAAATAGGGAAAGCACTGAAGAAAACCTGAGTGGGTTAAAGAGAAATAAGTTTCGAAGTGTTGCCGCCAGCGGTCAGTCAACCGGGTTCACCTGAAAGAGAGGCTGGGAATGGAAGAAGGGACGGAGGGCGGGAAGAGATGAAGCCAGGACAAAGGTCTCTGATCAAGGCTCAATGCTTTAATGTTCATCTTTCAACCTAAAGGGGAAGCCCCACCTCCACCACCGAACCCCTTCTGCTTACCCCAGCGTGGTGAGGGGAATTCATCCTTAATCTCAGGCCAGAGGTGTCTCAAGGCAAGCTCAGCAGGCAGTCTATTCAACTCAGGTCCTGTAGCAGGTCGTGGGTCAGCCAAGGTGGTTAACACCTGAGTCCTATTATTTTGGTCTGCTGTGGTAAACAAGGTCTCTCAGGCCTGCTCAAGGCTGGGGGGAAGGGCATATCGAAGTTTGAAATTAACTGTTAAAACAGTGATACCAGTAGCAAGGGTTTAAATAAAACTTCAAGTGGATTAATAATGAAGACATTTCATGGCTGAAAATATTGATACGTTATTGCAGATTTACTTAGATCACTTCTAGATTCATATATAAGTGAAAGCCATGTCACTGATGAATGAGAGAACTAAGATGTTAAGACTGAAATCTCCATCCCACCCCATGTTAGTCAGTAACTATTTTGGAGTAGGCAATTAGGGGCAGCATCTCTGGAGGAGGAAATAAATATAAAAGATGTCACCTGTTGCAACAGTAGATACAATCCTTCATCTTTATCAACTTAAGTACTGCTCTTAGTAATGAAAATAATGAGTTTTTAAAATGTATTGTGCGTGTGTGTGTGTACATGCATGCGTGCACGTGTGCACGTGCACATGGGTGGTCGTAGAAGCTAGAGCAAGACCTCCTGAATTAAAGTAACAGCAGAATGTGGCTACTGAGAACTAACTTTTTGTTTCCTGCAAGAGTTACATGCTATCCTAGCCTCTGAGCCATCTCCATTCGTCTTGAATGACACTTCAATTTGTCTTGAAAACCAAGTTATCCTTTGATAACGACTATAGAGAAAACTTCTACTGTTTCAGATTTGGAAGAGACCAGGAGAAGAAACTAGAAGAAATGGATAAAAATGTTGTTCAGTGGAAAGTTTAGAGAGGCAGGACTTGGCCCAGGGTAACCGTTTACCCCTGAGCCTCAGGCCTTGCTCTACTCTGTCAATCTCTATTTGTTGGCTGACAGCTTCATTTTCTTTAGCACCAACAAATATTAAACAGCTTCCTAAATTTGTAGCCATATCTTAAAAATTCATGGCTTCTTATTATAGAAAAGGGTTTTGTTGTATCCATACTCTATTAAAATCACCCCAATAATTATGGTTAAATATCTTAGCCTTTTGCACGAAGAACTGTGCAGATTAGCTTGGAATTTCAAGTCCTGAAGTCTGGTTTCCCACTGCAGACAGAAAGAATTTTTTTTTATACTGAGCTTTTTTTTTTTTTCTTTAAAGATTGGAAAGATTTAGGAGAAATAGACAATTGTTATGGAGTCTGGAGTTTATACAATTGAGTGGAGATAATGCTAGCTTTAATAAAAATAGCAAGCAGTATCACCCAGCAGCAATAATTCAAGAAAATCACTTTTCCACTTCTCCATCCCATTATCTTGTATCATCACTCTTCCTATTCCTTTGTCATCCTTTACTTATATTGAGAAATATTATCTTCTAGAGAGTTGCCTTGGTTATCAGCAGTAGCAGAAGTTCCTATGAAAACTGGCAAGAAGCAAACTGAACGCCTCTTTTCTTAAATCACAGTAACCCTGAAAAAGAAAAATTTGACTGAGACATAGCAGATGTCAGGGTCTCCAAACACTACTCAGAGATGCTTATAACTGACTCCTGGGTATAACTACATCTCCTTAAGATCCACAAGACAATGTAATTGCTATATAGGTTGTCCTTTCTATACATAAATTTAAGGCATGCAACATGAGATTTTGATAACAGAGTTGTTTATTATACTAATTGTTAATTGAAACATCTTAGCCTACTGAAGAATTGTGACTGGCTCAGCTCACAAAACTCTTTTATATCATAAAAAGCCATGAATTTTTAAGATATGGCCATGAATTCAGGAATCTACTTAATAATTGTTGGTGCTAAAGAAGTCATCGGCCAAAAATAGAGATTGACAGATCAGAGCAAGGCCTGAGGCTGAGGGATAAATGGTTACCCTGGTCCAAGTCCTGGCCTCTCTAAACTTGCCAATGGTACAACATTTTCATTCTTTTCTTCTAGTTTCTTCTAGGCCCAGGTTGCTTGGGTTATGGTGTTCTGTTGCAGGGGTAGAAACACTGACCAGTTTCAATGGTGGGAGAAGGTAATTTGTACAAATAGCTACTCTGTGTAAGAGGACATTATACAGGTAGCGCCTGACTTATGATTGTTCAACTTACAAGTTTTAAACTGCAAACATGACATGCATGCATGAAGTGATTCTTCAAAGCCTGATGCCTGATCTTTCCTAGGCTGATGAGATTCAGGGCAATCAATCATATTCAGATACTGGGCAGTGAGACATAGTTCCCAGATTACTATGTGATAATAAGCTAAAAACTGAGACTCCATTTGCTAGTCAGTTTTATGTTAGCTTGACAAAAACTAGGGTTATTTGAAAAGAGATAATTTTAATCGAGAAAATGCCTTCATATGATTGTCCAGTAAGCAAGTCTCTAGTGCCTTTTGTAGACTGATGGTTGATGTGGGAGGGCCCAGCTTAGCACCGGTGGTGGTGGTGGTGGTATCATCCCTGGGAAGTGAATCCTGGTGCTCTAAGAAAGCAGGTTGAACCAGTCATGAGTAACAAACCAGTAAATAGCCCTCCTCCATAGCTTCTGTCCCAGGTAAGTGAATTGTCCTGACCTTTTGAAGCACCTTGAAGCATTAAGACAGTTCTAGAGAGAGTTGGGTTCCTCGTTAATCCTCTCTAGCCATGCTTCTTCCCATGTTGAAAGGGAGGTTTGTAGGTTCCTAGTGGCAGGCTATATGCACTTCTGGATAACATCTTTTTGCTTTTTGATAAGCAAAAAGATGTTATCTTTTTACTAGGTGGCTTAAGACTCACTACAGGTAAACAAGGGGTAAGTTTCAAGTCATCCTTGATATCCTCCTGGCCAATGAGTAAGCTGAAGGGGAGAAGCAGATACTTCCTAAACTTAAATACTGGAGTCTTGGTTGGGTTCCTTTACAAGCACACCACGAAATAAGGACTTAGCTATAGGTAGACAATTGGAAGAGTAATTTTAGGAAGAAGAGATGGAAAAAGGAGAGTGGGGTAGACAAGCAACTTGAAAGAGTGTCTGTCAGAGGCCTGCTCAGGGTTGATGGAAAGCAGGGCTCAATTCCACTAAGGACTTTTTGAGAAACCCTTCAGAATTTACTGCAAAGTTACCTATGAAAAATGAGTACTTGAGACACTTCTCTAGTGGGTTTTAAGGGATTGGATTTTATGAGAAAGAGCTAGAATATAGAAGTGGCCCACTGATCGCCATCTCTGCTTTTCAAGGTTCTTACACTCACATAAAGCATCCTCCTAGCATACCCCATACATTAGGGGTCGCTTCTCAATGATATCCTGGAGGCACTTGCTATTAGCTCTGGCTCAGTTCTCCAGGCTATATGAATAACTTGTCCTGGCTGGCTCTTTCTTATCATCAGTATATCTAAAGGTGATAAGAGAAGAGATGTCAAGAGATTATGTGATCAGACAGTTGTCTTAGGTAGTTTCAATTCCTGTGATGAAACACCAGGATCAAAGCAACTCAAGGAAGAAAGAGTTTCTTTGGCTTAAATATGTAAATGTCCATTGAGGGAAGTAAAAGCAGAAATTCCAAGCCAGACAGGAACCTAGAGGTAGGAGCGATGTAGAGTCCATTGAGGAACACCGATTACTAGCTTACTCTCCATGACTTTCTCAGCCTGCTGTCTTATAGAACTCAGGACTACCAGCCCAGGAGTGGTACCACGCATAATAGATTGGGCCTTCCCACATCAACACTAGTTTAAAAAATGCCCTACAGGTTTTCTACAGCTAAATCGGATATCGGCAATTTCTTCATTCAGGTTCCTCCCTCTCAGACGACTCCAGTTTGTTTCAAGTTGACACAAAACTAACCGGCATTAAAGTATTTAGTGGCTTTCTCCTAATTACATATTTTAATTAATAGGTTTTGTAAGTAATTGTCATAAGGGCCAACTACCACTGAGCATGTCAGTTTAGTGACCCTTAGTTTCATATGCCAAAGTTGGCTTCTGGAGATAACGGACTGCTAGCTAACTTTTTTTTACTGTTTTGTATCCTATCTGACCTATCTGTATACCTGTCTGTAACCTCATTATACGATAAAATGGGCTTTCATTTATTCTCTTCATTTCACATTATAATTATAACATTTCTTCCTTCCCATTCTCTCCTCCAAACTCTCCCATCTACCCTTCTTCTTCTGTGAAATCAATGCCCCCATTTCATTAAGTGTTATTACATGTGGATATGTGTATGTACATCTGTATTACTAAATATAACCTGCTCAGTCTATAGAATGTTTCTTGTGTGGATGTTTCAGGACTGAACATTTGGCACTAGGCAAACAATTGGTGTGCTCTTCTGTGGGGAGAACTATTGCTTCCACTTTCAGCTTTCACTAGTTACCTGTAGTTTCTTGTTGAGGGTTGAGGCATCGAAGATTTTCTCCTATACAGTTTAGCATGTTCTGTAGTGTCATTCTTGTTCAGTTCATATTTGGACTGTCATGTGGATGAGACTTCATGGATGTAGCTTCTGATATAACTAGGAGATACATACTCACAAGAAACTCCCTGATCCTCTGGTTCTTATAATCTTTCTGGTCTCTATTTCACAATATCCTGGAGCCCTAGGTGAGGGTGTGTTTTGTGGTTGTATGCATTGAGCCTGAGTTCTACAACTCTGCATTTTGACTGGCTGTGGTTTTCTTTGGTGGTCTCTGTCTATAGCAAAGAGAAGGTTCTTTGATGAGACATTGAAGACTACACTTATCTGTAGCTATAAGGACACATTTTTTAGATTATAGGTCAGGATTATATGGTTTAGTAAATCTGACTTGGCAGTTAGCTATGTTTCCAGTATCAAGTATGGCTTCCCCTCTTGTTTTGTGGGCCTTAAATCCAATGAGAGAGCTGTTGGTTACTGCAAGGATATGGGTACCACTACTGCCTGCTCCTTAGGGTTATTGTGTCATACTGGCCATTGATGTAGGTCATAGATGTCATGTCTGGTCCTAGGAGGGCTGGCTTGCCTTCCTCCTTTGGAAACAGCATGATTCCTTCTGGTGTCATAAAAACTAGTCCTTGGGGAGGAGTTTTCAGGTCAGCTCCAGCTCAGAGGTCTCTGGGCCCTGTTTCTGAAGTGTATGCTCTCTTCAGCAATAGAGTCTTACCTTATGTTTCTGGGGCTCAGCGAGTAACCAAGGGCAGCAGTGATAGGCTGTATGTTTTGGGAGTCTCTTAGAGAGCCCTGACTCATTTTTTTTCTTTTTTCTTTTCATTCAGGCAATTGTAGTATTTCCCTTCATTTTGGCTCATTGAATAAACTTGGGAGGGTGGGGGAGTGGAGCCCCACCAGCAGATGCTTTTCTTCACAAACCATTTGGCAGTGCTCCTGCTTTTTGAAAACTCCTGATAACATTCATTTTTTCCCTCTCCCCACTTGTTTTCCTTTTTTGGCCAATTCTCTGTGTTGATCCTTGAAATGAAATTTTTTTTCAGCATAGAAAAGTATGCTTGTTTTGGCTGACGCATAGGCGAAATAAATCAACAGGGGTGGGGTTTTGATTCCTCCTTTTTAACTGCAAAATGTGTGGCCTGAATAAAGCTTACAGCTTTCTCTGGCTACACAATAAAGGATACAAAAGTTCATTTTCTACAGAATGAAATATACCTCTTTATACAGCATAGCTCTTGAAAGAGACACTCTCATGGGCAGATAAAGAAACTAGACTCTGCAGCCTCCCCTCCCCAGTACTCAAAATCTGCACAACACTTATATAGAGGAGCCAGGACTAAACCAAGGTGGACTGGCTGTCAGTAGCTCAGGCTGTTTACCTAGCATCCTATAAACAGCCTTTTAGCTATTACCAAGAGATACTTTATTGAGCGATAATGGAGTCAAATACATAAATATTATTTATACAAAATGTATACATTTGTCTATAAATTACCATTAAAGCAAGAAAATCTTGTTTGATTTGAATCTTTGAATGTGCAATCTAATTTCAATGATTTTGATTTCTTCTACAAATAAAGACCAAGGGTATGCCTATGTGTTTTCTTGCATAATGCTAAGAACCCCAAGTGAGAAATCCATGAATGGGAGACAATTTTAATCATAGTGAATATAAGGATACAAATAGAAACTCTTTCACTGAGCTAATATCTCTTACCAGAAACCTCTAACAGTTATCTGTCGTAGTAGAATGTGTGTGTGTGTGTGTGTGTGTGTGTGTGTGTGGTGTGTTGTGGGGTGCTGCACTTGTTGGAAGCTTTCTGCTATAAAGATGTAATAAAGGCTGGTGGCCACTAGATGACAGTCATACTACATGAGTCCCTAGTCTAAGTGCTCATTCTTTAAGAATGAAACAAAATTAGTCATCATGTCAAAGTGGGACATATCTGGCATCAGTGTGAGAGGGTGCATCCAGCCCTGCAGAGACTTGGTGTGCTAGGGTAGGAGAATCTCCAGAAGGGGGCTTCCATCCTCTCAGAGGAGAAGGGGAGAGAGGGATGGGGAAAACAGACTGTGTGAGGGGGTCCCGGGGAAAACGGAGGGCAGCAATCAGGATGTAAAGTGAATAAACTAATAAATTAATGAGAAAAAAGAAAATGAATAAAAATGGCATTCAAATTTTAAAAAGTAGGACACTTAAGATGTGAGCCTAGACTTGATAATGAATCTACTTCTCTGATTTCTTGGTCAGATGGTAGAACTATGTTGACCCTAGCAAGGACTCACCAGAGGTTATAGCCAATAGGAGATGTTCCTGAGAGATAATCCACCCTCCCCCACCATCTCATTCAGTTAGAAGTCACTTTCTGTTCCTTGAATAACTAGAATCATTGTGAATAACTCATTACAGGGAAATTCAAGAAAATAAAAAAAAGTTTATCTGCAATTACACACCAAAACCAGTTAATTTTATATAACCACATACATTTAATGTCTACAAGAAGATATATACTAGATACTACGTATTTGTTTTGCTTCAGAATAGAAGGGAATATTATTGTAAAACAGAGCATTTGAGATGCAAATGCAAATTTGTCTTAATATACATGTGTTCATTTAATGCTGAATGTCCTTACCTTTGCCCTCATTCAAGAAAAGCATCTTCTGAGTTTGTCCTTAACACATTCAAGTTAAGGCACAATTGTGCCATAATAATCTTCAGTTCACCATGCCTGTGACACATGCCTTTCATTCCAGAACCAGAAGGCTGAGCAAGAAGACCATGCCAGCCAAGACTGTATAGGCTTAGAGTATTTTGTGATATATAGTGAGTATCTGTCTCAGAGGAAGAGAAGGAAAGAAAAATAAAATCAAGAGTTCTGTGACTCTTTCTTCCTCACTAGAACAGGGGTTGAAAGAATTAAAAGGAAAATTAGTAAGTCTCCATTTTGCAGAATCCAAGAAGATAGATTCAGTCTGGCATCCCCTGGAGAAACCCCAACTATATTGCCTTCCACACAAAAACTGCTTTATACAGATTAGTCAATAAAAGCTTTGGGAGCCTCACTTTCGCCTGAATTTCCATTTTATATACAAGAGCACTCGTGTGACAATTAAACTCATTGACAGTGACAACTGTAGAGATGACAGTACCAACTCACAGGCTGGGGACCAAAATAGTATTTATCTCTTTCATTTTCCTTTGGTCTCCTACAGCCTTAACCAGACACCCCAAGGCTGCTGATGCTCCAATTTATCTTCTTGCAACTATTAATTAGCAAGGCAATAATTATGACATGACATAGGCTTATAGACAATCCTTCATGTTTATTTCCTTAAAAATGAAACAGCAACAATTACAACAACAAAACTTTCTGGGAAACCTTGTGCTGATGGGAAACTCCAGGTTGGTGTTATGTGCAATGTTTGGTAATGACAATTGATTCTGAAATGTGACAACCAAGCTATCTTTGAAGAAGTCAAACAAATCCTTACATCAGAGAACAACCTCTTTGTATCTGGTTCTCTTGGCCTTTAAACAAGTTTATGATTATACGCCTCTTACTTACTTGGTGGACAATGCCTTGCTTTCTCCTTCCCTCCATTCTTTACAAAATTATGAGTCTTCTAAGAAGTTCCATGTCATTTTCCAAATAAGGATCATACTAAGAAATTCAGGCTACAAAGGCAAAGAACTCTTTCCCTAGAGATACTTTGAAATAAACTCCATTTTAAAAATGGATATAAAAGCCAAAACAATGGTTTAGTGTATAGAGAGCTGGCTATGCAAGCACGCAGACCAGAGCTTACTTTCCAGTAACCCCAAAAAGAACAATGTGGCCATGAACTCATATGACCTCATGCCTGGGAGGGATGAGACAAGAGGATTGCTGGGACTTTCTGGATGTTGGCCTAGCTCTGGAGTCAATGAAATCCTGTCTCAAAAAGAACAAGGCAGAGAACATGTTAATCTGGTCTCTGCACATGCACGTCATGTGCATAACACACCAATCACTACAATGTGATTTTAAATCATGACACATCTTTCAAAATTTGATGTTCTGAATATTTCTAGAAGATAATATTTAGAAAACTTCAATGCAGCTAAGCATCAGTATTGTGTAGGGACATGCACTTGAGACATTTCATATTAAGTTGAATGCCTCTTCCTAATGGTCAAACAAGAGACAAACATTTTATTGTTTACCAATTAGTTCCAAGATAAAGCATACAAATATATAATGATAAAATCAAACTTGACTATAGGACATCTGCATAATTTATTACTTCAAAAAGTAACTCATGAATTCTCCCTAAACAGTCCTAATAAACTTGACTAAAAATACTAAAATACAATGAGTAGTAACTCTACACTGACATTAGCAAATCGTCAATCTTTTTTGGGGGAACTGAATTCACAAGGCTGACAGATAACACACCAGAAAATACTATTGATGAAAGATATTAACGATTGTTGTGGCAAGACAACAGAAGCATGAAATATGATGAATGTAAGTGAAATATTCAGAGAATTTTGTCTCAATCACTAAGAAATACAAATGTATTCATGAAAAGAACACCTTGATATATGCTGTCTGTATTTATTCTAAATAAACAATTATTAAATATCACCACAGAATGGATAATCAGTATAGATCTATAACTAACAAAGGAATGCCAAGCCTCGAAACTAGAAGGTTCCAGGCCCAGGTGGGTTTACTCCTAATTCCAATTGAATATGTAAGATGTTGATGGACTTTCTCTTTGTCTTCTACATATAGAAGTGGAGAGAGGATTTCTAGGATTTCCTGACTCACTGCATAAGGAGCGCACCTGACAATTACATGAAACTTTGCCATAGCATGGGAACGCATGCCACCTTACTGACATTTTTCCTAGTTGGTTGTTTCCCCTTAAGTCAAAAGAGACACATAAATTATCAGTAAATATGAAAGTATGGCTTAATATCAATTTTCATTGTTTAGTAAAAGTGTGTTCTACGTTGAGGTGATGACTTGCAATAAGAAAAGATTTTCAGAGGGAAAGCAGGCTGCCAGCTGTTCTTTCAAACAGTGTTCCCACTGACTACAACAGGCTTGTATTTGTGAGTGTATTTGTGCTTTAGGACCTTAAAAGCATTATTGTAGAGTAAGCATATCCCATATATAGACATTTCATTTTAAATATTTCTGGAAATTAGATGACAGATATAAGTAACTTTTAAGATATGTAGAGAGAAAGGTGCATTCCCAATATGATTGACTTGGAATCTGGCTGGTAAGCCACCTTCTATTCTCATTTTCAATTGGTGTGGTTTAATAGTACTTACTGCTGCTGGAAAATTGCTTCCTTTTCCTGAGTAGAGAAGGAGCTGAAGCTTTTTCAGTCTGAACTTGGGAACATGTTAATGTTCTTTTAAGCACATAAATCATGCGTTTTCCTAGTAAAACAGCAGGATTCCCTTTTGTCAGTTGTCATTTCATGACAGTGCTTTCCTCAAGCTAACTATCCTTGACTGTGGGTCCTTGCTTTAAGAGATAACTTTAGCCATAATTCTATCCCTTCCTGCCCTGGGGAAAGGGTTGATGCTGTGCTCTGGCTGCTTTTCTCATCACTGAGATGAAAAGCCTGAGGGAAGCAGGAAGGAAGGATCGTTCTGGGCCATGCTTCAGAGGACAGTGAAGGGAGCTTAGCCCAGGCTGGGCAGGGGCTTACCTCCTAAAATTTCCAGGACCTCCTAAAATCGTACAAGCAGATGGAAAGGAATGTTCAAACTGATGCTATTGGGGTGAAGTGGATTTTCTATGCTGGCAGCTAAGGTTTGTTAAAGGAGTGTAACTGAAGATACAGAATGAATGCTGGGAAAGCCAGTGTTCATGTCCCTCCATAGGTTCTCCATATCAATTCAGCCCTAGAATTGCCTCAACTGCCTCAGTAGCTGTCTTGATCGGTCTACCCTGAAAATCATTCCCAATCTTCGAGATCAATGGTATTGCCATTTTATACTGACTTTTAAAAATCTGTCAGTCTCAGCAAGTCCTGAGTTAGCTGTCGGACTCCCGTCAGCACAGTCTGACAGATGCTGCCTGTACTCATTGTACACTCACACGTTCCTGACCTCTGTCACAGAATTTCCCAGGGAGGACACAGAGTCTGAGAAGTTGGGACATTTATCTCAAAGCCACCCAGGAAACAAACTTCAGGGGCAGGATAAGAGTAGTAGGCCGACCAGCTTTGTCTATTGTGTTCCAAGATTAAAGACTAACGTGCATTGGATTCATTTGAGGAAAGGGAGAGAAGAACCCCTACGTAGGTGAGGCTGCAGTTGCTGTAGTCTTAGAACCACACTCTGAGATTCCCTGTTCCACACCTAGGTTACAGTGCTGTGTTACTGTGCTGGCCATGACATCCTATCAGAGCCAAACAGATTCTATCAAAAACTTTAATAAAAAGGAAAGGGGGTAGGTTTTTGTTTGTTGTTTGGATTTGCTTTATAGATTCATTTATTTATTTAATGCTTTATCAGTATGTACAATTCCATGCCAGAAGAGGGCATATGATCCCAGTATATACTTGTTGTGAGCCACCATGTGCTTGCTGGGAATTGAACTAGGCACCTCTGGAAGACCAGACAATGCTCTTAACTGCTGAGCCATCTCTCCAGCCCCAAGAGGCTGTCTTTAAAGAGTCTTTAGTCCCACCATCTCTCTTTCTCTGAATTCTTGCCAGGAAGTACAATGTGTATCCTAATTGTCACCTGTCCTGAGATAAAGGTAGTGTCATCCAGAGACAGTGAAGATGGAGACTGGTGGACTTGGGTTTACTAAAGTCATCCCAAGTGTGCTAACTTACGTACTCTCTGCTGATTTCATCATGAGCTGCTTTCTCAGCAGGCTTCCTGCAACTGGCCTCCACAGCAAACTCCAGCTTGACTCTTAGAAGCCATATTTTTAGCAATAAAATATTCACTGTTGTTAAACATGTTTGCTTTTGCTTTAGGTTTAAATACAGACTTATTTGAAAAATCACTAAGGCCAAAAGAAAAACAAACACCACTGCTTGCTGGAGAAGTACTGTCTTATTGAAAGAGAGCTTGAATTGAGAATTTTAGTACTTTGTGCTAGTGAATGTTTTAACAAACATTCTCAAGAAGTAACTAATGGGTGAAGTTGGATTTTAAGAGAAAGAGTGGAAAGAGTAAGAGTCAATCAGGAGGTAGAATGAGCATGCCTAGGATAATAAGAAATATTGATAGAAACTGGATGGGAGAACACTGAGAGAGCCTCAGAGAGCCAGGCAAGGCTCAGCCTCAGAGCAGAGCTACACAAGACAGGAGGAGATCTGAGTTCACAAAGTTTTCAAGGAGGCATCCAGCATCAACATGGTGCTCGGATGGACCAAGAACCAATGGTTACAACAGTGCCCACTCTGAAGCCTGTTCGTCCTCAACAGTGAAGCAAAGCAGGAGCTTTGGAAAGAAAGTACAGATGACACCATGGACCAAATGGGTGAGTTTTGAAGTTTGAAGTGTTTCTTGAACTTGTAAGCAAATTGTCTGTAACATTTTAGAAGGGAAAAAAAGGGGTTTGAGATGGTCCTAGCATTGTTATGAAGTATCTCAGGCTAGAGCAATGGCTCAATGGTTAAGAGTGCTTCCTGCTCTTCCAGAGAACTAGGGTTTGGTTCCCAGAAGCCACAATGGGTAGATTGCAAGTGACTGTAACTCCAGTTTAAAGGTTTCTGACTCTTTTCTGGTGTTCACTGGAACAGTGTGTGTGTGTGTGTGTGTGTGTGTGTGTGTGTGTGCTACATATTTTTACACAGGCAAGTAAAAATAGTAATAAACATAAAATTAAATTTTCAAAAACGAATAAAAACCAATCATTTGAAAAATACTAAAAATAAAAATTTATAAAAGAAAGTCTCAGGAAAATGCTTGTGTTATCAGAATATTTGACCAAACAATGAAGGCACAGATGACTCAAGTCCTACCCCACAGGCAACTCTACCTACTCAGTTTGTAATAAAGTGTGAGCTGAGCATGCTGGGAAAGCTACAAGATCATCTCAACCATTGACAAACATGCAAAAGTCATAAGTGAATGACAGCTGGGGCGATGCCAATAGTGTATGGCAAAGATACTCCTGAATCTATCCAAAGTTCATAAAGTATATTAAATTAGAAGATTATTTATTATAATTCACACCAGATAAAAGAGGATGATCATATATCATATAGAGAAAAGCATGCAATGAGGTTCATGTCTATTTGTATTTTAAAACCACATTAACCAGAAATAGACTGGTACTTCTTTAACACACTGAAGACATTGAGGCTGGCTTCCTACTTATTAGATGGGTCTTTCTTTTTCTTAGCTACCTAATTGGCATCAGTGTGGCCTATAAAAACAGCTCCCACATTTCCCATTACATTTCATCAAGGCTGGTTGTTCATGAAGTATAGAAACAGGTACCCAGGGTGGTGCATGCTAACCTAAGACAGATCTAGAACTCAGGAAGGCAGGCACAAGCTGTGAGCTCCTGAAGGAAGTACAGAAATATACAGCTAAGAAAACTTAAACTTCAGGGTCCCTCACCCCAAGAATCTCCCCCAAGGTTCTGTGTAAGAGACACCACAGTGCATTTTGTTTGTATCGGCTTGTTGCTCCACTTCGGGTCACCATCTAAGCAAGCAAACTCTCTTGAATTGTTCTACTTTGGTGTTTGACACACATCACTTTTTCTAACCTGTCGGTCTTTTTATTCATAGATATATCAGGTTACTTGTGCCTCACAGTGACACAGGAGACTGCTAACAGCACTGACTCAGTAAGCCATGCATATTGAAGTGAATCACTTTAGAGAGAGGACTAAGACACTCAGCTCTAAAAGTTTCATATGCAGTTCTTTCCCTCCATACAGCCTTAGGAGAAATGAGACCCAAAGATACAGTTTTTAAGAAGGAGCTTGTGAAGCAGAGAGGATGAGAAGTCAGATCAGGGTGACCATGAAAGCTGAACCACCACTCATGTTCAGTTTAGATTGCTTTCCACATCTTAATTGACCCTCTTTGCTCCAGGCCTCAGACATCCACACAGCTGAAAAATGGCTAGCAAACTTTCACCCTTTAAAGGGATCACATGGTGAACTCTCTTAAGTCAGATATGGGTGTTTGGATATAATTGCAAACATTCAGAGCTTCCCAGTGGGAATGGATCTTGATTTTGTTAGGCACTTCAGGATACTATGAAATTCCCTTTTGCCAAGCTGAGTTAAACCTAAGTATTAGCATTCCTATTCTGGGAAGATTCCCTTCACTTTGTATTTTGTGTGATGGAAAACTACAGTCAGACAGTTCATTTCTATTCTGTCTATGTTGGGATTAGGGCCTTGAATTGTCTTCCCCTTGTTTGGGTGTTAGAGTGATGACCAACTGGGTGGTTTTCTTTGCAGATGGTGATTTTGAAAAATTGAGTAAATATTTTTAATGACACCTTTCTAAGTATTTTCAAAGAACATATAAAATTGACTCTCATTACTGATTGAAGCTCACCATAAGGGAATAAATGATAATTGTAATTAGTTATAAATATGCAAGTGTATGCACCCATATTATGCCGTTTTAAGAAGTAATAATAGAATAATATACATTCACTTTAGAAAATTAGGACATGTAAAAATATGATAAAAGACATAATTATATCTAATGTCTCCTTTGAGGGAAAATTCATTATTAACATTTTTTTGTGTGTGAAAAAAATTGTCTTTTCTGGTTTTGGTAATGGGGATAAAAGCAGGGCGTATACATACAAGTCACATTCTCTGCCACTGAGATGCATCTCTGCCATTGGGTTTGTGAGACAGTTCTAATCTTGTATCCCAGGTTGGTCCCACCCACACCTCATGAATGACATTTCCACCCTGGCTCCATCCCCAGCATCCCAATGTGTTGACCTTGTCTGTGATCTGCTTTAGCCACACTGCGCCTTCTTTCTTAAGTTCTTCCTTAGTCGCTAGACTCAGAATTTCTTTGAAGTAATGCTTCTTGACTACATTTTTTGTTTGTTATATAAAATAATATATACAGATCATTAGGACATGCAAAGATATAAGAAGAGTATGATCTATAAACCTTGAATTTCCTTTCTATCTTTTTATGATTAAATTTGTTCTTTGATGATTTTACACATGTATTTAACGTACTCCGGTTAGTCTCTCTCCCTTGTCATCCTTATGTCCCTCCCTCCCACCCTTATGAGTGTCTCCCAGTCCCTTTACCCCAGATTCATAATCTCTGGTTTAGCTTTGTGGCACGTTTAGTTTAGTCAGGGTCATCTGTACGAACATCAGATAGGAACTATCCTGTGGAACCCAGAGGGGTCACAGTTGCTACCGTCTAAAAGCAATTGTTTATTCTCCTTCTTCCTGAGTCAATTGTATCAGTATAGCGGGAAGAGAGAAGTGTGGCCTCCATGCCCTATTCTGCCATCTAGAGGGCAGCTACTGTGTGTGATTGCAATGATTGTGTTTCCCCAGGAGATGGCATTCCATGGCCTTTTTTTTTTTTTTTTTTTTTTTTCTCCACACAATCTTTCTATCCTCTCTTGCTGTGTTCTCTGAGTCTGCTGAGCAGTCAATCACTGAGCCACTTAATCTCAGCACCCTGTGCAGCCAGGTAAGAGAAGCTTCTCTGATTAAGACTGAGAATAGCATCTGTCTATAGCTGCAAATAAAGATTCAGAAGGCTGTTTCACACTATGTCATTTAGCAAAAGAATGGCATTGAGTTCCCACCTGGAACCTGTGATCACCAGGCCATGGAGTTTTGTGGAGTTTTACAGTATAGGACATGGATTCCCTCCTGTAGAGTGGGGCTCAAATTCAATCAGAAAGCAGTTAGTGACTCTCATAGGAGTGTCACCACTTTTTTTGTTGTTGTTGTTGTTCCTGGATTAATTTCTCTTCCCCTACATTGGGCAGTTGTACTGACAATCCCCTCCAGTCAGACTCAAATTGGAGTCTGGGCATCATTGAGTTTCTAAGTGGGAATTGGTACGTGGACATTTTGAGAATCAGATTTCAAATTTCCACTTCTGCAGATGTTAACCTACTTGAGAATGTTTCAAGCGTTCTCTCTTCTACCTTCTACTTGTAGAATTGACCTGTGTGTGATAATTCTTAATGCTTTGAGTTGTATGGCTACATTGTGTAGAATTGACCTGTGTGTGATAATTCTTCATGTTTGTTGAGGTATTGTGCAGGTTGAGAAGCCTTCATTTACTGCATTCAGCCGAGAGCTGTTTGTTTGTTTGCTTCTTTATTTATTCATTTGTTCATTACTTATCATTTGTTCACTTCAGATTTTTCCCAATATTTTAGTAATTTTTGAGAACTTTATACAAAGTTTTTTGAACATATTTTTCTGCCTTTCCAATCCTTCTGACCACTTAACGTTGAGATTACTACTTTCTTCTTTCTCTATCCAGTCCAGTTTGTGTTGCCCAGTTAGTCTTGGGAATAGGACCTGCCCTTGTGTATGGTCAACCTAACAGTAGTGGGTTGTTATGCCTGCATTGATATAGAAAGCTACAGCAGTGTCATTCAGATACATTTTATAGATAATTGCAAAATTTTTATCCAGCCAGCTGGAACTATACTATTGTATTGGGACTCAAGTGTAGCCCGAGTATTAGAGCAATAGCTTTTAAGGACAAAATCCAGATTTTCTCTGCCTTGAGTTTGCAGAGTCGTTGTGCATGATATCAGTCAGTGTGAAGACACAAGTACATCTGCCCTGTTGTGTCTGGAAAAACATTGTTTCCTCAAAGTCATGTACCACCTCTTAGAATTAGATTCTGGCACTTAGAATCTTTCCAAACTTTCTTCCAGGGCCTTGGAGTAATGTCCCACTTAGATCTGAGCATTCCCCAAGCTTTTATTCTCTTCTTGTTAAACAGTTTCTAAATTCTGGTCCTGAGAAAGTAACTTTAAATAAAAAGCAACAATCACTTTCTCAGAACTGGTGTTTTCCTCATTGTTTTTCACTACTTATCTAAGCTCCAGCTCCTGGAGACCAGTGCCTTAAGTGACTTGAAAATTTTGACAGCAGTGAAAAGTTTCCAGATGTAGAACTGCAACAAAGGAGGGGAAGGAGGGAAATATCAGCATCAAAGGCACAGTTAATCAGGTTTCTGGCAGTGCTCACTGTGTCCTTGTAGGCCTGGTTGTGAAGACCAAGTACAACAATACCAGTTGGTCCCATCTAAAAAAAACACCTCAGCTCAGATTTCACGTTATTGTACATTTTAAATCACAGTGTTTTTACTGTATGTGCAAAGTTTTCTTCCATTAGGGACACATTTTTTTTTTTTAATTCAGACAAAGAAGACCTTGAACATTTTCTTTATCGTCATTAATTCATGAGCATGTAATTATAAACTTAGTGTGTCATTGGATTGTTTTATGTTAAAATGTTTAATTTTAAAACTTGATGTTTGAATGTCCGATTGAGTTTCATAAAAAATGGTTGAAAGAATTTTAGTTTGAAATTTTGACAGAATTCCCAACAACTTCTGGCGCAGGCACAAACATGTGTCTGCCATTAGCCTGCATATCTATGAGAAGTGGTGCTCTGTGCATTGATAGTCAGAAGATGAAGATGCAGCACTGCCAGGCACTGGAGACAGTCATGATTTAGTTATGCTTCATTTACTATGATAATCACTACAGCCAAAAGCAATGTGGGAGGACAGGGTATATATTCTAGCTTAAAACCCTCAGGGCAAACTCAGCCACTGAAGGAAGTCAGGGCAGGAATTCAAAGTAGAAATCAGGAGGCAAAAACTAAAGCAGAGATCATTGAGAAATGCTGGTTACTGTTTTATGCCCCATGACTTTCTGAGCTTGCTGTCTTATGCCACCCAGGACAGAGTACACGTGTGAGCCTTCCATAGCAATGATTAATTGAGGAAATGTGCTAAGACTTAGCACTAAAGCTTAGAAAGACATTGTCTCAATTGACATTCTCTCTTCCTAGATGACTCTAACTTGTGTCAAGTGATGTAAAATAACCAACACACTTTCTGTGTCACATATCAAATATCCAGCCAAGATTTAATTCTGTATGTAAAAGGAAATGAGCATATCCTTCTCATTAGTATGTAAATCTGCTTTCATTTCAATAAATGGTAAAATTATATGTGCATGAAAGAATTACTTTGAAAGAAAATATTTTATGATTTTTTAACAATAACTCTCATTTGAATATCTAGTTTATATACTTGAATACCTGGACTCATGTAAGATTTTCATGGGTAAAAAAATGTATACAAATAGAAAAAAACTTATGAGCTTTGACCCAATTGGGTTTATGGACTGCATTTATTTCAGTAGTGTGTTTACAAGTTACTATCTAATTTTGTTTGCAGTACTTGGGGTTGACTTACAAGGAACTGTAGGTCGTTGCTGGTCATGTAACTCCTTCCTTGTTTAGCATGGTTGATGGACACATTTCTAAAGAAAACCCAACTGGAAATCAAGTCAGTCTGAACCTTGGATTTGTGAACTGGTGAGCAAGTTATCATATATTCATGAAAAAAATTCCCACAGAAAATATGAAACAATTTATGTTTACTATTTATTAATATTTGTAATGTATATGTCACATTTGCTGGCCATGCATTCATAACTATAAAACTAATTTGATTTGGACTTTTACAGTCAGTAGAAATAAAATATTAAAATTTCAATTTATGTGTGCCTCTATTTGCAAGGGTGTGACAAGTGGTCAGTTGAAAAGTTTTAAATATAACTTTCTGTAGTGTTGTGAACTTTTAACTTGTGAAATGATTCTGAAGGTCGAAGCAAAGTCCTTATAAAATATTTTATGAATACTAAAAGAATGATGGGCAAAAATGATCAAAGTCCATCTCTGTGTTTTGACACTTGCTGCTACTAAGCCACCATGTTTCTATAATTAAAATCAAAAGGAAAGTGGGATAGAAGAAGAATATATACGGCATTTGGTTTTGTTCATTTTGCTTTATAGAATATAATGTATTTAATTATCAAATTTAAGTAGTATTTTTCTAATGGGTTTTAAAAGACTCACTTGTTAAGAAACCTGTAAATATTATTTTTATCAATAGGTAGAAACGAACATTCAAGAAATCTCAGAGCAAACACAAATAGGGAATTTTTCAATACTACTTCACGATTAGCAAAGAACTGAAACTCTCTGCTGTGTTATGCTGTTATATGAATGTGGGCTATAAAATTTGTCCCTTGTCTATTCAAAAGCCAAAATACAGAGAATTTCATCAAGAAAGTAGCAGCATAAGAATTATGCTCATGTGCATCACTTAATCTGTCCACAGCTTCCTAGGACGACAGAGTTTTGCTAGAAGCTTAGCCTCCTTTTCCCTCTGTGCATGCACTGGAGACTTTACCACACCTGGGATTTAAGTTACCATCTATCTCCATGCCTGTTATTTAAAATAAATACCCTGTCTCATTTTGTGATGATTTTAGTTTTCAACTCAACACAATCTAGAACTATCTGACAAGAGATTCTCAGGAGAGACTGTTTAGGTCAGTTTGGTTTGTGTGTGTTGTGGGGATGTCTTGTTACACTGATTGAGGGAAGCTGTATGTTCATTGTGTCGTACCTTTTCCTATTTGGTCCTTGATTATTTGGTCAAGGAGTGGGGAATAAACCTAAGGAGGACTGTCTACATACATTTCTCTCTGCTTTTGACTGTGGATGTGATATGACTGGATCCTTCCCTAAAATGATGGACCAGGGCCTGGAATTGTGAGCTAAAACAAGCCTTGAGCTAAAACAAGCCCTTTCTCCCCTAAGTGGAAATGATGCTAAAACATCTCTCTGTGATCCTCTAGAAAAATATAAAAGGATAGAATTTGCATAAGGATATAAGATTCAACATGAACCTTTTGTATCTCTTTGGATATTCTTTGTCTTATCAATGCCCCCTCTTCTACCTAGTTGCTTAGCCACAGAAAAATGTAAATTTTTAAAATATAAAATCCATAGGAGATATAGAACATAAATTAGATTTATATGATTAAAGAGAAACTAAATACTAATTCTTTTTTTTTGGTTTATTAATTATTTTATTTGTTTACATTTCATTCTTTTTTTTTTCTTTTTTTTTTAATTTTTAATTTTAATTTTTTTCAGCAAATCAAAAAAATTTAAAAAGCATTCAAACAGAATAAAATGAAAAGAAACAAACAAGCAAAATACCAAGGGTCAGATATACTTATACAAGAATTCTATAGAGCCTTCAAACAAGCAATACTTTTTGAGTTATGTTTAACAAAATTCAGAACCACAATAAGCTCCTTCACAAAGCAAATAATATTGAAATAGTGAAATCAAGCGTAAACCCAACAACAATATATAAATTATAGTCCAGTATCCCTCATGAGTATACATACAAAAATTCTCAATGAAGTAGTTGCAAACTGAATACAAGAAATATAAAAAAATAATATTCCATGAATAACTGAATAACTGTTTTTTTTTTTTTTTTTTAGAAGACCATACTCCATATACAGGCTGCATGTTTTGGGATAGCCCCTACTCCAGGTGTTTGAGATCTACATGAAAACCAAGCAGATGTTGGCGAGGATGTGGAGAAAGAGGAACACTCCTCCATTGTTGGTGGGATTGCAAGCTGGTACAACCACTATGGAAAGCAGTCTGGCGATACCTCAGAAAATTGAACATGGTGTTACCTGAGGACCCAGCTATACCCCTCCTGGGTATATACCCAGAAGATATTTCAACATGCAATAGGGCCACATGCTCCACTATGTTTATAGCAGCCTTATTCATAATAGCCAGAAGCTGGAAAGAACCCAGATGTCCTTCAACAGAAGAATGGATACAGAAAATGTGGTACATTTACACAATGGAGTACTACTCAGCCATTAAAAATAATGAGCTCATGAAATTCTTAGACAAATGGATGGAGCTAGAAAATATCATCCTGAGTGAGATGACCCAATCACAAAAGAACACACATGGTATGCACTCACTGATAAGCGGATATTAGCCCCAAAACACACAATACCTAAGATGCAACGCATAAACCTCATGAAACTCAAGAAGGAGGAGGAAGACCAAAGTGAGGGTGCTTTTGTCCTTTTTAGAATGAGTATCAAAAGATTCAACCAGAGCTCCTAGAATCTAAATACTAATTCTTAAACGTCAAAAAATCCTACTTGTGTTTGTTTATGAACAATAGCAGATACCAATGGATTATAGATTTGATTTGCTACATTAAAAGATATGGCAAATTTTATTAACCAGTACTTAACAGTCTTTGTAATTATTTATATATAATGGATATTTTTTAAATAATGAATATTCTTTAAATTATAAATAGTCCTTAGATATCGAGCTTAGTTTTGCAAAGTAACACTCAGTTTTACTTCAGACAATGAAACAGCAAAACAGCAAAACCCACTGAAGGTCCTAAGACTGGTCCATCTTATCTCTCTGTTGTTCAGATGCACCTTTGAACTTTCTATCCCTCAGCCCATCTCTATATTGTGAAATAGTGATGTTATCTAAGTTACAGTTTTTAAGACATAAGATACCTCGTGTAGATAAATTTTTAAACCATAAAATGTTATAGTTATCAAAAATTCTGTTTTTTTTTCAGTCTTTGAATTTCTTCAAAAATTTCCTCAACACAGTAGGTGCTGAGATTCAGCGTGCTTGCAAGCTTTTTAGCACCGCTTGAAATTAAAAGAGGAAACCCTTATTTTGAAAAGTGTAGCTTCGGTGCACTAGCATCACTAGTGTAAACAAATGAAGCTTGTGTAGACAGCTCGACTGGATTAGGTGTAGCTGCTTAGCAGTAATCGACTTTAACTTCACTGATCCAGGTTATAGCTCTTCAGGCCCAGAACAGAGCCTTCTCTCCATTCCTTCAGAGCACTCTCTTCTTAGTCCCTTCTCCTTGTTCAGGTCTTTCAGGCCAGCACTTTCCTCCCTGCTCCCTTCAGCACAATCTTTGTGTCCCTTGTGTTCTGGCTATTGGACCTTTTCTGAGCCTTGGACCTGCCAAGAATGTTCTCTCCTTGGAGTGTTTGTATTGTCGTCTCTCTGTACTGTTTTCTCTGTATGGGAACAGATAGCTCCCTGACCCTTACGTTCCTTTTCTCAGAGCTAGTCTTATCAACAAAATCTAATCTGATCACCCTATTTGAAATTGCATAATATCTTCTCTGCAACCCTATGTATGAACCTATTTTGCTCTATTTTTTCCTAAAATACTTACTAAGATCTATCAAATTATATACTGTTATTACAAATACAAATATTTGCATTTGTAATAACAATAAAAATTATAATACAAATATAAAATACAACATATTATATTGTATAAACATTATATAAAATATAATACAAATATAAAATTATAATACAAATAATTATTTCTGTCTGCTCTACAAAGGAAAAGGTCCCTAGGCTTCTACTTCATGGATGCAGCAAAGTTCCTAAGGACCATGGAATTAAGTCAGAGTGTTCCCCCAAACAAGACTATTTGTTTCAGTGTTGAAATCTCACATAATTGCAACCTTAAGCACAAGATAGATTCAAGTTTGTAATACATATCTATTACTACAAAATAAACCACAAGCAGGGTGGATTGGGTAATGGTTAGTCTTGACTCTTAGTTTGGTTGGATTAAGAAATACCTAGGAGATTAGCAAAGCACAGGTCTAGGTGCATGGTCAGAAACATTAGATCATAAAAGCCCTAATCGAATGAATGAGTTTTAATCTACTGACTGATGAGTTTAAAATTTGAATAGACTTCTGTTGTTATTGATATTGTTGTGGTGGATGTCCTCTTGATTTCAAAGAAAGGCAGAAGACACTGTCTTGTAGAGTCCCATTGCTGAGTACTCCGCTGTCCGTTTGCTAGTGACGGAAGAGCTTGACTTTTCTAAGTATGTGATAATTATAATGACGGTCATGCCCGTTTGTCCAGCATCTTATGAAACATTTCCATATGCATTATTGCACTTGTTCTTGTAGCAGTCTTGTCAAAGAAAGTGGGTCAGGCTTTATTATCTCCATTATTTTTGAGAGGCAAGAGTTCCAGGGACATCTTACAGAATAACTGCTTTATCTGAAATGAGTAGGGGATGGGGAAGCTTTAATATCATTGTCTCTTTTGATTTCCCTGGAGGCAGCTCCTTAGCCAAGGACACATTTGCAAAAACTTTCTTTAGGAGAAGAAAATATCAAGCAAGGAGTGGAGAAGGGATAGAGGATAGGGAAGTAGACTGCAGAGGGATGAAT